>CM053029.1:436756975-437356975 GCA_028564925.1 Lithobates sylvaticus
ATGTTCTTATACTTTTCTGAGAAATTGTTAGGTTTACTCTAGAATGTATGCAACATTTTGTAATTATTTCATGCAAACATATTATCCAATGAATAATTGTAAAATTACGCTCTGTAGGAAACTTGCTGAATTCATCTGGATAGATAATGTTGTGCTAGAAAAATCTGTTTGGTAACATCCTAATTAAAAAACATCAGTCAACACTAATGATACTAAAGAAAATGAAACATGTAAACACATTTTTTCTGAAAAATTTAATCAAATTAATGTGTGCACGTTTAGGAGATATTTACATTATCTATAGGTAAGCCTTATTATAGGCTTATCTATAGGTGCAAAGTATACAGGAAGGTTTACTTCCTTTTTAATGGTGGAGCACCACCAATGCAAGTATGCAAGCTCAGTTCGGAGATCAGTTTAATTAACAACACTGACATTCTTCCTTATCTTACATTTGTTTAAGTAATCATAAATGTGATTCCAAACTACCCTCCAATGCATACCAACTAGATGTGTGGATGTGATCCATTAACCACCAACCTCTTTTTCATCTCTTTCTGCCCATGTCGTGCATATGTTCGATGGCAAAAAGGATGGACTTTAATGCTCACAAACCACACATATGCATTCATGGGCACAGAGATTGAGCTGCCAAAGAGAGCTCCAGGTCTCTAGTAATGATCGGAACAGTCTGGGGACCCGTTACTGCTGTGATTAGACACAGTGGGAGCTGATCTGCGGGTACTGCAAACTCGATGTCTGCCAGCACCCATTGATCATTAGGCAGAGAGCCCGAAACAAGGCAGATTGCCGCTCTGACAGTAGGAAAGGCATTGATTCTGTGTCCCTGCTAAGCAGGAACATGAATCAATGCCTTTCCCTTGTAAAAGCACCTCCCACACAATGAGAAAACACTGGTTAGGCATGCAGTTAATCCTTTGAGCACCCCTGATGTTTAACCCCTTCCCAGCCAGTGTCATTAGTACAGTGCCCGTGCATATTTTTAGCACTGATCACTGTATTAGTGTCACTGGTATCCAAAAAATGCCAAAAGTGTCAGTTAGTGTCCCAACTGTCCTCCGCAATATCGCAGTCCTGCTATATATGCTGATCGTCGCCATTACTAGTAAAAAAATAAATAAATAAATAAAAATATATTCCCTAGTTTGTAGAAGCTATAACTTTTGTGCAAACCAATCAATACACGCTTATTTGGATTTTCCTTTACCAAAAATATGTAACAAAATACATATTGGCCTAAATTGATGAAGACAGTCGATTTTTTCATTTTTTTTGTTGGATAAGTTCTATAGCAGAATGTAAAAAATATTGTTTTTTTTTCAAAATTGTTGGTCTTTTTTGTTTATAGCACAAAAAATAAAAACTGCAGTGGTGATCAAATATGACCAAAAGAAAGCTATATTTGTGGGAAAAAAAGGACATACATTTTGTTTGGGTACAGTGGCACATGACCGTGCAATTATCAGTTAAATTTATGCAGTGCCATATCGCAAAAAATAGCCTGGTCTTGAAATGGGTAAATCTTCTGGAGGAAAAGTGGTTAAAGTGTATTTCAAGCCAAAATAATAATAAGAAAAAAACATATGCAATACAGACACAGCACCCTGTGCTCTATCCCTTATAAAGAACCTACAAATAAAAAAAAAAATTCAGAAATGCATTCAGCTACTACATCCTGTTGTGGGCTTACAAAACACACCATTTTCATGGTTTTGATGAGTGATGTCAGCTTTACCCAGTTGTTTTTTTCTAAACTATTCAAACCCTCCCACTCTCCTATCTCTACAACATAAACACAAATTATTCTATATTCTAAGAACTAGGAGGGCTAATTAGTCTTCTTGAGATAACAAGGGAAATGTACACAGGACTTGGGATAGCTTTGAATTTCTGACACGATCAGCAGGTATTTTTTTGTAAAATATTAGGTGTGTGTACTTAAGCGCTAGAATGGGTATTTAGAAACAGAACAGCAACAGTACTTTAAGATAGCCAAATGATGATGCTGCAACCCATATACTAGTGTTCTCACACGTGAAAGAAATTGTTTTAAAATACACAAAAAAATAATAATATTATTGTGCGATGGGTGCGCTTTCAATCAACCTTAAAATCAGTGTAGATGTGATTAAAAAGTCCTTGTGCGATGATACTGTTTATGTGGTGTGTAAAACCTCTTTAAAATCCGTGCACTGTGTATATATAAATAAATACATAAAACCATATATAAATATATAAATAGGTGAATGCTCTTCCTATTTGTGGTACCAGTGATTATGTGATAATTGTGTAATAGTGCTTTGAGTAAAAACTCGTTAGAATGGGTGAAACCGCGTTAAATTTCGAACCCTTGAAAGTCCATGCGTTTAGACTGGAAAAAACGCATTTATGCGATTTATTTATGGAAAAAACGCATTTAGTTATGCGATTAAATTGGGAAAAAACGCATTTGTTTTAGGACCCTTTATGAGTCCATGCATCTAGTAGATGTCTCCTGGGGATTTAATTGCGGTCGCTTGACAGGTGTTATTCCTGATTAGTTAATGCTGAGGCGTTTTACCCTTTGATGTTGAACATAGATTTTAGATTTAAAACTTGAAGGATAAAAGATATGCACCATCAATAAAAAAGATAAGTACCATCAGTGAATATATATTTGAACTGGTATATACATAACACTTTCACTTATCTTTAGTTGTGGTGTCTTCTTTCCTGCTGATCACGTCCTTCCTATCTTTTCCGTGTTTGCATGGGGATAAAAAACAGATACAAACACATTGCGCAGTATTGTTACACTTTAAGTAGTGTGCATGTGTTGTGGCTTAAGCCCATCTACTTACACAGCACCCTACGATCGGAGTGCGGTAGTGAAAAATGTGTCAGGCACTGAGGGAGGAGGAGCCAAGTGACGCTACCGAGACAAGCAGGGCAGGGAGCCCTAACAGTGCCTGACACATTTTTCACTACCGCGCTCCGATCGTAGGGTGCTGTGTAAGTAGATGGGCTTAAGCCACAACACATGCACACTACTTAAAGTGTAACAATACTGCGCAATGTGTTTGTATCTGTTTTTTATCCCCATGCAAACACGGAAAAGATAGGAAGGACGTGATCAGCAGGAAAGAAGACACCACAACTAAAGATAAGTGAAAGTGTTATGTATATACCAGTTCAAATATATATTCACTGATGGTACTTATCTTTTTTATTGATGGTGCATATCTTTTATCCTTCAAGTTTTAAATCTAAAATCTATGTTCAACATCAAAGGGTAAAACGCCTCAGCATTAACTAATCAGGAATAACACCTGTCAAGCGACCGCAATTAAATCCCCAGGAGACATCTACTAGATGCATGGACTCATAAAGGGTCCTAAAACAAATGCAGTTTTTCCCAATTTAATCGCATAACTAAATGCGTTTTTTCCATAAATAAATCGCATAAATGCGTTTTTTCCAGTCTAAACGCATGGACTTTCAAGGGTTCGAAATTTAACGCGGTTTCACCCATTCTAACGAGTTTTTACTCAAAGCACTATTACACAATTATCACATAATCACTGGTACCACAAATAGGAAGAGCATTCACCTATTTATATATTTATATATGGTTTTATGTATTTATTTATATATACACAGTGCACGGATTTTAAAGAGGTTTTACACACCACATGAACAGTATCATCGCACAAGGACTTTTTAATCACATCTACACTGATTTTAAGGTTGATTGAAAGCGCACCCATCGCACAATAATATTATTATTTTTTTGTGTATTTTAAAACAAGGTATTTTTTTGCACTTACTGAACAGATAAAAAACACTTTATCCCCTTCCTGACCAGCAGCCACAGTTGTAATGCGGCAGGTTGGCTCCCCTGGGCGAAACGACGTAACTGTACGTCACGCAACCGCAGCGCCACGCAGGAGTTGATGCGAATGCGCGGTGGGCGCGTTGAGCACCTGTGATCGCTCGAGACAGAGAGAGAACCAGAGTCGGTGTGTGTAAAAACACACCAATCCCGGTTCTCTCAGGGGAGAAGAGACAGATTGTGTGTTCATACCAAGTATGAACATGATCTCTCTCTTCCCCTAGTCAGTTCCATCCTCCCTACAGTTAGAACACTCCCTAGGGAACACAGTTAACCCCTTGATCGCCCTCTAGTGTTAATCCCTTCCCTGTCAGTGACATTTATAGAGTAATCAGTGCATTTTTATAGCACTGATAGCTGTATAATTGTCAATGGTCCCAAAAATGTGTCAAAAGTGTCCAATTTGTCCGCCGCAATATCACAGTCCTGATAAAAAAATTGCAGCTCACCGCCATTACTAGTAAAAAAAAAAAAAAATAATAAAAATGCCATAAATCTATTCCCTATTTTGTAAACACTATAACTTTTGTGCACACAAATCAATATTGCGATTTTTTTTAAACTGAGGAAAAAAATTGTTAAAAAAAATAAAATTGGGATATTTATGATAGCAAAAAATAATAGATATTGTGTTTTTTTCAAAATTGCTCTTCTTTTGTTTATATCGCAAAAAATAAAAGCCACAGAGGTGATCAAATACCACCAACATAAAGCTCTATTTGTGGGAAAAAAAAGGACGTAAATTTTGTTTGGGTACAAAGTCGCACGACCACGCAATTGTCAGTTAAAGCGACGCAGTGCCGTATCGCAAAAAATGGCCTGGTCATTGAGCAGCCAAATCTTCCGAAGCTGAAGTGGTTACTGACACGTTATATTTAACAGGCCAAATATAAGAAGTTAATTGTTAAAGTTTACATTACATTTACACTTTGGGGTCTATGTTAAAAAAATCCACTTGCTTTCAATATTTACACAAATGAATTGGAGGGGGGGGGGGTATTGGGACTTTAAATGATCATCCACCTCCATCCCTGATCTAGACTTGAAGGGAGAGGTTTGGGACTTTAGATGAGGCACAATAGAGTAATAATCATTGTATAATAACATGTTTATTTGCATAAAACAATTACATGACATAACACATTTGCAGTTGATACATACAAAAAATATAAATTCATTGGTGTATAAATAACATGTTGTAATTCAATATATACATAAATAGCACAGCACATTGCATAATGGTGATGTAAGCCAATTGTACTTCGTATCATCTGATCAAATAAACTTGCAGATATAGCATAAGATAATCTATATAGAGATAGTTAAACCATATATTAAAAACATGACTGCATCCAAAAAGCTTGATGCATTTTGTGGATTCACTCCACTTCCTCAGGAGAAGATGCATGAATTATGCATGGATATATATATTGGTTAAAAAAAATATGGGGTACTGCAAGCTGAGGGCCGCTGGAGGTGTCTATCCTGTGAGCTGTGGTACTGGGGGCCCGTGGAGAGACCGGGCACACATATACATGGATGCCCAGGAGAATAAAAGTTCTCCATATCATGGTCTGTAGTGGTGCAGAGTGATAGCTCCAGTTTCTGTATTTCACGTGGAACCATGTTCAAAGATGTGGTGTGCACTTGGTCCATTGTCCAGGATGGGCTACTATGGGACTAGCTATTCAAATGGGGGCATCATATACACCCAGTGTGACCAGCCCCCGCCCCCCCCCCAAGCGTCACGCTGGCGTGATTGTAGAGGAAGGCATCCTTGCCAGAGCGGCAACCGCCGCCCATGGCACTATGGTTTAACAATCGCTTCATAGATTATATTATGCTAATCCTGCAAGTTTAATTGATCAGATGATACGGAGTACAATTGGCTTACATCACCATTATGCAATGTTATGCTGTTAATATATATAAATGTAATTGTTTTATGCAAATAAATATGTTGTTATACAATGATTATTACTCTATTATGCTTCGTATGCCTCATCTAAAGGGCCAAACCTCTCCTTTCAACATTCACACAAAAGTCAAGAATAATATCCGCATTGTTTGTAATATATGTATAATGTCAGTTTTTATTTGTTGCCTTTCACCTGGTTAATGTAACAGTCTCTAATATTTGATCCAAAAAGAATAATGCCTTAGGCTGATTTCACACTGAGGAGCTTTACAGGCACTATAGAGCTAAAAATAGCACCTGCATAGCACTTGTCTAAAGAGCCTCTCCTCTCACTCAAGTGTGAAAGCCTGAGTGCTTTCACACTGGAGCAGTGCGCTGGCAGGATGCCAAAAAAAGTCCTGCAAGCCGCATCTTTGCAGTGCTGGAGGAGCGGTGTATACACTGCTCCTAAAGCACCCCTGCCCACTGAAATCAATGGGCAGCGCTGCGGAACTGCCAGCAAAGTGCTGCTGCAGTGGTGCTATGCGGGCAGTTTTAACCCTTTTTTTGTTAAAGCGCCCTGCTATTGTCCGAGAACCTCTGCAAAAAAGGATGGTAAACCGCCCCCAATGCCGCAGTGTGAAAGTAGCCTTAAGAACATTCGGCTAGAAGAGTTAAAGAACATTCAACCAATAATGAAAAAAGGAAACACCATAGACTAAGAATATTTGGACATAACAGGCAATAATATGAGGGAGAACATAAGAAGAGATAATGTAAGGGAGGCCTCTGCACTTCATACAAAGTGTATGCAGATTCCTGTGCAAACTGCTGAACTAATGGGTGCTTGCCTGAATGAACCTCCAGCTGCAGTGAGCAGACAAACTTTTATCAGTGATATTACTACTGCTTCCAAATTAGGGATGGGCCCGTTGTTCGATTCAAACCCATGTTCGAATCGAACATTGGGCGTTCGCCTGCTCAGCGAGCCCAGAACTATTTGGGCTGCTCGCATCAAATTCGTGTGATGCGAGCTGCGCGCAATGCACTGCGCCAGTCGCAGTGCATTGCTGGCTGATGATTGGCCAAGCATGCACTGTGACCCTGTATGCTTGGCCAATCATAGAGCCAGCGGCGAGGAGAGCAATAATTGGTCACAGGCCAAAAAAAAATTGGAGAAGTTGTAGCGAGTGTGGGAAGGAACCATCAACCATGCTAGTCACGTATCATGATCGTATGTTTGTAAAATGAGAACAGAACGTGCCGACTTGTGTCGGAACTGCAAACTGGAGCGTCATATGAGTAGCAAGTGTGTGCAAACGTATGAATGAGTGGTACAAGTAGCAACTGGGTGCTTGTGGCAGGTGCCTCAAGGTGGAGGCCGAGCTATGGAAGCTTATGATGTGTGTAAAAGAAAAATGTATAGTTTTGAGCCATAGATTTAAATCACTGTGCCGCTGGCGCGACCAGGACTTGAATCGGAGCGTGTGTGTTTAAGAAGAGTTGGAAATGTAAGAACAGAAGAGGAGAGATGGAGTACATAAGAATAAGTAGGAAACAAGGGGGGAGAAAGACAGGAAAAGGAACGACAGGCGCAGAGAAGATGCCGTTTTGCGTACTGAAGCATTGAATGCTGTTTAGTTGAAATTTAGAAAACTCAAAAGAATGCGTAGCATCCGAGGTGAGCCAGGAGGTGACTGATCAGGTAACCGATGCTCGGGTGCCCGTCTGTGCTAAGCACAAACCTGTGGACCCCCATGGCATACTAGGGTGAGAAGCTGGTCTGGTACGGCCAAAGTAGGAATGTACGATGTAGATCGTGACGTATGTTCTGCTTGCCTACGTGTCTACAAACACAGTGTTTAGCGGCCTTGTCTGCGTCACCTTTCAAAAGCAGACTGTTGTGCAAAGAACAGGTGACAGTACCTAATGCCTGATGAGCAGTTCCTCACATGTGACTGACCCCCCCCCCCCCCCCCAGGTGAAGATGCAGACACTATACTTGTGTATTTAAAAAAAAAAAAAGTAAGAACGTTTTTATTTTTTTAAATCTGAGAAAACGACGTCCAACCTGGTGCAGGATGGAGCAACCTGAACTCGACTGATCTAATGGAGAAACGACAGACAAGAAAAGCGTGAGTGGCTGGGTTGTATGCCACTGGAGATGATAAGTGGCCATATGGTGTGCCACTGGAGATGTGCTTGCAACGATTGCAATAAAGTAGCCTCATCAGGGAGGCGAAAAAAAGGACAGCAGAGAAACTGGAGCATGTAGGGATGAGCCATGGTCGTGTGCAATCGTGAGTCATGATCATATGTATGTGGAGATTAATGAATCATGCCGACTCGAGTCAGAGTTATAAAACTGGAGTCTGTTATGTGTTTGTGAATAGGGATGAGCCGAACACCCCCCCGTTCGGCTCGCACCAGAACCCGCGAACGGACCTAAAGTCCGTGCGAGCTTTCGAACCCTATTAGTTATAATGGATGCGAACGTTCGAAATCAAAAGTGCTAATTTTAAAGTCTAATATGCATGTTATTGTCATAAAAAGTGTTTGGGGACCTGGGTCCTGCCCCAGGGGACATGTATCAATGCAATAAAAAGTTTTAAAATCGGCCGTTTGTTCAGGAGCAGTGATTTTAATAATGCTTAAATTGAAACAATAAAAGTGTAATATTCCTTTAAATTTTGTACCTGGGGGGTGTCTATAGTATGCATGTTTCCTGTGCTTAGAACTGTCTCTGCAAAAAGTGTCATTTTTGCAGAAAAGAAAGCTATTTAAAATCACTCGCGGCTAATGTTTATTGTCGGCTCCCGTAATACAGAGAACAGTCATTCATTGAAAGTCATTCATAAAAAAAAAGTCATTGATAAAATTTTTTTTAAAAATTAAAAAAAAAAAGCGTGGGGGTCCCCCCAAATTCAATAACCAGGCCCTTCAGGTCTGGGATGGATATTAAGGGGGACCCCAGCCAAAGAAAAAAAAATGGCGTAGGGTTCCCCTCAAAATCCATACCAGGCACTTCAGGTCTGGGATGGATATTAAGGGGGACCCCAGCCAAAAAAAAAA
This sequence comes from Lithobates sylvaticus, assembly GCA_028564925.1. Taxonomy (NCBI): domain Eukaryota; kingdom Metazoa; phylum Chordata; class Amphibia; order Anura; family Ranidae; genus Lithobates; species Lithobates sylvaticus. Next base: position 436,765,837 of record CM053029.1, read on the forward strand.
ATATAAAATGGCGTGGGGTCCCCCTCAAAATCCATACCAGACCCTTATCCGAGCACGCAACCTGGCAGGCCGCAGGAAAAGAGGGGGGGAAAAGAGCGCCCCCCCTCCCGCCTGAACCGTACCAGGCCAAATGCCCTCAACATTGGGAGGATGCTTTGGGGGTCTAAGACCCCCAAAGCACCTTGTCCCCATGTTGATGAGGACAAGGGCCTCTTCCCCACAACCCTGGCCATTGGTTGTGGGGGTCTGCGGGCGGGGGGCTTATCGGAATCTGGAAGCCCCCTTTAACAAGGGGACCCCCAGATCCCGCCCCCCCCCTGTGTGAAATGGTAAGGGGGTACAAAAGTACCCCTACCATTTCACCAAAAAAGTGTCAAAAATTTAAAAAATTACAGGAGACGGTCTTTGACAATTCCTTTATTAAAATCTTCTTTTTTCTTTCTTCTTCCTTCGGTTTCTTCATCTTCTCCTTCCGTCATCTTCTTCCATCTTCTTCCATTTTCTTCTTCCTCCGATCCGCTTCTTCTTGCGCTGGTCTTCTCGTCCTTCTCGTCCAGCATCTTCTTCCATGGCGTCGGCATCTGTTCTTCTGTCGGGCCGCTCCTCGCAATGGGAGGCTCCCGCTGTGTGAGGCTTCGCTCCGTCTGACAGGTCTTTTATAACGGAGGGCACCTGGTGACCCCGTCCCCCTCTGACATCATGGGGAAAGCCATAGGTAATTCCCCATGACGTCCCTGTGCGTCAGAGGGGGCGGGGTCACCAGGTGCCCTCCATTATAAAAGACCTGTCAGAGGCAGCGAAGCCTCACACAGCGGGAGCCTCCCATTGCGAGGAGTGGCCCAAGAAGAGACACCGACGCCGACGCCATGGAAGAAGATGCCGGACGAGAAGGACGAGAAGGCCAGCGCAAGAAGAAGCGGATCGGAGGAAGAAGAAAATGGAAGAAGATGGAAGAAGATGACGGAAGGAGAAGATGAAGAAACCGAAGGATGAAGAAAGAAGATTTTAATAAAGGAATTGTCAAAGACCGTCTCCTGTCATTTTTACAATTTTTGACACTTTTTTGGTGAAATGGTACCCCCCTTACCATTTCACACAGGGGGGGGGGGGGGGATCTGGGGGTCCCCTTGTTAAAGGGGGCTTCCAGATTCCGATAAGCCCCCCGCCCGCAGACCCCCACAACCAATGGCCAGGGTTGTGGGGAAGAGGCCCTTGTCCTCATCAACATGGGGACAAGGTGCTTTGGGGGTCTTAGACCCCCAAAGCATCCTCCCAATGTTGAGGGCATGTGGCCTGGTACGGTTCAGGCGGGAGGGGGGGGGGCGCTCTCATCCCCCCCTCTTTTCCTGCGGCCTGCCAGGTTGCGTGCTCGGATAAGGGTCTGGTATGGATTTTGAGGGGGGCCCCACGCCATTTTTTTTGGCTGGGATTCCCCTTAAAATCCATCCCAGACCTCAAGGGTCTGGTATGGATTTTGAGGGGGACCCTACGCCATTTTTTTTTTGGCTGGGGTCCCCCTTAATATCCATCCCAGACCTGAAGGGCCTGGTTATTGAATTTGGGGGGACCCCCACGCTTTTTTTTTTTTTTTTTTATCAATGAATGACAGTTCTCTGTGTTACGGGAGCCATCAATTCATTAGCCGCGAGTGCTTTTAAATAGCTTTTTTCCTGCAAAAATTACACTTTTTGCAGGGACAGTTCTAAGCACAGGAAACCTGCCCCCCTTCACAGGCAACCTATAGACACCCCTCAGATGTGATACTGCAATGCTGTACTAACAGCACGCACACACAAATCCCCAGAAATAGAGCACATATTGTCAGCAGTCAGCAACACACTGACACGCTGACACTGAAACACAATATGCAAGGCCGCCGCGGCGGCGGCCTCTTGTACCCTGGGGCGTGTACTAAAGCCCCTGAGCTATAATTGGCTACAGGCATCCTGCCTGTAGCCAATTATGGCTCTCCTCGCTGCCGGCGCTGTGATCAAATTTGTGTGATGCGAGCGGCCCGCAATGCATTGCGCCAGTCGCAGTGCAATGCTGGCTGATGATTGGCCAAGCATGCACTGTGACCCTGCATGCTTGGCCAATCATCAGCCAGCATTGCACTGCGACTGGCGCAATGCATTGCGGGCCGCTCGCATCACACGAATTTGATGCGAGCGGCCCAAATAGTTCTGGGCTCGCCTAACGGGCGAACGCCCGATGTTCGATTCGAACATGGGTTTGAATCGAACACCGGGCCCATCCCTATTTGTGAATAAGTACACACATGCATGTGAATGATCTGAGAACAACTGGTTGCTTGTGGCAGGTGCCTCATGATAGAGACCAAGCTGCGGAAAGTGATGTGATGTGTGTGATAGATGGAGATGACTTGTATTGTGCCGAGAATTTGATTTGTATCTCCGTTGCGACCGGGCTGTTGTAGAGTGTATAAATCAACCTGTTGGATACTCTGAGGCTTACGATTAGGCCGAATGTGGTGTTCATAGTGCGTGGCCCTTGAGGGGGGGCCTGTTGTGCAGGTGTGGGAGTAACGGATGTAACAAAATAGAAGTGACAGTTTACAATCAGTGATGCCTGAGCGCAGCGATGTCAGATAACGGCTGTCAGGCTTTTACCGAAACGCTTCAGTATGTGGTATGCCAACGCGACCGGACAACGATCAACAGCGGCTCAGAGGCTTGAATCTACGAATGAATGGTATGTTAGTAGATGGGATGACAATTAAGGCATAGGGAACCTACAAATCTACTACACCTGTGCTGAATGATGTCAGGACATGACCGACAATGACTCAGAGGCAGCTAACTATGAAAGGGATAGGAAACATAATGAATCGCAGCATTGCGTATGATACAAAAAGGTTTGAATCCTACCTGCAACAGCGAGCTTGAACCGCAGACGAAGACCACGAACGGAGAAGCCGCAACACACTGTTAATTGAACGCACAGACTCATGAACATGAAGTGAGTTGGGAATAGCCGGCCTAGTGACGTGACGTATCACTGGAACCGACAAGGAATGCAGGTGAGTAGGCTGCCTAAATACCCCCCTGGCTCCTCCCATAAATTCAGGCCACCATACTGGCCTTCTAATATATATATATATACATATATATATCAAAAGTATTGGGATACCTGCCTTTACCTGCACATGAAGTTTAGTGGCATCCCAGTCTTAGTATGTAAGGTTCAATATTGAGTTGGCCCACCCTTTGCAGCTATAACAGTTTCAACTCTTCTGGGAAGGCTGTCCACAAGGTTTAGGAGCGTGTCTATGGGAATGTTTGACCATTCTTCCAGAAGTGTATTTGTGTGGTCAGACACTGATGTGGACGCAGTCTCTGCTCTAATTCCTCCCAAAAGTGTTCCGTTGGATTGGACCTTGGTTTATGCACTGATAATAATCATTTGGTGGAGTTGGGATTATGACACCATTAAAGTTCATGTGCGTGTAAAGACAGGTGTCCCAATACTTTTGGTAATATAGTGTATATTTATATATACAGTCTATATGTAGAAAATAAGGGAGTATTTACACCTCTGAATCATTTAGCTAGCTTTCAGGTTTATATTCACCACATAGTGGTAAACCAGCTTGATCAGTAGAGGCTTATATTATTTAAGTTCTCTTAAAGAAAATCAATGGAAAGGAATTACATATTTCCATACAAATTGAAAAAAAAAAGAAAGAAACAACAGACGCATGCATAAAATATATGCAAATATACATTTTGGATCTACACGTGAACATAGTACCCCTAAGATTCTTTGCATATTGGACATAGCAATTGCAAATATTTGCATTTGTGTTCAATTTCTGTCTTAGTGACAGTTTTCGCTGAATGTTCCCAATGGGAATTTACACAGCAGTAAAAACCTAATACTAGTTTTATTACTGTTTAAAAAAAAGGAACAAAAAAGTGTTGCATCATATAGGTTACCTAATCTCAGTTCCAGGCTACGTTCAAAATACCCTTCGCTTGCTACATACCAAATACAAAAACTGTGATTTTACCCATGGTTACACTATGCTTACCTTTTTGTGCCCTCTGTACTATTTAGCCTATGGCCCCTTTCACACTGAAGCGTTTTTTCAGGAGCTACAGCGTTAAAATAGCGCCTGTATAGCTCCTGAAAAAAGCGGGTCCTTTCACTCCAGTGTGAAAGCCAGAGGGCTTTCACACTGGAGCGGTGCGCTAGCAGGACTTTTTTTACCGTCCTGCTAGCAGCATTTTTGGAGCGCATTCACCGCTCCTATACCGCTCCTACCCATTGAAATCAATGCGACACCGCGGGGATACCGCCGCTGCAGCGACACTTTGCGGGGGGTTTTAACCCTTTTTTGGCCACTAGTGGGGGTTAAAACCACCCCGCTAGTGGCCGCATACCGCGGCTAAAACAACGGTAAAGCAGCGCTAAATATAAATATAGCGCTGCTTTACCATCGCCGGCCCCACCGCCCCAGTGTGAAACCGGCCTATGAGCTTAATAAATAGATAAAAATAAAAAAATGAGACCGCGCTACTCTAGAAACTAGCAGATATGTAGGCTGCGGCCCAAGTGGGATACACACACGGAAAACAAATAATATACAAAGGAGCAGCGCAAAAAAACTATTTGAAACCATAAATCGCTATCAAGCTAAATGGAATACACAGACAAAATATAAATCCAGATATGACACAGGATCATAAACAAGACCCTAATTGGTCTGATATAATAGTTCTTATGGTGAAAAAGAAATGTCTCAATGGAACCTGACCCAAGTTCAAAAGTCCTCTGGCAATGGATAAATTAAAATTGCATTATACACATCCAGACGTTATTTTCAAAAAGATGCACCACAGTGACTTGGAAATACAGGTGTTTGTGAAATGCCCGTCACCCTGAATCGCTATGTGCTTACCAGAAGGCAAAGCATACACAGCTTTGCATTGGACCAATCACCAGGCACGATGTGGGTATCCCTAATACTTTCTCTCTCCCGATCCTCACTCTCGATCGACTAGGATATTGAAGAGGTGTCACTTTCCCATATCGAAATAGATGATAGCCAAACGAGTAAGGGTATCCCCAGCTGGTTCCTCTCCCGGTCCACAGTCACCCCCGATTGGGGTAGGGGGATAATTCTTACTTCCGTGCACTCATTGGGATCCCATTAAGACAAGAAAGAGAAAACTCCCATAACATAATTCCGTATGGATTTATTTAAAATAGGTTTAAAATTGCACTTACATAGAGAAGCTCCGTTGGAAGCACATTTAAAATCAAGCTGCCGGCCGGCAAAATACTGGAGCCCGTCCTCCGTCCTGTAGCGTGGTGGCGTCTCTGCGTGCCCTTAGGGAAATAAAATGCATAAAGTGCATAAAGTGCATGCACATTAGGTTTCCCTTACAAGGAACTGTGGAGGCAGCACCCGAGAGCCATTTGTAGCTGCTGACTTTAAATTTTTTGGTGGGCAGGGCTGGAGCTCTGCTTTAATTTATGGTAGTACCTCATATTTCCCAAGAAAATGGTTATTTCATTTACATAAAGTGGCACTGTCACAGATGTAATATGAAGGAAACCATTGCTGCCATCCTGCTATTTCCCTTGCTGTGTCAGACTTTTTTAGTAGCCCCCTCACACTCCTCAGTGTAGTCCACCTGGTATAATTGATAAAATATACTTAAGCGCTGGTACGATCAAACCCTATTTAAATGGTCTAAACCTGCAACCAATAAAAGTGATCACTTACTGTGCATAAATGAAAAAATTGAAAAGTTTTGGTGCGCTAATAAAATAAATTAAAATCGCAGTGCTTATCTAAAAATGCAATACGGTGCATCTAAATTAAACAATACACAACATCATAAAGTGGTAATACCAAATACTGCTTCCAGTGATGAATAAATGAATAGATAATTATATAAATAATTAAATAATTGATATAGTGCTTCAAAAACTGATCGTCCAAAATTAATTATTAATCCAAAATGCTGATATAAACTTCAAAAATACAAAGTGCTCTGTGCAATAGGAAAAAAACAATACCACAATCAGGTTCACTGACATATATTGTGGTATTGTTTTTTTCCTATTGCACAGAGCACTTTGTATTTTTGAAGTTTATATCAGCATTTTGGATTAATAATTCATTTTGGACGATCAATTTAGAAGCACTATATCAATTATTTAATTATTTATATAATTATCTATTCATTTATTCATCACTGGAAGCAGTATTTGCTATTACCACTTTATGATTTTGTGTATTGTTTAATTTAGATGCACCGTATTGCATTTTTAGACAAGCACTGCGATTTTAATTTATTTTATTAGCGCACCAAAACTTTTCCATTCTTTCACCTGGTATAATACTTACCTGTCTCCCCGTAATCTTTGCTGTGCAGTCCTGCCCAGTGCCACAGAGTCTTTTCAAGGAAAACAACCATATCAGGCCTTATTTCTACTATGCAGGTTCAATGTGGCCCCACTCATTCAAAAGAATGAGCCAAATACATGGCAGCCTTCAGATGTCCAGCAGAGTATGGCTAATGTGTAGGACTAGTGTGCATGTGTGCCAAAGAAAAGGAGCTAGCAATGTTCTTTTCTTTGCAAAAGTTGTGTGGCCCCAGACAGGGCTACACAATAAAGGTCTCATCAAGGGTTATGAAGGTAAGTATTTCACCAGGTTGGGGGGGGGGGGGTGGGCAGTTTACTTGAAAAAAAGTTTACTAAAAGTTGTTTTTCTTTAAAGTGGTGTTTCCCCCAAAAAATAAAAAAATAGCTGAAAATTCCTAAAAATATTTAAAAAAAATAATTGGAAAAAAAAAAGTAACTTACCTCTAAATGCCTGTTGCTATGGAGTCCCTCGTAGTCTGCCTCCTTCAGTGCCCGGGCTGGTGACATCACTTCTCCTTGGCGCAGTCAGTCACCTGGGACACGTGACAGGTCCCAGATGACTGTGCGGCGTATCACGGTGCGCAGCACCGCTCGTGCATGCGCAGTGGGTGCCCAGCTGTGAAGCCACAGCCGGGTGCCCACAGTAAGAATGCCGGTGACGCTAGCAGAGCGGGCAATGAGGGGGGGCTTCGTTCTCCTGCATCGCTGGACCCTGGCAAAGGTAATTGGTGGGTTATTTGTAATTTATGCTCCTAGAACACGTGATTGCCCCCCCTTCATTTTGGACCTCTCTAAGTGGCCAGGCTGTGAAAAAGTTCCACACATATGGTATCGTAATACTCAGGAGGAGTATCAGAATGTATTTTGGGGTGTCATTTGTGGTATACACATGCCATGTGAGAGAAATAACCTATAACAATTTTGTAGAAAAAATACAAAATAAAAAAATAATTCATTTTGCAAAGAATTGTGGGAAAAAATTACAACATCAAACACCTCACCATGCCTCTTACTAAATACCTTGGAATGTCTACTTTAAAAAATGGGTCATTTGGTGGGTATTTGTACTTTCCTGGCATGTTCAGGTCACAAGAAATGAGATAGGTCACCAGTACATCAGATGTGATCAATTTTGTATAATTTGCACCACAGCTTGTAGAGTCTATAACTTTCACAAAGACCAAATAATATCCACTAATTTGGGTCATTTTTACCAAAGATATGTAGCAGTATAAATTGAGGCCAAAATTTATGAAGAAAAATTAATAATTTCCTAAATTTTATCACAGAAACAAAGAAAAACTGCGTTTTTTTTTCTAAATTTTCGGTCTTTTTTCATTTATAGCGCAAAAAATGAGAGCACCGAAAGCTGAAAATTGGTCTGGATAGGAGGGGGGTTTAAGTGCCCGGTAAGCAAGTGGTTAAAAGTCAGCAGCTGCAGTATTTGTAGCTGCTGACTTTTAAAAAAAAATTTTTTAAGGGGCACCCCACTTTAAGTACTTTTAAGTCACAGACCCAGAAACACAGGCTGTAAATGAGTGTCGGGAAAGTGACTGAATTTGTTATCTCTATGCTTCTGCAAGGCCAGAGAACTAGCATTCTGAAAAACAGAGTTCAGCACTGGCAGGCTCAGGATTCGCACATACCAGGCTGTGGCCAAATTCAGATGTCATCGCTCAATTATCCACCCACTCATCATAACAAATTAGTACACTTCTCCATTTACTACTTTTCTGCATTATAATATTCATCAAGGCCAGATGTGACTATTATTACAAAAATTACACAGTACTTTAGCAGTAAGGTTCACGAACGCCAAGGTTTATTCTTGATTAAGACAATACAATACTTGTTCTCTTTAGCTCCACAAATGCAAGCGAACAAGTACCAGGCCACACATTGGTATATATTATTTTATCCATTAGTTTGGGATGAGACCTTTCGATTCATTGAACAGATTAGAAATCAAAGGGGTCATTTCTTAAAAGCTTTACTGCATGTGTGATGTGACTTAGTGTGGGCTGTTTTCATTATCTGTGTAGAAATATCACGTTGGCTAAGTCATAAAAAGGGATTACCTCACATGTCAATGAAAATAGTGCATGTTACATTTCTTGCAATATTTTACCAAATCACTCATTAACATAAAGTGCATTTAAAGGGTCAGTTCACTAAGATGCATAAACTATTGAACCAAATGTGTTTTGCATTTTACTTAACATTTATATTCTCATGAAAAAAGTAAATTTTACAAACACACATCTTGCATGGATTTGAAATATGTATTGTTTCACATGATGGTGAGATTAACCTACCGAAAGCCTCCACTTATTTTAAATTGACATTTAATCTCCACCTCAAAAGGCTATTTTTCTTGTTGCCCTCTAAACCTCTGCAGTTATTGCCAGTCAGAAACCAATAAAGCAGAAAGAATGCTAAATTGTAGGATAATCTGTTAGAGTGTGCTACCTTATTAGGTGCTATAATACTTATTAGGGCAGCATTTTCTTAGAGTGGGGGATTCTAACCCCATAAGCCCCTGTGTCCTTAAAAGAACAACATTTCTTTGGTTGATGCCAGAGTAACCCTGAACCTGAGCTCTTAGGGTGCTCTTCCTCTGCAGGGTGCTCTGCTAGTACCGCTGCTTTAGCTCCGCAAATACAAAGTACTCAAGGTGTGATTGCAGAAGACCTTTTTCTTTCTTAAATCTATATATTCACAACTCTCTTATGGCTTATTTACACATGTTAGAAAAATGTGTGGCCTCACAAAATACAAAATTGAAATAAAAATTATACCCAATTTACCATCATCCGAATTAAATGGGATAGAAATTTGTGAGTCTGGTCCCCAACCAGAACCCACCAACAGGAAAGAGCATGCGGACTATCTCGGTACAGGTTGAACATTATATACAAATAAATGTGTAAACAGACATAAAAATTGAACAATAATTTATCAGTGAAAAAAAAAACACAATTGATATCTAAAATTGCAGATTGTATGGTATTTCAACTAGTTTACACATGTGTTGGTCTTTCTAATATCCCATGGTGGAATTATTATTCAAACGACTTTAGACAGGCTATGATGAGGCATTATGTTGCTTTCTCACCATCTTTCTTAACGCCTAAAAACCCACACCATGGTGCCACAATGGTGTGTATTGCATACAGTTAATGGGTAGTAGTGGTGCAGCCCCGTTCAGGTGAATGGGCCATGTACAGTAGTACTGCCAGCTGAAAATGCCATTGAGTATAATTTTTGCTGGGCAGCAATGCAATGCATCATAGCTTCAGCATGCAAACACCCCATTCTCTGCCTTTACATCTTAAGAGGGAGCTGATGGAGGCCAGTAAAAATGAAACCCAGCCTCATATTTTTATCACCCCACAACAGTAAGTGTAAACAAATATATAAAAATTATGTGCAGCGCTCAAAAGTGAATACGCAAAATCAATTAATAAAATGTGAATGACCACAGAGAAAAGAATTATGTATTTCTACACATTCTGAATAGTATAAATGACCATAAACAATATATGAAAAAGTGACGTGAAAAATCTGTATGTAAAATATAAATAACTGCAAACAGTAAATTTAATTATATAAAATAGTGACGTGAATATCACAGGACATCTAATTTTCAGTAAGTCCATATATTGTCACACAAAAATTAATATAACGTGAAAAAAAGTCCATAAAAATGTTGAGAGGATGACTTCTAAACCAAGAAAGGTATTTCCATGTGACATCAATATTATGTGATAAAACAGCAATAAAACCACCACTGGTTGTAAGAAGGCTTACCGGAGTAAGAGGACTCAAATGGGCTTACACTCAATGAGTCACTGGGGCTTGTGGTGTAAAACACCAATGCATGGAACATCTACGCTTCTAGTCAGGATCAGAGTGTAAGGTGGTCCATCCGTCCAGAGATCAACACAAAGCAGCAATCCTTAAAAATGGCCACTGTGATGCACTAGATCATCTCATGCAATCAAACAGTATAGCCAGAAAAGAAAAGAATGTGATCCAGTAAAAAATGTAATACGTTTAATAAAATAGAGAACACTCACATTTAGTAGGTGTATATCAAGTGCTTAAAATGTACAGTATAACCAACACAATGTCATCCGCAGGGCTCGTTCCAGCGCGTGTCATCTAAGGAAATATCATCACCCCAGATGATGTCTCCTAATGCCACGTACACACGGTCTGAATTATCGCCGGAAAAAGCTCTGATGGTTTTCCCGTCGGAACTCCGACTGAATTTTGCTCAAACTGTCTTGCCTACACACGGTCACACCAAATTCCGACGGTCAATAACACCACGGCATACAACGCGTTCGACTGCACTATAAAAGGGAAGTTTAATGCTTCTGAGCATGTGTCGAATTGTTTTCGAGCATGCGTCAGAATTTTTCGTGTCGGACTTGCATACACATGATTGGAAAATCCGATAGAAAGGTTTTCCATCGGAAAAATTAAGAACAGGTTCTCAATCCAAAGTCCGTCGGAAATTCCGACAGAAAAAGACCGATGGACATACACACGGTCGGAAAATCTGATGAAAAGCTCCCATCGGACTGTTTCCATCGGACGAAACCTGCAGATGCCATTGCAAAACCAAGAAAGAGAGAAAAAAGCCCCACTACCTAAGTGTAGCATTTATTTAAACATATTGGTAAAACAAATGAAAAACAATAACTATGCACTCACATTTAAAAGAAATTAACAAGCATATTAATGGGTCTCCAGCAGGTGGCAACCTTCCAGTTGGTCAGGGGGAGCAAGCCCCTCCACATGGATGTAATGTAAGGTGCTTAGAACCAGGAAGTTGACCAGTGGAACACCAGGAAGAGCCAGCAGGAGCAACAGACTGAGTGTATATATCACATGAATAAGATCCACTCTTGACAGCAGGGAAGTGTGGCAGGCCCAAAAAGTGGCTGTGATGATTTCATGTGTGAATATGATAGGCGTGGTTATGCATTTGGGGATGTGGCCCCCTTTGTCACTTCTTCCTGGTGATCCCCTGGTCCACTGGGGGTGGGCACTGATTGTGGCCCCTGGTGGGCACTGATAGCTGGCATTGGTGGGCAATGATGGGCACTGATTTGTGACACTATATTGCAATATTGTAATCAGGGGACTAATGATCAGTGCCCTGATTACATTCCTAGATGTCTCCCTGCACGGAGATGCCGCTGATCGGCTCTCCTCGCCACACAATCTGTCAGTGTGAGGGGAGGAGAGCCAATTACCGGCACTTCCTTGTTTACATGTGACCGGCTGTGATTGGACACAGCCAATCACATAGTTAAAGAGCCACGGATGCGGCTCTTTACAGAGATCGGGGTTGCGCCGTGTATTGCTGCGTGCCACCGCGGATGCGTGAGAGCATATGCCGTCGTCCCAGAATAAGAGCCGCACTGCCCCGCCCCCATTTGGCGGTTGGCGGGCGCCAAGCAGTTAAAAATGCCGTACAAACTAGCCTATGATTAAGCCACTTCGGTGAAACATGTCTGGGTATGGTTACATGGCAACTGTGAGGAGCATTTAACATTCAACGTTCCAGTTACTGGGTGTGCTGTGCCGTGTGAAGTGAAAGAGAAAGGAGACAGCGTGGAGGGTGAGACATATTGGTATTAACGCCGGGTCCGCCAAGACCATAATATATCGGGTCACCACTGCTGGGTCCTTGTTTCCTGTTGAAAAGTTATGCTGAAGTGCCTTATTTTTATATGAAGGATGTGAGTACAATGGTTGAGGAATTTTGTGTGCTGTTGAAATAAATGGTTTACTCTACTTCACTATTGGAAGCATCTCTTTTTTCCTTATATGTGGAGTGCAATTATCTAACATTCTGTCTGGATCCATCTGTGACCCATGTGGAGCTATTAAGCGAGTTAGCCGAGCATGAGAGTGCAAGGCATATACTGCTGGTGAGTGCGATTCCTTAGGGTGCGGTAGCACTGAACACAGGTGGTGTGGTGGAAGATATATTTTTTCAATTCACTTCAAGAACTTTGTTTAAAGACACTTCAAAACTTTATTTGCTTCAGGATTTTTCATTCACTTTTCTGTCACTTTTTGAAACATTATCACTACAAGTAACAGTTTATGGACTTTTGTTTGGATTTGTTTTCCTTTTTTGGACACTTGCAAAAAATATATAATCACACTTCACTTTAATTTTTCACTTTATGTATATAGGTGATTATTTGTGTTGTTGTTTTTTTTAGCACTGTTTATACATATTTTTCAGTATTGTTTACACAGGTTAAATATTTAGTTTATTCACAGACACTGTGATTATTAGCGCTACTGTTTTATTCATTTAAAATCACTTTACAAACTAGCCTTGTTACCAAGGATCAACTCCTATAGACATTTATTGGGTTAAGCAATATATTTGTGGACTCCCTGATCGGTTTTCTAAACCTTCTCTGAAGTTCACTCATTCTTAGTGCTTATAAGGTAAGCTATACTTTTATTAATTTTTTATAATTTTCCTTTGCATAAACTTTACAGTATATTTCCACATTTGCAGACAAATTTGAGAAACCTCCACATGTTTGTTTAATGTTCTCATTCACACAGCATGCAAAAAATAAAAATACAATTCCTTACCTTTTCATTGTTTTCTCTAGAGCAGGTACACAAAGCTCTATAGGCAGCTCATATCGTTCAGAATAACTTTCAATGTGATTATTTTGGGACACTTTATGGACACATTGTGTTAAAATCTCATTTAGATATAATGTAGAAGCCACATATTGATATATTTGACCCTTTAGTATACATGTCTACATATCTAGTTTACAATTGATATTAACCCCTTCCCACCGAGGGTACGCATATATGCAGCCTCGGCTTTAAGGGGTTATACCGGGATGATGCCCGCAGCTGCAGGCATCATCCCAGTACTGTTTTTTTGAGTGGACGGTGAGCTTTCCAGGGATGACCGTCCCACTGGGAGACCCGATCCTCGATCCGCCACTTCCAGTGGCTCTAGACAGACTGGCACGATGCCGGAAATGGCTTTGTTCCAGTCTTCTCTCTGTATTGGTGCCAGTTTAAAAAAAGTATACTGTATTCAGAATCGCCGTTTTCGGTGATCTGAATACTTTGAAGTGCAAAGGAGGGATTTGGGGACCCCAATCCCTCCATAAAGAGTACCTGTCACCACCTATTACTGTCACAAGGGATGTTTACATTCCTTCTGACAGCAATAAAAGTGATCAAAATTTTTTTTTAAAAACACAATGTAAAAAAATAAAAATAAATGAAATAAATTTTTTTTTTTTTTTAAAGCGCCCCGTCCCCGCGAGCTCGCGCAGCAATGAAAATGCATACGGAAGTCACGCCCGCATATGTAAACAGTGTTCAAATAACACATGTGAGGTATCGCCACGTTCGTCAGAGTGAGAGCAATAATTCTGGTACTAGACCTCCTCTGTAACTCTCACCTGGTAAGCGTTATTTTTTTTTAAATGTCGCCTATGGAGATTTTTAGGTATCGTAGTTTGTCTCCATTCCACGAGTGTGCAAAATTTAAAAGCGTGACATGTTTGGTATCTATTTACTTGGCGTAACATCATCTTTTACATTAAAAAAGCGGCCATGAGTCACGTGACCAGCCTGAAGACAGCTCTTAATAGCTAGAGGAGCTAGAGGAGCTGGCAATCCCCAATTGTATTTTTTTTCAATAACAGCGGCGGGGGGGGGGGGGGTGGGAGTGAGCAAAGACAGACAGAAAGAGGGAGAGCTGAGAGACAGGAAGGAGGGGGTGAGGGGGAGAGAGGAGGGCTGAGAGCAGGGCAGCGTATGACGGAGGGACGCACTCTGACCACGGTGGTCATGGCTCAGCAGCCATGATTTTCGTGGTCAGTATAGAGAGGGCATACAGGAAGTGGCAGGTTCAGGGTGTTTTTTTTACAGTTTAGAGAGGGGCAGATTACACATCAAAGCACTGTGCTGTTTTAATCTGCTTTAAAGGACCAGGGTATGATTTTTTTTTTTTTTTTGGGGGGGGGGGGGGTTAACAAACGCTTTGATGACTATACCTTTTGAGTTGAGTGAAACTAGTAATTGTTACATGTAGTAGATATAAGAAGGTGAATTTATGTTTTCAGTGATGCTTTATTAATTGGTTAACTAAGTGTTTTTTTTGTACCAAATAATGAAACATGTTTAACTGCACAGCATTGTCTCTCATCCTTGCAGGATGCACGTTGGCAAACAAAATTATATCATAATCATAAAACATCTCATAAACAAAACAATTCTTGGTAGTGTAAGATGTGTTCACATAAAATAAAAAAAAACACTTTATTTCATAGTGACTGATTCACAAGTTATTGAGTACAAAATGTTATTAATATAGATTTGTTTACAAAAAAAAACATGTGAAGAAGTTTAGTGTCCATTAAAATTATTGAAACAGTTTAATTTATTAGCAGAAAAAAATGTTATTGCCTTTGCTGCAGGTTAACCAAGTAATATATCCAGATTTTAATTTACCATAATATTTTAACAGCATTTTGTTTTTCAATTGCCTCAGGTTTTAGTAGATCTGTAACCTAACAAGAACCAAGCAAAACTTATTATATGCAATCCACATAAAAGAATCATTCCCATTACATTTTGGCATTAGATTCTTCAAATATGATTTACATTTCCTTTTCTATAATGACATCATTTTTTAAACAGTCACAGTTACAGTATATAGTATCTAAAATGTTGACGTTAATATGACCTTATTTGTCAGATTCCACTATATACAGTATACATGTGAATATCTAGCCATTAATGGCACATTCAGAATCCAAGATACAGTGGAAGACAATGGGATGAGCAACTACATGGCAAATGAGGTTTAATGTTGAAAAATGTGAAGTAATGCAAAGGGAGAACCTCTGGGGGAATCTAGAATGGAAAAAGATCTGGCGGTCCTAGTAGATGACAGGCTCGGCAATGACATGCAATCCCAAGCTGCTGAAAGCAAAGTCAGCAGAATATTAGCTTGCATCAGAAAGGGGATATACTCCAGAGATAAAATGATAATTCTGCCATTTTACAAGACTCTGGTCTGGCCGCATCTTGAGTATGCCATTCAGTTCTGTGCACCAGTCCTCAAGAAGGATGTGCTGGAACTAGAGAATTTCCTGAGAAGGGCAACACAGCTAATAAAGGAACTAGAGGACCTCATCTATGGGAAATGACTACAGACATTAAACTTATTCTCTCTGGAGAAGAGACGCTTAAGAGGAGATATGATAGCAATATATATGATAGCATAAGTAATAAAAACTTTCAGGGGGGAGGAGTTTAAAAGGCATGCAGCCATTTTATTCATTACGATAAAAAGCCTTCTGTGTGTAGCAGCCTCCACAGCACCCCCTAATACTTGCCTGAGCCCCATCTCTGTCCAGCGTTGTCCACGAGTCCCTAGGCCATCCCTGACTCTCCCTCCTGATTGGCTGAGACACAGCAGCGGCACCATTGGCTCCCTTGGCTGTTATTCAAAGTCAGTTAGCCAATCAGCAGAGAGAGGGACCAGGGCCGAATGGCAGCTCCATGTCTGAATGGACACAAGGAGATGCAGCACAGCTTAGGTGCCCCCATAGCAAGCGGCTTGCTGTGGGGCACTTGATAGGAGGGAGGGGCCAGGAGCAGCGTTTTTTTGAAACAAGACTGTACAATCACTTCTGTTGTGAACTGCGTAGAGGGTTCTTTACTGTCAGAGTGGTAAGGATGTGGGATTCCTTTTCACAAGCAGTGGTATCAGCAGGGAGCATCAATAGTTTCAAAAAATATCAGATGGGAACCTTAACAATTGCAATATACAGGGATATGCAAATTACTATGGACATAAAATCACACACACACACACACACACCACAGGTTGAACTGGATGGACTGGTGTCTTTATTCAACCTTACCAACTATGTAACTATGTGGAAGGCTAAAGCTGAGTATACACTGGTAGAATTCTGTTGGACATTTCTCATTGTAAGAGGGTTTTCATTAGGTTTTCTAATCAATAGTGGTGTCAAATCAATGTTTGCTTTTGACCATAGTGACAAAAAAAATCACAGGACCAGAATGGAAATTTTATCTCGAATGTATGAATTTCTAACAGTGTATGTAATTTGTGTTCAGTAAAGTGTATTCATTCCAAAATTGCATGTTAAAAGCAAACACAATTTTCTTATAAATTTTCATTCAAAATTCTGCTTGTGTATATCCAGCTTATCAAGAATATATAACTAGATGAAGGGTAGTCAAGGTTTTCACTCCAGCTGTCATAAAATTACAAGTCCCATGAGACATTGCAAGAATGATCCAAAGGTAGGGGTATAAATGAATTAATATTTTCACCACAGCACAAAGTATCAGAGTTGCCTACCCCAAATTAGATCATTTGATGCACAATTTATTAAACCCTCACCAGCTAAAAATGATTGTGGTTGCTGTCAGATGCCGATCTTTTCACGCAATCACTGTATTTTGCACTACTAAAAAGCCCCATATTTATGCATACACTACATACATAGTCATATAAAATGAATACTCATCCTTATTTTCCATTTAAAAGAGAAGTGAGGGACTGTAGTAGAATTTCCTATTAGCCAATGTATTTCATATTATTCATATTAATTTACATTAGTTTTATTGATAATATAATTATTATTCATATTATTATTATTCATATAATTATTATTCATATTATTATTAGTGTAGTAGTAGTGGAGATATCATCAATATTATTATTAGTTTAATATTAAGAAAAGTTATTATTTTATATGAGTTAATACAATAATATTTATGATATAGAATAGTTCATTGTAAGTTATTAAGTCAGCTCCTTAGAAGAGAAACACTTTGACAGCAGTTGAACTATAGTCTGATAAGATAACATTCCTCAAAGGTAATAAATAAACATTGTCAAGAATAAGTGATAAAACTTCTTATACAGGTGGTTTAAAAAGAAATTATGTGGAATATGGTAAAGTTATATATATTCATTTAGTTTGACAGGGTCAAAAAGGTCTGCTTGTGTCCTCATTACAACTGTTAAAATACATTGAATAAGAGAACACTATAGTGTATGTATGTATGTATGTATATAGTAATAATTAGACAATATTGAATAAAGCAGTTAGCTTTGTATGTAATATAATTTGTAAATAATATAGTACCTTTTTGTGAAACCAGTATATGAATACATACATATAGGATTGTACAGTTAAAAATGGTAGGACATATAACACATAAGGTGGGGTTATTGCAATAGTCCCATGGTCATAAATCTGTTATCCTTGAGTTGGTTAAGTCTTATCAGGACAAGGAGGGTTTGATTTAACATGACTGGGTGCCATATTGTCTCTATACAAGTATTTTAATGGGTAAAACATAGACAAAAACAGTTATAATTCATTTTAATAAACATGTAGGAATTCTGGGAATGAATACGTTTGTCTGGTTGTATGACAAGTGTCAGATTTATGGTTAGTTATATTGATGTAGATCTTAGCAACCAATCATGTTGTAACTAATATGCTTGCATTGTAAGAAACTGTATAAACTAGACCTGCATCTTGTAATACTTTGAACATAAATCTGTATGTTCCCAGCTATTGTTAAATCACTGAGGTCCTGCCTGGTTCGATTTGTCTTTATTCTACTTCAGGACCTGAAAAAAAATGTATACTCACCTAGATGGCTCCAAAACTGATCTGAGCTGTCAGACTGTCAGTCACCAAAGCACCAGACTGTGGAGGAGGTTGGAGCGACTGGCTCAGGGTCTCAGCATCATACCCTTCTGACAACTGGGCAGATCCCAACATTATTGTCAGGATTCCTACAGAGCCAGGACCGGCTCTGTGACATCAGCCAACAGCAGACTTTTAGTAAATCAACCTCTTTGTGTCTTACTTGTAAGAAATGATCAACCTGCTCATGTTAGAACATTTAAAGAATAAAGGCATATGCAGACTGAAACATGTATTCTATAAAAGTTGTTGAGTGGGGGCGTGGCTAGCCGCGGACTGTGATGGCCGCTTGAGACCGGAGCTCCTCAGAGACGGGACCCAAAACGGCTCAAAACAACTACCCTGAGCTACCTAACAGCTCACAACAACCACCGGACACCCCAACACCTGACCGGCTATGACCAGAAAGAGGAAGGAGGAACGAAAACCGCAGAAAAATGACGGAATTCTTCTCATACCGGCAAGACGGAGGTAGGCAAGATGGCGCCGGCGCCACATCCACCCCGGCCCTGAACACCAGGCCCCGTCCTCCTCCTTCCCCATCAGTCACCCACCATAGAAGGGACGCTTTCCCAAAAAGCCTACAAGCCAGTCCCGATACCCCACAAGCGACCAGCCCTGCTAAGGCAAAATTCAGGCTGGATGGCTCTGGATGCAGCCCGGGGAGCAGACACGAGGCAGACTCTGGTGATGATACCAGAGAGCTGCCGGAACGCATAGAATCCTTCCCCACAAACAACCAGCCAGTCTTGGACACAGTCCTCAAGGACATGCGGCTCTCCCTTCGCAGCACCATACAAGCTGACATGATGTCTTGTATGAACAAATTTAATACGGATATACAAGAGGTGGAAGCTAGAGTAGACCACATTGAATGCAAAATGGGGGAGTATGCCACTACTATCAACGATATTGTAGATGCACAAGAGGAGAATGAGGGGGAGATAGAGACCCTGCAGGCTAAATTGGCAGATTTGGAAGATAGAAGTAGGAGGAACAATATGAAGATCAGAGGAATTCCGGAAACAGTGCTGCAAAATGACCTTAAGGCCTATGCAACAACATTGTTTACAGAACTCATTCCCACACTAACAGTACTGGAGATTACCATAGATAGAATCCACCGCCTCCCCAAACCGTCCTATCTCCCTGACCAGACCCCGAGGGATGTGATCCTGAGGCTCCATTTCTACCACGCCAAGGAGCAACTCATGGCAATCATGCGTAAGAGAGACACCATCCCTCCCCAATATCAGCATCTTCAATTTTATGCAGATCTGTCCCAATACACCCTGAAAAAACGGAGAAGCTTAGTCACAATCACCAAAGCCCTGAGAAATCACCAGATCACCTACAGATGGGGCTTCCCCACAAACATCACTATCACCAAAGACGGCAAAACCTTCATCTAGGGGGCAGTGGGCACAATGTTAGTCAGTAACTGACCTGAGTTTAGTTAGTTGTTAAGATGAGCAGTTGTTTTGTTTGTTTTATGCTATGGGCTTTTGTCCACACTTTGGAGAAAGGCTTAGCACTTTTAAAAGAATGGCATATTATCCCTGAAACCGAAAACAACCCCACTCACAGCAGGAAGCCTCAACAGATTGATGAGGAGTGGAAAACAGCATCTGCAAGGAACCCCAGGAGGCACACTTGAAGGAGTGACACATACACATGGGTAAGCATCAGCCCCGTCAACCTGATGGGCCACCCATACCTTCACGAACTTTACCCCCCACAGCATTTGAATTGCACTTGGATGCATTCAAATTCTCAGTTCTATGAACAGTTGCATTGCAACCAAAATGCCTCACCAGACTAGAGGCGAGTTAAAACAGTTTTGCACACCAGTTCGCTTTTGGCGAAGATTTCGCTATTTTTTGTTTGTTTTCTCTTTGTTTCTTTTTGTTACCCACCAGCATACCCTTCGACGCACTAACCAGCCATTCTTCCAGGAATTCCCTCAAATCTCTATAACCGATCCGAAAACCCATCACACAAGGACTTCTCAAGATCAAGTCGCAACAAGACGTTTGGAAAACTACGTGACCATCTCAAACCCCAGGGCATCTCTGCTAACTGTGAGTACATGCACTCAACACCACACATTCTATGGATTCCTCCAGAACCCTGCCACCCTCCTCGGGGAGGGGTGGCGCGCTTCTTGGACAGAGCCAGGTTTTAAGTGGAAGCTACCTCAACTCGTCTACGCTAATTCCTCATGGGAGTGACCTTTCTATCTATTGACACAAAAGGCCTCAATCACCCAGCCAAAAGGAGGTCACTCTGGAATGAGGCTACAAAGCACAACGCTGACATCATCTGTGCGCAGGAGACGCACTTTTCCACCAACGCTCAACCCAAATGCTCACACCGGAGTTATTCCTTCATTTTCACTTCAAGTGCAGACACTAAAAAGAGAGGGGTCCTTACTGACATTAAAGACTCAGTAGCATTTCAGCTACATGAAGAACACAAGGATCCCAATGGCAGGTACCACATCTTAATTTGCGACATTAATTCCAAGCAGTACACGATAGTAAATGTCTATTCACCCAATTCTCACCAGCTGAAGTTTCTAAACAAACTCCTAAAGAAAGTCGACGCTCTCAAGCGGGGGTCCCTGATACTGTGCGGCGACTTCAATATGGTCCCGGACAGGACCATGGACTCCACGACCATTCCTAACCGCACAGGCCCTTCTATGCATGACACTATCTATAAGCACAATCTATTTGACGTCTGGCGCTGCTGTCATGCCGGAGAAAAGGACTTCACCTATTTTTCAGCAGCACACAGATCTTACTCAAGAATAGATCACTTCCTAGTAGACTACAATGTTTTAGTACGCACCAGTGAATCCAAGATTAATGAGATAACATGGTCGGATCACGCATCTGTGACTTTCACCATAACAGACTCACTGTCCCCGGGACTCAATCCAGTGTGGAGAGCCAACCCATACATCCTTCAAAGAAGAGACACCAAGGACATTTTAGAGAAACATCTGATAGAGTATTTCGAATTAAATGTTAATTCTGTAACAAATCATACCACTCTGTGGAACGCCCATAAGGCGTATATGAGAGGAATGTTTATCAAAATAGGGGCTGGGCTGAAGAGGCAGAGGCAGAGACACATAACAGAACTCACTGAGAGTATTCGTTCACTTGAATCCCAAAACAAACAAATCCCCACGAATGCTCTCACAGAAAAAATATCAAAACTGAGACATGATCTCAGGATGTGGCTTCTGGGTGACTTTGAAAAGTCCTCCAGAAGACTGAAACTGCAGTACTACTCCAGCGACAACAGAGCTGGGAAATTTCTTGCCCGCAGAATACAGGGACACAGGTACAAAACAAAAATCCCTTTTATAGTACACCCGTCATCCAAAATTAAACAATTCCACCCCAAGGATATCGCGAATGCCTTCGCCGAGTACTACAGATCCTTATATAACCTGAAAGAAGACCCAACAACCCCCCAGCCTAATACAGAGGAAATCACTAATTTCCTTACTAAACTGCCCTTGCCGCAACTGACAGAAGATCAACTTCAACAGTTGAATCTTCCCTTTAGCATACCAGAGATTGCCAAAACAATAGCCTCCCTACCAGACAATAAATCCCCTGGCCCTGACGGCTTTGTGGGAGAATACTACAAAACATTTAATCATATATTAGCTCCACACCTCCAGCGAGTTTTTAATGATGCTACTGCCTCTGCCTCCTTTCCCCCAGAGATGCTTAGAGCCTTGATTATAACCCTACCGAAGCCAGGGAAAGATCCCTCTACCGCACAAAACTTTAGACCGATTTCACTACTGAATAATGATTTAAAAGTATACGCCAAAATAATAGCACAAAGGCTAACAGACATCCTTCCCACACTTATTCATCCTGATCAATCGGGATTCACCCGAGGACGTCAAACTTCGGACGCCACTAGGAGGTTAATCAATATCATCCACAACGCTAACAACACTGGAGCGCCTTCTCTGCTTCTTGCTTTGGACGCAGAGAAGGCGTTCGACCGTGTGCACTGGGGATACCTGACCCAGACCCTGACGACATTTGGATTTGCAGGTCCAATTCTCTCATCAATTCTAGCCTTATACACAATGCCTTCAGCCCAAGTCTTCACCTCAGGGGTGCTTTCAAATTCCTTTGCTATCACGAATGGGACGCGCCAGGGGTGTCCATTGTCACCCTTAATATTCAACCTACTCGTGGAGCCCTTGGCGTGCCACATTCACAACCATCCCCACATAACGGGGATCAAAATGAACGACTCAACGCATACGATCAGCTTGTTTGCGGATGATGTCATACTAATGGTCACAGAGGTGGAAAAATCCCTGGCTTCGATATACCACACATTACAATTGTTCAGTAACTTGTCCTACTATAGAGTGAACGAGACGAAATCCTATATTCTTGGTCTAAATGTGCCGCCCTTGATACAACGAAAAATTGGTGCTACGTACCCATACACATGGAAAAAAACGGGAATAAAGTACTTAGGTATCACCCTAACACCCAGAACAGGGGATCTCTACAAGTCTAACTACGTACCGTTCCTTGAAAAATTAAAAGTCAACCTACAAACACTAGGGAAGGTAGAGCTATCCTGGACTGGAAGGATAGCGGCCTTTAAGATGAACATACTACCCCAGTTAATTTACCTATTCCGAACCCTCCCAATCCCAATACCGAACTCCTTTTTCAATACAGCACACTCTATCATTAACCATTTCCTCTGGCAAGGGAAAAGGGCAAGATGTGCACACTCACATCTCATCACAGCTAGGAAGGTGGGGGGCATGGGATTAGTCAAGCTAAAGGATTACTACCTGGCCACCATCCTCTCACAACTAAAAGCATGGTTCCCCACTTCCGATAGTAACAGATGGACTGAAACTGAACAGGCCCAAATCCGAACTCATAACCTATACCACTTACTTTTTCAGCAAAAACAAGGGATATTAAAAGATAAAAATTTACCCCCCCCCTATAGTAGCAACTATCAAGGCATGGGAAGTATTAGTGAAATCCACATTTCTACAAACGAAAATGGTGAATATACCTTCACCACTGCAAAGCCTCCAACTATGTATACCAGACATACGTATAGAAAACTGGATAGAGAAGGGCATAGCACTGATTGAAGACCTGATGGTTGGACCAACTTTGAAAACCTTCAGATCCCTACAGATAGAATATGGCTTGACCCCACAGGACCAATATTCCTACCTCCAAATCACCCACTTCTTCCGTTCTAATCCTTACCACCAAATCGCACTCCCTTGGAATATTGCCCAATTCTTTAACAACAAACACTCTAGAACCAAAGGAATATCTTTATTCTATCAAAAGCTGAGTAACAAAGAAATATTCACAAAAACGTTAGCCATGAAAGCTTGGGAGAAAGATATAGGAACCATATTCACCCCAGAGCAATGGCAAAAAGCCTTCACAGCGAACTTTGCCTCAACCAGAAGTGTGAACTTGTGGGAAAATTCACACAAGATAGCACTTCGTTGGTATTTAACACCCAGCAGAATAGCGAAATTTGCGCCCCAAAACTCTGCGCTATGCTGGCGCCTCTGCGGAGAGGTGGGGACTTTATGCCACACTCTGTGGTCCTGCCCAGTAATCACGCGGTATTGGCATGAAGTGTCCCGTCTTGCCAGTCAGGTTCTTAAATGCACGGTTAAACTATCCCCAGAACTTGCCCTCCTCTCCTTGACTATTGAATTATACCCTAAAGAACTAAGAACGATACTATCCCACATTCTCACAAGTGCAAGATTAGTGCTGACACGCCACTGGAGACAACAAGCATCTCCCTCACTAAAGGAAGTTATACAAACTACCAACACCCATGCCAACTACGAAATAATACTTGCAAGCTCACAAAATCGTTTGTCATTAGCCACGCTAACTTGGAATCCCTGGACAGATTGGTACAAGTTACATAACCCTTAGTTTGATATGAACATCAATGTTAAATGGCATGTTTCTATTTTTCTAGCTATTTTCTGGTTACTATGTTACCTAGTTACTCTGACATGGTCAGAACTACTGTGCTGGTATGGTATGTTTAAACTGTTAAAATTCCAATAAAAATCTATTGAAAATTAAAAGTTGTTGAGTGCTATTTAGTCACAACTAGGATTTCTGAGTTCACTTTTTATACATAGGGCCTTATTTATTTGGTAAATCCATGGTGACCAATCATAATAACCTTTGGGGAAATCAATACAGGACAACATTGAGTCTGGTTGGTTGTAATGGATGCTGCCCTTCAGAATTAGCAGTCATTGTTACAGTTTAAATGTGATTTCCAAGCTGTGAATGATGAGAAGCCCCAAATTAACTTAATTTTTTTCCATTGTCTTTTTTTTTGTGAAGTTGTAGTTTCCCTACAATGGATTTAAAATTGGCATACATTTTGTTCGCTGAAACACATATTTGTTTCCCTGAAGTTCAGTATTTCTAAAATTACTTCTCTACAAGCAAAAATGATTGCGCTATCATCTTGCATGAAATTCTAAGATTTTTTCAAAGATCCTGTCTGTTATTTTGCATTTAGATTGTGTTCATCACAGATGGTCATAAACATTCTTCCCCACTATAAAGTAAATAATGTGTTACAAGACAGTAAAAAACAAGAAAAATTAAAATGAATCTGATCATGAGAAAATCAGAATATTATTGAAAAGATACTATGTACATTTATACCTATATTGCAGAAAAATAAACCATTATTTTCTTTTAATAGTAAACTAACGTATTCATTTTTGAAAAAAATCTCCTATCTAAAATAAAATGTCAAAAAAATCACTACAAGGCAGCAGCAAAATTAGGTACTATATATTACAAAGCCACCAAGCCTCATGAGATTTTACACAGTCATTTAGCAAAAAGGAAATATTTTCTTTGGACTGTGACTCAAAGCATGCAATGAGTCTACAGATTTTACTACTGTGACAAACCAGGAGACATTTCATACTAGTGCAGTGTGAAGACTGTTTAATATGTTCACATTATGTGGACTACTAAATGGGATTTATGTATTCTAGGTAAAGACACCCAGCTCACAATGATAAAGAATGGCACTGGAGCAATGTATAAAATCAGATTTATCTTGAATAACTACAAGGCAATCTTCTGTAAAGTGACAAAAGAGAGAATGAACAATGTTATAAAGATTAGCTTCACTTGTGCTTAATGCTAGCCATACACAGCCTAGTAAAAGCCAGCAACAAGACCTATTCAAGCATTGCTTGCTATATTTGGGCCATGAAAAGGGTTGATAAGAAGATCTTCTGAACCTGCTCCTGGGTAATCTGTTTGTGAGGGTCGCAATAACCCATCTTTCCTTTTTCTAAAGAGAAAAGAAAACAATGCTGTTTAAAAGCGTGTAGTGTATTTGTTCTTTGGGAATATGTAAGGGTATTGGCAGCAAATAAGTCATTCAAGGACAGACAGATCTATCAGTGCCTTAAAACATATTTATTTTCCAGTTTAGGGAGATAAATGACAAACAATTACACCACAGCACAAATAATTAAATTACGTTACTGTACTGTCAATATATAATGCTGTTATTATACTCACATCAGTCCTAACTTCTTTTAATGGCAAATTCTATATTAGAAAAGCAGCTTTAAG
Organism: Lithobates sylvaticus; assembly: GCA_028564925.1. Lineage (NCBI taxonomy): Eukaryota > Metazoa > Chordata > Amphibia > Anura > Ranidae > Lithobates > Lithobates sylvaticus. Next base: position 436,791,698 of record CM053029.1, read on the forward strand.
GGTAACTCCACTTTCATGGGGAAAATATATAGCAAATAAAGAAAAAATAACATAGCGTGTACAATTGCAACACAAGTCATATTTTAATTGAATGTTATTAAAAATTACCCTTTCCTTTTCAATCTGCAGCCATTGTAATTTTCTATAAATGCAAAGCAATATGGCTACATGGAGTTGTTCTGTACACAGAATGTGTACTGATCACTCCCCAGAAACATAATTTCTTGCTTGTGTGATTAGCTCATCAATTTTCCCAGAAGTCTGCCTAAGATACAAGTCAGATTTCAGGCATCCCCCGCAACAAAAATTATATTTTTGGTGAGATATTTCGAATAGAAACATGTCTAAAGGGATGCAGGCCCAGCAGCTTTCTTCATTATTGCCCTGCAGCTTCCACAGCTGACTGATAATTATGAAACCACTCCCATTAGACCCACTTAGCCCAGAAGCACAGACAAACACACATGCATTTCTTCAGAATAACAAAAGGTAGGAATCTGCAATGAAGGTTGTTATAATCTATGCAATGTACATAGATCACCCAGAGGGGAATGATTTTTTTCTCAACAAAAGTGGAGTTACACTTTAACTTTTTATTGGTGTGACAGATTTTCATCTTAGGAGCCTATAGGATAGCGATAAGCCAGTCTGCCTGGGCTTGATATTAAAGACTAGCATCCTCAAAATTCTTTAAATCTGAACTTTTCCTTGAATCCCATTGAAGTCTGTAGGGGCATAATCTTGATATGCAACTTACTTCTTTTGTAGAATAAATAAGAAAACATTTGTAAAAAAAAAAAAAAAAAAAAGTCAGGCACTACCATATGTGACATGTACCAAAGGCAACATTAAAATAAAAAAAATTATAATGTACAGCAGAGTCTTTTCATGTAGTTGTAGAGGCTACATTAAATATACACAAATCGCTGAGGGGGGCGTGACCGGACATGAATGCAGTGAGAGTGACAGTGCTGCGTGAGGAGAATCGAGATGCGAGTTGAGTGAAGACAGGTGTGCGTCTCTCTCCCCCACCCTGTTAACCTGCTCACTTAGCATGATGGTATGCCAGACTACAGAAGGGGCATGTGCCATGTGAAACACTCTGTGAAACCCCTGTTCTAAGGAGTGCTATCTAGAACAGCGCTGGGAGTACAACTATAGAACCGGCACTACGGATTCCATCTGCGGCTGTGAGAGAGCCAGCACAGCGCCAGAGGAGTGCAGCGTAGGGCGGCCGTCCCAGCGGGACCGAGAAGGGCCCTGAACAAACTCCGAAGGTTGCCGAGCAACGCCTGACGTCACAGGCAGAGCGCCGGACTACGCACACGGAGGGGGAGAACCAGAGGAGAGCCGCGTTGGCGAGCGGTGCGCGCGTCCATACTAGCGGCGCAGAGTGTCATACAAGACGCCGGCTTCTACCTCACCAAGAGGGTCGGAGCTGAGGAAGGCGGACCAGGGGGATAAAGAACCGATTGATACCCCGTGGAGTGCACCCCAAATTGATAACAGGACAAGCGCTGAAGTACAGCACGCCCAGTATACCCAGGGCACGTGAGTAAAACCCATTTGAATGTACAGTTTTGAACAAGTTTGTGGATATACCCTCAGGAAGGAGCTTCTTCCCCTCCAAAAACGCTAGTTCTTAAAACATTCAATACTGCTGTAAGTGACTGCCATAATCTTGAAATACTAGCCCAGCTCAGCAATCCTGCCTCCTTTTTTTTCCTTTTTCCCACCCTCTCCTCTTCCACCTACTTTGATAAGTAAGGAACGAACTTTGTTTTAAGTGGATGGTCCATGCACTAATTACATTGAATGCTGCCCGTGACTAAGCTTAGTTAAGGGGTTAAGTGGAGACTGATATCCTCTGTCTCTCCTGTTTCCCCCCCCCACCTGGTTCACCCAGACAGAGGAGTAGAGTAGGGATGGGCCCGGTGCTCGATGCGAACCCACGTTCGCATCGAGCACCGGGCGTTCGCTCGCTCGGCGAGCCCAGAACGATTTTGGCCGCTCGCATCACGTTCGTGTGATGCGAGCGGCCCCGCAATGCATTGCGGCCGGCGCGGCCGGCGCAGTGCATTGCTGGCTGATGATTGGCCAAGCATGCACTGTGACCCCGCATGCTTGGCCAATCACAGCCCCGGAAACTCGAAGAGCCATAATTGGCTACAGGCAGGACGCCTGTAGCCAATTACAGCTCAGGGGCTGTAGTACACGCCCCCCCTATAAAAGGCCGCCACGCCGTCTGCGCCGGTCACATGCTGTTCCGGCGCAGATTGAGCAGGCTGATTCTGTGACACTCTGCTGGATTTAGTTAGTTAGAGAGATTTACTTACAGAGATTGAGTTAGATAGATTCAGTTACAAAGATTGATTTAGAAAGAGGGGCTTGTAGTGTGTTCGTGGCAGGCAGGCAGAGCTCCTATATTTTGTTCCCAGAAGCACCTATAGGACTTGTAGTGTGTTCGTGGCAGGCAGGCAGAGCTCCTATATTTTGTTCCCAGAAGCACCTATAGGACTTGTAGTGTGTTCGTGGCAGGCAGGCAGAGCTCCTATATTTTGTTCCCAGAAGCACCTATAGGACTTGTAGTGTGTTCGTGGCAGGCAGGCAGAGCTCCTATATTTTGTTCCAGAAGCACCTATAGGACTTGTAGTGTGTTCGTGGCAGGCAGGCAGAGCTCCTATATTTTGTTCCCAGAAGCACCTATAGGACTTGTAGTGTGTTCGTGGCAGGCAGGCAGAGCTCCTATATTTTGTTACCAGAAGCACCTATAGGACTTGAAGTGTGTTAGTCCCATCACACACAGAGCTCCTATATTTTTTTCCCAGAAGCACCTATAGGACTTGAAGTGTGTTAGTCCCATCACACAGAGAGCTATATTTTGTTCCCAGAAGCACCTATAGGACTTGAAGTGTGTTAGTGACAGCACACAGAGCTCCTATATTTTGTTCCCAGAAGCACCTATAGGACTTGAAGTGTGTTAGTCCCATCACACAGAGAGCTATATTTTGTTCCCAGAAGCACCTATAGGACTTGAAGTGTGTTAGTCCCATCACACAGACAGAGCTATATTTTCTTCCCAGAAGCACCTATAGGACTTGAAGTGTGTTAGTCCCATCACACACAGAGATCTATATTTTGTTCCCAGAAGCACCTATAGGACTTGAAGTGTGTTAGTCCCATCACACAGAGAGCTATATTTTGTTCCCAGAAGCACCTATAGGACTTGAAGTGTGTTAGTCCCATTACACACACAGAGCTATATTTTTGTTCCCAGAAGCACCTATAGGACTTGAAGTGTGTTAGTCCCATCACACAGAGAGCTATATTTTGTTCCCAGAAGCACCTATAGGACTTGAAGTGTGTTAGTCCCATCACACACACAGATATATATTTTGTTCCCAGAAGCACCTATAGGACTTGAAGTGTGTTAGTCCCATCACACACACAGAGCTCCCAGAAGCACCTATAGGACTTGAAGTGTGTTAGTCCCATCACACAGAGATATATTTTTTCCCAGAAGCACCTATAGGACTTGAAGTGTGTTAGTCCCATCACACAGAGATCATATTTTTGTTCCCAGAAGCACCTATAGGACTTGAAGTGTGTTAGTCCCATCACACACAGAGCTATATTTTGTCCCAGAAGCACCTATAGGACTTGAAGTGTGTTAGTCCCATCACACAGAGAGCTATATTTTGTTCCCAGAAGCACCTATAGGACTTGAAGTGTGTTAGTCCCATCACACACACAGAGCTATTTTTGTTCCCAGAAGCACCTATAGGACTTGAAGTGTGTGTTAGTCCCATCACACAGAGAGCTATATTTTGTTCCCAGAAGCACCTATAGGACTTGAAGTGTGTTAGTCCCATCACACACACAGAGCTATATTTTTGTTCCCAGAAGCACCTATAGGACTTGAAGTGTGTTAGTCATATTACACACACAGAGCTATATTTTGTTCCCAGAAGCACCTATAGGACTTGAAGTGTGTTAGTCCCATCACACACACAGAGCTATATTTTCTTCCCAGAAGCACACCTATAGGACTTGAAGTGTGTTAGTCCCATCACACACACAGAGCACCTATATTTTGTTCCCAGAAGCACCTATAGGACTTGAAGTGTGTTAGTCCCATTACACAGACAGAGCTATATTTTCTTCCCAGAAGCACCTATAGGACTTGAAGTGTGTTAGTCCCATCACACAGAGAGCTATATTTTGTTCCCAGAAGCACCTATAGGACTTGAAGTGTGTTAGTCCCATTACACACACAGATATATATTTTGTTCCCAGAGCACCTATAGGACTTGAAGTGTGTTAGTCCCATCACACACACAGAGCTATATTTTTTCCCAGAAGCACCTATAGGACTTGAAGTGTGTTAGTCCCATCACACAGAGATCTATATTTTGTTCCCAGAAGCACCTATAGGACTTGAAGTGTGTTAGTCCCATTACACACACAGAGCTATATTTTCTTCCCAGAAGCACCTATAGGACTTGAAGTGTGTTAGTCCCATCACACACAGATCAGATATTTTTTGTTCCCAGAAGCACCTATAGGACTTGAAGTGTGTTAGTCCCATCACACAGAGCTATATTTTCTTCCCAGAAGCACCTATAGGACTTGAAGTGTGTTAGTCCCATCACACAGAGAGCTATATTTTGTTCCCAGAAGCACCTATAGGACTTGAAGTGTGTTAGTCCCATCACACAGACAGATATATTTTCTTCCCAGAAGCACCTATAGGACTTGAAGTGTGTTAGTCCCATCACACACACAGAGCATATATTTTGTTCCCAGAAGCACCTATAGGACTTGAAGTGTGTTAGTCCCATCACACACAGAGCTATATTTTTTTCCCAGAAGCACCTATAGGACTTGAAGTGTGTTAGTCCCATCACACACAGAGCTATATTTTTTTACCAGAAGCACCTATAGGACTTGAAGTGTGTTAGTCCCATCACACACACAGATCTATATTTTGTTCCCAGAAGCACCTACAGGACTTGAAGTGTGTTAGTCCCATCACACACACAGAGCTATATTTTTTTTTGTTCCCAGAAGCACCTATAGGACTTGAAGTGTGTTAGTCCCATCACACACACAGAGCTATATTTTTTTCCCAGAAGCACCTATAGGACTTGAAGTGTGTTAGTCCCATCACACAGAGCTATATTTTCTTCCCAGAAGCACCTATAGGACTTGAAGTGTGTTAGTCCCATCACACAGAGATCCTATATTTTTTTCCCAGAAGCACCTATAGGACTTGAAGTGTGTTAGTCCCATCACACAGAGAGCTATATTTTCTTCCCAGAAGCACCTATAGGACTTGAAGTGTGTTAGTCCCATCACACACAGCTCATATATTTTGTTCCCCCAGAAGCACCTATAGGACTTGAAGTGTGTTAGTCCCATCACACAGAGCTATATATTTTTTTCCCAGAAGCACCTATAGGACTTGAAGTGTGTTAGTCCATCACACAGAGATCCTATATTTTGTTCCCAGAAGCACCTATAGGACTTGAAGTGTGTTAGTCCCATCACACAGATCTATATTTTCTTCCCAGAAGCACCTATAGGACTTGAAGTGTGTTAGTCCCATCACACAGAGATCTATATTTTGTTCCCAGAAGCACCTATAGGACTTGAAGAGTGTAAGTCCCATCACACAGAGATCTATATTTTCTTCCCAGAAGCACCTATAGGACTTGAAGTGTGTTAGTCCCATCACACAGAGATCTATTTTTTCTTCCCAGAAGCACCTATAGGACTTGAAGTGTGTTAGTCACATCACACAGAGATCATATATTTTCTTCCAGAAGCACCTATAGGACTTGAAGTGAGTTAGTCCCATCACACAGAGCTCTTATTTTGTTCCCAGAAGCACCTATAGGACTTGAAGTGTGTTAGTCCCATCAGACAGAGCTATATTTTGTTCCCAGAAGCACCTATAGGACTTGAAGTGTGTTAGTCCCATCACACAGAGCTCCTATATTTTCTTCCCAGAAGCACCCACAGGACTTCTAGTGTGTTAGTGTCATCACACAGAGCTCCTCTATTTTCTTCCCAGAAGCACCCCATAGGACTTGAAGTGTGTTTTTGTCATCACACAGAGCTCCTCTATTTTCTTTGCAGAAGCACCCATAGGACTTCTAGTGTGTTAGTGGCATCACACAGAGCTCCTATATATTTTCTTCTCAGCAGCACCCACAGGACTTCTAGTGTGTTAGTGGCATCACACAGAGCTCCTCTATTTTCTTTGCAGAAGCACCCATAGGACTTCTAGTGTGTTAGTGGCATCACACAGAGCTCCTATATTTTCTTTGCAGAAGCACCCACAGGACTTCTAGTGTGTTAGTGGCATCACACAGAGCTCCTCTATTTTTTTTTGCAGAAGCACCCACAGGACTTCTAGTGTGTTAGTGGCATCACACAGAGCTCCTCTATTTTCTTTGCAGAAGCACCCACAGGACTTCTAGTGTGTTAGTGGCATCACACAGAGCTCCTCTATTTTCTTTGCAGAAGCACCCACAGGACTTCTAGTGTGTGTGGCATCACACAGAGCTCCTCTATTTTCTTTGCAGAAGCATCCACAGGACTTCTACAGTGTTAGTGGCATCACACAGAGCTCCTCTATTTTCTTTCAGAAGCACCCACAGGACTTCTAGTGTGTTAGTGGCATCACACAGAGCTCCTCTTTTTTTTTGCAGAAGCACCCACAGGACTTCTAGTGTGTTAGTGGCATCACACAGAGCTCCTATATTTTCTTCTCAGCAGCACCCACAGGACTTCTAGTGTGTTAGTGGCATCACACAGAGCTCCTCTATTTTCTTTGCAGAAGCACCCATAGGACTTCTAGTGTGTTAGTGGCATCACACAGAGCTCCTCTATTTTCTTTGCAGAAGCACCCACAGGACTTCTAGTGTGTTAGTGGCATCACACAGAGCTCCTCTATTTTCTTTGCAGAAGCACCCACAGGACTTCTAGTGTGTTAGTGGCATCACACAGAGCTCCTATATTTTTTTTGCAGCAGCACCCACAGGACTTCTAGTGTGTTAGTGGCATCACACAGAGCTCCTCTATTTTCTTTGCAGAAGCACCCACAGGACTTCTAGTGTGTTAGTGGCATCACACAGAGCTCCTCTATTTTCTTTGCAGAAGCACCCATAGGACTTCTAGTGTGTTAGTGGCATCACACAGAGCTCCTATATTTTCTTCTCAGAAGCACCCACAGGACTTCTAGTGTGTTAGTGGCATCACACAGAGCTCCTCTATTTTCTTTGCAGAAGCACCCATAGGACTTCTAGTGTGTTAGTGGCATCACACAGAGCTCCTATATTTTCTTTGCAGCAGCACCCACAGGACTTCTAGTGTGTTAGTGGCATCACACAGAGCTCCTCTATTTTCTTTGCAGAGCACCCACAGGACTTCTAGTGTGTTGTGGCATCACACAGAGCTCCTCTATTTTCTTTGCAGCAGCACCCATAGGACTTCTAGTGTGTTAGTGGCATCACACAGAGCTCCTATATTTTTTCTCAGCAGCACCCACAGGACTACCGACTACAATGGCTGGAAGACCGCCAAGGGGAGGCAGAGCGTGCAGAGCCAAGAACACAGGGCAGGCAGGCTCTGTTTCTAGTGGCCGTGGCCGTGGACGTGGACGTGGTCGTGCATCGTCATCAGCACGTGGCCATGGGACACGCGCGTCTTTGTTTTCGGCAGCTGGACATGTGGAGCCGCATCATGCTGAAGGCTTGGTAGAATGGATGACCAAGCCCTCCTCATCCTCCTCATCCTCTCTCACCCAGGCTCAGGGTACTGACAGAGCATCATCAGCCACCCCTTCCCTAGACCCACCATGTCCTCCTGAGGAGTCCCCCGAACTCTTTGAGCACAGTGTTGGGTACATGCTCCAGGAGGATGCCCAACGATTCGAAGGCTCGGATGATGATACCCAGCTTGAGGAATCTGGCAGTACTGTTCCACCAGCTGCAGCTTACTGCCAGGTTTGCTCTAGTGGTGAAGAGGGAGGGGATGATGAGGTCACTGACTCCACGTGGGTGCCTGAAGGGAGAGAGGATGAGGAGGAGGAGAGGAGGAGGAGGATGCGGCGTCACATGTCCAACGAGGCAGGATGCCCCCTGGAGGCCAGGTAGAGGCCAGCACAGCAACTGTACAACACCGCAGAGCTCCGCCTGTGCAGGGCGCTGCCTCTGCACGTTATCAGAAAAGTTCTTTGGTGTGGGCCTTTTTTGAGACGAGTGCAGCAGATCGCACCACTGCTATTTGCAATATTTGTCTCAAGCGTATCTCGCGTGGCCAAAACATCAGCCGCTTGGGCACCACAAGCATGACCAGACATATGGCGACCTGCCATGCAGCTCGTTGGCAGGCACACATAAAAGACCCACACCAAAGAACTAAGCGGACCTCTCCTTGCTCCTCCTCAGCTGGGATCTCCATCCCCACTACACCTTCAGTCCTCTCTGAAAGCTGCTCTGAGAGGACTGAAGGTGTAGAATTAGGTGTGTCACAACCAAGTACTTGCAGTACACCGACGTCCGAATGCAGCAGGCAAATTTCCCTGCCCCAGCTGCTGGACCGTAGAAAGAAGTACACTCCCAGCCATCCACATGCCCAGCGGTTGAATGCTAGCCTTGCTAAATTGCTAGCACTTCAACTGCTGCCTTTTCAGTTGGTAGACTCGGCCCCCTTCCGTGAGTTTGTTCAATGTGCGGTTCCTCAGTGGCAGGTTCCCAAACGCCACTTTTTCTCACGGAAGGCGATTCCGTCTCTCTACCGGCATGTGGAGGGCAATGTCCATGCCTCGCTGGACAGGGCGGTCAGCGGTAAGGTGCATATTACCGCTGACTCATGGTCCAGCAGGCATGGACAGGGACGGTACCTTTCTTTCACGGCCCATTGGGTCACTCTATTGGCAGCTGGGAGGGATGCAGGACAAGGTGCAGTAGTGTTGGAGGTTGTTCCGCCACCACGCCTCCAAAACGCTACTACTGCTACTGGTTGTGACACACCTCTCTCCTCCACCCCTCCTCTTCTTCTTCCTCCAGTGCTCTGTCCTTGGAACCAGCGGTGCTCCGTAGGCGTACAAGGGGCTACGCAAGTACGCAGGCAAAAAGATGCCATGCCGTGCTTGCGCTGGTGTGTTTGGGGGACAGGAGCCACACTGGGCCAGAGGTTCTGGCAGCTCTGCAGGGGCAGGCCGAGAGGTGGTTGACGCCACGTCAGCTTAAGCCAGGAATGGTCGTTTCTGACAATGGCACCAACCTCCTCTCCGCCCTGCGACAGGGGCAGCTCACCCATGTGCCCTGCATGGCTCACGTCCTCAACCTGGTGGTGCAGCGGTTCTTGGGCAGGTTCCCAGGCTTACAGGATGTCCTGAGGCAGGCCAGGAAAGTCTGTGTGCATTTCCGCCGATCTTATAATGCCAGTGCTCGGCTGACTGAGCTGCAAAAGGAGCTGAACCTGCCCAAGAACCGCCTAATATGTGACATGCCCACCAGGTGGAACTCAACGTTGGCCATGCTGCAGCGACTGCACACGCAGCAGAGGGCCATCAATGAGTACCTTTGCGACTACGGCACCAGGACAGGACAGGGTCAGGGGAGCTTGGTTTTTTTTCCCCACGTCAGTGGAGCATGATCAGGGATGCATGCACTGTCCTCTCACCATTTGAGGAGGCCACGAGGATGGTGAGCAGTGACAGTGCATGCATCAGTGACACTGTCCCTCTTGTCCACCTGTTGGAGCATACGCTGCGTGGGATAATGGACAGGGCACTTGAGGCAGAACAGAGGCAGGAAGAGGAGGACTTCCTTGCCTCTCAAGGCCCCCTTTATCCGGACAGTGTTCCTTCTGTCCCACCCATCACACAGGAAGAGGATGAGGAGGAGGAGGAGGAGGAGGAGGAGGATTGTGTGTGAGCATGGAGGTGGAGCCTGGCACTCAGCATCAGCAGCAGCAGTCTTTTAGGGATGATGTACAGTCCCAACAAACCAGTGGACTTGTACGTGGCTGGGAGGAGGTGGCTGGCGATCATGTCATCCTCAGTGACCCAGAAGACTCCGGACCGAATGCCTCAGCTAACCTACGCTGCATGGCCTCCCTGATCCTGCAAAGCCTGCGGAAGGATCCTCGTGTTCTTCGGATCAAGGAGAGGGACCATTACTGGCTGGCCACTCTCCTTGATCCGCGGTACAAGGGTAAGGTTGCGGACCTTATCTTGCCGTCGCAGAGGGAGCAGAGGATGAGACATCTCAGGGAGGCCTTGCAGAAAGGTCTGTGCAACGCGTTCCCAGAAACTGGGAGGCTACAAACTCCTGGTCCTGGGCGACGAGTTGCTGAGGCTTCGGTCAGTGGCAGAAGGAGCGGTGGGGAAGGTGGACGTCTGACCGATGCGTTCAGACAATTTTTTAGTCCGCAGCCCCAAGGTATGATCGGTTCCAGCAACCATCGCCAGCGTCTGATATACATGGTGCAGGAATACCTTGGGGCAAGGTCAGACTTGGACACCTTTCCCACCGAAAAAATCCTCTGGCTTACTGGGTCCTGAGGATGGATCACTGGCCAGAGCTTGCACAGTATGCAATTGAGCTACTGGCCTGTCCTGCCTCCAGCGTTCTTTCCGAACGCACATTCAGTGCTGCTGGAGGATTTGTGACTGATCATAGGGTGCGCCTGTCCACCGCCTCGGTTGATCGACTGACCTTCATCAAAATGAATCAGTCTTGGATCACCACCAGCTACCAGGCACCTGAGGCGGATATAACCGAATAATTTTTAATGTCACATCCCTTCAAGACTGCCTATGCTGATGCTGAGTGACTGTCCTCTTATGTTCACTGACTATCCTCTTCCTCCTCCTCAATGATCCATGCCACCAGCACCAGTGCCTAAGGCACAATTTTTCAGCCCCTGTTTAACAGGGGCGTGTACTTACAATTTTTTAAAAAAAATGCTTCGCAACACGTGTGACTGCTGTGCTCCAAGTACAGTATCTGTGAGGGCCGTGGTGCAGTGTTGTGGCACCAGCACCAGTGCCTAAGGCACAATTTTTCAGCCCCTGTTTAACAGGGGCGTGTACTTACAATTTTTTAAAAAAAATGCTTCGCAACACGTGTGACTGCTGTGCTCCAATTTTTTAAAAAAAATGTACAGTATCTGTGAGGGCCGTGTTGCAGTGTTGTGGCACCAGCACCAGTGCCTAAGGCACAATTTTTCAGCCCCTGTTTAACAGGGGCGTGTACTTACAATTTTTTAAAAAAATGCTTCGCAACACGTGTGACTGCTGTGCTCCAAGTACAGTATCTGTGAGGGGTTGCAGTGTTGTGGCACCAGCACCAGTGCCTAAGGCACAATTTTTCAGCCCCTGTTTAACAGGGGCGTGTACTTACAATTTTTTAAAAAAATGCTTCGCAACACGTGTGACTGCTGTGCTCCAAGTACAGTATCTGTGAGGGCCGGGTTGCAGTGTTGTGGCACCAGCACCAGTGCCTAAGGCACAATTTTTCAGCCCCTGTTTAACAGGGGCGTGTACTTACAATTTTTTAAAAAAAAAATGCTTCGCAACACGTGTGACTGCTGTGCTCCAAGTACAGTATCTGTGAGGGGTTGCAGTGTTGTGGCACCAGCACCAGTGCCTAAGGCACAATTTTTCAGCCCCTGTTTAACAGGGGCGGGTAATTACAAATCTTGATCTAATAGTTCACAGCAGGGCCCATTCCTGCGCCCACCAAGAGTAACTATGAGGGCCTACAGTCTTGTGGCAACACCGTCCACCACCACCGCCAAAGGCCCAATTTTTCTGCCCTGTTCATCAGGTGCTTGCAATTACAAATCTTGATCTAATACCTCACAGCAGGGCCCATTCCTGCGCCCACCAAGAGTAACTATGAGGGCCTACAGTCTTGTGGCAACACCGTCCACCACCACCGCCAAAGGCCCAATTTTCTGCCCTGTTCATCAGGTGCTTGCAATTACAAATCTTGATCTAATAACTCACAGCAGGGCCCATTCCTAAAACCTTTGTACGTTACTGTACGGTATATATATATATATATATATATATATATATATATATATATACCCTCTGCCTTCTTTTATTAAGCCTATCATTAAATAACATAGAAAAAAAAAAGCTGAGAAGGGATATCACAGAGGCTAGCAAGCAACTTGTTGCTGACACAGAGAACAGAAAAGAGTCCAAAGAGTTAGATATGCAGAAATGTGAACACAGAGGTTGCACAATGGTATGTAGCTCACCACACTTCAATGTACAACATAGCACTTATTAGCACTATAAAACACAACATAGTATTATATATTTCTATATAGCTACTGGTTAGCCAAATATGAGGGGGTGCTGATAAGTATTGAGCCTTACCCAAAAAAACATTTTGCTGGGTAACTGTTAATTTGCAGGGTGTACTGGCCAATTTGTCTATATTCAATCAACAACCTGAGATTCTAACTTATCTTGCCTTTTCAGGTCCAAAATGAACATGGCAGCACCTCCAGAAAAGTTCAATGTGGAAGAGCATAGGACCATAATCAAGTTCCTGTTTCTCCAAGGGAAAGGTGCAAAGCAGATCCATGATGAAATGTCACAAATTTTGGGTGATTGTGGCCCTTCATATGCAACAGTTAAGCGTTGGGTTGTCAATTTTAAAACTGGCCATTTCGGTGTTAGTGGGAAACACAGTGGAAGGCATGTTTCTGTCTCTGCCTGAAAATGTAAAAGCCATCCATGACATGGAGGGCCGCCGAATATTAGCCGAAAGTATTGCTACCTATCTGGGAATATTACGTGTCAGAGTTAGTGCCTTTATCCACAACAACTTGAAAATGAGAAAGCTTGCAGCAAAGTGGATCCCAAAACTTTTGACAACTGAACAAAAGAGGAAAGTGTGGAGACATCTGTGGATGTTTTTGGAACATTTTGTAAGAAATTTGTCAGATTTCCTGGACAAACTAGTAACTGGTGATGAGACCTGGATCTACTGTTATGATCCTGAGACAAAGGAACAGTCTAAGGAATGGAGGCACAGTGGTTCTCCTAGGCCAAAGAAGATCAGTGTGCAAAGGTCAGTTCAGAAGCAAATGGCAACAGTTTTTTGGGATAAGAAGGGAGTTCTGCTGGTGGACTACCTACAAAAGGGTTCAACCATTAATGCAACATATTACTGTGAAAAACAGGGTGAACAAAATATCTGCGCTAATTACAATAAAATGTGTGAAGTAGCAGCCAACACAGTTTGTTGATCAGCAAACGAAATAAAAATAAAAACCAAAATGTGGCGCTAGATAACGTAAAACACACAAAAAATATATGTGAAAAAAAGTCTGTGAGTAAAAACAATAGTCAGATTAAGATAACAGTCCATCGGTCAAATGACGTGAAGTAGTGCTGTAGAAAAACAAGGCAATCCTCTACCAAAAAGATAGTGCATGAGCCACACTCTTTGTGAATACAATCTGCTTACCAGATGGAAACGGTAAAAGCGCAATGTTAATCAAGGACCTTGATGACGCCCTGTGGGAGGGTGAAATGCATTGACATATTTTCCTGTTTCGATTGACATCACTTCCGGTCCGTGGAACACACGCTGTGCTCGGCTGCTTCCTGTATCAACAACTCCATGTCCATGCCTGTTTTTAAGCGTTTTTTTCTTGGTCTAGAAAGTCATTTTTTTGAGTGCAGTTTCATCTCAAGCGCATCAGTTGACCTTTAGGGATATTGTAAAGCCAATTCTTGTGATGGCAGCTTTCAAATGGAAGGTGGACTCCCTCTTAAAGTATTAGACCAAGACCAAAGCAAAGCACATTTTGATCTGGCTGAGTGAACCTGGTTATCAACATTCCATCGAGACGTATTGAATTTGGTCTTCCCATTGTGTTCATCAAGTCTCCATTTATTCACCTCTGGCAGCACATGATTAGCATCGCACTTTTACCGTTTCCATCTGGTAAGCAGATTGTATTCACAAAGAGTGTGGCTCATGCACTATCTTTTTGGTAGAGGATTGCCTTGTTTTTCTACAGCACTACTTCACGTCATTTGACCGATGGACTGTTATCTTAATCTGACTATTGTTTTTACTCACAGACTTTTTTTCACATATATTTTTTGTGTGTTTTACGTTATCTAGCGCCACATTTTGGTTTTTACTATTAACATATTACTGTGCTTTATTGATGAAGCTGTGGCAAAATATCAAGGAAAAACATTGAGGAAAGCTCTCCAAAGGTGTCATCCTGTTGCAAGACAATGCCTCGTCACACACTGCAGGTGAAACAGTGGCAAAAATTACCTCCTTAGGCTTTCAAGTGATGCCTCATTCACCCTATTTGCCCAACCTGGCTCCTTCTGACTATCCTCTGGTCCGCAATCTCAAAAAACACCTAAAGGGACAATGATTTGGGAGTGCAAATGAGTAATTACACCAGCAGTCGGAAGAATTGTATTTGCAGGGACTTAAGCAGCTGCAGGACAGATTTCACAAGTGCATTGACTTCCTGGGGGGATATGTAGGATAGTGTGGTAGTTACAGCTTCCTAGCTCAATTTTTTTCTGGGTGAGGCTCAATACTTATCAGCACCACCTCGGATGAGCACTTATCAGCACCCCCTTGTATTTATCCCTACATAGATTTGTCAGCTTTTCCTTAACCAGATCTAAGACACACTGACCATATGGCTGCTGAGATCCCACCCTTTTTTTAAATAATTTTTGTACAGGAAGCCAAGGTTGGGTCCTGGACGGGTGCTATATAGCACCGATATTTGGGTTATGATCCCTTTAAGGGAAGTGTGGTCATATTCAGGGGGTCACCCAGGATGGGTGAGGAATTCCCGGGAATAGCCTTAGTCAGGAGAGGACTGACTCGCAGTTCTCTCTGTGTTAATAGTAGACATGTGCACACTGAAATATTTCGTTTCGGAATTTCGTTTTTGTCCGAAAAAATCATTAATTTAGTTACTCCCGAAATTTGTTTTTATTTATTTTGTTTCGTTAAAAAAATGCATTCGTCCGAAAATCCGAAATAATTAAGGTTGAATATGTCATTGAAGGCTTATGGTGTCTGTCGAATGTTCTAAGAAGATTTGACGAAACTGTATGACGCCGCAATCCTACATTTCCGGTCAAATGTTCCGCCTACAAGCTATAGTAGAATTCTAATGTTGCATGACACTAGTAATAATTATATTTATTAATTATTATTACTAGTCAACCAACATTAGAATTCTTCTATAGCCTATGGGCAGAGCATTTGAACTTAAATGTCAGCTTGGGCCGACTGCTTCGTCGAATATTTATGTCGAATATTCTTGGACTAATAGAGTTTGGTTAGGCACATTCAACATTTTTTGCTATTGTCTCTATAATGTGGAATCTTTTCTCTCTATGTAGAATAATCTTGGACTAATAGAGCTAAGGTTAGGCACATTCGACCACAGGTTTGATGGACACAGATCACTATTGTCAGTGTCATGTCGAATCTCCTATCTATATCAAACTGTTGTCACAACAAAAACGAAAATAAAGCATTTGTTTATGTCGGATCTTTCGGTTTTCGGATTCTGCGCGTTCGTTATCGTTTGTTAAAACGATGACGAAAATACCCGAAATTCAGACGAAAATGCATTCGGACGAAAACGAAGGCACATGACTAGTTAATAGAGAGATATTTGGGACCTGGAATTTCAAAAGGTCTGAAGCGATATTCGGGTGGGAAAGAGCCTCCACCCCTGACTACAGGAGTTCCAGCACACATGGGGTTAAGAGCCTCCAGGAAGCAGCTCTTAAAAGACAGGAAGTAGTGCTAGGTGTGGTGGTGAGGAGGAGTTGGTGAATACACCTGTCTTTAAGAGTTGTGCGTCTGCTGGAGGCTGCTAAAAAGATCCTGCAAGGACTGTTAAACCCTTGGGGCAAAGACCCATCCATGAACTGTGCCTTTTTACTTTTACATTTACTTTGTGCTGAGGATAAGTAGACTTTATTTTGTATTTTTGCTTGTGTGCTGCTGTAAGCCTTGTTTTGATTTGCTTGCTGAAAATAAAATTATTTTTGTTTAAAGTTTAATGGTTTTGCACTCGGTCCTGTGGAGCTACAATCCCCCCAAACTTTACACTTTACATTTTATTGACGATTTCAGAAAAGTTCAGAACAAAGAAAAGTCAGTTATACTGAATAGTTACAATTAATTCTGCAACATATATATTATAGAACATATCAGTAATTTACATCTTTCTGAAAATAAGTGCTTGTGTGCATCTCAGAGGAAGACAGCACAACAAGAAATCATGTCAGCTACCACTCTTTCTGGAGCAATATCTTAGTAAATAAAGGTTCAAACAGCACAAAACATAGAGAAAAAAACAAACAAAAGGAAAAATAAAACACAGTCCAATTCACAATGCAATACCATGCAACTAAAATCATAGACATTCCTTGAAGAAATATCTGCATGAAGCCCCCTTTCAGGTACAGATGACCTGCAGAGGGCCTGGAGGTGCAGATTTTTGCTAAACCCAATAAGCAATACCTGACGTATAAGCTCCTACAAAAAATATGGGTGAAAGCAAAACAACTACAAAGGGCCACAGGGTACACCAGATACAGCCCTATTAGGAATGACCACACCTATCCTGAATTGGCCAAGCTACAACATGCTGCTAAGTGGCGTGTTTCTGGTGTGACACATATTAGACATATATTTGAACATGGACACTTACTCTCCTTTGCCCAATACAGTCCAGATTTGGAATTTCTCGCAAACATGCATTTTTACTATTTACAATTGCAGCATGCGGTTAAAGCCCAGCAGTCACTGCAGGCTCCGGAGTTGTCAACAACCACTGTCTTTGATCAAATTCAGCAATCCTGCTCTACAAAGAGATTTATCCCCAATAGCTCCCAGGCGAATATTTGGATAATTTTCCCAGCTCAGCCTGTGAGAGATGGGAGGGGGGATTTAGGTGATATATTGGGAGACCAGTGGGGAGAAGCCCTAAAATCTGCATCTGTTTGTGCTCTATGAATGTCTTGCAAATAGTATCTCAGTTATATATTCTATTAAGAGTACATCTTAAAAGTACATGGTACCCCACTTAAGTTACAATCCATGGGATTATGCCCAGATCCCTTCTGTGCTTGATGTAGTAAAGACACAGGAGACCTAATAGATCTGCTCTGGAGATGACCAAAGCTTCAACGGATCCAGGAACCTGTTGTTACTATGGTTAATAATGAATTTCAGGTTAATATTCTTATAGAGCCTAAACACTGTATTCTGGGTATGCTTGATGACGTGATATCAGTTCTATGAATGAATGAATAAACATGCTCCAAGAAATAACTTCAAATCAGATTCCTCCCCATCACATCAGAGTCCCCATTTCACTTCAGAAGCCCTCATTACAGCCCCCTTTACGTATCAGAACTCCTCCCTACATCAGGGTCCCCATTACAGTCCCCCCTTACATCAGGGTCCCCCATCAGAAGTGGAAAGCATTTTATCTTAGTTCTCAGTCTTAGTATAGGACTGAGATCAGTCTGAATAAAGCCAATTCTTCCAGGTACATCATACCCCACCATTGAAGAAATAAATAAAAACCTTAGGGGTCAAGTTACTAAAACTTGAGATTGCAAAATCTTGGGCAGCTGTGCAATGAAAGCAATCAGCTTCCAGTTTTTTTTTTTTCATCAAAACCTTTGAAAATTGACGAGGCTGACGATAGAAGCTGATTGGCTGCCATTCACAGTTGCACGAGATTTTGCACTCTCTGGTTTTAGTTAATCAACCTCTTTGTGTTGAAAAATTTGGAGGGATTTACTCTCACTTACTGTTTTGAAGTATGGGGAAATCCCTGTAATGGGACACAATGGCAAAAATGGAAAAATGGACAGGGGTTATAGCCCTACTTTACTCAATCCAAATTTTTTTAATTAAAGCGTTTGTTACCCTAGAAAAAAAAAACACAGATCCTGTTTCCTTAAAGCATGTTATACAACACAGTGCTTGTGCTGTGTAATTTTGCCCCTTCTATCACCTAAAAAACCTGTCTGATCCTGCCTGGCTATATCCCCCCTTGTAAACTGACCATAGTTTATCATGGCTGCTGAGCCCTGACACCGTGGTCAGTCTACGTGCCTCCATCATCATCAGCCCTGCTCTGTCCTTCTCTGTCTTCCTCTCCTCGCCCACCTGTCTGCTCTGTGTCAGTGCCTGCCCCCTCCCTTCCTGATGCTATCATAACTAATATAAAATCCTCCCATCCCCTCTGTAACATAACAATATGTGCTTTTGTGCCTGTGTTATATAAAAAAGATGCCGGTCTGTATCTATATCACAGCGTCTCCCTGCGCTCACATGACTCCTCGTCTCTCTATCCTTCCCAGCTGACATCAACAGGAGTGCTCGGCCCTGCCCGCTATAGCTGTCAGCCGGGCAGAGAAGAGAGACAAGATTTTATATTAGTTAAGTTTAGTAAAGTAATATTAGGAAATTCTAAAAATTGTTTAACCACTTCAGCCCCGAAAGGATTTACCCCCTTCCTGACCAGAGCGTTTTTTTTTTTGCGATTCAGCACTGCGCCGCTTTAACTGACTTGCGCGGTCGTGCGACATGGCTCCCAAACAAAATGAATGTCCTTTTTTCTCACAAATAGAGCTTTCTTTTGGTGGTATATGATCACCTCTGTGGTTTTTATTTTTTGCGCTATAAACAAAAACAAAGCGACAATTTTGAAAAAAACACATTATTTTTTAATGTTTGCTATAATAAATATCCCCAAAAATATATAAAAAAAATTTTTTTCCTCAGTTTAGGCTGATATGTATTCTTCTACATATTTTTGGTAAAAAAAATTGCGATAAGCGTTTATTGATTGGTTTGCGCAAAAGTTATAGCGTTTACAAAATAGGGGATAGTTTTATGGCATTTTTATTAATATTTTTTTTTTTACTAGTAATGGCGGCGTTCAGTGATTTTTATTGTGACTGCAACATTATGGCGGACACATCGGACAATTTTGACACATTTTTGGGACCATTGGCATTAATACAGCAATCGATGCTATAAAATTGCATTGATTACTGTAAAAATTTCACTGGCAGTGAATGGGGTTAACCACTAGGGGGCGGGGAGGAACTAATTGTATCCTAGGGGCGTGTTTCTAACTGTCTGGGGGTGTCGCTGCTCCCGATGACAGGGAGCAGACGATCAGTGTGCTGTCATTAGGCAGAACGGTGAGATGCTGTTTACATCAGCATCTCCTCGTTCTTGAGCTCCGTGACACAATCGTGAGTTTCCCCGCGGACTCGACCGGGACCCGCGGGCACGGTCATGGAGCTCGTGCGTGGGAACGGTGGGAAATTCAAAGTAACGTACCGGTACGTTACTTTGCCCAGCGGTGCCATTCTGCAAAGCAGAGTTGTCACCTATTTTTATGTAGTAGTAACTATACTACCCACATATATAGTCACCATGAAATAATATTATTATACCTTGAGGCTAATTTACTAGAAATAGAAAATGTTTACTAGAAATCAAAGTAAATATTCAAACCATCGAATCACTTCTGCTGCAAGGGAGACCGTTATGTACTTTCCACCTTAGCAATTGCAGATTGCAGCTCCCGGACCTTGCCTGTAGGGATGGGTGAATGGTTCGGCCCAAGCATAAGTTCGGGCCGAACTTTCGTTGTTTGGGCGTTCGGCAAACAGCCGAACAGACGGGTTGTTTGCCCCCCCCCCGAACCAACCACAATGCATTTTGGATCTGAACAGTGCATTGCAAGCCCTGTGCTATTTTGCTTCAATTGTCCATGTCTAATATTAGTTTAGTGTCAGTCTAGGGATAGTGTAGTGAGGAGGGCCATCATTCAGCTTTTCATAGTGTGCAGCTAGAGTAGGGATAGCTCAGATAGTTTCACTGTAGTGTAGTGAGACTGTGTCATTCATACATACATTAGTGTAGAGTACGGACAGCTCATATAGTTTCAGTGTAGTGTAGTGAGACCATGTCAGTAATCTTGACATTAGTGTATAGCTAGAGTACGGACAGTTCAGATAGCATCAGTGTAGTGACAGTTGAACACCGTCTATTTGATTGCGTTACTGCCAGTTTAACGCCATTTACTTCTGTGTGCATTACTGCCAGTTTAACCCCATATTGTTTTGTGTGCGTTACTGCCAGTTTAATGTCATATAGTTCTGTGGGCCTCACTGCCAGTTTTTAACGCCATACAGTTTTGTGCGTTACTGCCAGTTTAACGCCATTTACTTCTGTGTGCATTACTGCCAGATTAAAGCCATATAGATTTGCGTGCGTTATTGCCAGTTTAACGCCATATCGTTTTGTGTGCGTTACTTCCAGTTTAACGCCATATCATTTTGTGTGCGTTACTTCCAGTTTAACGCCATATAGTTTTGCGTGTTTAAATGCCAGTTTAACGCCATATAGTTCTGTGTACGTTACTGCCAGTTTAACGCCATATCATTTTGTGTGCGTCAGTGGCAGTTTAATGCATATAGATTTGCGTGCATTACTGCCAGTTTAATGCCATATAATTCTGTGAGCGTTACTGCCAGTTTAATTCCATATAGTTTTGTGTGCATTACTGCCAGTTTAACGCCATATAGTTCTATGAGCGTTACTGCCAGTTTAACACCATATCGTTTTGTGTGCGTTAATGCCAGTTTAACGCCATATAGTTTTGCGTGCGTTACTGCCAGTTTAATGCCATATAGTTCTGTGTGCATTACTGCCAGTTTAACGCCATATTGTTTTGCGTGCGTTACTGCCAGTTTAACACCATATAGCTTTGTGTGCATTACTGCCAGTTTAAGGCCATATAATTTTGTGCGTCACTGTACGTTTGGTGTATTATAGTGCAGTATATTATAGTGTATCCATGGAGTGTGTCTGTGTAGTGTGAGTACTCAAATTAAAGTGCACCAAACACCTCTTTACACTGATTAAAGTGAATCTACGTACAGATTTCAACTTTACATTTGCTTATAAGCACCGCCCCCTCCCTCTGAATAATGTTAATGGGTCGTCAACAAGGAGAGGCAGATGTTCCCTTGGCATTTGAAAGGGGGCCAGAAACAAATGTGTCCACAGGCAAAGGTGGACATGTGGTCAGTCCTCAGGCAGGGCATCATTTCTTCTGTTTAGTGAGTTTGCCCGTGCTATCCAGCCACAGCATGCAGAGGTGGTGGACTGGCTTACTAAACCTTCCTTATCCTCCTCAATCTCTGTCATGCAAGCAGAGAGAAGTGTGGATAAACATGCCTCCTTGTCCACATCTATACACAGTACACTCGGCTCTGTCTATTTCGGTGGCGCTCGGTCCCTCCTTCCCCTCCAAGGCAGCAGTTCGGCGTATAATAATAACCCATGATTTTCCCCTGATTTTAAGGGGAAAAAAGTGTGTGTTATACGCTGATAAATACGGTATATGCAGGGATTTTTTTTTTTAAATGTGATATTGCTTTGCACCCTGACTGCATGATTAACATGCACACACTTTTGCTTTTGTAAGATAAATGAACTCAACCCCAGTGGATCTGATTTAGGGCTCATGCACACTGCAGCTAAAAAAAAGCTGCTTTTCACAGACATTTGAGCTTTTATTTCTGCTTGAAGAAGCTTGTACTTTTTTGGGCTCTTTTGCACATTTTTATTGAGCTTCTTTGAGCTCCTTCGAGCTTTTTTGAGCGTAATGGAGCATACACAGGGTTGCATTTTACGACCAAAAACTCTCTTCGAATTTCCAATCGTGTGTGCGCGGCATTAGTGTTTTTTTTTTTCAAAAACCTTACCCTCAGCTAATTTTTACTTTCTTTTCATGTGTGTTTTCAAACTTCTTTGAGCTTTTCCATGCGTTCTCATGCTTTTTCATGCTCTTTTGCGCTTTTTTGTGCAATTTCGGTCACTTTCGGTGTCTTTTCTGCTCAAAAGCTCATCTCAAAAATGCGAGTTTGGTGATGGTGGGGGGGGGGGGGGGGGTGGGGGCTCTGCCTGTAAGAGCATTTGCCTGTAAACTCCTGAAAAAGCCATAGTGTGCAAGAACACATTGGCTAACATGAAGGGAGGGAAAGTCCAGGCAGAAACAATAAAAAAGCTCAAAAGCCTGTAGGAGCAGCTTATTTGAGATTCTTTGAGCTGCAGTGTGCATGAGCTCTTATTGCTGTTTTCGGTTTGATTACCAATCCATCAATCCTGGAAAATTCATCAAGGTAGCCATACCCTGATTTACTAAATCTCATGAAAAGTGCAGGCAAGCAAGGATTTTTATAATTAATGTTATTTTCTATGTTTTAGTACACTTTTAATGTTATATTTGCATGTAATAATTATAAATTAATTACTTGACATGTAAGGTTACATTTACACTGCAGTTGGTGTGCAGCCAGGGGTGTCCGCCAACAAGGATCAGTAGATTCTTTCCAGTGGTTGTAAATACTGCTTGCACACACTGTGTGTGACCAGCAGCAGCTGTTAGTGTCAGATGTCAGATTTGTACTCTGTACAAACCAATGGCAGGTTTCTGCTGCTATTCAACATCTAATCTGAGCTTTGACATGCAAATACTGACTCTGGATGCAGACAGTGTGCACCCGGGGTCAGCATTTTTATTGAGTTTTGGCTGCATACAAACTGGTAGCAGCTAATCAGTCATTTCATATGTGGACATTGCATAGAGTGTTGCTGCTAGGGATGGGCCGAACACCCCCCAGTTCAGTACGCAGCAGAACAGGCAAAAACTTAGTTTGAACACGCAAACACCGTTAAAGTCTATAGGACACGAACTTGAAAAATCAAAAGTGTTACTTTTAAGGGTTAATATGCAAGTTATTGTCGTAAAAAGTGTTAAAATTGATTTTAATAACGCTTAAAGTGAAACAATAAAAGTGAAATATTCCTTTAAATTTCATACCTGGGGGGTGTCTATAGTATACCTGTAAAGTGGCACATTTTTCTTGTGTTTATAACAGTCCCATTGGGAAGTCCCCGTACGTCAGAGGGGGGTGGGGTCACCCATGAACGTCCCCATGTGGCCCGCCCTCAGTTATATAAGAACCTGCGAGGATGCGTCAGATGGTGGGTGCCTCCCATGGAGGCGGATCAGTGGCATTTTTTTTTCGGTCCGTCAGCGGAGCCATAGAAGAATATTAATTGACTTTGTGGGACATTTTTTTTTTTTAATTTAAGGACTTAACCCAAGTTGTGTCTTGTTTTTTTTTTAACATTTTGACACTTTTTTTGTGAAATGGTACGGGTACAATGTATCCGTTATCATTTCAAACAGGGGGGCGGGAACTGGGGGTCCCCTTGTTAAAGGGGGCTTCCAGATTCCGATAAGCCCCCCACCCGCAGATCCCCACAACCACTGAGCAAGGGTTGTGGGGATGAGGCCCTTGTCCCCATGTGGAGGGCATGTGGCCTGGTACGGTTCAGGAGGGGCACTCTCTCGTCCCCCCTCTTTTCCTCCCCAGCTTGTGATCTCCATTTTATTTTTTTATTTTGGCACAGGGTTTCCCTTAAGATACATACCAGACCTGAAGGGTAATTTTTTTAAAACATTTTGGTCCCATAGACTTTAACGGTGTTCCGGCGGCTTTCGAATTTGCCCCGAACCACGCATATTGTTTGGTGTTCGCAGAACATCCGAACAACCAAATTTCAGCCCAAACTTATGCTCAGGCCGAACCGTTTGCCCATCCCTAGTTGCTGCATCCAAAGGCCACAATTAGTTGCCTCTGAATGCAACAAACTATCTGCAGTAAAACTGTTGTGTAAGTGTACATAACACATGTGCATCCATATACCCATCCTTCTAATGCAAAGTACATACACATACATAGATAGTTTTTTAGCTCTTGTTGTCAGCCATTTCTAAATCTGTAGATCTGTATGTAAAGTATTATTTTGCTGCATATATATATATATATATATATATATATATATATATATATATATATGTGTGTGTGTGTGTGTGTGTGTGTGTGTGTGTAAAATGTGTTAAAAGGGCAGTTCAAAAGTCTTGTTTTACTAAAATGTTACTGGCAGCCCACCCTAAAATCCATTAAGTAAAACATTCTGTTTCTTTGTTTTACATTATTACTGTCACCATTTCACATTACCAATTGATTTATTGTAAATTATTAGTACATTTTGAAATAGTATCTACAGTCTTTTTTTTTGCAAAAAATATTTGATATTGTACATCTGTGTTAACATTTTAAACAACATTTTATAAAATGCTTAGGCTAGGAAATAATGCAGAATAAACTAGATATTTTGCTTAAAGCTGGTCCGGGTATGGCTTTTTTTTCTTGGAACAATATAAGTATGCTTGTGCCATACCTTGCCAATCCCTGTGGATGATGAAAATCAATGTAGCATGCACAGTTAGCTTCTGGGTCCCATGCCAAGTGACTGCCCTGCTGCATAGTGAACACAGGGTTGGTTGCTCAGCACAGGCGCCATTCATGAAACGCCTTTCATTTTCCTCAATTAATGCAAGGTGCTTTCTGGTTGGATGAGGTGGGGATCGTGACATCATCGTCCTGCCTCTCCAGTTGGGGGGATAAAGTATTATTGTAATAAAAAATTAAATAGTTCAACTTGACATTTGCCACCATCGCCTGTCACCAGATACAGCTTTTGACTTCCCACGTGGCCTGCCACCAGATGCAGCTTGTCATTTGCCACGTCACCTGCCACCAGATGCAGCTTGTCATTTGCCATGTCACCTGCCACCAGATGCAGCTTGTTACCTGCCACGTCGCCTGCCACCAGATGCAGCTTGTCACTTGCCATGTCACCTGCAACCAGATGCAGTGTGTCACCTGCCACCAGATGCCACTTGCCTCTTGCCACATCACCTGCCACCAGATGAAGCTTGTCATTTGCCATGTCGCCTGCCACCAGATGCAGCTTGTCAATTGCCATGTCACCTGCCACCAGATGCAGCTTGTCACTTGCCATGTCGCCTGCCACCAGATGAAGCTTGTCAATCGCCATGCCACCTGCCACCAGATGCAGCTTGTCACCTGCCACCAGATACAGCTTGCCACTTGCCATGTCACCTGCCACCAGATGGAGTTTGTCACTTGCCACATAACCTGCTACGTTGCTTGTCACTTTCCATGTCACCTGCCACCAGATGCAGCTTGTCACTTGCCATGTCGCCTGCCACCAGATGCAGTGTGTTGCTTGCCACGTCACCTGCCACCAGATGCAGCTTGTTACCTGCGACCAGATACAGCTTGTCACTTGCAATGTTGCCTGTCACCAGATGCAGCTTGTCAGTTGCCATGTAACCTGCCACCAGATGCAGCTTGCCACTTGCCATGTCACCTGCCACAAGATGCAGCGTGTCACCTGCCACCAGATGCAACTTGTCTCTTGCCACATCACCTGCCACCAGATGCAGCTTATCACTTGTCATGTTGCCTGCCACCAGATGCAGCTTGTCAATTGCCATGTCACCTGCCACCAGATGCAGCTTGTCACTTGCCATGTCGCCTGCCCCTTGAATATATGTCAGGAAATGCTCCTGATGTTGCTCTTGATGAGGCAGCAACGTCGTCGCAAATTTGCATGAAAGGTCCAGAATCAGAGCTTGTTGATATTGGACCCATCCGTTGATGGCACAGTGAATGTCCGTTGGATATTTCACAAACATGTATGCATTTCACAAACATGTATGCATTAGTGAGCATATATGCTCTATGAACTATCTAAACTAATTACGACATTTTAAACCAATTTTTCTAGTATTTGTTATGGTTTACCATCATATTTCTGAGTTTTCTGGTCCAAAAAATTGGGTTCCTTTAAAAAGGCTTATAAACGCAAACAGGGCTAAACGCAGGTGCCTGCGTTTAGCCGCGTTTAGACGCGTTTAGCTGCGTTTTGCGCCTGAAACGCGGAAAAGCAAAGTGTCTGAAAGCATTTTTTGCTTCTGGAAAAACGAGGTTAAACGCAACTGCATAAAAACGGGAAAAAACGAGACTGAGTACATGGACACATAGGATAACATTGCATGCGTTCAGGTGCAGTTGAAAAAAGTGTCCAACTGCCTTTGAACGCGCGTTTAACAGCGTCTCGTGTGCATGAGGCCTTAGTGCAATGTAAAAATATATTATAATGTTTTGCTACTGTTGTATACTCAACTCAGCAGAAAACATTATATTTCAGTGCTTAACTGCTTCAGACCCAGAAGATTTTACCCCCTTCCTGACCAGAGCACTTTTTGCAAATCGGCACTGCGTCGCTTTAACTGACAATTGCACGGTCGTGCGATGTTGCACCCAAACAACGTCCTTTTTTTCCCCCACAAATAGAGCTTTCTTTTGGTGGTATTTTATCACCTCTGCACTTTTTTTGCGCTATAAACAAAAAAAGAGCGACAATTTTGAAAAAGCACAATATTTTTTACTTTTTTATTTTTACTTTTTACGCTATAATAAATATCCCCCAAAAATATATAAGTTGGCCACAACTGTGGCAGCTGGTCGGCAAGTGGTTAAAAAAAAAGTAGTGGATTTCTTTTAAATTTAAATTGCCCCCCCCCTCGACTCCAAGGCTGAGAACAGAGCAATCAAACATCACTGATTGTTAAGTTCTCCCTGATGTTCTGATCAGAGAGCGGTGACTGTCAGTCACCACTATCTGCTCTGCCCCTATCCCAGTGCTGGGCTGTGGAGGGGGCAGGAACGGCTGGCTCAGGCTCTCACCAGCTCAATGAGAGACTGAGCTAGGTGCCAGTTCAGGAGGGATCCCAAGCATATGGTTGCAATCTTTCCCCAGTCTGGACCGCCTCTATGACATCAGCCGACAGTGGGCTTTGATTAATTTCTTTGAAAAAAAAATTCTTATTTTTAGCTGAAATGTACTTCAGAAAAAACGTCCTTGTTAAAAAAAAATTACAACTTTAGCAGCAAATCTGTCAATTCTTTCTTAATTCAGTCTGTGAAAAAATAAGCCTTTTTTTGCTTGTAGTTGCAATCTGCTTACTCTCCTCCTTGTAAATTACAACATATTCCAATGAAGGCTTGAAAAGTGTGGTACAATTCTGTTCAATGTTTAAATTTTCAATTGTACACAAAAAATAACCTACTGTTGTCCAGGAGGAATATTCATGCTCAATTGATTAGAAATTGCAGCCTGCCCATACAGGATTGATATCTGTGAAGCAAATCTCTAAACCCTTTACCATTTTCAGTCTGAGAAATAAGACACTATTTTATTTTTTTTACAAAACTCTCTGCTTTTAATATAAACAGCCATTTTTGTTGCTGTTTTGCAGGCTGGTCAATAAATGTGCTGGAAATTTTTTTTCGTACTATTATTTTTAATTTCCAGATGCAATTAGCATACTCGCTTTTTCAGAAATTGTAGCTTATCCAACAAAGTCTTCGAAGGTGCATTTTAAATTGATTCATTTTTTTTGTTTTTCAATTAAACACAAAAAGACACTTTAAAAAATAATAATATTATTTTCCAGATGCATGAACATCTGTGCATGCAGGTGCACAGGCACTTATGTTTGATTCCAGACTTGGCTTCACACAGCCTATTTAAGGATGAGTGCTAAATCAGGAGGTTGCTGTATGTTCTTCAGCTGTTCCCTGTGCCTTGAATCTGCTTTTTTAAAATTTCCCATTGCTGACCTAGCTTGTCTCTCGATTCTCCTTTGCTCTGATCTCCTTTATTAACTGATGAGCCTATGTGACTTTTCTTTCAGAGGGAAGCAGCATACTTTTTTTCGCCCCTGTGTCATGCACTGCAGCATCAGTGAAGGTAAAGCCTACAGTATGTGTCTAATAATTGTGAATGACAACTGTGTCACTGTTTTGCTGGACCTGGCTGCTTGGTTACTCTGGTTAAGTTGATTGCTTCTGTGGACTGAGGCTAGAAGGTTTGCTTTAGTCTGTGTTCATTGTATGCTATAGCAACCATGAAGTTTGGAATGGTACTGGGACTCATTTGTTTGATAGGGAATATAAAGCAACTATTGTGAGGGACTATCTAAAATCTAAATCAGATTTTTACACTTGTTAGGGTCTGGGAAAACATTGTAATGGGTAATGATGAACCTGGTGAGCCAGGGGACCGACTATATTTCTCTTATTTTTCTAGCAGTGAGGATTTATTGTATTGATGTGTCCTGTATGAAACAGAGAACAGCTGCGATTTTTAGGCTCACGGCTAATCTCCCATGTATACCACTTTATGTAGCTGAGATGAGGAGTAGAGAACATGTTCTTGGCTTCTCATCACAGTACATGACCGTTTTGTCACAAACGGCCAGTTTATGAAGGTATGATCTGAAGATCTCACTGGCCGTTACTCTGAAATACCTCCATCCCAGATTCTCCAGCGATTGGCGCAATTATAGAGGAAGAAGACTTATTTCTTCCTATATATCAGCACCAGTAGGTTAAACATTAATATAAATTTTATATATATATATATATATATATATATATATATATATATATACAGTATCTCACAAGTGAGTACACCCCTCACATGTTTGTAAATATTATAATATATATATATATATATATATATATATATATATATAATATTTATACAACACTGCAGCAATGCTATCAGCACTCATATGTCTATTTCCCAAAGACAACCTCTGGATATGACGCTGAGCATGTGCACTCAACTTCTTTGGTCAACCATGGCAAGGCCTGTTCTGCGTGGAACCTGTCCTGTTAAACCGCTGTATGGTCTTGGCCACCATGCTGCAGCTCAGTTTCAGTGTCTTGGCAATCTTCTTATAGCCTAGGCCATCTTTATGTAGAGCAAGAATTCTTTTTTTTCAGATCCTCACAGAGTTCTTTGCCATGAGGTGCCATGTTGAACTTCCAGTGACCAGTATGATAGAGTGAGAGTGATAACACCAAATTTAACACACCTGCTCCCCATTCACACCTGAGACCTTGTAACACGAATGAGTCACATGACACTGGGGAGGGAAAATGGATAATTGGGATACATTTGGACATTTTCACTTAGGGGTGTACTCACTTTTGTTGTCAGTGGTTTAGACATTAATGGCTGTGTGTTGAGTTATTTTGAGGAGACAGCAAATTTACACTGTTATACAAGCTGTACATTCACTACTTTACATTGTAGCAAGGTGTCATTTATTCAGTGTTGTCACATGAAAAGATAGAATAAAATATTTACAAAAATGTGAGGGGTAAACTCACTTTTGTGAGATACTGCATGTATGTATAAACATACAATATATACTGTATATATATAAATATATTATTCAAAAAAAGAGATTGAGAAAAGTAAAGTATCTATGTATTCTATCCTATATATATATATATATATCTACACACATAATGCATAATGCATAATGCTTATTATCTTCATGTAATTATGTGGACCAATGCTGCATCTGTCCCCCGCCGCCTCTTCACTGAAACCAAGCCACTGAACACCACCAATGGCTCAGTTCTCTCACCTGCCTGAGCGAAGAGCTGCTACCTGTCAGTCAGCATCTCTCCTGCTCTGCTTCTCCACCCACACTCATTGGAGCGCTGAGCTGTAGAGGGGCGGGGAGCGGCTCTCTCAGCGGCTCACTGATCATCAGTCCAGGTCCAGACTTCAGAATTCGGGATGACGTGGTGCCTGGACTGATCCTGGTGACGTCAGCAGAGATCAGACTTCAGACTGCTCTCTGCTGAAAACGGGTCACAAAACAAATTGCACTCCTGTGACCCATAGGAGAAGCCCAGCCAAAAGAGCACAGGCTGGACTTCTCCTTTAAGCAGTTTATGGTCCCCAAGCTATACAGAAAGGTGGTTATTGGAACTCACACATGGGCATGTATTAAGCATTCATTTGGGTGTAGAGCAAACCTCTGAAAGAGTTTTACAAAGTTATTACTGGCCAAACTGAAGTCTTGGTGGAATGATTTAATAAAACCTTAACGAGTACCGTATATACTCGAGTATAAGCCGACCCAAATATAAGCTGAGGCACCTAATTTTACCACAAAAAACTGGGAAAACCTATTGTCCCCCGAACTTCAAACTTGATAGTTAAGGGTTCCTAGATGCCCCCTAGCTGCAGCCAAAATTTGGGGTCTCTGGACCTAAAGGGTCCCAAAATTACATTGCTGCAGATGGACACAGTTGACCGAATTTGGGGCCTGTATCTCGGGGCTACTTGGTGCTAGGAACCCCATTTGGATATGTTGTAGTTCTAGTTCCACTCCATTTGCACACCACATTTGGGGTTCCTAGCACCAAGTGGCCCTGAGATACGAGTCCCCAAATGCGGGCCGGAAAATGTCATTCTCTGCTGCAGAAAAGTGCTTGACTCGAGTATAAGCCAAGGGGGGCACTTTCAGCACAAAAAAATGTGCTGAAAAACTCGGCTTATACTCGAGTATATACAATACATTGAAAAAAGATTTTCACAATGTTGCAAAAAATTGGGATTCATCTCTTCCACACTTGATATTTGCCATGAGGGCAGTTAATTAATCTTCTACAGCTACTTCTCAATTGAGTTGCTTTACAAGAGACACCCTTGGGGACTTATGGACTTATAGCCAAGGAGAGTGATTTAATATATTTTCACAAACGCATAATAGAATTATAATAGTAATGCCAATTGTAAAAGAACATTTAGCTTAGACCCAGGCAGTCCAACAAAGAATATACAACAGGGGTGCCTAGGTCCACACTTTCCCCCCTGGCAACAAGGGGCTAGTGTTGCTCTCCATTATAGACAGTACATTCCCCGATAAGAGGCAGGTATTTTTTCCGACGGATTTAGTCCAACACTGGTGTTGCATACACACGGTCGGACAAAGTTGTCGGAAAATCCGATCATTCTGAACGTGGTGACGTTTGTTGCCTACGACGGGACTACGTAGAGGCTAGTAGCCAATAGCTTTGGTCTTGTAATGTGATCTGAGCATGCGTGGCACTTTGTCCGTCGGAATTCGCTACACACGATCGGAATTGGTGTGATCGGACTTTGTTGTCGGAAATTTTTTAGAGCAGGAGATAAAACTTTGTCCGTCGGACAATCCGATGGAAAATGTCCGATGGTGCCTACACACGGTCGGAATTTCCGACAACATTGTCCGATAGGACAGAATCCATTGGAAAATCCGACCGTGTGTATGGGGCTTAAGACTCCACTAGCAGTATGCTGCAGTGTACTTAAATGATATAGTAGTCTATAGCACTGACTGGAAATCTTACTTGCCCTGGGTCCAGACTACATTTGATGCTCTCTTTAAAACAGGTTTTACTGCCATATTTAAAAAGTGTGCTATTGGGTTAGAGGAAGCCAAGTACTTAGGCTACACTATTGGTCATGTAGTAGTAAAACCTCAGGTAAACAAAAATGTCCAACAATCAAGAAGTGGCTCAGAGTTTCCCTTGGTGTAACTGGTTGTATGTTGTTGTGAGCAGGAGCTTTCTGCCCCAGGATTGCGGGATATATCCCTCTATAGGAGCCACAGTGACGGACCACACAGCCAGTGCCATATACAAGTTGCTGATCCAACCAGCCTTGTTTTCACACATGCGGATACTGACCTCTCTATAATTTAAGGGTCTACTCATTCAGCGATGAAGAGTGTCTTCACATTTCTTCTCCCAGCAGGTGGTGATTTTTTTTGTTTCATAAAGTTTTATTGCGTTCACAAATTAACAAGATACAAATACATTGGTAGGAAGTGAACAATCCATAGACATATAAGATTAATGTTGAACAAGACTAATCCTAACTGCATTATAGTTTGAACTCAGTAAGGAAACAGTAAGAGAGCTAGATCCTGAAATTTAGGTATAAAATAATAGTCAAGAGAAAACATTGGGAGTAAATTTGGTCTAAACTACTTTTAATTATTGTATCAGGAGAAGGTATTTGAGTAGTGTATCTGGGCAGACAGGAAATTGAGTTATTGAAAAAAATGCAGTGAATGTCTGTTCATGTCTTTTTATGAGGGGTATTGTGTGGGAAAGGGAAGGGAGAAAGATATAGGTGAAGAGAAAAAAATAAAGCTATAAAAAATAAATCAAGAATTAAGTAGTAAGGGTGGAGGAGGCAGTTAAGTAGGAAATGTTTCCCCCTCCCTCCTCCCTGTCTCCCCCCTCTCCCCCCCTCTCTCTCACAATGGGGGGTAGGGTTGGGCCGAACACCCCGCTGTTCGGTTCGCACCAGAACATGTGAACAGGTAAAAAATTTGTTCAAACGCGCAAACACCGTTAAAGTCTATGGGACACGAACATGAAAAATCAAAAGTGCTAATTTTAAAGGCTTATATGCATGGTATTGTCTTAAAAAGTGTTTGGGGACCTGGGTCCTGCCCCAGGGGACATGTATCAATGCAAAAAAAGTTTTAAAAGCTGCCTTTTTTTCGGGAGCAGTGATTTTAATAATGCTTAAAGTGAAACAATAAAAGTGTAATATTCCTTCACCCCTTTGTACCTGGGGGTGTCTATAGTATGCCTCTAAAGTGGCACGTTTCCTGTGTTTAGAACAGTCCGATAGCAAAATGAAATTTATAAAGGCAAAAAAGGCATTTAAAAGTACTAGCGCTAGCGGCTATAATGAATGCAATACACATAAAAGTTCATTGATAAAAACAGCATGGGATTTCCCCACAGGGGAACCCCGAACCAAAATTAAAAAAAAAATGTGTGGGGGCCCCCAAATTCCATACCAGGCCCTCCAGGTCTGGTATGGATAATAAGGGGAACCCTGCACCAAAATTAAAAAACAAATGGCGTGGGGTCCCCCCAAAAATCCATACCAGACCCTTATCCAAGCAAGAGCGCCCCCCCTCCTGAACCGTACCAGGCCACATGCCCTCAACATTGGGAGAGTGCTTTGGGGTAGCCCCCAAAGCACCTTGCCCCCATGTTGATGAGGAGAAAGGCCTCATCCCCACAACCCTTGCCCGGTGGATGTGGGGGTCTGCGGGCGGGGGGCTTCTCGGAATCTGGGAGCCCCCTTTAACAAGCGGCGCTTTTACCCCCCGCTAGCATCTGAGAAAGGGTTAAAACCACTGCAAAATCCTGCTGCAGCAGCACTATGCTGGCGGTATAGCCACGCTGCCCAGTATACGCTCCTTCACCGCTCCAAAAGATGCTGCTAGCAGGACTTTTTTTAGCCTCCTGCCAGTGCACCGCTCCAGTGTGAAAGCCCTCGGGGCTTTTACATTGGAGAGACAGCAATGGCTCTTTCAGGGCGCTTTGCAGGCGCTATTTTTAGCGTTATAGTGCCTGCAAAGCGCCCCAGTGGCAAAGGGGTCTTATGTTATTCCACTAGTTAAATTTGGTTCTTGCTTTTTACTGAGGTGTCTAGGTGACTATGTTATGTTTATACATTGTGGACAATGTATTTCCTGTTCTAGAAGGCAGAGCCCCTCTTGCTCTCTCTCTCTCTCTTATGTGCTGCCATGGACGATTCCTGGAAATTGAGTAACTAGGTAACCAATTCTGTTTTTCAAAATGTTATCTCAGTAAAACTTCAGTTACTTTCTCCCAAGACTGCACTCTCAGCCTTTATAGGGTGTAAAA
Source organism: Lithobates sylvaticus (assembly GCA_028564925.1). NCBI lineage: Eukaryota > Metazoa > Chordata > Amphibia > Anura > Ranidae > Lithobates > Lithobates sylvaticus. Next base: position 436,825,323 of record CM053029.1, read on the forward strand.
ATCATGCCATAAAGAAAATCTGGGGTATTGCATTATGGCAGTGATAAGAGTGACATACTGGTAATGGCACAGTTGGAGAAGAACCATTACTATGATAGAAATTACAGAAAAAGAAGCCAGACATGAACCCATGACTTAGATCATAAAACTGATGGAGTCTCTCATTACACTCTGTCAGTGTTCAACTATGATTAGTATTGCTGTACTCACTCACTTGGTTAAAAGGTTGAAAGTCATCATTCTGCTTTTTCCACTGTATAAGAAAGTGAATCATTTTGGAAACTGTGTTGGATATGAATTTCTCTGCTAGTGGGTTTTGCCCTTTTACATGCTTCACTATATGTGTCCCCCTGTGTTCTTGCTGGTGCATAAAATGTTCAAAGAGATTATATAAGTCCATATATAGAACACAGCCATGTGCATATATTTGTACTCGTCTCCATTTTAAGTTAGAAGGTGTTACGCACAAAAATACTTTAGATATAGCCTAAAACTTTTAAAGTAGTGTGAAAATGTTAGAATAAATCCGTTAATCTGCAGAGAAAATAAAGTGGGTGCAGAGAGTGAGAGTTCAACTGCACTTGTGTTCTAATTAGCAGAGGAGGTCTACGCTGCAATTTTTATTACACCACTTAATAGGATTTGTAGATCTTTGCCCTTTGTTTTATTTGGAGCTTAAATGGTTTGTGATCCCCACGAATAATGAAAGCTTTGGAGATACATTTTGATAAAATCAAACTATATTACATCTTTGTTGTAATATTACCATCATTTCACTTTCACTTAGCAATATGTTTGTATTTAGAGTAAAGAACTGGGCCACTAGCTCAAAATATAGCCCTGCAGCTCCAGTAGTTATATTAACAACACATTAGCTGTAACTTGACAGCACACAACCCTATTTACATAAGGGAAGCAACTTATTCAATTAAACACACATATTTTACAGGGTCAGTATAGTAGAACACCTGTGGAACAAAGCAAGATGCCTTCTATTTTTATTTAATGACTATTCTACTCTATAGGCTTAGTCAAGATTAGAGGTTGAGGCATGTTCACGTAAATGCTATCTTCGCAGTCATTATACATGCAGGCAGATATTTGATCACCAATTTAAAAAAAGCAAACACACAGCAGGGTCACTAGGGTCACACATTGAATGATGGTTCATGAGAAGATCCACAACAGACAGTTTGCTACTCAAATGAATGTGCAAGAGGAATCCACAAAACAAAATCATTCAGGAACACCACATGTTATCTCCAAGGTCACAAGAATGCCAGGCATAGCAGTAAAAAAAAAAAAACAATGTATCCAAATTATATAGTCAATATATTGCACATCAAAGGTTAAAAGAAATATTGTTAGAGGAAGCCTTTAAAAGTATAGCAGATAATCCACCTCCCTCTTCTGTGAATCCTCCTGTCTCTTATGACACAAAACCAAGGCTTATTGCAGGTCTTCAATAGTGACTATAAAGACATTGGCCATATTATTAAGAAACATTGGCACCTTGGAATCTGACCCCAAGCTTGGCCCCCATTTACCTTCAGTTCCTCAGGTTACATTTAGAAGGGCGCGTATACATAAAAACCCCATTGCACCCAGTAAACTCAAGCACCCTGGAAGGTCAAAAAGCACTGATATTAGATCATTCTTTGATAATAGAGTTGTAATTTTTCAATGCAAAAAACATGGCTGCTTGACATGCCAGTTCATTCAACATGGGAAGACATCTGTCAAGGATAAAACTGGAAATGTATATCACAACTTATCACATGCTCTACACAGTTTATGGTGTACTTTATGTGGGGCGCAAAATACTTACCCTACGAAAATGTGTAGGTGAACACCGTGGTTTAATAACAGAAGGAAAGAATAAACATAGCATCCCTTATCATTTTGCATCCTGTCACAACAAGGATCCTAGAGCTCTCAAAGTCTTAGCATTAGAGTATATATGCAAAGTTCCCTTACAGAAAACAAAAGATTTGCACTATTGTGCAAAAAAGAGACAATCTGGATCTACAAACTTGGGGCTTTATCCCCTAATGGGTTAAATGAAGACCTTAAAATGTGTACCATAATATGAATTAGTGTCTGTGGATTTGTATTATTACTGGTTTCTAATGATTTTTGGATAATAAAGTTTAATCAGATTTTTTTTTATTATTTATTTGCATGAATGCCAGGCATTTTTGTAATAGGTGCATTTAACCTAGACAGCCTCTTTAAGCTTTTTTATTAATATGATTCATGTAACAATGGGTTCAATTTAGTGGGTGGATCAAAGGTTGGATTCAAATCCACGGTCTCCTATATAACTTCCCAAGCCAGTTCCTGTCACTTGATTTGATGAAGGGGCATGCCCCGAAACACGTAGTCAAGACAACTGGCTGTTCTTATCATTCCATCTACTGGTGATTGCTGCCAGACCATCCAGTTATTTGTCCTTTCAGCAGCTTTTCCTTAGAGTGTTTCCACCAGCCTCTGATTTGTCACATCCGTGTCACCACCCACGTCACCTCCGGTCCACAGTTGGCCATGGTCAGTGCCCTGACAGACACTGGAATTCTCTCTGCTCATTAGCATTCACAGAGGTGACATCCAGGGTTAGTTCCCCAGACCATGAGATCGGGTCTGGATACACCCCTGTAAGAGAGTGTGTGATTACTTTGTTCCGATTTGGCAAGCTGGCAATACTTCTTTTAACCTCTTATGTGCAATATACATAGTTACATAGTTACATAGTAGTTGAGGTTGAAAAAAGACACAAGTCCATCAAGTCCAACCTATGTGTGTGATTATATGTCAGTATTACATTGTATATCCCTGAGACTACCGCCTGTGGAAGGGAATTCCACATCCTTGCCGCTCTTACAGTAAAGAACCTTCTACAAAGTTTAAGGTTAAACTTCTTTTCTTCTAATTTTAATGAGTGGCCACGAGTCTTGTTAAACTCCCTTTTGCAAAAAAGTTTTATCCCTATTGTGGGGTCACCAGTATGGTATTTGTATATTGAAATCATATCGCCTCTCAAGTGTCTCTTCTACAGAGAGAATAGGTTCAGTGCTCACAACCTTTCCTCATAACTAATATCCTCCAGACCCTTTATTAGCTTTGTTGCCCTTCTTTGTACTCGCTCCATTTCCAGTACATTCTTCCTGAGGACTGGTGCCCAGAACTGGACAGCATACTCCAAGTGCGGCCAAGCCAGAGTCTTGTAGAGCGGGAGAATTATCGTTTTACCTCTGGAGTTGATCCCCAGTATTGATTATACCATTTGGATAAATAAACTGTGTTTTCACCTGCTATGCTTAGTGTTCTTGTGACCTTGGAGATATTATGTGACACTCCTGAATTACTTTATTTTATGATCAGTCTTAGGCTATTCATATATGGGCAGATGTCTCCCTCAAAATGTTAGACAGAGAAATATATTCCAGTTGTTTAGAGCATGGGGTCCAGTGCTGTATCTTGTGTGACTCAAATATGATTGAAAAAGTGCATGCACACTTCAAAACTTTCCTTACCTGTTTTTTGTTTAAAAGATGGAAGAATGGGCTGGGTTACTGGAAACATTTCCACCAGGTTGCAAAAAACCAAGAGCAAAAATTATCACTTTAAATTTATATTGCTCAATAATGCCTTTTAGGGGCACCCATTACTTTTTCCTGTTCATGTGAGAATAGGTACAAGCTTTATTCACCATTTAAGTAAACAAGTCAGAAAAATATATTAACAAGGTCTTGGACCAAAAGTCTGTGCTTTTGTTTATCAGTATTTCTGTACAAGCACATGAAGAATATGCTCTGAAACAATGTAACTTTCTGTTTTAATATGTTTATTTAGTTTTTGGGTAAACAAGAGAATCATAAACAAGCTCGTTGATTGCCTACGCAGGGGCTAGAAACCTGTAAAAATTACCAATGATCAATATTGTTCACAATTATCCTATGACATAGTGAAAATAGGGGATGGTATCAAAAATGAATACTGCATAAAATGCCATGTCCCCATAATCGTTGCCGAAGTGGAGGCTCTTCTCAAGCAATTCTGCTCCATAGGAGTCAACGGCAGGAACCAGTATAGTGAGAAAACCGAAAGAAAGCAAGAGGAGAGAGAAGGCATAGATAGGGGGTCATAGATAGAAGAGGGGGGAAAGGGAACGGGAGAACTCAGATTCAGGAGCCCCACAGATGGGAGTCAGACAAGGCCCAAACAGGATGCTTGAAGTGTGGGGAACTCATAAGAGATCCATGGTTCCCAAATATTGAGAAATTGGGTGTGTTAGTCATTCACAATACTGGACATTCGTTCCTGAAGTAACATAGCAGTCATGCGTATCCTCACCCCTTGGAAAGCTACTTATTGGGTCTTCCAGGCTTGAGCTATAGTTTGTTTAGCCGCCATAAAGAGGTAAGTTGCCAGCTTCTGCTGTGGTGCGAACAAACCAGGTATTGGACAATGTAATAGGGCTAGCTTAACGTCCCTTCGGACTGTTAGATGGAAAATGGTCTGCATCAGGCCAAAAAACCTAGACCAGAACCCCATCAGTCTTGGGCAGGACCACCAGGTATGTATGACATCACCCTGCTGTCCACAGTTGCGTAAACATCTGTACTTCCCGAGAAAGCATGAGCTGTGCTGGCCAGGACCTAGCACCATCGGAATAGGACCTTATATGCTGCTTCTAGGGTGTTTGTAATAAATGAGCATTTGGCCACCATTTTCAAGGCTTTACTCCAGTCTTCCAGGTCTATGGGGGCCTGGAGGTCCCTTTCCCATTGGGCTATATAAGAGAGGGGTGCTGATGATGAACATCCATTCAAAGAGGCATAGATAGCCGAAATGAGGCCGTGGGACCCAGGGGCAAGCTGACATGCATGTTCAAAAAAGGTCTTTTGAAACAGGTAAGTTGACCTGCAGCCCAAAGCAGTAATCCAGTGTTTCAATTGAAGGAAGCGATAATGCTCTCTAGCTGGTGCATTGTGTGTTTCTTGGATGGTCTCCCAAGAAAGAAAGGAGTGGGAGGAATGAAAGTTTTGAACCTGTCGGTAGCCATGAGAGAGCCACCAAGAGCATACCTGAGGCTCCTCAAGGCCTAGAACAAAAGAAGATTGTAAGTGATGGGGAGTAGTGGTAAAAAGGAGGACATCAAATTACCAGAGTAGCGAACTGAGTCCCAAATCTGCAGACCATGCAGCAGCACGGGGCTCAGAGAGGGGGGGGGGCGCAATTTATGAGGGAGCCAGAGCAGAGCTTGGGGCGAGGACGAGTTGCAGTTGGGCAATACAAGTAACACCCACAGAGGAACATCTGTGGTCTTTCTGGAGCATGGTCAAGGGGGAAATCTGCGTAGCCGTATAGTACTTGGAGACATTGGGGACCCCCAGGCCTCCTTGTAGTCTATGAGGATAAAGAGTAGATCTAGGGACTCTAGGGATTTTATGTGCCCAGATAAATTGGAGAATCCTATTCTGCAAAAGTCGACGAAAGAAAGAGGGCACTCTAACTGGCAAAGTGCAAAAGTAATAGAGAACTTTGGGCAGGATCATCATTTTAACTGCAGAGATCCTTCCTATACATGAAAGGATGGGAAATTGACATGAATGCATGAGGGTTGTCAAGGCACTCAACAAGGGGTAGTAGTTGGCCGAGAACAAATAAGAGTAGTAAGGCGTTAGTTTAATGCCTAAATATTCAATTGTGTGAGATGCCCAATGATACGGGAAATGTTCTTTAAGACACTGCACCACATCCATAGGGAGGTTTACGTTAAGTGCTGTGGTTTTGGAGGAGTTAATTTGAAGGCCGGAGATGGCTGAAAAACGGTCTAACACACGTTGCAGCTTGGGAAGGGAGATGAGGGGCTTTGACAGAATCAGAAGCACATCATCTGCAAAAAAAATTGGCCCCAGCACTGGGCTCCAGCATAAAGGACTCCCGAAATGTCAATGTTGGCCCTAATCGCTGCCGCTAATGGCTCCAGTGCCAAGATAAAAAGTGCTGGGGACAGGGGGCAGCCCTGCCTAGTACCCCCAAATATAGAAAATGAGTCAGAGAAGAAGCCTGCATATTTTACGGATGCTGACAATGAGGTATAGAGGGCTTGGATCCACGATAGGAAGTGTGTCCCAAATCCCCACCGAGTCAGAACATATCAATCCCAAGAAAGCAAATCGAATATAAATTTAAATATCCAAGGAGAGCAAAAAGTCTGGGATTTTACGCTAGCAGAGGATATGGTGGATTATTTTGCGGACGTTATCTCCTGCTTGACGACCAGGCACAAAACCCACCTGGTCCCTGTGAATGAGGACCTGAAGGTATTTGTTGACCCGTGTGCTTAGAATTTTCCCCAAAGCCTTCAGGTCAACATTCAACAGAGAAATAGGATGAAAATATTGTGGGTCAGTGGCCTCCTCAGATGACTTGGGGATCATAGAAATGTGAGTTTTAAGTGAGTCTGGTGAGGGTCGTGCACCATCACGCCAGGAGTTGAAATATGAGGTCAGGTAGGGCATGAGTAAGGTTGCAAATGTTTTGTAATACAGACCAGTGAAGCCAGCCGGGCCTAGGGCCTTGGACGGCTTAAGAGATTTGATAGCTTGGGCGACCTCTTGCTAAGAAATAGGTGCCTTCAGGGTGTCTTGGACCGTCAAGGACAACGAAGGGAGACTAAATGTTTGAAGAAAGCTCTCAGCCTTGCCCAGATAAAGAGAGGTGCATCTGGTGTATAGGGATGACAGGAAGGAATGACAGGAAGGAATAAAATCAAACTATATTACATCTTTGTTGTAATATTACCATCATTTCACTTTCACTTAGCAATATGTTTGTATTTAGAGTAAAGAACTGGGCCACTAGCTCAAAATATAGCCCTGCAGCTCCAGTAGTTATATTAACAACACATTAGCTGTAACTTGACAGCACACAACCCTATTTACATAAGGGAAGCAACTTATTCAATTAAACACACATATTTTACAGGGTCAGTATAGTAGAACACCTGTGGAACAAAGCAAGATGCCTTCTATTTGTATTTAATGACTATTCTACTCTATAGGCTTAGTCAAGATTAGAGGTTGAGGCATGTTCACGTAAATGCTATCTTCGCAGTCATTATACATGCAGGCAGATATTTGATCACCAATTTAAAAAAAGCAAACACACAGTAGGGTCACTAGGGTCACACATTGAATGATGGTTCATGAGAAGATCCACAACAGACAGTTTGCTACTCAAATGAATGTGCAAGAGGAATCCACAAAACAAAATCATTCAGGAACACCACATGTTATCTCCAAGGTCACAAGAATGCCAGGCATAGCAGTAAAAAAAAAAAACAATGTATCCAAATTATATAGTCAATATATTGCACATCAAAGGTTAAAAGAAATATTGTTAGAGGAAGCCTTTAAAAGTATAGCAGATAATCCACCTCCCTCTTCTGTGAATCCTCCTGTCTCTTATGACACAAAACCAAGGCTTATTGCAGGTCTTCAATAGTGACTATAAAGACATTGGCCATATTATTAAGAAACATTGGCACCTTGGAATCTGACCCCAAGCTTGGCCCCCATTTACCTTCAGTTCCTCAGGTTACATTTAGAAGGGCGCGTATACATAAAAACCCCATTGCAGAAGGCGCATGCGCGGCAGCTCCCAAGATGGCCGCCGGCATCTAGAGCTCCGCTCCACCACGGACCCCCGCTGACCACCGGAGCTTACCGAGCGCCCCCACGCCCCGCACACCGGGCGATTCACACGGGGGAAACCCCCAGGAACAAGCGGATGTCATCCCCGCAAGCCAGGCGGGACTTATCTGGCCAGATGACGGCGGCTCCCGGCCCCCTCAGCTATGCTAAAATGGCGGCGGCAACTCGAGGCCTTCACCACACGGAGCACCAGGAATCCTCTATTGCGGACCAGGACCAGATGACACAGGCCCTCACAGGTACCGACTATCCCCCGCTTCAGCCTGCTAGCTCCCCAGCCTCTACAGAATCCCTGCTGGGTGGTCTGACTGCTGTGTGTCCCACTACTCCCATGATGGACCCCCACACAGGCCTCATGCTCACTGTCAGTGAAGCTCAGGAGGACATCCCAGCCCCCACTGACTTTCCCTCAATGATGGTTGCCTTCTCTAATATGCTCTCCAAAAGCCTGGCACTCACTGTTACACAGATCACTAACTCATTCCATGCAGACCTGCAGCAGTTTGGAATGAGAATGGATATTATAGAACAGATGGCAGAACAAGCGGCAGCACAGGTTAACCAAAATTCCAACAGGCTGCAAGAAGTACAGGAGCAATTAGAGACTGCTTTTTCTAAGATCGATGACCTTGAGAATAGGTCACGCAGGTATAACTTCAGGGTCAGAGGGATCCCCGAAACCGAAAAAGAGGTACAGAAAACGGTGAAATCATTGATGAAAAGCCTAATCCCTGATATCCCTGACCACCGCCTGGAGCTGGATAGGGCCCACAGAGCACTGCAGGCACCCCGATCAGATGGTCTCCCTCGCGACATCATTGTTAAACCGCATTATTATGCGACCAAGGAAGAAGTGATGCAGAAATCCAGATACGCAACCAATCTCAACTTTCAGGGACACAAAATCCAAATCTTCGCCGACATCTCACCATACACGATACAGAAAAGGCGAGCTCTCAAGCCATTACTACAAGTCCTCCAGGAGAAGGAAATCGCCTACCGCTGGTCCTTTCCTCTACGACTGAACTTCTCTTACAAGAACAAAGGCTTTGGCTTCTCCACTTTCCCTGAAGGTGAACGTCTTCTCACTCAGCTCGGTCTGATTCAACTAGAACCGCACACGGCGCAGGCTACCAGGGGAACTCCGACCTCGACGAAGAGACCTCCGCCAGCAAGCCCCCTGCAACACACCTGGCTGAAGCAAGGCTCGAAGCGCACGAAGGAAAACTTACCGACCTGAGACTTTGATCCTCGGTTGCCACATAGTACACTTGTCTCCTGTTTTTGGTTCGCCCCTTTGGGGTCAGGGGTCAGTTTTGGGCCCTCAGTTCCCCCTTCTGTTTGGGGAGGCGGAATTGGGAATGGCCCCCCTTGCCCCAAATGCACGGTGAACTAGGTTGTTTTTTTAAACATTGACCTTTCCGTTCGGTCTTAGTGACCGCAGTTTACAAGTCTGTTGGGAACCTTGCAATAGCGACATTCCTAAGTCGCAACAGAGGGCAGATCCCTCTCTACTATGGTTTGCAACTTCAGCGTATCAACGATCTGCTCTGACAGGGGTTTTTTTTTTTTTCTTTTTTTTTGGAGTTGCAGTTATTGAGATCTACTCCACCCTATACTGGTTTGTTATCCTGTTGACCCCTACTTAGGTAGAGGGGGAGGTTTCCCAGTAATTTAGCTCCATAACAGATACATACCTCTCCTCTCAGATGTTCAACTGTTCTCTTTGTTTTTACCTTTTTATTTAATTAATGGCTCATTTACCCCCTATAAGATGCTCCAAAGTTAATATATTAAACTTGGGTGGAGCTGCCGGGGATGGCCACACCAAGCTCGCATTGTTATTTAAGCTTTTTGCCTGTCTGGCGCCCCCCCCTCTCACCCCCCTGTCTGGGGGGTGGGAGGGGGGGGCGAAGGACGGGAATCAAGGGACCTCTTGGCTCGGCTCTACCGAGCGGTTTACTTGCCAGAGATATTTTTTTTTTTCTTCCTTTTCCCTTAGGGGTCGCTCTGTATTTGGGAAATGATGAGTCCCTCTGGGGCTTTCGGATATGAATGATTTAAGGTGGCGGGTCTGTGGTGGATTCAGTGCACCTCACTTGGACCAGGAGACCTCCGGTGCACCTGGCTCCTAGCCCGGATTTCCTTACTAAGGTCTTCCGGCTCCTCAGGTATTGGGGCGGTTACGGCTAGTCCGTTCCGCCTCAGGGGTGGGCGAGGGTCAGGGGACCCTTTTGTTTTCATAATGGATGTGATTGTCACAGGGTTGCATTATATGTCACATAATGATATGCTTCTCTTTTCTTTCCTCCTTTGCTTATTCATCTCTTTTTCCTCCCCCCTTCCGACCGCTCCATCCCGAGATCGCAGATGCCTCAACTGTTTCCAGTCTTCTTACCCAGGCTCCAGAACCATTCTTCTTGGGCGACCAGAGGTTAACCTGATCCACCTTTCCCGTAGGCGGGGTAAGTCTCTAATTTTTGCTACCAAATACTCCCTTCTGATCCATGGCTGACACACCCACCAGTGCACCTACCTTAAAGATTATATCTCACAACACACAGGGTCTCAACTCCCCAATTAAACGTAGGAAAATTCTGCAACAATACCACTCATTGCATGCCGATATTCTATTGTTACAAGAAACACATTTTCCTTCCACGTTTAACCCCACCTTCCTACATCAACACTACCCCCAATTCTTCCTGGCCTCGGCGGAAAACAAAACGAAAGGGGTCGCGGTATGTTTGGCTAAGCATATTAACTTGTCGCAACCCGAAACGATCAAGGACCCGCAGGGTCGCTACATTCTAGTATCTGGCTATATTGATGGGGAACTCTACACTTTTGTATCATACTATACTCCCAACAAGGGCCAGAGGGCCTTTTTTGAAGTTTTACTCCAAAAGCTACAAAAACACCTCAGAGGTACGGTTTTCTTCGGGGGGGACTCAAATATAGCCTTTGATTTTTCACTTGACAAATCAACGAACGGCGCCACCAAACCCCGACGGCCCTCTAAACAAAGTGTGGCCATAGCGAAAATCCTGAACACAGCAGGGTTGATAGACGTTTGGAGGGAGGTTAACCCACATATGAAGGACTACACACACTTCTCGGCTCCTCACAATTCCTACGCCAGGATAGACCACATCTTTACAAGACCTTCTACGACCCCCCTGATCAGGAGTTCCAAAATTGTTGATTCTCCTCTTTCAGATCACTCCATGCTGACCTTACTAACTCAAAGACCAGTAGGGACTGATCATCGCCCGCGCTGGCGACTTAGAGAATCGCTCTTGAACGACCCCGTTCATTGCTCCCTTATAGAATCTGATATCCAAGAGTACTTCCTTCTTAACAAATCAGAAGAGATCTCTCCCACTATCATCTGGGCTGCACATAAATCAGTGATTAGAGGGAAATTAATACAGCTATCTTCTAAACTCAAGGCAGCACATAGAGCAGACTCTTTGAAACTTTCTGAAGACTTCCGCATTCTAGCCAAGGCCCACAAACGGAACCCCACACCTACATCCCTCGCAAACCTTGACTCGGCCCGAGCACGCCTAAATTTATCCCTGACCACGGCAGCGGCGCAACATCTTCGCTGGACGGGTGCAAGATTCTACGCCCAAAAGGATAGAATCGGCTCACGCCTGGCAGCTAAACTGAACCCTAGACAGCGATCGCAGACCTTCCCTAAAATTAAGGTGGCTTCTGGGGATTTATCCCAGAACCCAACCAAGATAATGTACGCTTTCAAGCAATTCTACACCAAACTGTACCAACAAGACCCTAGCACCTCCTCAGCTCACAGGGACAAATTCTTAGCTGACCTCCCCTTACCGGCACTGCTTAAGGAACACAGTGACCTTCTGGAGACCCCGTTCACCCAAGCGGAGGTCCTCGATACCATCAAGAATCTTAAGATAGGCTCCTCCCCGGGCCCGGACGGCTTCTCCACAGGGTACTATAAGAAATTTGGTCAATGTCTGGCCCCACACTTGACTAAAATGTTTAATTCTCTCAGGAATGGAGCCCCATTAGACCCGGATCTAAATTCTGCATACATTTCGGTAATTCCGAAACCAGACAAAGACAATAGCGAGGTGGGAAACTACCGGCCCATCTCGCTCATAAACAACGATATCAAAATAATGACAAAAATTATGGCGAACAGAATGTCCAGCTTTATCTCCTCTTATATACACAAGGATCAGGTGGGCTTCATTCCTGGGAGACAAGGCCCAGACCAGATTAGACGTGCCATTGACATAATCTCCCTACTCAGATCACAATGGGATGGCACACCCCCTCAGAAGGGCTTCCTTCTATCGATTGACCTTCACAAAGCGTTTGACTCGCTGGACTGGGAATACCTGTCTGATCTTCTCCATAGATGGGGATGCGGCAGACATTTTCTCAATATCATTAACTCACTATACTCTAACCCCTCTGCACAAGTGCGCCTGCTGGGCAGATACTCAGACTCCTTCCCCATAAGCAGAGGAACCCGACAGGGATGCCCACTTTCGCCTCTCCTCTTCGCGATAGCCATTGAGACATTGGCTATCGCCCTGAGGACTAATCCGGACATCAAGGGAGTCAATTGCGGCACTCAGGAACACAAATGCGCCCTTTATGCGGATGACCTCCTCCTGTTCATCTCCTCCCCCCTCACGTCTATGCCCATGATTATGCGTACCCTTAAAGACTTTAGCGGGATATCCGGTCTACGGGTGAACATGTCCAAGTCACTAGCGTTAAATATAACATTACCCCCGGATAGCCTTAAACAGCTCACAACCAATTTCGCCTTCCCTTGGGCCTCCGCAACACTACCCTATCTAGGTATTAAATTAACGTCTGACATAAACGGACTTCTCACAGCCAACTACCCGGTCATGATACAAAAATGCAAAAGAGATTTGGAGAGGTGGTCCAAATGTGGTCTATCCTGGCTGGGCAGGCTTCACGCAGTCAAAATGACCCTACTTCCAAGTATGCTCTATCTATTCCGCTCGCTACCAATCCCGTTCCCCAAGCAACTCCTCAACAAGTTACAATCGGACATATTACACTTCATCTGGGGGAATAAAGGGTATAGGTGCCCCTCGGAAACACTTTACCGCCTGAGATCCCAAGGAGGCTTAGGTCTTCCCAATCTCTGGAAATACTATCAGGCAGCACAGTTAGCTCAAATCTCTACAGCATTCTCACAAAACTCGAAACCAGATTGGCTGTCTATGGAAAAGCAAGCCATCCCCTCAAACACCATAGATTTCCTTTTGGGGTGCAAGCCTAGGCTCAGACCGGCAGTTATGGCGCCTACTCTCTCACACTCACTAGCCCTCTGCTCCAAACTCTTCACTCTGCCTACCATCATTTCCCCAATAAGGCCCCTGTCACACCTATTCCATAATCCAGATTTTAACCCGGGGATGGAAATTCAAGCCTTTAAATGGTGGACCGACAAAGGACTCTATAGGATAGGACACTTCTTTTCCCCCTCAGGCCCCATTTCCCTAACACATTGTCAGAAAAAGCTGGATATGCCTAACTCCGAACTCTTTAGGTTCTCACAGATCTCTCATTTCCTCCATTCAATATGGACCGATAAACCCTTGCCCCCTACTATCACTGCCTACGAACACTGGTGTGTCAATCAAATGGATCAGAGGGGAGGCATCTCTTTGATCTATGCAGCACTGATGCATAGGGAAACTAAACCCTCTTATGTCCGAGCCTGGGAAGCAGACGTGAATAACACTTGGGACACCACAACTTGGTTTCGAGCCACGGACAGAGCTTTCAAAGGTATTCTTAATATTTCTCTTATTGAAGCTAGTCTAAAGGTTTTGATCAGGTGGTACTATGTTCCCTCCAGGCTGGCCAGGTTATTTCCGGGTACTCCACCGGTCTGCTTCAGGGAATGCGAGATGGAGGGTTCTATGCTTCATATTTGGTGGACCTGCCCTCGCATCAGAACGTATTGGCGGAAAGTATTCCGTACAATCAGCTCTTTAACAGGTACCGCTGTTCCGCCTCACCCTAACTCAGCTCTGTTCAATCACCCAATAACTGGACTCCCTAAAGCATTTCAAACCCTATCCTTTTTCATTTTACTGGGGGCCAAAATAACATTAGCCAAAGCCTGGAAGAAACATTCTGTCTCCTTTCAGCTCTTTAAAACAAAAGTATCATGGATCATGGCCCAAGAACAGATTGTGGCCAAACTGGATGACAAGCTGGAGAAATTCCAGAATATATGGGAACCGTGGGCCACTTTCTGTAACATTTCTCTAATCCCTGGCCTTCCACCTGGTGTGACGATCTATGGGACTAATAGCTGATCCTCCTTCCCAACCCCCCACCCTCCTCTCCCTCACACGTTTCTCTCTTCTTCTCTTATACTGCCTCTCTTGGCTAGGACAACTTAGTATCCTGCCGGACGTTAGGCTCTCTGGGAACGATCGACCGACACTACTGTCTGGTAGGAACCTTTCCATGTCAAGACATAACCTGAACCTGTGGCGGATATCTGGTAGTTCCCACTCCAGGGTGACAGCATGATCCCTTTTGGGGCACCCAGGAGTCTGGGATCTCCCAGACTCCTCCTATGCCTGACCCTTTAAGATGACATGTAGGGCCATATACAGGGAAGGAACCTTCCTGTACTCCCTTTATCCAAGAGATATGACTGGTCATGTATTATTGCTGCATATGAACAGATCTTTCTACCTGTGGCACCACATCTTTTGCATATGTTTGTTATTATTCACATGTTCTTACTTACATGCATGTTGATGTTCTGTTATTGCAAAAAATTTTCAATAAAAATTATTCAACTAAAAACCCCATTGCACCCAGTAAACTCAAGCACCCTGGAAGGTCAAAAAGCACTGATATTAGATCATTCTTTGATAATAGAGTTGTAATTTTTCAATGCAAAAAACATGGCTGCTTGACATGCCAGTTCATTCAACATGGGAAGACATCTGTCAAGGATAAAACTGGAAATGTATATCACAACTTATCACATGCTCTACACAGTTTATGGTGTACTTTATGTGGGGCGCAAAATACTTACCCTACGAAAATGTGTAGGTGAACACCGTGGTTTAATAACAGAAGGAAAGAATAAACATAGCATCCCTTATCATTTTGCATCCTGTCACAACAAGGATCCTAGAGCTCTCAAAGTCTTAGCATTAGAGTATATATGCAAAGTTCCCTTACAGAAAACAAAAGATTTGCACTATTGTGCAAAAGAGAGACAATCTGGATCTACAAACTTGGGGCTTTATCCCCTAATGGGTTAAATGAAGACCTTAAAATGTGTACCATAATATGAATTAGTGTCTGTGGATTTGTATTATTACTGGTTTCTAATGATTTTTGGATAATAAAGTTTAATCAGATTTTTTTTTTTTATTTATTTGCATGAATGCCAGGCATTTTTGTAATAGGTGCATTTAACCTAGACAGCCTCTTTAAGCTTTTTTATTAATATGATTCATGTAACAATGGGTTCAATTTAGTGGGTGGATCAAAGGTTGGATTCAAATCCACGGTCTCCTATATAACTTCCCAAGCCAGTTCCTGTCACATGATTTGATGAAGGGGCATGCCCCGAAACACGTAGTCAAGACAACTGGCTGTTCTTATCATTCCATCTACTGGTGATTGCTGCCAGACCATCCAGTTATTTGTCCTTTCAGCAGCTTTTCCTTAGAGTGTTTCCACCAGCCTCTGATTTGTCACATCCGTGTCACCACCCACATCACCTCCGGTCCACAGTTGGCCATGGTCAGTGCCCTGACAGACACTGGAATTCTCTCTGCTCATTAGCATTCACAGAGGTGACATCCAGGGTTAGTTCCCCAGACCATGAGATCGGGTCTGGATACACCCCTGTAAGAGAGTGTGTGATTACTTTGTTCCGATTTGGCAAGCTGGCAATACTTCTTTTAACCTCTTATGTGCAATATACATAGTTACATAGTTACATAGTAGTTGAGGTTGAAAAAAGACACAAGTCCATCAAGTCCAACCTATGTGTGTGATTATATGTCAGTATTACATTGTATATCCCTGAGACTACCGCCTGTGGAAGGGAATTCCACATCCTTGCCGCTCTTACAGTAAAGAACCTTCTACAAAGTTTAAGGTTAAACTTCTTTTCTTCTAATTTTAATGAGTGGCCACGAGTCTTGTTAAACTCCCTTTTGCAAAAAAGTTTTATCCCTATTGTGGGGTCACCAGTATGGTATTTGTATATTGAAATCATATCGCCTCTCAAGTGTCTCTTCTACAGAGAGAATAGGTTCAGTGCTCACAACCTTTCCTCATAACTAATATCCTCCAGACCCTTTATTAGCTTTGTTGCCCTTCTTTGTACTCGCTCCATTTCCAGTACATTCTTCCTGAGGACTGGTGCCCAGAACTGGACAGCATACTCCAAGTGCGGCCAGGCCAGAGTCTTGTAGAGCGGGAGAATTATCGTTTTACCTCTGGAGTTGATCCCCAGTATTGATTATACCATTTGGATAAATAAACTGTGTTTTCACCTGCTATGCTTAGTGTTCTTGTGACCTTGGAGATATTATGTGACACTCCTGAATTACTTTATTTTATGATCAGTCTTAGGCTATTCATATATGGGCAGATGTCTCCCTCAAAATGTTAGACAGAGAAACATATTCCAGTTGTTTAGAGCATGGGGTCCAGTGCTGTATCTTGTGTGACTCAAATATGATTGAAAAAGTGCATGCACACTTCAAAACTTTCCTTACCTGTTTTTTGTTTAAAAGATGGAAGAATGGGCTGGGTTACTGGAAACATTTCCACCAGGTTGCAAAAAACCAAGAGCAAAAATTATCACTTTAAATTTATATTGCTCAATAATGCCTTTTAGGGGCACCCATTACTTTTTCCTGTTCATGTGAGAATAGGTACAAGCTTTATTCACCATTTAAGTAAACAAGTCAGAAAAATATATTAACAAGGTCTTGGACCAAAAGTCTGTGCTTTTGTTTATCAGTATTTCTGTACAAGCACATGAAGAATATGCTCTGAAACAATGTAACTTTCTGTTTTAATATGTTTATTTAGTTTTTGGGTAAACAAGAGAATCATAAACAAGCTCGTTGATTGCCTACGCAGGGGCTAGAAACCTGTAAAAATTACCAATGATCAATATTGTTCACAATTATCCTATGACATAGTGAAAATAGGGGATGGTATCAAAAATGAATACGGCATAAAATGCCATGTCCCCATAATCGTTGCCGAAGTGGAGGCTCTTCTCCAGCAATTCCGCTCCATAGGAGTCAACGGCAGGAACCAGTATAGTGAGAAAACAGAAAGAAAGCAAGAGGAGAGAGAAGGCAGAGATAGGGGGTCATAGATAGAAGAGGGGGGAAAGGGAACGGGAGAACTCAGATTCAGGAGCCCCACAGAGGGGAGTCAGACAAGGCCCAAACAGGATGCTTGAAGTGTGGGGAACTCATAAGAGATCCATGGTTCCCAAATATTGAGAAATTGGGTGTGTTAGTCATTCACAATACTGGACATTCGTTCCTGAAGTAACATAGCAGTCATGCGTATCCTCACCCCTTGGAAAGCTACTTATTGGGTCTTCCAGGCTTGAGCTATAGTTTGTTTAGCCGCCATAAAGAGGTAAGTTGCCAGCTTCTGCTGTGGTGCGAACAAACCAGGTATTGGACAATGTAATAGGGCTAGCTTAACGTCCCTTTGGACTGTTAGATGGAAAATGGTCTGCATCAGGCCAAAAAACCTAGACCAGAACCCCACCAGTCTTGGGCAGGACCACCAGGTATGTATGACATCACCCTGCTGTCCACAGTTGCGTAAACATCTGTACTTCCCGAGAAAGCATGAGCTGTGCTGGCCAGGACCTAGCACCATCGGAATAGGACCTTATATGCTGCTTCTAGGGTGTTTGTAATAAATGAGCATTTGGCCACCATTTTCAAGGCTTTACTCCAGTCTTCCAGGTCTATGGGGGCCTGGAGGTCCCTTTCCCATTGGGCCATATAAGAGAGGGGTGCTGATGATGAACATCCATTCAAAGAGGCATAGATAGCCGAAATGAGGCCGTGGGACCCAGGGGCAAGCTGACATGCATGTTCAAAAAAGGTCTTTTGAAACAGGTAAGTTGACCTGCAGCCCAAAGCAGTAATCCAGTGTTTCAATTGAAGGAAGCGATAATGCTCTCTAGCTGGTGCATTGTGTGTTTCTTGGATGGTCTCCCAAGAAAGAAAGGAGTGGGAGGAATGAAAGTTTTGAACCTGTCGGTAGCCATGAGAGAGCCACCAAGAGCATACCTGAGGCTCCTCAAGGCCTAGAACAAAAGAAGATTGTAAGTGATGGGGAGTAGTGGTAAAAAGGAGGACATCAAATTACCAGAGTAGCGAACTGAGTCCCAAATCTGCAGACCATGCAGCAGCACGGGGCTCAGAGAGGGGGGGGCGCAATTTATGAGGGAGCCAGAGCAGAGCTTGGGGCGAGGACGAGTTGCAGTTGGGCAATACAAGTAACACCCACAGAGGAACATCTGTGGTCTTTCTGGAGCATGGTCAAGGGGGAAATCTGCGTAGCCGTATAGTACTTGGAGACATTGGGGACCCCCAGGCCTCCTTGTAGTCTATGAGTATAAAGAGTAGATCTAGGGACTCTAGGGATGTTATGTGCCCAGATAAATTGGAGAATCCTATTCTGCAAAAGTCGACGAAAGAAAGAGGGCACTCTAACTGGCAAAGTGCAAAAGTAATAGAGAACTTTGGGCAGGATCATCATTTTAACTGCAGAGATCCTTCCTATACATGAAAGGATGGGAAATTGACATGAATGCATGAGGGTTGTCAAGGCACTCAACAAGGGGTAGTAGTTGGCCGAGAACAAATAAGAGTAGTAAGGCGTTAGTTTAATGCCTAAATATTCAATTGTGTGAGATGCCCAATGATACGGGAAATGTTCTTTAAGACACTGCACCACATCCATAGGGAGGTTTACGTTAAGTGCTGTGGTTTTGGAGGAGTTAATTTGAAGGCCGGAGATGGCTGAAAAACGGTCTAACACACGTTGCAGCTTGGGAAGGGAGATGAGGGGCTTTGACAGAATCAGAAGCACATCATCTGCAAAAAAAATTGGCCCCAGCACTGGGCTCCAGCATAAAGGACTCCCGAAATGTCAATGTTGGCCCTAATCGCTGCCGCTAATGGCTCCAGTGCCAAGATAAAAAGTGCTGGGGACAGGGGGCAGCCCTGCCTAGTACCCCCAAATATAGAAAATGAGTCAGAGAAGAAGCCTGCATATTTTACGGATGCTGACAATGAGGTATAGAGGGCTTGGATCCACGATAGGAAGTGTGTCCCAAATCCCCACCGAGTCAGAACATATCAATCCCAAGAAAGCAAATCGAATATAAATTTAAATATCCAAGGAGAGCAAAAAGTCTGGGATTTTACGCTAGCAGAGGATATGGTGGATTATTTTGCGGACGTTATCTCCTGCTTGACGACCAGGCACAAAACCCACCTGGTCCCTGTGAATGAGGACCTGAAGGTATTTGTTGACCCGTGTGCTTAGAATTTTCCCCAAAGCCTTCAGGTCAACATTCAACAGAGAAATAGGATGAAAATATTGTGGGTCAGTGGCCTCCTCAGATGACTTGGGGATCATAGAAATGTGAGTTTTAAGTGAGTCTGGTGAGGGTCGTGCACCATCATGCCAGGAGTTGAAATATGAGGTCAGGTAGGGCATGAGTAAGGTTGCAAATGTTTTGTAATACAGACCAGTGAAGCCAGCCGGGCCTAGGGCCTTCGACGGCTTAAGAGATTTGATAGCTTGGGCGACCTCTTGCTAAGAAATAGGTGCCTTCAGGGTGTCTTGGACCGTCAAGGACAACGAAGGGAGACTAAATGTTTGAAGAAAGCTCTCAGCCTTGCCCAGATAAAGAGAGGTGCATCTGGTGTATAGGGATGACAGGAAGGCTCTAGTTAGGCTTCCTATCTTAGACGGGTCCGAGGTGAATCCACCTCCCCTTACCTGCAGCTGAACTGGCTTACATGGGCGCCCCACCGAATTAAGTTTTCTGGCCAGGTTTGTTTGCACTACTATCAAATTTATGTTTGGTCCTGCGCAAAGCTTTTTCAGCCTGGGCGGGGGAGAGCAAGTCCAGCTCAGTGGCCAGAATATCACGGGCCTTTCTATTTGTCACTGTTGGGTGCGCTTTCCAGGTTGCATCTGCTACCTACAACAGGGAGGACAATTCCCGTGCTCATTGCTTCCAGGGTCGTTTCTTATGGGATGCGATCTGAATCAAATGATCCCTGACTGTAGTCTTGTGGGCTTCCCACAAGGAGACCGGAGACTCAACTGAGCCTACATTTTCAGTAAAGTAAGTTTGGATGTGTGTTTGCTCCTGTACACATGTATCCTGGGTAGTTTTACAGGGATTCAGTAATCCGCCAGAGATAGGCTGGATGGGTTAATCCAGTGAGGGTGATTCCAAGAACCAAAGGATCATGGTCAGACCACGGGGAGGTGGAAATAATAATCTTGTGCACCAATGGCAGAGAGCTAAGTTGCAGGAACACATGATCTATTCTTCAGAAACTCTGATGAGGATTAGAGAAGAAGGTGAATTCCGAGAAGATGGATGTTGCTCCACCAGGCCATATGATTGAAAGAGAGTGCACAGTGCTTGTTCTTGAGAGGCATCATGGGATGGAGGTACTTCCCTGGAGCTGCGCCTGTCTAGAGTAGAGTTGAAGACAGAGTTTGAGTCTCACATCATAATAAGCAGGCACTTCTGGTGCCTGGTAACCACTTGAAGCAAGTGTAAAAAAAACCTCTGCTGAAATGTGTTAGGGGCGTAATAACCCACCAAGGTGACCTCTTGATCCCACAGGGTGCCCTGCAAGAGCTATTTCCATAGGACAGTTGAATGGGAGGTTACACCGGAACGCCATCAGCACCACTCTGTGTTTCTCTAAGGCAGAGGCCATGTAAAACACTGGATAATGGGAGGACAAATACCTGGGAGATGAGGATTGGGAGAACCTGGTTTCCTGCAGGCAGACTACATCTATAATAAAAATATAACAATAGAACAAGCACAAGATCAGCTCAGGTGTATAAAATCGTTATAGCAGCGCTCATATCACAAAGTCTATGATAGGTTTTCATGTGTATACAGCACACAGGGTGAGGAAAAAAGTTTGACAGATGGTGTGAGAAGAGTCCCAGAAACCACAGATGGATATCTTGATATACTGTATCTCACAGTAAGTATCCCACACTGAAATCCGTGAGTCACACTCCCCTTCAGAGTTCACATTCACTAAAAAGGATGAATATAACAGGCACGGATAGATATACCACAGCCGACCTCAGCATCCACTGCTTTTCATGTATATTCCACTGGTTTTATTCCACTGGTTTCTCAGACAAAAAAAGCCTCCAATAGTATAATTCCATTTTCATTTATTGAAGTAAAAATGTTTCACACAGGGTCATCAGTCAGAACATGTAAAACTATAACAGCAAACAAGCATTCCCAATGACACAGTGAATGTGATACCTCACTGTCTGTAGGAAGCAGCATCCACCGCTTGCTTCCTGGTAGGTCACTTCCTGTTCGTGGAGTGCAAACCAAGACCAAGTGACCAAGTTGAAGATCGGCTAATGTGACAAGGGAGTTGGATATCCACCATGACAAACTATTTGGACGTTCAAACGATGTGGCAAGTAAGAGTTCCCCTAAAAAGGACGAGCCTTGGGGTGCAGATGAAATCAAGTTTATCTTAATATCGGTTCCAAAGGATGAGAGAGTGAGTTACTATGGAAGTGATGGATGTAATATTGTGTATAGAATTGGTGGGTGACCATAGTATATATGGGAGGGAATAGGGTTTGATGGAGGTGGATTCAAACCTGACCCAGGGTACCAATGAGTTTGGGATATTCCACTGGGCTAACTGGGAGAATCGGGCTGCTAAGAAATAATGCCAGCGATTTGGTAGACCTAAGCCCCCCATGGCTTGGGATTTATAAAAAATGTGCCTGGAGAACCTGGGCCTTTTGTGCTTATCAATAAAGGGTTTGGGAATGTCAATAGGGAGGGATCTATATAGATATTGGAGTTTTGGTAACAGGGTCATTTTGACCACCGTGACTCTCCCCAAAAACAAGATGCAGTAGAAGCTCCAGATTTTAAGCAAACCTCGAAGACGGGACACACATGTTGGATAGTTTGTTGTGAAAATGGAAGACCATTGTGGTGTGATATAGATGCTAAGATAGGGGATTTTGTCGGTTGACCACTGGAATGGAAATGATCTCTGGAGTGTCTCACACTGAGCAGGGGGTAAATTAATGGGAAAAGCAGTAGATTTCGCCACATTAACCGCAAGTCCAGAGAAGGAGGCAAATTTAGATAATACGGTGAATAAATTGTGTAGGGGTATTTGACGTTGGGTCAAAAAAAGCATAACATCATCCGCATACATACAGAGTTTAAAGTGGGAGGATGCCATCGGATATCTGGAAATATCCGGGTGTTGTTTAATAGCAGTAGCTAGGGGTTCCAAGGCTAGGGTAAATAATAAAGGCGACAAGGGGCATCCCTGACGAGTGCCCCTGCCCAGTGTGAAAAACTCAGAGTTGCATCACGGCAGTTTAATTCTAGTTTTAGGGTGGTGGTATAGGGCCTGTACGCCCATTAAGAATTATTTTTTGAAGCCCATATGTTGTAGGACTGAGAATAAGTAAGGCCAGAGCACACTATCAAAAGCCTTATTACTGTGCAGGCTTCTGACTGCATTTTCAAGGGCATGGCAGTCCATTTTTATTCAAAAGAAACAAAAAGTTCAAAAATAAACAGCAGATTCCCTCGCAGGGTTATTCAGCATTGCAGTCCTGCTTCCAAACAACCAGCATTCAGCCTTCCTGGCTAAAAACACAGCACTTTTGCACAGGCTTTTCACCTTAGGCCTTGGTCTGTCTTCCCCAGACCTGACGCTCAGCACCTCTGTGCTTGCAGCTTTATGCTGCACTGGCTCCCTCCTGACTTCTAGGGCAGAACTCCTGTCTGCTGGGCGAAGCTGTCTCCAAGGATGAGCACTGAAATATATTCCTGGGATGATTATGAAGCCAGCAAACAGGTGTGCAATTTAGCAAACCTACCAAAATCAGGCATACACTGCTCATATGCATCTGTGACACAGGGTCACATCTCCACAATATATATATACATATATATATATATATATATATATATATATATATATATATATATATATATATATATATATATATATATATATGTGAGTATATATATATATATATAAATAATACAGTATATTGCACTATTCCATCATTTTTAATTCAGTTCATATTAAAGCACCGGTTCATATATTCTATGAATGTTGTTAGAGTGGGCAAGAATGAGCTGTGGTAATTTCATCTCCACCAATGGTACCATTTGTTAAGCATTCTGAAACTCCACAGCAACAGCAGATGAAAAAGCTATTTTAACCACATAAGTCTATTTCACAGACATACTAAATCTGTTTATAGTGAATGAAAAAGGCATTATTCATGTTAACTTGCAGTGTAAAATACATCATGGCATTAGGCAAGAAAATTATTAAAAGTGAAAGATCCTCAAAGAGAAAGCAAAAAATAAGTAAAACCATGATTCCAAGCATATATGTAATGAAATTTAAATTGAATTTAGTTCAAAATCATTTACCTTTTGACATTATACATCAGTGTACTAAGCATCAGTTAAGAAAGTAAATAGCCTTTCCATTTAAATGAAAAATTGCTCTGTCTCTTTTGATTTAGCAGTAATTTCCAAATTTAAAGTACACTGCAGTTGTTTATTTAGGACTGACTTGAATGTACTGTTCATTTGATAAGTGCTGCTGTGTCCTTCATCACTGCAGTACCTTTGAATTGTATTCACCACTTCTAGTGAATAACAATGTCAATCCTGTTTATTTACTTTTGTTAATAGTCATTGCGTATTGTCTTTCCATCAATCAGTTTAATAAGACAACTCTTGCAAAGCAGAATAGTGAAAGTGAAATCAAAGATCTCAATGATATCTAAAGTATCAAAGGCAATGTTTAGTAATTTTTCATACACGTTCTTTCTGTTTAAGGTTATACAGTAATTAATACAGTTAAAAAAAATTGTAGCCATTTAAATATAACATATGGATATTTAGTATTTTCATATCTAGCCGCTAGGTAAAGCTCTGTTTTCCCTTTTCACATGCTTACCATCCTTATGAACTTAATTGAAAGAAGCCCATTGTTTACAAAGCTCAGTAACGCAAGTTGAATTTTTCATTTCATTTATTCAGGGGAAATACTGAAACCCCCCACGGTGCTGACAGAGATACAATAAGGTGAACATGAGATTATACTCCACCGAACATCAATACTTACCAATACTTAACTATACTTTCTTACCAAAGAAAATGGACCACTGAATTACAGGTGGTCAAACAAGCATGATATATCCACAGCACCACAGAACCACTTCAATTGGATCATAGAAGGCTGGAGATTTCCCCTGAACAAAGATTCTGTTTTAACACTATGGACTCTTATTTTATAATTTGATGCTTCTAGCGCTGCATGTACTTAACATATATCCTTTTTATTGTCACCATACAATTTTTGCCAGCTGCTTTATTGTTAGCGCAGTGATTAATCTTGAATAACTTGCATATAAGCCTTTAACCACTTTCCATCCTGGCTATAGTCAAGTGAGGTCTGCAGATGGGATCTCCCATCCTGGGTGGGCGTTCTCAGCTTAACATCGGTATAGGGGGAATGCGCGCGCCACATCACTGAGGAGCCGATGCGTGTGCCCGGCGGCCTCGATGTCCATCGGGCATCCGCAATCGCTTGTGACAGAGCAGGAATGGGGATCTGTGTGTGCAAACACGTCCTGTCAGTGGAGAGGAGACAGATCGCGTGTTCCTAGTATATAGGAACACCAATCGGTCTCCTCCCCCAGTCAGTCCCATCCCCCACAGTTAGAACACACAGTGAGGGAACAAAATTAACCCCTTAATCACCCCCTAGTGTTAACCCTTTCCCTGCCAGTGACATTTACACAGTAATCAGTGCATATGTATAGCTCTGATCTCTGTATAAATGTCAATGATTTTAAAAAAGTGTCAAAAATGCCCGATCTGTCCGCTGCAATGTCGCAGTCAAGATAAAAATTGCAGATCGCCGTCATTACTAGTAAAATAAAATAAAAACTATAAAAATTCCATACATCAATAACCTATTTTGTAGGCGCTATAACTTTATCAATATATGATTATTGCAATTTTTTACCAAAAATATGTAGAAGAATACATATCAGCTTTTTTTTATTATTTGGATATTTATGATAGAAAAAAGTAAAAAATCTTGTATTTTTTTTCAAAATTGTCGCTTTTTTTGTTTTTAAAAATAAAAACCGCAGAGGTGATCAGGTGATCAGAGAGTGCAGACATATTACAGGAGACAGTCAGAGAGTTCAGACATATTACAGGAGATGGTCAGAGACTGCAGGCATAGTACAGGAGGTGGTCAGAGACTGCAGACATAGCACAGGAGATGGTCAGAGACTGCAGACTTAGCACAGGAGATGGTCAGAGAGTGCAGATATAGTACAGGAGACAGCCAGAGAGTGCAAACATATTACAGGAGATGGTCAGAGAGTGCAAACATATTACAGGAGATGGTCAGAGAGTGCAGACATATTACAGGAGATGGTCAGAGAGTGCAGACATAGCACAGGAGATGGTCAGAGACTGCAGCATAGCACAGGAGATGGTCAGAGACTGCAGATATAATACAGGAGATGGTCAGAGACTGCAGACATAGCACAGGAGACGGTCAGAGAGTGCAGACATATTACAGGAGACGGTCTGTGCTGGCAAGCACTGCTTACTAGTACAGCAGCGTGAGGAGAGGGAGGGGGAAAGAAGAGCATGTGGTTGCAGTGGCGTCACTAGGGTTGTTGTCACCCCCCCCTCCACCAACTATAGTCACACCTCAGTACAGACCCCCCTCCACTAAGTATAGACCCCCACTAAGTATAAACCCCTCCCTCAGTACAGACCCTCCTCCATTAGTACAGACCCCCTCCCTCTGTCAGTGCAGACTTCCCACTAAGTATAAACCTCTCCCTCAGTACAGACCCCCCTCCATTAGTACAGACCCCCTCAGGACAAACCACCCCCCTCCATTAGTACAGACCCCCCTCAGGACAAACCACCCCCCTCCATTAGTACAGACCCCCCTCAGGACAAACCACCCCCTCCATTAGTACAGACCCCCCTCATAAACCACCTCCCATTAGTGCAGACCCCCCTCAGGACAAAACTCCCCCCTCCATTAGTAGAGACCCCATTCCATTAGTACAGACCCCCCAGACAAATCCCCCCCTCCATTAATACAGACCCCCCGACAAACCACCCCCCATTAGTACAGACTCCCCCTCCAATAGTACAGACTCCCCCCCACAAACCACCCCCCCTCCATTAGTACAGACCCCCCCCCCAACAAACCACCCCCCCCTCCATTAGTACAGACCCCCCCCACAAACCACCCCCCTCCATTAGTACAGACCCCCCCTTCCATTAGTACAGACCCCTCCCACCCCCCCCCATTAGTACAGACCCCCCCACAAATCACCCCCCATTAGTGCATACCCCCCCACAAACCACCCCCCTCCATTAGTACAGACCCCCCCACAAACCACCCCCTCCATTAGTACAGACCCCCCACAAACCACCCACCCTTCATTAGTACAGACCCCCCCACAAACCACCCCCTCCATTAGTGCAGACCCCCCACAAACCACCCCTCCTCCATTAGTACAGACCCCCCCACAAACCACTCCCCCTCCATTAGTACAGACGCCCCTCAGGACAAGAGGGGGGCGGCAGCTGGAGAGGAGAGGACAGTGTGCAGCCGCGCTGCCTGGGTGGAGAAGATTGTGACAGAGAGGAGGAGAAGAACAAATGACAGGCACTGCATGGCATGGACCGCCCCGTCCCCCTATGACGTCTCTGCGTGGGTCTCTCTCTGAACAGAGACAGCTGCTCTGATCTTCTCTGACAGGAGGATGGAGGGGGACGGACTTGGGCAGGAAACACAGCGGCGGCGGTGAGCGGCAGAGAGAGCGGCCTCTGGACACCAACAAGGAGAGGAGGAGGAGGGAGGGGAGCACTCTGGCGCTTGTGCACCCCCACCTCTTTGACGCCCGGGTGAACTGCACCCCGCGCACCCGCCTAGGATCGGTCCTGTATTAACGCATTAAAATCAGAGGAGCACTCATCTCAAAAGGACTACCCATTTGTGTGGGGGAAAAAATAATTGAAGTACTTAGGAGTTAAGATAACAACATATATGGAGACACTATACTAATTAAATTTCCTCCCATTACTGAACAATTTTAAAATAGAACTTCATAAAATAACACCAGGACAGTTATCCTGGATTGGAAGAATCAATATTTTTAAAATAGTAATTCTACCTAAAATAATGTATAAGATGCAAATGCTCCCAATTCCACTCCAACAGGCATACTTCAAAACGTTACAAACACTGTTCTTAAGATTCATTTGGAGAGGAAAAAAAACACGTATTAGTTTGACACAGCTGACAAAGGATCGGGCGTATAGGGGTATTGGGTGCACCGGATATTAGAAATTACTATGATGCTATACTTCTTTCATGAGTAAAAGAATGGGCAAAAAATAATTAGGAAAAGAGATGGGTAAAAATGGAAAGCACCATCAGCAAAGTCACACTGGGGAAAATAATATGGATACCTGCACAATTTAGAGAACTAAGTGAAGACATGCACAGTATCACATTTAATGCACTGATAAGATACACAAAAGGGAAAAATGGGGATAGAACTCACCTCTGATACCACTGAAAGACACAAACTATTTTATACCTGGGATTGAGAAAATGTTTGGAAAATGGATCATACAAGAGAATGTACAATTGAAAGATGTAATGGAGCAGAAGATAAAATGTGCACGTATCAGGAATTAAAACATAAAAATGAATTGATTGTGATTGATTCCAATATGGCCACCTAGTGAATTCAGTAACGAGGGAACTACTATCTTTTGACAAACTCCATGCCAAGTATGATTTACCCCGTAGTGCCTTTTTTTGTTATCTCCAAATTCAGCACTACGCTCTTACTTTTGCACCTAACCTTAAATTCTCCAAGCCATCCCAATTTGAGTCCTTAATGCTATCTGGTCCCTCCCAGAGAGTATTAACTTCAGATATATACAAAATCCTAAATTCATATAATGTAGACTCTTTGGGAAAACATAGTTATATGCTAAAATGGGAGGAGAATCTAGGAGAGGAACTCTCCTCAGCACAAAATGCCAAAAGCTCTATATGTACTCTATATAAGGCGAATACGTATAAGGTACCATTGTTCTGGTACATGACACCATCTCGCTTGCATGCTATCTACCCTTCGGCCTCAGACCTCTGTTGGAGATATTTCCAGGACAAGGGCACATTATTCCACATATACTGGCACTGCCCATCTCTGCAACCCTATTGGTGCTCGGTCCGGGACCTTCTCCATCGGTTGTTTCAGACGGACATCCCTTTTTCCCCAAAGGTTTACCTATTGGGACTCCTTCCTCCTAAACTGCAAGGATTAGCCAAAAAATGTACTATACTTTTACTAACAGTAGCCGATGCCTAGTTTCCCTTCATTGGAAAAAGTGGAATCCCCCATCACTGACTGATCTATACGCTAGAATTAAAGATGTGAGATGAGATACCCCCGGAAGTGTACAGTCGATATATAGATCAGATAGCCCCAATTTTAACTAGGGTATATAGAGAGGCCCTTGTTAGGGGGGAACTCCCATATTCAATGTATGAGGCAATGGTAAAATTAATCTTAAAGCCAGACAAGGACTCACATGAATGCATCTCTTACAGGCCAATATCCTTGTTAAACTGTGATTACAAAATTCTTGCCAGGATACTGGCTAGACGATTAAACACTGTAATAACATCTATAATCCACACAGACCAGACAGGGTTTATACCTGCTAAATCTACATAAATATTCGTAAAACACAACTAGTGGCACAATTGAGGGAATATATTCCAGAGTCAGAGGCTCTGGCATCTCTTGATACAGCCAAAGCCTTTGACTCTGTAGAATGGAGATTTTTGCAGGCAACACTGGGGAAGTTTGGGTTTGGCAATGGATTTAAACAATGGACTAAAATATTACATGCAAACCCGAGATCAGAATTATTGATTAATGGAATACTGACCCCATCAATAAATCTATTCAGGGGCATGAGGCAGGGGTCCCCACTGTCTCCCCTTTTATTTGCCATTACAATTGAGTGCCTGGCCCTACGGTTTCGGCAGACTGAAGAATACCAGGGGATAGAAATGGGGGATAGTATAGAACAGATTGGTCTTTATGCGGACGATATTATACTGTATATGCGGGATACATAGAACACTCTGACGAAAGCTATGAGTATAATAGACACCTTTGTCTTGTATTTAGGGTTTAAGATTAATTGGCAGAAGTCCTTCCTTATGCCACTGCATTAAGAACTAGAAATGGAGGAAAGGATTGATACCCCACTTAGAATAGTGGACTCCTTTAAGTATCTAGGAATCTATATAACAAGGCAACTTGGGATGCACTGGCAGCGAATGTAAACCCATTGATGGAGTATATTAAATCTAAGCTGAAAAACTGGAGTAGACTACCACTTTCGGTGGTGGTTAGAATACATTTAATTAAAATTATTTTACTGCCAAAGTGTTTATATATTTTTTCACATTCCCCAGTGGTAGTCCCGAAAAAGATTTTTAAGCTTGAACTCTCAATTCACTAAATGAATATGGGCCAAAGGCAGATGTAAAGTAAAACTTACAATATTACAGAGGCAGGATTGGCTCTACCAGATATGTATCTGTACTATCTGGTGGGACAATTAAGACATTTGTGTAACTCGCTTATACAAGAACAAAGTCTGGGGGTGGAGAAGCACCTGTCAAGGATAATCCAGGCTGAGAATTTATTGATAGGATTGCAAGTAAGAGGTACACTACCAAGGGTTAAGATCCCCCTGTTTTTTTGGCTATTCGCTGAACATCCGAACAGTTAAAGTTCGGCACGAAACTTATGCTCGGGCCAAACCGTTCGCCCATCACTAATCAGGAACACTGGGCTCCATTCACAAAAACATCTTGTATGCGGTATTTAGGTGTTCAGACACATTTCCCTAAATACTGCATGCAATCCTATAACTATCAATTCACTATATATTGTGCTGTGGTATTTGCCGCAAAATGCTGAAAGTGCTTAGTAAATACCACATGAACAGGCGTTAAACTCAATTCACAGAAGTAATAAATAATTAATTGCATGTGGTAATTAAGTAGCCCTCAAGGCATGTGGTATTTATGGAATGCGTACTGGTTGTTAAGAAGTGTCAAAGTCATCAGTTGTCAGCAATGCCGGCAATGAAAAATGTACTAAAAAAATTGGCATCCCCCCCCCCCCCCCCCAAATCCATACCAGGCCATTCAGGTCTACTATGAATTTTGAGAGAAACTCTCATGCCAAAATTGAAAAAAAATGTTGGGAGGTCCCCCACAAAATCCAAACCAGACCTTTATCAGGTCAGGAAAGGGAGCAAGTGCCCCCCTTCCTGAAATATACCAGGCCACATGCCCTCAACATGGGTGGAGTGATTTGGAGTATGTTGAAGGGGACAAGGGCCTCTTCCCAACAACCCTGCCTGGTGGTTGTGGGAGTCTGCGAGCTGGGAGCTTATCGGAATCTGGAAGCCTCTTTCACCTAGGTGGACCCCAGATCATGCTCCCCCTAGGTAAATGAGTGTGAGCTACATAGTAGACCTACTCATTCATCAAAAAAAGTGTAGTGTAAAAATGACAGATGCAGTTTTTGATAATTCCTTTACTTAAAAAAAAAAAATGTTCCCGGGTGTAGATCCATTGTCAATCATGATGCCTGCCACCACCGCTGACCCAAAATAAAATCTCTGTTACCCACAAAGGTTTCCACTGTCTGACAGCTCCACCATCTGACAGTTGCACTGTCTGAGTTCCTAAAAAAACTGTGGGCTGGTGCCACCCAGTAATCTCACCGGGTGGCACCACCCCTTTGTCATGTCACTGACCGTGGCATATTATTACACTACACTTTTTTTGGTGAATGAGTAGGGGTACTATGTATCCCCTACTCATTCACATGGGGAGGGATCTGGGGGCTTGACTCATGTGGTATTTTGGTCGAATTTTTTAGTGATTGCCGATAAACGTTTTGAAAAATGCAGTGCGTTTTTTTTACTGCATACTCAGATACGGTAAGATACCACTTTGTGAATGGAGCCAACTGTTGCTGATGTAAACTGGTGTGATGGTACTGACATGGTCATGGCAGCAATTATGAACACTGGCTGGCTGTATTGGTCTGATGCAACTGCACTGGTGACACCTGGGACTGGTGTGGCTATCAGCCAGATGTACTGTTGCTGACTGCACTAATTTAGTGACACTGGTGTGGATAGTGATTAGCAACGTTGTATGTATCGCTGTGTTCACTGTAAAACTCACTGATTACATGATCAGCTTCAAATGATCTGTTTCCTCTTACAGGTGCTCAGTGTGTGAGAGGAAACAGACCAGTGGCTGCAGCCTTTGTTTACGTTTGTGATCCTTGTGATTGGTCAATTTCATTGAGCTGTACCCCAGTCTGTTATCTGCTGTATCCAAAGGACACAGCAAACACAGCATGCATCACAGCATTCCCTAGAGCAGGAGTCTCAAACTGGCAGCCCTCTAGCTGTTGTGAGGCATTGCAAGGCTGACAGTTACAAGCATGACTCCCAAAGGCAAAGGCATGATGGGACTTGTAGTTTCAAAACAGCTGGAGGTCTGCCAGTTTGACACCCCTGCCCTAGAGGATGCACACAAGTGACAGGAGTGAGAGGATGTTTTAACACATCTTTCTAACTCCAGGAAGAAGCCATCCATCTGTTTTTATAAAGACCACAACTGGGTAAGCTGTGTAAGGGAAGTGAAAATGTGGAATTCCCTTCTTCTGGTAGTGGTACCAGCCGAGAGTGTGGATAAATAAAAAAAAAACTGTTAAGCCCCATACACACGGTCGGACAATCCGCGGACCAGGTCGGTCGGATCCTGTCCGTCATACTTTGTCTGATGTTGGTTTTGCGTACACACGGTCGGACAAAGTTGTCGGAAAATCCGATCATTCTGAACGTGGTGACGTTTGTTGCCTACGACGGGACTACGTAGAGGCTAGTAGCCAATAGCTTTGGTCTTGTAATGTGATCTGAGCATGCGTAGCACTTTGTCCGGTCGGACAACCGTACACACGATCGGATTTGGTGTGATCGGACCGGGTTGTCGGCAAATCTATCCAGCAGGAGATAAGACTTTGTCCGTCGGACAATCCGACGTACACTGTCCGATGGTGCATACACACGGTCTGATTTTTCAACAACATTGTCCGATCGGACAGAATCCATGAAAAAGTCCGACCGTGTGTATGGGGCTTTAGATGTCTTCTTCAGTGAACATTAAAGAGGTATAGGATATCCTTACCACATAAAAACTTAATTTAAACACATAATGGTCAGGATCAGGCTTAGGTGTGCTTTGGGGAGGCCCACATTTTTTTCACGCTCAATGCCCCCTTGGGGATACCAGCCAGCATACCTGGCATGTTGGTCTGGTTCTTTCAGGGAGGAAAGGGGAACACTTCTTTTTATTTTTTTTTATTTTTTTACATTAAAGTAATGCATTATAAGTGCAGGTTCGGTTTTCTCCATGAGCTAAAAATCCACAGTACAGTAAAGAAAAGAAGAACTTTAAACCAGGAATAGTTTGAATATTGTTTGAATAAGGTGAAAAATTGGACAATGTTGGACACATTTCAGAACAAATCTACATTTACCGAGTAAAAATTGGATGAGTATTGCAATAAGCCCACTTTTCCACTGAAGAGCAGATGTTAGATGAATCCTATATAATTATATTTTCACAAGGGCGAATCATCTTTGATGCTATTTTCGACAGGCAAAGCTTATTTTAAAATGGGTGAAAACTACTGTGATAAATATAAATAATGTAGAAAACCAAATAATGGCAAAACAATGGATGAACACTGGGGATAAATACAACCCTGTGTTTACCAACTTATTTATACTTTACTTATGCATCATGTAATGCAATTCTATCATCTTGGCTATGGCTAACTTTAGGTATTTATATTTATTTTCTGTGCTGCAGTATTAGTATAATATTCTGAATCCCAAGATACACTGTAACAACAAAACAAGTTCCATTAAACAACCAATCAGTGCTTTAAATGTATAAATATAATCAATTTTGAAGCTCGGCTACAAAATGAAAAAATGTGCTACTTATTTTCGTGAGTTAACATACATACTGTATTTTGGTAATAGAAATCAACCTAGAACATGATTGTTTATGGGGCGCTAACTTTCATTATATCATTGGACTTTACTTAGCAAAGCAAAAAACAGCTCAGTATTTTTCTGTTTAATGCACCCCTATGGAAATTCTGTTTCATCGTATGCCAATGACATAATTTAAGCACTTAATCAATTATTACAATTTACAGTGGTTCAAAATTATCCCTGCAGTAGGCAGTTTGTCTAAGGCTGCATAGACAGACCTTGAGGAATAGGTTTGGGACATCAATCATCAATCCCAAATCACCTCTGCAGAGCAACACTATAAAGCACATGAAAATAAAATTTACCTTCTTTACATAGTAATATGAAGGTGAACAATTCTACATATCCATATTTTACTCTTCAAAGCAGAACACTTAAACATTTACTGATACTTTATTTTTTTACCTAAAAATACTAGTATTTTACCTAAAAATAATATCTAACAACATTATAGACTGTACAGTAATGTGAAGGGGCAAGGGAGAAGGATGGTCATACACAGATCTCTTCTATAGAATCACAACACTTGGAATCTGCAGTAATCCAATTGGCTGATGAAGTTGTACTCATTTCTCATAGAAACATTGTTTGTTAGAAAATTTTACAAACCACCGCCCATTGTATTGTCTTGCCAAACAAACCTGCCCAAACTGGTGATAATGTTAACAATAATAATAGTGTCATATTTTATACTCTTTCCATGCAAGGTGACAGGGTTTGTATGAGGCTCTCAACACTTTATACTCATCTCTCCAGTGCTCCTCCGCTGCTTTTTCTGTGGACACAACTGTATAATTAAAGGTAAAATAAAAGGACAAACAAGATTTGCACAGCTACCAAGGACCCCTCCTAGCTAACACAGAATTTGATTGACACACCAAAATGCTAATAGAACAATAAATAGTGCAGCATTATGATATTATAAATGAATGTAAGCGTATAAAAGGGTAAAAAAAAACATTTTCTAAAGTGAATAACCTAAATGAAAATAGTAACAATATACAATGTGTAACTTCCAACTTGTGACATGTGTGATATCTTCCACCTCCAATGCCCTTTTGGGTGTGATCTTATTATTGAACCCCTGTTTCCAGGTAATCAAAAGAAAAATATACCCCTCCAAGGGTTAAATATCCATATAATACAACTCCAACTCAAGAGAAACACAAAGGAATTGTGCTTTCCATGTAATAAAGTTTTCAATAAAACCATATAAAACGACTCGCAGCATAAGACAGAAGTAGAATGCAAACTGCCATAGCAAATCCTCCCAGTGGGTCATTCTCTACAGCATTATGACATTACTGCCCACAAGCTCTGCCTTGTGCGTTACATTCTCCCTTTGTCTCTGACGAAGTCCAGGGAGGACGTATTGTGTAAAGTGAAGTATGTGGGCAGTAACATATCATGTCCCCTTTGTATTTCTCTTGAATTGGAGTGGTATTATATAGGAGAGGAGTTTGGAAACTTTAAGGCTAAGTTCGCCTTTAAAAAGAAAATAATAGATGCACATATTTTTTCAGGAAAAAAAATAGCATGCCACCAGCTTGCCTGCTAATAGCTCCATATGGGCAGACAGTTACAAAGATGAAGGATTTGGCAATGAACTATGAGGGCATTCATCAGTGCCCTCACAGTTCATTGAGAACTACAAGCTGTCTTCCACTGTGGCAGATAGGATCTGTAGTTCATTCATTCACAGATTGAATTTGCAGAGCCACATGCACAGCTGCCCTGCTTTGAAAAATGACAGCAGGTGCAGGGAGAGGAACCCCCAGCTTGCTATCACATGGGGGGGTTCAGGCTGCGTTTTGGAAATCAGACCTGGAGCATGTTACACATTACATGCTATATATGGGTGTAACGTGTAACATGCTCCAATGGTGAACTTATCCCTTAACCCTTGGAGAGGTAGATGCTGATTTTGACCATCTAGAAACAGGGGTCCAACTTTAGAGGTGAGAGCACACCCAAAAAGGCACTGGAGATGAAAGATTTCACAAAGCTGGAAGTTAAACAATGGTCTTGTGGATCTGGAATATTAACTTCACGTGGGAAATTCAGCTGATTAAGAAGATTGTGGACTATCACTTATGTGTGCTCTCTGCATGTATTTTATTTTTTGTATTGTTAATATTTTCATTTAAGGTAATCCCTGTGGCAAGGGAGGGTTTATATTTTTTTTTACACACATATTAGTTTATTTATATAATATTTGAGTGCTGCGCTATTTTTTGTTTGATGAAAGGTGCTTTAGAGTATAGGTGAGCATGTGCCAGCCTCCAATGATGCAGTTTCTGACTCTAGTGGTCAATCAATAGGCCCAAGGGCTTTCACATAATGAAGGGATGATTTCACCACTCCCTCTGAGCTCCAACACTAGTCAAAACCAAATATTAGTGGCTGAGCTATAGGAAGCAGCAATAGAAGACTACTGGAGAGGTGTATACAAAGTGGATGGCATTTGATTTACATAGACACTGTCACTTTGTCTTTAATGGGAAAAGTTACAGTATCTTTTCAAGCTTCAATATTTTTACATTGCCAACTATATATTTAGCAAGAACTGTTCTCGGTTGTCAATTTTGTTTAACTTATTTTTCATGTATTCCTGTGGTTTGCTACAGTTTAATACCAAATATTAAAATAAAATACTGACAAATGTAGGGTAATTAGTTAGTTCTCAGATTAAATAGTTTGTGGTATGTTCATGTCTCGTTGCTTTAATCTTACAAGCAAAGTCTGCTATTAGTGTTGTTTTCAGCCAGGTCTTCCTTTCTGTGGACTGTAGACAGGGCCTGCATTTTTCTTTGAAGTATTCATATAAGTTTCCCCCCCCTCCCCCCTTTGGCTCTATATGTATTCACTCCGCCATACCGGGTTGGCATTTATCTCTACATTGAATAATTTTGAACCATATATTCTTCCCCCCTTTCCTCTTTATCCCCACCCTTTACCTTTCTTTCCTCCCCCTTTTCCCCCACCCCCACTCCTTTCCCTCCCTTTCTTCCCCCCACTTCTTTACCTCCCCTCCTTTCCTTCCCCATTGTCTCCCTTCACCCCCCCCCCTGTTTTCCTTATGGTTCTCTGTCCATATACTAGTACACTTACATATTTGTTTACATATATATTCTACCTATTTAGTTATTTTGGAGGACTAATTCATCCACTTATACACATCCCCCATATCCGCCGTGGGGGAACTTGGTGGTGTTTTGGCTGTGCTCCTGCATATGAGTTTATGGGTAAGCGGCTCTTTGCCCCCCCCCCCCCGTGATCAAACATATTTGGTATTAAGTATGTATATATGTATGGATATCATGTGTATATATATATATATATATATATATATATATATATATAAACTTTTCTGTATTGCTATATATAATTTGTTATTTTTATTTATCATCCTCCTTATGAAGCGATAACAGAACAGGAAACATGTATAGGACCATATGTCCCATGAGAACCAACCATACCTTGTCTCCATTTTGGAGTACACTATGTATCAGCACATCTGTATAGACACCACCCCCACACACACACACCCTTGTTATACTGTTCTGTCTTGAACATTGGAATATGATGTTCTTGTTTAGATCATTTGTTTTTTATCTATGTGTATAATAAAATAATTTTTTTTTATTCAAATATCTATGTTGTTCCATTGGTACCGAGATAGTCCCTTTCTTTATTGGAGATCAGTTTGGGGAACTGTCCCCCCCCCCCCCCCCCCCCCCGCTTCTCAGTTTTCTGACTCAGATCGTTACTGCTCTTCAGTTTGTGCTTGTCGTGCGTATCTGTTTATTAGTGCGTGTAGTCAGTTCGCATTTGTTGGTCATTGCGGCCTATATCTTGATATAGGACGCTTTGATTTGCACTGCTTATTGTCTGCTCGTTGCTGGTATTCACTTCGTTCTTTCAGGCCTTGCTGTTTATCGGTGCTTTCTGTTTGTCCGTTCTGACCAGCCGACCTTTTGTGACCTTCTGAGCGATGTTTCCCGTGGTACTCGTCGCCGAGTTCGTGCTGTACGCGGAATTGGTGTCGGGCTTTTAGCTTTGACCCAAGACCCGTCCATGAACAGAGTGATGAGGAGTATGTGGACCAAGAATTGGTTGCTTCAGCGTGACCAGTTCTCGCACATGCCTTTGCTTTGTGAGATCCGGGAGAATAATCCTGATGATTTCAGGAACTTTCTCAGGATGACGGACCCCGATTTTCACCGTCTTTTGGCTTTGCTGACCCCCTTTATCAGCCGGCAGGATACCTGCATGAGACAAGCCATTACTCCGGAGCAGAGGCTTGTTGCCACGTTGAGGTACTTGGCGACAGGGAGAAGTCTTCAGGATTTGAAGTTCTCTTCAGGTATCTCTCCCAGGCCCTGGGAATCATTATTCCAGAGACCTGTTCTGCCATCATTCAGGTCCTGCAGGAGGACTAAATTAAGGTAACATTTCTACTTTACTATTCCCTTCTATGTATGCTCTGTTTGCTAATGACTTGTATTTTTGACCTCCTTCCCTAATTACCATGATTGCAATATGTTCTAATATGCTGTGCCCCTTTTCTCCTTCATGCATTTTTCCCTTCACTTACCTCACCAGCCTGCTCTTCTGCCCCAATAGACACCTATGGCCTACTCACTTAAGCAATGTCTTTTGTCTGCTGCATAGTATTGTTTGCCCAAAACACCCCCTAAAATATGCACAAATGTTTGCTGTGTGGTTTACTTCATGTAGAGCCCCCTTTTTTTGTTCTTTTGGTGGGGGGGGGGGGCAAACTCATTAGGAACCCCCTCCCCCAACTGCTCTGTCAGATGGTACCAATCCTTTATCTGCTGGCTTTCCCAAGGTCCATACACACTATATACCTACCTCTTTATAGTGCGCATCTTTAGGGATGAATTCAGCAAAGCATGTAGTGCAAGGGACTGCCTCCATACATTCCATTTCCTATTTTTTTGTCTTCTTTCCCTCCTATTAGCTTGCTTGGTAATTTAATAATGTCACACTGTGCCTGCCTTTTTTTTGGGGGGGGGGGGGGGAAATGTTATTTGATCTTTCCTGTGGCCTGCCAATAGTGTTAAGTACAGAGGGTCTGGCCAAACTAGGCCACATTATTGGTTTGCCAATCAATGAAGTGCAGAGGGTTACCTGTCCACCACCCCCCCCCCCCCCAAAACCATAGTTATTGCCAATGTCCCATCAGAAGTGGGGGATTGATGGGGGGGGTGAGTAATCTGTGAAGGGGGAAGCCTCTACTTTTCTGTGTAAATACTTTCAGCCTCCAATTTTATACAATGCTCTTGTTCCAAGATGTTGATTGTCTAATCTGCTTGCAATGTTTAGGTGCAAAGTGACTAATTTTTTTTTCTTGTTTCACTCCACAGTTCCCTTCCACGCCACAGGAATGGCAGACTGTGGCCTCCCACTTTGCCAGCCGTTGGGACTTTCCTAACTGCGGAGGGGCAATTGATGGGAAACACGTCCGCTCGTCCACCGCCCAACTCGGGGTCCTACTATTATAATTATAAAGGGTTTAATAGTGTAGTGATGTTGGCGGTGGTGTCGGCAACATACGAGTTTATGTATGTGGACGTGGGGATGAACGGCCGGATATCGGATGGTGGGGCCATTACGCACACACGGAGTTCTACTGGCGTCTCCAAAGTGGCAGTCTGTGCTTGCCACCTCCAGAGGAGAATGCCGAAGGACTCCCTTCGTCTTTGTCGCAGATGAAGCGTTTGCGCTGACTCCCCATGTGATGAGGCCGTTCCCGATGAGGACCCTCACCCCGGACCAGAGGGTCTTCAACTACAGCTGTCCAGAGCCAGAAGAGTGGTGGAGAACGCTTTTGGCATCCTGGCCAGCCGCTTCCGCCTGTTCCTGACGGCATTTAACTTGGCGGAATACAAACTGAACCACATAGTTCTTGCCTGTTGCATATTGCACAACTTCCTCAAAAGACATAACAGGAACTATGTGGTGCCCGTTGGCCCAGATGTGGAGGGCCCTCCAAATGCGGACCTCACAGCCCTTCGAGTGGCACGTCCAGGCTTGCCCCCTCTCAATGCCCGCGTGGTCCGGGACCAATATATGGAATACTTTGTGGGTAGGGGGGCCATTGCTCTGCCTGACGATGTGTGAGAGGCATTTTTTAATAAATCTGATATTTTAACCAACCTCTGATTTCTTGTCATTTCAGTCTTCTTTTTAGCTTATTTTACTTTGACATTTTTTCCCTTTGCCTTCGACAGTGGTAATGCACTTTCTGGGCAAAAGGAGGTAACAGTCTCTTCTTCCCAAAAAGATTATTCTCATGTGTGTTTGCTACCTAATCTTTGGTCTAGAGAAGGTTTGTCCTGCATAACTGACACCCAAAATACTCCTTTTCAGCACCAGGTGTGACATGTGTGTATTCTCCAAAATGCTGTGCTCCGTGTTTTCGTACAAAGCACTGTGGTGTCATTTACATAAGTCAAATCCGCTATGCTCTACAAGTGCATTGAAAAAGTTCCCTGGGAAAGGAAATTGCAGTGCAAAGTGGATTTGCCTTTAGTAAATAACACCCATTGCCCCCCATATCCTTTACATTTTACATACATAATGCATTGTTTTATTTAAATAAGGAAGCCACACATTTTGAAAAATAAAAAAGTTTACTTGGAAAACATTCACAAGTGCGTTTACAATCTTCACCCAAAACTGACAACATCTTGGTTATTTACAACATTATTTACAAAGATTACGCAATTTGTAAAACCAGGCATGGAGCTAAGCAGAACCTATGAAGTAGGAAAGTTCAACTTTGTAAAGTGAAGACAAGATCAGACATGACTATATGTTCAAAGTGTGTTTGATCTTGCCCTTCATCACATGGGGGGGGGCACCCCCGCAAAGTGGAAATTTGGAACATGCACACAATTTGGTTCTGAAAATGGTCATTAGATGGTAAAACACATGCCTAGAAGCTTCAAAAGTGCATTTTCCATCATGGGGATGAATGGACGTTTTTTGGGGGTGCAACCCCTTCACCACAACCACTTTCGTAGTTCGTAAAGTGTTTGCACCCCCAAAAAAACGTTTGCCATTCATCCACCATGATGGGAGCTAGCACATGTGGACACAATGTGTGCATGTTCCAAATTTCACACAGTTTTTAAAGTTGCAAATGTGTTCAGAAGCTGGCACAA
The DNA here is from genome assembly GCA_028564925.1 of Lithobates sylvaticus. Taxonomy (NCBI): domain Eukaryota; kingdom Metazoa; phylum Chordata; class Amphibia; order Anura; family Ranidae; genus Lithobates; species Lithobates sylvaticus. The sequence goes on from CM053029.1 coordinate 436,865,837, forward strand.
ATGTGTTGTAAATTACTTGGTGCTTTTTCATATTTTTCCTAAAACATCAATGATGTTCTTCAATTTTTGTTGAACATCATTGATGTTTTGCTTTATGTAATCTAGATCTCGATTGCAGACCATTATCTCTCCGATGAGTACGTGGGCACTCTCTGTGGTAAAGTGCGATTTTTCTTCCACAACATAAAAAAACCACAAACAAAAAAAAAATGTTTTTTATGCTATAATGTTTTTATCTGGTATGTTTTTTTTTTTTATAAAAGTGGAATTAACACTAAGTGTGACATATCCCTCCAATCACTTTATTAGTAGACCTTTTATACTGAGAAAGCTCATCTAGCCCCTGCATTAGAATCCTAGTATAGTTTACTCAGGTTCCTGGGCAATAAGTGCCTGCCTGGGGAGCAATAGAATAGACAATTAGGCTCCTCCATGCTGCTAGAGAAACAGCCCACTGCCAGAGCATAGAGGTAGCACCGTTTGCCAGGGAGTGGAGGATTGGTTAAATAAAAGTGTTTTTACTGCCACCTAAACTAAACAAGCATTTAACCCTGGCAGTCTGGGTGCAACACCACTGCAAGGGAGACTTTTAGTTTTACCAGAGGTAGGCTTTAAATGCAGTGCCAGGTGAATATTTCCCTGAATTTCCCTGAATATCTCAATATACTTTTTCTCTCCTGGGAGTCAGTAAGTTCCCATCCACACCTGTGCAATTTATCACTCAACAATGCATGACATGGTAAATCTCATTATAGCCTATATCACTTATTCACACCTATGCAACATGCATGTGAGACCTGGAAAAAAGTGCAGGTGCTTCTATTGGTGTGACAGTGCATTTTAGGCCCCATTGATTTCAATGAGTGTGCTTAAAAAATGCATAAATATACCGTATATACTTGAGTATAAGCCGAGATTTTCAGCCCTTTTTTTAGGAAAGTCCCCTTCTCGGCTTATACTCGAGTCAGTGCGGTCTGCCTACATGAACAGCTTGTCATGTAGACAGACGGCACTGTTCAAAAGCCGCGCCGCCTCCTCCCGCCCATCCATGATAGGCGGACACTAATTTTCCCAGCAGTACAGTGTTCCGCCTATCACGGATGTTCTGTCATTCTCATCTCATGGACGAGGATGAGAGAATATCCGTGATAGGCGGAACACTGCACATGACTGCTGGGAAAACCGAGTGTTCCTCCTATCACGGACGAGGAGGAGGCGCGGCTTTCAAACCTGCAATGGCGCCTGGCGCCTCAGCGTGTACGCTGATCGGCAGGACAACTGGACAGCGCCCCCCGAGGGACACCGCACACCGCACAGCAGCCCCCGAGGGACACCGCACACCGGACAGCGGCCCCCCAGGGACACCGGACAGCGGCCCCCGAGGGACACGGGACACCGGACAGCGGCCCCCGAGGGACACGGGACAGCAGGACACCGGACAGCGGCCCCCGAGGGACATGGGACAGCGGGACACCGGATCGATCGGCACAGGTAGGCTGCACTGGGGACACGGGGGGTTGTATAGGACACAGGGAACATGTAGATGGGCATTTGCTGACACTCTTTTCTACTTACAGTAGCTGCTCCATTTCCCCCCCTCGGCTAATACACGGGTCATTAACTTTTTCCAGTTTTTTTGTGGTAAATCAGGGGCCTCGGCTTATATTCGGGACGGCCTATACTCGAGTATATACGGTACATCAAAAGCACATAAAATGCACTAATAACAACTAGAAATGCAAATGCACAAGTTTGAACCTATCCTAAATTTTAAGTGCAGTTTGAACATTCAGTTTCTTTTCTTTTGGAAATGCAGCAAGAAGGTATGAGTTAGCTAGGTATCTCTTTACTTTTAAGGTAATATAAATATAAATAATTGATCGCTATTACATATGGTGAATGAGATTTCACAGTCCATCACTTGCTCAAAGTTTGCCGTGAGGAGATTTATTAAAAAGTTTGGCCTTCTCAACATATATATTTCCATCTCACTGCTATGTTACTTTCTAAAAGTATGCTTTCAAGCGGACTTTCTTTGAGAAAGAACAGTGATAACATTTACAGCGATAGTGCTCATTGTCGATGTGGTCTCAAATTGATTTCCCTGTGGAAAGGGCTCCCACGTTGTCATGTAATTTATATTGCTCAACTGCAGATCTATAGCACCAGCATCAATCATTTATCATTTATCTTTATTGTAAAACAAAGAATATTTGCACTAAGCTCATTTTAATATCTTAATAATAACTCTTCCAAGTCAAAACCCTCACAAAACATGTATCTTGAACATTTATCTTGAACCTAACTGGATGTCTGAAATGAACAAAAAAGCTGCAAGACAGGATTGGGCTGATGAAATAAGTAAACTAGAAATTGCCTGTTACATGACTGAAAAATGAAGTGAACATTTACACAATTTGCCTGTGTGAAGGTTAAAGAAGGGAAGGCATGGATAAAAAAAAATAAAAAAAAATTGTAAAAAAATTTTACTTTTTTCAGAACAGTTTTTTGTTTTGTTTTTTTAATGGAAAAATTGAAAAAAAAAAGTGTGGAATATGCTCTTTTACAATGATAAATGATATATCTACGACATGGTATTCAAATTATATAACATGAATACCTTAATGAAAGATTTGTGAGACTTTATGTAAAGTCTTAAATTATTGTTTGCTCTTTTAGCTAAAGACAAGCATATCCTGGAAAACAATTGAAGTAACACTGTACTTTTCAATGTAGTTCTCAAACAATATAAATATATATTCCTGCCACTAGGGGACACTGCAGGGAAAAGGCTCCAGTTTAGTTTGCCTACAGTTGGGTGATTGTTGGGATACAAAAGATGATGGTTTCAGTCCTCTCAGGCCTTGATAAATGTGTCTGGCAAATTAGTTTGTCTTTAAATGATTCATATTAATGTTCTCCAACATCACAGCATAATGTTTACCTATAGTATGGTCAGTAAATTGGTTTTGCTTTTCCTTCTCTTAATTCCACTGTGTAATTTCTACTGATAGCAAAGCTCTCTCCAGGGTTCTCATTCCAGAAAAAAAAACTCTTTCTGCTGCTTCTGGGACATCACAAAGTGTTTCTTTACCAACGGCATCTTCAAGTTATGAAGTGTTGCAAATCACTGCCTCACAAAAATACATAATATCTTCATTTATAGATAAAATTACACCTGAAAATCAGGAGAAAATCAACCAAACCCAACCTCTGAAAACCGACCCCATACCATAATCCCCCTTCCACCAAATAATTTAGACCAGTGCACAAAGCAAGGTCAAGGAGCTTGACTGACCTGACATCACAAATGAGCTTCTGGAAGAATGGTCAAACATTCCCATATACACATGCCTAAACCTTGAGGACATCCTTCCCAGAAGAGTGGAAGCTGTGATAGCTGCAAAGGGTTAGCCAACTCAACATTGAACCCTACAGACTAATAGCAGGAATATACGGTTAGAAAATTGACAGATCACTCAACCGCCGACCAACGAAACAGCGTTCGTTGGTCGAAATTGTCACCAACATTGACCAATCCAAAAAAATCCTTAAAAGAGCAATCGATTTCATACGTAGTGTTGACGTCTCATGTACAAGTTGTGTCATCTACTAGTTCGGCTCATGCATGATAATAGAGAGATGTTTTACAGACAACATTCAAACCAACAAATAGAATATTGTTCATTCGCAAATGATACAACACAATTTTTACATTTTTTCAATCAGTCTTTTTCATTTACAATATCGTTATCGGGTAATACTTGCTGGGCAACAACGAGTATAAAATCAGACAATCGTTCGCAGAATGGAAATTTTCGCCCGATTTTCTTATCGTGTATGCCTGCCTTAAGACTGGGATACCATTAAAGTTCATGTGCGTGTAAAGGCAGGCTTCCCAATACTTTTTCTAATATAGTGTATGTTTCTGGATCAGCATTGTCAATCACTGAAAATGGATATTGGCAGGAAGCTTTTAAATTAAAATGGGGGACAGGGGGGTGGTTACCTGTTCTCATGTATGGTTGGAATGTTCTTAACATATACAGTCCTTGTTATCCTATTTGTAATAAAGAATATAATTTGAACAACTTCGCGCCCACGCTATAGCCGAAAGACGGCTACAGCGTGGACGCCAATTGCTGGTAGGGCGTCCCTGGATATCCTCCTGTTTACTTCCGCAATGCGCGCTCCCATGAGCGTGCATCGGGTAAGTTCGGGGAAGTTCTGTGCTGGCTGTGGACACAGCCAGTCACAGATCGCTGTACATGGCCAATTACAGCGGTCGTTTACAGCGCGATCGGCGTGTCCAATGAGAGAGGATCTCATATGTAAACATATGAGATCATCTCTCATCGCCGGCTCTCCCTCTTCACACAGAGTCAGCGTGTGAGGAGGGAGAGATGAACCGCTGCAGCAGTTAGTGGAAAAAAAAAACTAAAATAAAGTGCCCATAGCAAATGTCAGTGCCATCTTTCCCCACTGCCATCTGTCCCCAGTGCCACCTGTCCCCAGTGCCACCTGTCAGTGCATTTGTCCTCAGTGCCACCTGTTGTCATTGCCATCTGTCCCCAGTGCTACCTGTCAGTGCCACTTGTCCCCAGTGCCATCTGTCAGTGCCATTTGTCCCCAGTGCCACCTGTCAGTGCCATCTGTCCCTAGTGCCACGTATAAGTGCCATCTGTAATCAGTGCCACATATAAGTGCCATCTGTCATTAGTGCCACATCAGTGCCACGTGTCATCAGTGCCACATTGTGCCATCTGTCATCAGTGCCATATCAGTGTCACGTGTCATCAGTGCCACATATTAGTGCCATGTATCAGTGCCACCTGTCATCAGTGCCACCTGTCAGTGTCACGTGCCATCTGTTATCAGTGTCATCAATGCCACGTATTGGTGCCATCTGTCATCATTGTCACGTGTCATCAGTGCCTAGTATTAGTGCCATCTGTGATCAGTGCCACATATTAGTGCCATCTGTCATCAGTGCCACATATTAGTGCCATCTGTGATCAGTGCCACATATTAGTGCCATCTGTCATCTGTGTTACATTAGTGACATGTGTCATCAGTGCCATGTACCAGTGCCATCTGTCATCAGTGCCACGTCAGTGTCACGTGTCATTGTCCTGGTGCTCCAGGGCCTTCAAAAGTGTAATAGGTAGTCAACAAGTTAGATGTGTAATTTATGCATATTGGTCCTCTCTAAGTGGCTAGGCTGTGGAAAAGTCCCACACATGTGGTATCGTAATACTCAGGAGAAGTAGCAGAATTTATTTTGGGGTGTCATTTGTGGTATACACATGCCATGTGAGAGAAATAACCTATTACAATGACAATTTTGTGAAAAAATAAAAAAATCTTAATTTTGCAAAGAATTGTGGGAAAAAATGACAACATCAAAAACCTTACCATGCCTCTTACTAAATACCTTGGAATGTCTACTTTCAAAAAAAGGGGTCATTTGGGGGGTATTTGTACTTCCCTGTCTCAAAAAATTAGATAGGCCACCGTACTGGTGGCCTATCTAATTTTTTGAGAATCAGGTGTGATCTAATTTTTTGAGAATCAGGTGTGATCAATTTTTTATGATTTGCACCACAGCTTGTAGACTCTCTAACTTTCACAAAGACCAAATAATATCCACTAATTTGGGTTATTTTTACAAAAGATATGTAGCAGTATAAATTATGGGCAAAATTTATGAAGAAAAATTAATAATTTGCAAAATTTTATCACAGGAACAAAGAAAAATGTTTTTTTTTTTTTAAAAATCGGTCTTTTTTCATTTATAGCGCAAAAAATTAAAAACCCAGAGGTGATCAAATACCACCAAAAGAAAGCTCTATTTGTGGGAAAAAAGGACAAAAAATTTATTTGGGTACAGTGTTGCATGAGTAATTGTCATTCAAAGTGTGAGAGCACCGAAAGCTGAAAATTGGTCTGGGCAGGAGGGGGGTTTAAGTGCCCAGTTGTCAAATGGTTAAAAAGCTAATTTTGTTTATTTACTGAAAAGGCGGTACATTTATTTCAATAATAACATTTTTATATACACTACATTTACCATTGTAACAAAATTACTTTCAATTTGTAAAACTACTCCACACTGAATTGAAATATGAAATATGAAATCCCTTCAGATTAGTTTATAAAGAAATCGTAGTGTGTATTATATTACATGAACCTTAAAAAACACGCTCAAGTAAATTTTCTAAAAGACCAATTAGATGAGCATGGAATTTCCATATGATATAATTATATTGGTGTCTGTCTGTGTTATTTGGTTAATGTGATCTGTTTTTATTGTATCAAGATAATTAATTATACAGTCTGTCATGTGTGTGTATTAATTTTTACAAGTGTACCTTGTATTACTTTGATCTTTTTACAATGACAGTAATAAGTAAAATATTAGTGCTACGCTATTTTCTATGTGTAAACGGCATGGTGGGGGAGCAAAGAAAATGTAAGTATATGAAGTAGAACAACCTGTCCCCTGCCAGCATGCTGCACAGTGGGACACTTGCTCTCTGTGGGGAAGCAGTTTTCTCTTCACTGTTGATTGCAGGACTATAGGCCTGAATGAGTATACCTCACCTTTTGCAGAAAGAGTACTTCTTTCCCACAAGCAACAAGGGTGCCACCATAGGCGTGCGCACAGGGTGTGCCGGGTGTGCCCAGGCACACCCTAATCACCCCATGTGCATTAGTATTATCGTTCTGTGTAGTAGCAGGAACATGTGAAAGATCTACCTCTTATCGGCTCTGCCATAAGAGAAGTGTCTATGCTCTTCTCTCTCCCTGTGCCGGCAGGGAGATCAATTTGCCGGGGTCGTATATATGTAGACACACACATGCATGTGTGTCTGAGCTTTAGGGTGCACACCCTAATGCAATAGGCTGCACACACCTATGGGTGCCACTCTGTAGATACTGCCAGGGAACATGATTTTCCACTCAGGCTTTAGCTGCTCTAGAAAGAAACAAACAGAAAGACAATAGACGCCTAATTTGTAATGCACCTGGAATGGCTAATGGCTTAGCTGATTTAAAGTTCAGTTAGGCTTTAACCTGTTGCATAAACCTTACTTATTATGAAAAAAAAGACAGTTGTCTTAAAGCGGAGGTTCACACAAAAATTGAACCTCCACTTTTCGGAACCCTCCCCCCCTCCGGTGTCACATTTGGCACCTTTCAGGGGGGAGGGGGGTGCAGATACCTGTCTAAGACAGGTATTTGCACCCACTTCCGGGCATAGACTCCCACGGGAGTCTATGCCTCTTCCTGTCCCGCCGCGCTGTCTGCTGGGACACACACGGGTCCCAGAGACAGCGCGGACCATTATCATTGCACTGCGTGACTCGTGCATGCGCAGTAGGGAAACGGGAAGTGAAGCCGCAACGCTTAACTTCTTGATTCCCTCACCGAGAATGGCGTCGGCAGCAGCCGAGAGCCGAGCGATTGCTCGGCCTCGGCTGCCGACATCGCTGGACTCCAGGAAAGGTAAGTGTCCATTTATTAAAAGTCAGCAGCTGCAGTATTTGTAGCTGCTGGCTTTTAATAATTTTTTTTCAGGTGGAAAACTCTTTAAGTAGAATCTGCATGTCAAGATCAGTAGATGCAAGATTATAGGCATCCAAAATTATGTTAACATTTCCTCTATATTAATTAATCATGGTTTTGTCCCAAGGATGCTGGGCTTGGAGACAGGGGGTCCTTCGGACTAGTACTGATAGAATACGTTGGGCTGGTGTGTCTGAGTGGAAATGCTTCACCTTTCAGACATCATAACTACCAACCACTAGCCTACTGGGTACTTAAACCCCCTTCCTGCCCAGGCCAATTTTCAGCTTTCAATGCTGTCGCACTATGAATGACAATTGTGCTGTAATTAACACTGTACCCAACTAAAATTGTTATCTTTTTTTTTACACAAATAGAGCTTTCTTTGGGTGGTATTTAATCATTGCTGGGTTTTTTATTTTTTTGCTAAAAAAATAAAAAAGACCGAAAAATTTGAAAAAAAAACATAGTTTGTTATAATGTTTTGAAAACAGGTATTTTTTCTCCTTTATTGATGTGCACTGATGCGGTTGCACTGATGGGCACTGATAGGCTGCACTGATGGGCACTGATAGGCTTCACTGGTAGGCACTGATAAGGCGGCACTGATGGACACTGATGAGGTGGCACTGATGGGCACTGAGAGGTGGCACTGATGGGTGACACTGATGGGAACTGATGGTTGGCATTGATGGGCAGCACTGATAGGTGGCACTGAAGGGCATTGGTAGGTGGCACTGATAGGTAACATTGATAGGTGGTACTGATGGGCACTGATGGGTGGCACTGATGGGTGGCACTGGCAAGTGACACTGATAGGCAGCACTGATCGGCAGCACTGATGATGAGCCACTGATGGGCATTGATTGGCAGCACTGGTGGGCACTGATAGGTGGCACTGGTGGGCAAAGGTAGGTGGCACTGGTGGGCAAAGGTAGGTGGCACTAGTGGGCACTGGTAGGTGGTACTGGTGGGTACTGATAGGTGGCACTGCTGGGCACTGGCAGGTGGCACTGGTGGGCACAAACAAGGTAGCTGTAGCTCTCTGTGTGAGGGACTGATGTCCCTCTGACAGGAGCTGGTGATCAGCTTTTTCTTCCCTCACTCTATCAGCGTGAGAAAAAAAAACGATTATCAATCTTCTGTTTACATCACATGATCAGCTGTCATTGGCTGACAGCTGATCATGTGGTAAGGGGCCGGAATCGTAGACTCGGTGACCACAGAGCACACTGTGTGCACCACACAAGGGTGTGCTGACAGCGCATGCTCAGGAGGATGTCTAGTGATGGCCTCCTGGCAATTAAGGTTTGCGCTGTAACCATTATTCGGCTATAGCACGGGCGGGAGGTGGTTAAAAAGGTAGTAAACCACAGTTAAAGACAAAAAAATATCCCCTGCAAGGCAATTTCATATTGTGCTACTATGCATCGCAAATTAGCACATTATGAAAAGCTTACCTTAAAACGAAGCCTTCCAGCTGCACGTTGTCAGCGCTGAGAGGGCTTCCATCTTCACCCAGTCTTCCTTCCAGGTTCGCAGCCTTCAGCTACATAAGTGGCCGGGGGCGTGAGGATGTCCCTTCTGCACTTGCACGCGGGAGCTGCCATTTACGACACAGGGCTCCGATGGTCTGGCTCAGTATGCCAGATCTTCAGAGCGCATGCGTGCAAGTTTAGCAGATAATTACAGTACCTATTATTATACAGCAGGCTTATCTGTAGGTATAAGTGGTAAAACCACTTTAAGAACGTCCACCTTTTTTATGGACACCAATTAATATTAGAAGCCGTATGACTGAATTAAATGCAAATTCAGTCCTGCAAATAAAAAACCTAAGAGACGCTCCTTGTAAGTATAATACCATACTTTTCATCACTGCATTGTGCAAACTTTTTAAAATATGCCCACTTCAGCCCTGGAAGGTTTTACAGGATACAGCAGTGTCAGTCTCCTTGTCAGCGCTGAGGTGCTGACGTGTGGACGTGCTGTCAGCAGCTCCGTGAGAAGCTCCGGCTTCTGCAGGCCCCCTGCCTCCCCCCTTCCTCCCGGATCTCAGCAGCTCTTTTCGGGCTTTCAAGGCCCCCCTCCCCTCCCTCCCACCCTCGGGGACCAGGTCGAATCCCCCCTCAGCCCCTGACATCCGAACCAGCCATCCCCACCGCCGCCGTCACCTGCCGCCTTCCACCCGCCTTTCCGGGCAGGCGGTCTTAGGAAACTCCCCGGCTTCGGCCTAGTCCGGCCGGCGCCGGATCTCCGGCCCTACCAGCGCCAGGTCCCCCCCATCAGGCACCCACGCGGCCGGACACCCCTCTCACCGGTCCCCCCCACCACACCAGCACCTCCATCATCACCCAAGGGAGCTGAGACCAGGCAGGCCTGAGGCTCCGGCCTGCTCCAGCGGCCATCTTGGTACACCCTCTCCACCCAGCCACCACAGGACATTCCCAGGACCTCCAGGACCCCCCAGCAGACACCACGGGCACTCCGTCCACTCCATCCACCTCAGGTCAGTCCCCCAGGTGGGGCAACATCCGCAGCCGCCATCGCCCGGCTCTAGCTTCATAGACAAGGAAGGAACCGGCTGCGGATGAGACTCATCCCACCTCATCCCACCCCCCTGCTTATCCTTTCCTCCTTTCTGCAGGCCGGCGTGCCCACCCCCTTCAGCACACCCCTACCCAGCAACCGGACTTCATCGCAGAAGCATCAGGCAACACAGCAAGCGCTTCAGGGACTATCTCCAAACAGGTAAGCTCTCGGGATCCCCCCCTTCCCCCCCCCCACCAGTAGTTGATCCAGGGCACTTTGTCCGACCGCCTCTCGGGGTCAGGAAGGAATTTTTTCCCCCCACTGAGCAATTGGCCAGCAATTGGGGGTTTTTTCGCCTTCCTCTGGATCAACGAGAGGGCGGTAGGTTCAACAGGCCCCCATCTCCCCTACAGGAACTACTCGCTTCAATTAAGCAACACACCGCAGCTGTCACCTGCAGCATTCTTCTGGTCCAGGATTCCTTGCGACAAGCAGAGGCAGCCGGAACAGCCAGGAAACTACTACTAAACCAAACCAAGTCCTCACACACAGGGCACACGATCAACTTGCTGGCTTTAGTCTACGCGGCGGCAAGTCTGATACCTAGACTTATAACTGGACAAACCCGGATCAGGATCAGCATCCTCACACATAGGGCACCACACGATCAACTTGCTGGCTTTAGTCTACGCGGCGGCAAGTCTGATACTTAGACTGATAACAAGACAAACCCGGATCCGGATCATCAGCTCAGTCATCCCGGACCATCAACTTCATCCTCTGGCCATGTGCTACCTTAAATATTCAGCTGAAGTCCTCCACAGACTAAGAAATACCACCGCAACATTGCCAGCTCCCATTCAAAAAATTCTACGAAAAGAACATCTATTAAAGACTGACCTACAATCAACCTGCAAAAACAGGAAGATACCTACCCAACCACAACAATTAGCATGCGCCATGATCAACACCAGATCTGCAGCCAAACACAGACTAGAAGTACACGACTTCATCACCCAAAACAATATAGACTGCCTCTTCATTACGGAAAGCTGGCTAACACCCGACTGCAACACCATCCTCACCGAATTGGTGCCGGAGAACTACAGGATCCTAACGGAACATCGGATAGGAAAAAAAGGAGGAGGCCTAGCAGTGATTTTTAAATCGCACTTGGCACTCACCAAACCAATCTTACAGAACCCAGTGCCTTTTATGGAGACACTGACGCTACATCTTCAATCAACACCCCATGAAACCACCCACATTCTACTTTGCTACAGACCACCAGGACCTAAGACCAATCTGCTTACACCCCTCACAGAGTTTATCTCAATACACACACTGAAATCCAAAAACCTGCTGGTACTTGGAGACTTCAACCTCTGGGCAAACTCTACCCAAGACCCGATCGCGACCGCCTGCATCAGCCAACTGGAAGAACTGGGTCTCCAGCAACTGATAAAGACCCCCACACACGGGTCAGGACATACTCTGGACCTCATCTTCAACCAAAATCTGGACATCAACACAGTAGACAACATACCACTACCATGGACGGACCACCACGCCATCAAATTCAAAATCTTCACCAACACCACCCGCCAAAAACAGAAACCTGCAACAACAACTCATTGGACCAGATCGCAGAAAAAACTGCACTCCGACTCCTTCAAAACCATCTTATCAAACAAAATAGCAACTCTGAATTTAACCCACTCATCGGAGCAAACTCTCAGCTCCCTAAACAATGCATTACTACAATCAGCAGACTCAGTGGCTCCAAAACGCAGAACTCTCATCAAGAGGAAAAACGCAGGGTGGTTCAATAGCTCGCTCACGCTACTCAAGCAAGAACGCAGAAGAGCCGAAAGAGCATGGAGAATAAATCCCACCAATGGAAATCACACAAAATACAAAGGACTCACACAGAATTATCAGAAGGCAATCTTCAAAGCAAAAAAAGACCATTTCTCAAATACCATCTCAGCGGCCTTAAATCGCCCCCGGGAACTTTTTAAAATAGTCGCTCAGTCGATGAACCCGGCATGCTTAGAGCCCCACGCTAATGAAACCCAAGATTTCTGCAATGAATTATCAGATTTTTTCATCAATAAAATCGACAACATCAGGAAAACAATTGGTCAGAAAAAGACATCCGACGGCAGGCATTCAGAGCAAAAAGTCGATATCGACACAAACATCCCACAACCACCAAAGTTTTCTCTGATCCCAATTACCACGGAGACTACTAAAAACATCATCAAAAATCTCAGAGACAGCACATCCTCCATTGACATCATCCCCACAAAACTCCTGAAAGGATGCTCCGACATCCTGGCTCCCACCATAACGCACCTCATAAATCAATCGTTCAAAGAAGGGATTGTTCCAGGCGCCCTCAAACAAGGCATCATCAAACCCCTGCTAAAAAAACCCAACCTCGACCCACGGGACCCCAACCATCGCAGACCAATTACAAGCTTGAACAACATCTCCAAGATTATGGAGAAAGCGGTAGTACAACAGATACAACGCCACCTGGACACACACACACTCCTGGACCCGTTACAATCAGGATTCCGCCCAGGCCATGGGACAGAAACCGCACTCCTGAAGATATGGGACGATGCCCTCGAAGCAGCGGATGACGGAGATTCATGTCTCCTGGTACTATTGGACCTCAGTGCAGCGTTTGATACTGTGGACCACAATACTCTACTCATCCGCCTCACAGAAGTAGCAGGAGTCACTGGCTCAGATCTGCAATGGTTTGCATCCTTCCTAGGAAATCGCTCTCAGACAGTGAAACTAGGAGGTTTCACCTCTGAAACCCGGGCAATCTCCTGTGGAGTCCCTCAAGGATCACCCTTGTCGCCAGTCCTCTTCAATATATACATTCGCCCACTCCTCAAAATCATCAGAAGATCAGACCTCTGCTTCCACTCATACGCCGACGACACTCAATTATATTTTCGTATCACCGGACAAAAAGACCATCATCAGCAATTAGGAAAATGCCTCACTATGATAGACGATTGGATGACTGCCAGCTCCCTCAAACTTAATGAATCAAAAACAGAACTTCTTATTCTACATGCAAATCATAACCCCCGAACCAAGATCCCTTGGACACCTCCTACCATCTTTGGACAGACCATCGCCCCAAGGACCAAGGCTAAGAGTCTCGGAGTCATTTTTGACTCAGAAATGTCAATGGATGCCCAAATAGGAGCAGTGGTCAGTGGTTCTCACCATCTGCTCCGCCTGCTACGCAGACTCCTCCCCTTCATTCCAAAAGAGGACAAAGCAGTGGTAGTTGGAACGATCATCAATTCTCGACTCGACTATGCTAACTCCCTTTACATAGGGTTACCCCAATATCAACTTGCGCGCTTACAACTTATCCAAAACACAGCGGCAAGGCTGATAACAGGAAAAAAACCCTGGGAATCCATCTCCCCTTCCCTGAGGAACCTACATTGGCTAAATGTAAGGAGTCGGGTCGCATTCAAGACCCTCTGCCTCACCCACAAATGCGCACATGGAAACGCCCCGCAATACCTTCGCGAGAAAATAAAACACTACATACCGAATCGCAGTCTTCGATCGGCTAATCAAAATCTTCTCCTCATTCCCAAATCCCGCTACAAATCAAAGGGGGAACGGAGATTCGCTGTCCAAGGTCCACGGCTATGGAACGCTCTACCAACCGACATTCGCATGGAAGAAAACCATCAGGCCTTCAGGAAGAAACTCAAGACCCACCTCTTCTAGAAGCTCGACAACCAAATGTCAATACAGCGCCTTGAGGCGATTCAGTTCGCATTGTAGCGCTATACAAGTTATTCATTCATTCATTCATTCAAACGTTAACTTAAAAAACACATACAAAAATGCAGAACTTTCATACTTTCATGATATACTTTCAAAAGCCCAAAGAAATGTATCCCTTGATTAAATGGCTAGTTACTTGTGTTTGACCCCTATGGGCCTAAGATTTAAAGTGCACCCATGTCCCCTGTCACTTTCCAAGCATTGCTTTCGGTCAGATAGGCTACATATCTTAGGACCAAAAGGGAGACTTTGGGAATAGAGAGGGGTTGAAACCAAGCTTGGACATTTCAGGAAAGTGTAGATTTAACTCTTTTCTCTATCTCTGTATCTCCTGATTCTTTTGACATGCAGTTATCACTAAAAGTAATCTTAGCTTTTTACATTGTCTCTTCATATACTCAGTTTAAATTGCCCTGGTTTGCCACAGGGTTTCTATCATTATACTCACACACAGTCTGTAAAGCTATTAATAGAATTGTACAGAATACTAAGGTATTATAATGAGTGACCTACTATACACAGATTCTTAACACATGAAAAATGCCATATGAATGCACAAAATCATTAGATTACCATGATACATGAACTAGAAGGTAGTAAATAAACATCTTAATGTAAATTAACATATGCCGTGCTCAACAACTTAAAGCATTTTATCTGTAAAAAGTCTTCTATCCTTTCAGCTGGGTTTATAACGCCATCTGTTTTAATTATACTTTTGGTGGTGTGCTATAAAGTTAATAGAAGTAGTACTGCAAAGTCAATCTGAAACAATGGGGTTTTTTTCTGGTGTTGTGTCTGTGAGAACTCATTGCTGGGGTCTCAGTGTAATAAACTTCACAAGTGTTAGATTACTGTTAGAGCTCAACAGATGTTCCTTCATTTTTCCCCTTATGTGGAATGCATGTTTCTGCCAAGCCCTGATATTATTTAGGTAATTATTTAGTGGTGGCAAATACTCTTAAATCAATTCTAATTCTATTCACTTTTTATTTTGCTGATTTCTTTCAGTCTTTTCCAGTAACTATCCGATTTAAATAAGTATTCAACATGCACACTGACATACATTAACCTACTTTGCAGCATAAGGATAATGTTTTAAAAATGTTTACGGAAATGCAATTAAACACAAATATAAAAAGGGTTGGCATTAAAAAAAAAACATAGGGACATCATTTTAATGCATAAAAACTAGAGCACAGTTAGCGTTTAAAGTAGAACGCCAGCTGTACTTTGTTTTTTGTATTTATTTTATTTTTATTTCTATGCTTGACCCCCATGTAGCAGATTTTTTTTCTTTCTTCTAGAGGAAGATCTCTCTAACAGTCACACAACAACAATAACAGCCATTTTAATTCACAAGTGTTTGGAATGGTTAGAACAATCATCACCTTATAATTGTTGCCTGTATGCTCATTGGATATTTGTTCTCACTTCCTCTCTGAAGGAATTCACAGGAAACCTCACCAATGTAGACCAGAAAGTAAATAAATAAATAAATAACAAACGTTCTCCTACTTTTTACAAGATTAAAATGAACTAATTGGAGTTAAAGTGATTGTAAAGTCTTTTTTTTATTTTATTAAAATAACAAACATGTTATACTTACCTGCTCTGTGCAGTTGGTTTTGTACAGTGCAGCCTCGATCCTCCTCTTCTCAGGACCCTGGCTGTAGCTCTTGGCCCCTCCCTCCTGTTGAGAGCTCACACAGCAAGCAGCATGCTATGAGGGAACCCGAGCAGAGCTGAGCCGAGCCCAGCCAAGGGACTCGTGGACATCGCACGATAGAGAAGAGGCTCAGGTAAGTATTAGGGGGGGGGGGGGGCTGCTGCACACAGCTTCTAATTTTTAAATAAGCAACTGAAAGTTTGAAAAAAAATAAAAAATGGAGTATATATTCCACATCTGATATCTTTTATAGAATGCCCACTCGGTTTGAAACAAACTTACCACCGTCCATTACCTATTTATCACCAACTCCTTCAACCTACTTGCAATTATAGAGACATGGCTTCAAGAATCTGACTTTCCTTCTCCTGCTGCCCTCTCCCATGGTGGCCTCTTGTGGACTCACTCTCCCAGGCCTAGTGGACAAAAAGGAGGTGGTGTTCGAATCCTCCTATCCCCTCAAAGCACTTTTCAGGTTCTTCATCCACCCCCCTCTCTGTCCCTCTCCACATTTGAAGCTCACTGTATTCGTCTATTTTCTTCAGCTACGTTGAGAATTGCTGTGATCTATTGGCCTCCTTGACCGGTATCAAGCTTCCTTGATAAATTCTATGCCTGGCTACCTTACTTTCTCTCTTCTGAAATCAACAATCATTCTTGGTGACTTGAACATCCCTGTTAATCTTAACACTCCTGCTACTTCTAAATTTCTGAACCTAACCTCCTCTTTTGACCTAAAACAATGGGCAAACGCTTCTACTCACTCTGTTGGCAACTGCCTTGACCTCATATTCTCCTACCTATGCACTCCACGCAACCTCTCCAACATTCCTTTTCCTCTCTCTGATCACCACCTTATTAGTTTCACTCTCTTCTTGCCTTCCTCCTCTTTGCCTTCCAACTACCAAACAATTACCCTTAGTAACCTTCACCATCTTAACATTTCTCTTCTTTTTTCTGCTACAGATTGTTTCTATGCCAAAAACTCATCCTTGTCCTGCCCCAGGCTGGCCACTTCTATCTACAACAGTTCTGCCCTCCAAAAATACCATTCCTGTCTCCATTCTGCCAAACAGACTTACTTTATCACTCTCATTAACACCCTCTCACGCAGTCCCCGTCAACTCTTTTCTACCTTTAATGCTCTAATTCGTCTGCCATTACCTCTACCCACTAACTTACTCAATGACCAGGAGATTGCTAATCACTTCAAAAATAAGATTGAGACAATTTTTTTCTTGAGATCTCCTCCACTCTACAGATATCTCCCTCACTTTACACGCTTTGTCCTTTTGTACAATCAAAACTCCTGCCCGCTGGACCCGTTTCTTCTCAAATACTACAGTCACCCTCTGACTGTATCCTACACTCTTTAACTCATATCTTCAACCTCTCCCTCTCTACTGGCATCTTATCCTCTGAAACATGCACTAGTCACTCCCATACCAAAAAAGGCCTCACTGGACCCCATCAGTCTTAACAACCTAAGACCCATCTCCTTACTCCATTTTGCCTCCAAACTCCTTGAACGTTTAATCTACATCCGACTGAGCGACAATATCATTGAGAATAACCTTCTTGATCCCCTTCAGTCTGGATTTCGTCCACAGAACTCCACAGAAACTGCTCTCCTAAAACTCACAAACTACTTACTAACAGCTAAAACCAACGGTCATTATTCCATACCCTTACTCTTGGACCTCTTGGCTGCCTTTGATATAGTTGATCACCCCCTCAAAAAAATAAATTTGTTTGGTATCCATGGCTGTGCGCTCCGTTGGTTTGAATGTTACCTATCTAACTGCACCTTCAGTGTCACTTACAACTCTACTTTCTCCCCTCCAACACTTCTTACCGTTGGGGTCCTCCAAGGTTCTGTCCTTGGACCTCTACTATTCTTGATCTACACATCCTCCCTGGGTCAGCTGATAGCCTCCCATGGCTTCCACTACCATTTATATGCCGATGACACACAAATCTATCTCTCTACACCTCAGCTCACCCCATCAGTCTCCTCACGCATCACTGATTTACTAACAGACATATCAGCCTGGATGTCACACCATGTCCTCAAACTGAATCTATCTAAAACCAGGCTCATATTTCCTCCCCCACGTGCCCCTTCCCCTGACTTCTCCGTCAAGATCAATGGCACAACTTTCAGTCCCTCCCTACATGCCAGGGTGCTAGGGGTAACCCTAGACTCTGAACTGTCCTTTCAGGCCCACATCCAATTCCTGTCCAAATCATGCCGCCTTAGCCTCCGCAACATGGTCATCTCTTGCCTCGACTACGGCAACTTACTCCTCATTGGACTACCTTTACAAACACTATCCCCCCTTTAGTCCATATTGAATGCTGCTGCAAGACTTATCCACCTTACCAACCATTCAGTGTCCTCCACCCCTCTCTGCCAATCCCTGCACTGGCTTCCAAAAATTTAAAGTAGTACCAAAAATTTACAAAGCCGTCCACAACTCTGCCCCCAGCTACATCACTAACCTAGTCTCAAAATACCAACCAAGCTGCTCTCTTTGGTCCTCCCAAGACCTCCTGCTCTCTAGCTCCCTTGTCACCTCCTTTCATGCTAGACTACAGGATTTATCCAGAGCTTCTCTCATCCTTTGCAACTCCCTACCCCAATCTGTCCGACTGTTCCCTAATCTATCCATCTTTAGACAATCCCTGAAAACACTTCTTTTTAAAGAAGCTTATCCTGCTTCTAACTAATACACTGTTTTACTTTCTCTATCAGCTCATCCCCCACAGCTATTATCTTTTGTATCAATTGACCCTCCCTCCTAGATTGTAAGCTCTAGCGAGCAGGGTCCAATGATTCCTCTTGTACCAAATTGTATTGTAACTGTAATGTCTGCCTTCATTTTGTTAAGCGCTGTGCAAACTGTTGGCGCTATATAAATCCTGTATAATAATAATAGTAAATAAAAATTGATCAAGAGCCTTTATCAAGGTGCACAATTTAGACATCCAAGGAAGCAAAGGAAGGAGAGGAAATGAAAAAAAATACTGAAAGAAAGAACTTGAAGGAAAATGCTACTCTGTATTAAGGCTAAATATAAATAAAACAGTTAGTCAGTATTACAAGCAATGGGTTATAGATGGTAGCAAGATAATTCTTTATCTATGTGTTTCCACACTTGTTAAATTTTTCGATAGTGTTGGAAGGGATAGTTCCTTTAGCATTGAGCTTATTATATTATACCCTCTGCCAAACTTCTTTAATGTTCAACAGAGCTCTCTCAGCCTTAACTAAGATTTGTTTTGCTGCTGTAAGGGTACAATTCAAATAATTGAGTTTTTGCAGCATCATGTTTTATACCCGTTTAGATATACCATAGAGATTTTTTGAATTCTCTAATTTTAGTTCTCTACCTAGGACTCTGTTCAAGAACCTTTTGGCTTTTGGGTAGTCCTGCCACAAATTAAAGTTTAATTATTGCTAAGATAAAAAAAGATCCCCTTTCCCTCCTCCTATTTGTGCTCGCTTGAACTATTAATTCAGAAGGTATGGGCCAACCGAACATTAGCAGGCTTCACAAAGGAAACCAGCACTCTAAGATCTCAGCATATGCAGACTACCTTCTCTTCTTCCTGATACAACCTCATGCTTTACTTCCCAACCTATTACATGAATTTGATACACATGGGTTGCTCTCATCCCTAAAGAATAATTTCCAAAATTTTGAGATGATGGGAGTGACAATTACCCCCTCTCACATCAAAACACTTCAGAAAAGTTTCAAATGTAAATGGACCTTTTCAGCTCTCAAATATCTTTGCACCTCCATACCAGCAAACCTAGATGAGATGTTCTCTCTTAATTTACCCCTCTCCTCAAATGCACAAAATCCTTACTGCAGAAATTGAACTATAAATAGTTTTCCTGGTTTGGAAAGTGCAACATCCTTAAAATGTCCAGCCTCCTGAAACATTGGGTGCTTCTAGAACATTCTTTCTTCCAGTTATTTCTGGAGAGAACCATGGTGTGTCTATGCCATTGTCCCTGAGATCTCAACCCACATTAGGTCCCACTTTACGACAATGTTCCGAAGCACTTCAGATATTCAATCTATTTCCTTCTCCATCTTTTCTCTATCTTTGGTAACCCAGACTTTCCACTAGTAACGTTAAAAGCCCCCTTCCCTTATAGAGAAAGATCTGTAACAAATCTCAAATTTCTTGAACCTACAGGTACCTGCCCGTCAATCCACAATCCAAGAACAACCAAGGGTCTGATGCAGTTATCTCTGGAAGGCTTTACAACTCCATTACTACCTCACATCTTTGCCAAAACTTTTGCCTTCTGTTAGACTGATAATCCCCTTTGACACTATGTGCAATGACCAAGGTCCTCTTGGACATTTCCTCTCTGCCATGCAATCTCTCATAGAACAACACATAAACAACTTCAAGGCTCCATTCCAATCACAATGGAAAAACATTCTGAATCTCGCCTTCTCACCTACCCAAACCCACAAGATCCTGTATCTCTCGTTAAAATCTTACAATCACTCAATTATATTTTCGTATCACCGGACAAAAAGACCATCATCAGCAATTAGGAAAATGCCTCACTATGATAGACGACTGGATGACCACTAGCTCCCTCAAACTTAATGAATCAAAAACAGAACTTCTTATTCTACATGCAAATCATAACCCCCGAACCAAGATCCCTTGGACACCTCCTACCATCTTTGGACAGACCATCGCCCCAAGGACCAAGGCCAAGAGTCTCGGAGTCATTTTTGACTCAGAAATGACAATGGATGCCCAAATAGGAGAAGTGGTCAGTGGTTCTTACCATCTGCTCCGCCTGCTACGCAGACTCCTCCCCTTCATTCCAAAGGAGGACAAAGCAGTGGTAGTTGGAACGATCATCAATTCTCGACTTGACTATGCTAACTCCCTTTACATAGGATTACCCCAATATCAACTTGCGCGCTTACAACTTATCCAAAACACAGCGGCAAGGCTGATAACAGGAAAAAAACCCTGGGAATCCATCTCCCCTTCCCTGAGGAACCTACATTGGCTAAATGTAAGGAATCGGGTCGCATTCAAGACCCTCTGCCTCACCCACAAATGCGCACATGGAAACGCCCCGCAATACCTTCGCGAGAAAATAAAACACTACACACCGAATCGCAGTCTTCGATCGGCTAATCAAAATCTTCTCCTCATTCCTAAATCCCGCTACAAATCAAAGGGGGAACGGAGATTCGCTGTCCAAGGTCCACGGCTATGGAACGCTCTACCAACCGACATTCGCATGGAAGAAAACCATCAGGCCTTCAGGAAGAAACTCAAGACCTACCTCTTCTAGAAGCTCGACAACCAAATGCCAATACAGCGCCTTGAGGCGATTCAGTTCGCATTGTAGCGCTATACAAGTTATTCATTCATTCATCACCACTAAAAACCCAGTAGAATAATTATAAAATTCTATCTCACTTGTACAGAAAAACAGAGATTCTCCACAAAACATACCCTGAAGCCCATGACACTTGATGAAGATGCCAAAAGAACATCAGCTCACTCCTACATATTTTTTTGTCCTGTCCAAACATTCAACCCTTATGGGCTGAAGTTAGACAACTGGCACAACAATTCACAGACTTTAAACTCCCTGACAATACTGCCTTTTACCTTTTACACCATTCTGCCATTTCTCTTAAAACTAACAAAATATTTTCTTTGAAAGTTAATTTAAAACTACATAATCACCTACGACTACCCTGTCTGATGGGTGGCACCATTGGTGTGCAGAACAACAGATTGAACAATATTTCTGTTCATACCATTACATAAAATGGGACAAAATGGATCTACTTGCAGAATCCAAAGGAAATAAAAGTATGTTACAGAGAGAATCAAGATAAAAACTCTAGCGACAGACTGAATCATATATGTATTTTTTTATTTTGTCCATACTTCCACTTTAAAAACAAAATAAAACAAATTACTATTTATTATTTGTACTTATGCACACGAGCATGAACTTCATAAATCAGTTCACCAAGACAGGAGTGGAGTAACTTATATTTTTTAACCTACTTTTCTTTTTTTAACATAAAAAATAATCAAACCCAACATTTCATATTCCTGATGTGTGCCTGCTGTACCATGTACTTTTATGAAAAAGTATCCTGTTCTCTTTGTAATGCATCCTTTGCTTTCCTTTCCTTTGCCTCACTGGTGTTCCTGACAGTCTCTTTGCTTTTCTATTAAAAACTGACTACACACGGGCATGGGAGCACAGGGTGGTCAGTTCTCTAGCTATGCTGGGAATTTAGCATGCTCTCCTCCAAAGATCGGACTTGTCATGCCAAAACCCCCCTCCCCCTGCACAGCCATTGACTGGGGAGATTTGTGTGCTGCTGTTTCTCTTCCCCCAGCCCAGGGTATGTGATCACTTATAAAAAAAGGGAGAAAAAAAAGGTATTTATACTTTCTTTTATATGTATACACACATGTTTTGCCTTTTACTTTTATTTGAAAAGAAATGGGTTATTTTACAAGGTGAGGGTTTAAATATAATTTAAAGAGGACATAAATTGTATTTGATTACCATAAACAGCAATCACTATTTAATTAATATTTAATAATTAAAGTAATTTGTAACATCATAGTGGTCTAGGCCAGAAACCAGGAAGCAACTGAAGAAATATAAAGACACGTTTAAAACAACTAAATATACTTTATAATATATTTATTAATGATAGCAGCATAAGAATTAAAAATAGGTGAAGTTGATGAGAGAGTTTAGTTCTGCTTTAAACACATGGGTTCATCACATTGGTTACTCTATAGACAATCACTGCTTTTTTTGAGCAGTAAAAACAGTAAAAAGACCATATTACTAACATTCCCTTTGCAAAGTGAACATACACTTTTCAAAGTTAACATCGACTTTCCTATCATAACAGTCGCTATGGTCCTTATATGTGAGAACATCCCTGTTATTTTCTTTTCTTATAGGAACTTAAAGAAATCTATTGCTCAAACTTGCATTACATGTATTATTTCTCTTGATTTAAACAACATACATTTGCATCCCCATTTGAACAGAACATATATGTATGTTTATGGATGTTTATTGAACCAAAAAAAAGAAAATGTACTTTGCGAAATAGGTCTACTGCGGGTTGATGTACTAAAGACAAAAAGGCTGTTCACTTGGCAAGGGAAGCTGCCCTTTGCATGGGAATATTGTCCAGAGCTTAATAAATGTGGCTAACTTCAATCATCCAATCACATGCAAGCAGAAATATTTTTGCTATTTTTCTTGCACATAGATGGGTATTCTTTGTAAAGTGAAATTTCATTACATTCAGCACAGCACTAAGCTCTGGGGAAAACACCCTTGAAAAGTGCAACTTCCCTTACAAAGGGAACAGCCCGTTTGCTTATAGCAAATCAACTCCAATGTCTATATGACAAATATGTGATTAAACCTATAATTAATATCTCCAGATAAATTTAAACTTTACACATATACTTTCAAATCTAATGTTTATAATAAGCACGATGATAAAATCAGCATGATTGGCAGTTTCATTTATTCAGTCTTCCCCTTTCACTGACAAAAACTTTTTATTTTTTTATTTTTTTGAATTTAATGTCAAAACACAAGAATCTATTTCAGTTTCTAAGTACAGATTTTCTAATTATGTTTAATGTAATTTATTGAATTGCCTTTAAATTATTTTACAATTTGTGAAAATAATTAGTTGTGTCTTGGTTGCCTGCAAGTTAAATGATTCAATCAATTTTAATGGTTTAAGCATTTTTTCACGTCATTTTCTAATTTAGACCTCTTTCTAATTTCTCTCTATATTATGCAGAACACAAAATTCAAATGAGGTCATTTTCCTTCCACTTATCCATTCCTCTTATAAAGTCCAATAACAAAGAATATGTATAAAGTAAAATCACTGGAATTAAATCCGTACAGGCCAATTGACTTGCATTATAAATCCAGTATCACCTGACTAGTTTTCATTATGAACTCTTAAATTTATAATCTGAATCATGGATACAATATCATAATTCACTAAATAAATTAACAGTGTATACCCTGTGCTTAAATAATCTGTGTAGAGTGTATGAATCCCCATTAACAAATGACGTGTCAACCTCACATCAGCATCGCAACTTCGGGGTCTTGCTGACGTCTCGTCTGGCTTAGGTGGAAATGCATGCCGGTTCATTTACACGAACGGCGAGGAATATAATTAAAATCTAAGCAATTGAACAGTGGTTGCCGCTTCATGACACAAAATAATGTGAGTGGATTTACAATTGTTTTTGCACACTCTTTTTTTTTTTTTTTAAACGTTATTGCATGATTATTGCGCTATTTCTTATTTCTATATTTGGGGATTTTCCTGCTGGCGAAACTGAATGAGAGATCAAGGAGATGACCGCTGGGCACATACCACCCTTTAAAGTTACACAAGCTGTGAGTGACCCCCTTACGCTAGGTGGTGGATCACATATTTTAAGGATAACACTCATTGAATAAGAAGAGCATGTAGCACAAGAGCCAAAGTGATGATAGAAAGAATCGAAGAACAATTCATGTTCAAATTTCTTTGACTATTTTGAATTATTGTGAATTATTGTGAATTTTTTTTTGGATTTGTTTTATAATCACAGGACTTTCGATTATTGTTTATGTGTAAGTATGGCTTGCTTGCACTGTAATTAGTGGTTGACACATCATTTGTTAATTGGGATTCGTACACTATATTTACAGATGTTTTAAGCCAGTTTCTCAACACAGGGTATACATAGTTTTTGGTGACATTTACCACAAAATTGATGGCAGTGGCTCAATAACTAGCACTAATATAATTTAAAGGCGCAATTTTGTCTTCATTTACATTCACTAAATCAACTAAGATAGACACACATTTGATATATAAAAAACAGTCAAGCATCAGCGCTCTAACATCCAACTGTACAAGAGTAGTGTCTCAGGCGATGCTGCTTTCCTTGAGTGGGGAAACTCAAAAAACACTATAGGAAAATAAAGGAGGGCGTAAACGCCTAGTGCATTACCTTTATCAACATAGAATATATTAGAGAGCCAAAAGCATACTCACAAACGTGAGGAAATCACAAGCATTTAAAATCACAACTCCAATGTGGTGGATCCCAAATTGCTGTGCTGGGAAGTCTGACGTAATTTGGGAGACAGGCTCCCTTCCTCAGAGCTAATCCAACTAATTCCAAAGCATGATTTATATGGGAACCTGACACACAAGCCCCTCCCCTTTGTGGCTCTCACCAGGCAGAGCTTACAATACACCTATATATTTCCCCTTTCTACTCATCTATAGTAGCCCATTCACCACATCATATACACTGGGGATGGTAAAGCAGATAGTGTGTTTTGTATAAACTCTATACTGAAGGTGCAGTGACATGTGTAAACATAAGGGAACAATAAATGTCTTCTCATTGTAGCTGAATGCCTTCCATACTAAGGTAATAAGAGAAGGACGTACTTACCAAATGAAAAGATCATTCCTATTCAGTCCCTTCCCCACTCATGGTCACTGGCTATGAAATGCATGCTGTGTGTTGGAATGCATAAGCTTTCGGCACTAGAAGCCAGAAGGCAGTTAGTCTGGCAGTGTCAGAGAGGGACGGGTCTGTTGGTCAGGTCACCCCATTGATTCAAAGGGCGCCACATGCGGCAGTGGCTGGTGACACGGCACAAAGAAGGATGGGATCAAGAAAGTGGGGGGTGGGGTCTAATGGCCAGGCCACTCCATTGTATAAAAGGACGCATCCTGAAAATGTGGTCGGTGACAAAGGGGAGCAGAGCCAAACATCAAAGCCAGTTCTACCTAGATTCTCCAGGGTAAATCATGCTTTGGAATTAGTTGGTTAAGCTCTGAGGAAGAAAGCCTGTCTCCCGAAACGCGTGAGTTTCCCAAAACAGCGATCTGGAATCCACCATGTTGGAGTTATGATTTTAATGCAGTTTCACCCAAAAACTGAACTTCCGCTTTTCCGTTTCCTCCCTCTCCTCCGGTGTCACATTTGGCACCTTTCAGGGGGGAGGGGGGAACAGATACCTGTCTAATACAGGTATTTTGCTCCCACTTCCGGGCATAGATACCCGAGCCACCTGTGGGTATCTACGCCACTTCCTGTCCCCTCCGCTGTATTCTGGGAGACACGCGGGTCCCAGAAAACAGCAGAGATCAGTGGGATAGCGCAGCACGAGTCGCGCATGCGCAGTAGGGAACCAGGAAGTGAAGCCGCAAGAATGGAGGCGGCAGCACCCGACAGCCGAGGAAGAGATCGCCTTCGGGTGCCGACATTGCGGGCACCCTGGACAGGTAAGTGTCTATATTTTAAAAGTCAGAAGCTGCAGTATTTGTAGCTGCTAACTTAAAAAAAAAAGGCGGAACCCCCCGCTTTAAATGCTTGTGATTGCCTTATGTTTGTGAGTATGATTTTGGCTCTCTAATAAATTCTATGGTGATAAAGGTATAGCACTAGACTTTTGAGTCTGCCTTATTTTCTTATAAACATTTGACACATGACTATAATTTAAATGGTTTCAGTTTTTTTTAGATAAAAAGGCATTTGAACATTCTGTAAAAGACGTATCCTAAAAATGTTAACAAAGTTTATAGGACACATCTCTTACCTCTTGCTTTTCCCCCTTTCACCTCTCCCACAACTGCTGTTACTGGAAATTACATCCTGTCAAAATGACATCCAAGAAATGCTTTAAATTTCACAGCAGGGGTGGCTTTAAAACATAGCCATTCTTGTGTAAAATTACACTTGCAGATAGTCTGCAAGTGTCATTGAAACATAAAATGTAACAAAGTAATGTTTAGTTTAGTATTTACTATTTCATTCATACGTAGATCAATAGTGTGAAATTGATCCTCATGACATTAGTTAAAGAAACCCTATAGGAACACATTTTTTATTACAATGTATTCCTACTAAACTAATTTATATTCCTTAGTTAACCTTAATTGACCCTAATTAACTATTTTCTCCTCTTCTCCCTTTAGCTATTATTTTTTCTTCCAATGTTTTAATATTTCTATTCTTTCCAATTAGTGGTTCATAATTCCATTAAATAATTATGAGCAGTTGAAATAAATAAGGAATATTTTTCACATAATCAAAAAATATATTCAATCTTCACTTTTTTGTGTGAATAGTCTTAACTACTTTAGTAAATTGACCTTACTGTCTTGTTTTGAAAAGTGTGTATAGTGGTGGATATACAATTATACCGTTACAGAATAGTGCTATTAATTTAAAAAAAAATATATATATATATATATATATATATACTTTAGATATCTATCTATCTATCTATCTATCTATCTATCTATCTATATATATATATATATATATATATATATATATATATATATATATATATATATATATATACAGTATATATATAGATCTACAGTATATAGATCTACAGTATATATATATATATACACTATATTACCAAACGTATTTAGACACCTGCCTTTACACTCACATGAACTTTAATGGCATCCCACTCTTCGTCCGCAGGGTTCAATATTGAGTTGGCCCACCCTTGCAGCTATAACAGCTTCAATACTCCTGACAAGGTTGTTCACAAGGTTTAGGAGTGTGTCTATGGGAATTTTTGACCATTCTTCCAGAAGTGCATTTGTGAGGTCAGGCATTGATGTGGACGAGAAGGCCTGGCTCGCAGTCTCAGCTATAATTCATCCCAAAGGTGTTTTATCAGGTTGGGGTCTGGACTCTGTGCAGGCCAGTCAAGTTTTTCCACCTCAAACTCACTTATCCATGTCTTTATGGACCTTGTTTGTGCACTGGTGCGTAGTCATGTTGGTACAGGAAGAGGCCATCCCTAAACTGTTCCCACATTGTTATGAGCATAAAATTACCAAAATGTCTTGGTATGCTGACGCCAAGCTCATCCCCTAAAAAAAACTCCACCCCATAATCCCTCCTCCACCAAATGATTTTGACCAGTGCACAAAGCAAGAACTATAAAGATATGAATGAGCATGTTTGGGGTGGAATTGGACTGGCCTGCCCCCAACCTGATAGAACACATTTGGAATGAATTATAGTGGAGACTGCGAGCCAGGCCTTCTTGTCCACACCAGTGCCACACCAGTGCCAGACCTCACAAATGCGCTTCTGGAAGAATGTTTAAACATTACCACAGACACACTCCTAAACCTTGTGGACAGCCTTCCCAGAAGAGTTGAAGCTGCTATAGCTGCAAATGATGGGCCAACTCAATATTGAACCCTACAGACTAAGACTTAGATGTCATCAAAGTTCATGTGTGTGTAAAGGCTGGTGTCCTAAAACTTTTAGTAGTAAAGAATATTCCTTCTACCCCTTTACATATTAATCCTGAACAATCCCACATATACTTTGGATGCTTTGCATGACATTTTCTATGTGAATGTCAAACCAAAGTACAGTTGCAAAAAAAAGTATGTGAACCCTTTTGGAATGATATGGATTTCTGCACAAATAAGTCATAAAATGTGATCTGATCTTCATCTAAGTCACAACAATAGACAATCACAGTCTGCGTAAACTAATAACACACAAAGAATTAAATGTTACCATGTTTTTATTGAACACACCATGTAAACATTCACAGTGCAGGTGGAAAAAGTATGTGAACCCCTAGACGAATGAGATCTCCAAGAGCTAATTGGAGTGAGGTGTCAGCCAACTGGAGTCCAATCAATGAGATGAGATTGGAGGTGTTGGTTACAGCTGCCCTGCCCTATAAAAAACACAAACCAGTTCTGGGTTTGCTTTTCACAAGAAGCATGGCCTGATGTGAATGATGCCTTGCACAAAAGAGCTCTCAGAAGACCTACGATTAAGAATTGTTGACTTGCATAAAGCTGGAAAGGGTTATAAAAGTATCTCCAAAAGCCTTGCTGTTCATCAGTCCACAGTAAGACAAATTGTCTATAAATGGAGAAAGTTCAGCACTGCTGCTACTCTCCCTAGGAGTGGGCGTCCTGTAAAGATGACTGCAAGAGCACAGTGACGACTGCTCAATGAGGTGAAGAGGAATCCTAAAGTGTCAGCTAAAGACTTACAAAAGTCTCTGACATATGCTAACATCCCTGTTAGCGAATCTACAATACGTAAAACACTAAACAAGAATGGATTTCATGGGAGGATACCACAGAGGAAGCCACTGCTGTCCAAAAAAAACATTGCTGCACTTTTACAGTTTGCACAAGAGCACCTGGATGTTCCACAGCAGTACTGGCAAAATATTCTGTGGACAGATGAAACCAAAGTTAAGTTGTTTGGAAGAAACACACAACACTATGTGTGGAGAAAAAGAGGCACAGCACACCAACATCAAAACCTCATCCCAACTGTCAAGTATGGTGGTGGGGGATCCTGGTTTGGGGCTGCTTTGCTGCGTCAGGGCCTGGACGTATTGCTATCATCGAAGTAAAAATTAATTCCCAAGTTTATCAAGACATTTTGCAGGAGAACCTATGGCCATCTGTCCACCAGCTGAAGCTCAACAGAAGATGGGTGTTGCAACAGGACAATGACCCAAAGCATAGAAGTAAATCAACAACAGAATGGCTCAAACAGAAGAAAAAACGCCTTCTGGAGTGGCCCAGTCAGAGTCCTGACCTCAACCCGATTGAGATGCTGTGGCATGACCTCAAGAAAGTGATACAAACCAGACATCCCAAGAATATTGCTGAACTGAAACAGTTCTGTAACGAGGAATGGTCAAGAATTACTCTTGACCATTGTGCACATCTGATCTGCAACTACAGGAAACGTTTGGTTGAAGTTATTGCTGCCAAAGGAGGTTCAACCAGTTATTAAATCCAAGGTTTCACGTACTTTTTCCACCTGCACTGTGAATGTTTACATGGTGTGTTCAATAAAAACATGGTAAAATATAATTATTGGTGTGTTATTAGTTTAAGAAGACTGTGATTGTCTATTGTTGTGACTTAGATGAAGATCAGATCGCATTTTATGACCAATTTGTGCAGAAATCCATATCATTCCAAAAGGGTTCACATACTTTTTTTTTGCAACTGTATATTCCTACTATTTTTTGTGCACACAAAACTGACTTGATCACATCCTAATGCTAAGAATTTGCAAAAATAGATTTTTTTCTAATGAAACGTGGCATTGAAACGAGAAAAGAGAAAAGAGTTTATCCTAAATTAATCCCAAATTATTACCTAACCTTTCACTTTGCGCTTTACTACTGCACTACAATACACAAGAAAAACTAGCACTAATGTGATAACCAAAAGCAAACATCTGCACAAACATAAATAAAATACAAAGATAAAAAACAAATAACCTGTAGAACAAAAAAAATCTTTTGAGTTGCTGCTATCACTGATAGAATGAAAAACTCCCTTTTAGAGTCCAGTTATACCTTAAATAGTGCAGTGCAACCCCAAATCAATTCCAAAAATAAAAAAATATTTGTGAACAACAATTTTAAAGTTCAGCGTCCCAATTTGTGACACCCACCTCCGTGACAGTAAGTGCCTAGTAATATCTTTTTATATTCAATGACACCTTCTTAATACACCTGTGCTCTCCATCATGTGCAAATCCAATCTGCTCCTTACAATGACCTCTAAATATTATGAGGTTACAGCCAGCATGATAAACTTGGTGACAATTTCAGGTGCATGTCCCCTTTAAATCCACCTCCATAGATCGCTCCTCATATGGCTCCCATCCAGGCTTATCCACAGGTAGCTAAACATCCAAGCCACATAAAAAGGAAGGAAAAGTGTTTACTGTAGTTTTTTATTAAAATAACAATAAAAGCTCAAAATACACTCACAGGAAACACAAGCACAGCCATGCCATACAGCGCTTTTTGCATATACAACCTCATCTCCATCTCTGTACTGGTCCCCACAGCCAGCAATCCCAATCACATTGAAAACTGACAGCATGATGGCAGCTTTAGTTCCAGTTTCTGTCCCCTGTAGGCATTATGCCTGAGTGTTGGTGTCTGGACACCAATGGCAGGAGAAGGGCTCTAGGACCCAGCATCTCTACCAGCACTTCACATGTACCTTTATAAGGAAGTCTGTCAGTGGTTGAAGTTGCTGATTGATCTTCAGCTTGTACCGTATTCCTGTGATCCTTGTTCCTGTAAATTCTCTGCTACCAACCCGGCTTGTCCTTGACTATTCTCTTCTGTTCTCCTGTGTCTGATATCGGCTTTCCCTCTGACCTTGTCTGCTCTGTTATCCTCCTGGCTCCAAGCTCTGGCTTGAACTGACTTCCCATTGTCTCAGTGCTACTACAGACCTGCCGCGTCTCACAGGTGCCACTTGCCACCTGTCTGCAGCCACTACTTGGCACATCAGAAACCCTTCTATGTTCCTCTGCAACCAGCATCACAGGTATCCAGTGCTACTTTGAGCCTGACTCAAGGGAAGCCATATCTCCATTGGCCTCCAGCACCAGGTACATGATAGTTGGGCTTCATCATCAGGATCCTGTCATGGGTCCTTCTACTGGCCCTGGACCCTCAGGCAATGCCCAAATGGACAGTCCACCCCAGATATGCACTGTGTGTTAATAAGGTAGGCATTGAATATTTGGAGTTCTAATATTTGTATTTAATTATAATATATATATATATATATATATATATATATATATATATATATATATATATATATATATATATATATATATATATATATATATATAACTGAATTATAACACATGCTAGGGGAAAGAATTACATTTTTTTATACTTTAGTTCTGTATCTTCATTTAACCACTTCCCTTCTGCCATCTGTGGGGACTTCTGGGTGGCATGACTCTCGTTCTGGGTGAACGTCATATGATGGCCCTCCAGAACGACGGCTCTCACACCCCAGTAGGGGCACGCATTGTGGCGATCATTGGTGCGGTGTGTCAGTCTGACACACCGCTACACTGATCTCGGTAAAGAGCATCTGACGGAAGCTCTTTACCACATGATCAGCCGTGTCCAATCATGGCTGATCACATGTACTGTGTACCCATCAGTGCAGCCTTTCAGTGCCCATCAGTGTCCCCTATCAGTGCCCATCAGTCCCACCCATGAGTGCCCATCAGTGCTGAATATCAGTGCCACCCATCAGTGCTGCCTACCAGTGCCCATCAGTGCTGCCTATCAGTGCCCACCGTCAGCGCCCGTCAGTGCACATCAGTGCCACCTCATTGGTGCCATCTCATCGGTGCCGCCTTATCAGTGCCGTCAGTGCCGCCTTATCAGTGCCCATCAGTGAAGGAGATAACATACTTATTTACAAAATTGTATAACAGAAACAAAATATTTTTTTTTTTAAATTGTAGGTCTTTTTAAAATTAGTTTAGCAAAAAATAAAAAACGCAGAGGTGATCAAATACCACCAAAAGAAAGCTCTAAAATTGGCTTGGGCAGGAAGGTGGTGTAAGTACCCTGTATTTAAGTAGGTAAAAATGTTAATGTAGTTATCTAGAAAAATAAAAAAAATACTTTGTTTAGAACTTAACAAAGCATTATTTTGTTTATATTGCTTTGCAAAAATTACTTTATTTTATGCAATCCATAGACAAAAAAATTTACAAAACAAAAAACATGCATTTTTCTACTTTGGTCAGTGTTAGTTCAAAAATATTTTACTGTTAGGCTGCTTTCACACTGGAGTGGTGGGGGCGCTGGCGGTAAAGCGGCGCTATATTTACCGGCGTTTTAGCGGCGCATTTCGGCCGCTAGCGGGGTGGTTTTACCCCCCGCGAGCGGCCAAAAAAAGGGTCAATACCGCCCGCAAACTGCCGCTGCAGCGGCATTTTGCGGGCGGGTTCGGCGCGCTCCCCCATTGTTTTCAATGGGACCGGGCGCTATAGGAGCGGTAAATATACCGCTCCTATAGCGAGCCAAAGATGCGGCTTGCAGGACATTTTTGAGCGTCCTGCAAGCACACCACTTCAGTGTGAAAGCCCTCGGGCTTTCACACTGAAGGAACAGCAACAGCTGTTTCGGGTCGGTTTGCAGGCGCTATTCTTAGCGCAATAACGCCTGCAAACCGCCCCAGTGTGAAAGCAGCCTTACAGAAGTTAAAAAATATACATTTGTTCTGTTTAAAATGACACTAAAATTATGATCTTGGTACAAACATTGCACATTTTTTTTAAAATAAAAACAAATTCTTAAACTATTTTACCTGTCATCATATGCAGATTAAGGATCATCTCTTTGATGTGTAGATGAATGTAACAGAGTAGATACAAAAGTAACATTTTTACTTTGTATCTCTATATCCTGTGTTTAATCAGTGTTTGAAAACATTGGGGTTGGTTAGTAAATGAGGTAAAGCTTCACGTGCAAGGAAAATAAAAATAAAACAGCATTTTTGCTTGCACATGATTAGATGATGGAAGCCATCAGAGTTTCTGCTCATTCACTTAGCTCTGGAGCAAGTGCACTTCCAGAGTGCAACTGAACTTTGCAAGGTGCACAGTCTTTTTCCCTTTAGTAAATCAACCCCATTGAGTCACGCAGTCCGTGTGTCCTTTTTCTTCTTCAGCTGCTGTATTTACACAGTGGTTCCAAGCTGTCACTTTGACAGCCAGGAATTGCCAGCAAGAGTGAGAATGAAGCAACAGTAGGACAGAAAGGAACAGAACACTACACATGCTCTATGTACAACGATGAAGTTATTTGGGCATGTGTGGTGTTCTCAACTGGTTAATAAAGTACTATATTTTTAATCATAACAGATGTAACAGATTTTAGCAAAATAAAAAAATAAAAAAATTTGCAATATTAGAAATATTGAAAATGCCATGTTCTACCTTTTCTAGAAGTTCCCCAGGATGTCATGTTCATCCTATGGCTTTAATAACAATGGCTAATCAAACTCCGATATGGGGAAAACATACAGGTTGCAATCTTTGACTTCACTGGTTACATGCTTGAATCTGAACAGTAAATCACTAAGTAGTTAACATCAGACAAGCATAGTAGTCATGCAACTTGTGTGAACATTATCAAATCCTTTAGTAAATCAGCCTCAATGTGTCTGTGCGTGTGTGTGTAGAAATCCCTAATGTTGTTAAATGTACTGTACACTAATTTTTGTAAGAATATGTTTGTTATACTAAATTTAGTTATTGGTTGATCCTAAACTCCTTGTTCTTAGGATGATGGGGATCGCAGGGGATTTTATTCACCACTGGAAGAGAGTCATAGATGACACCAAGCCAAAGTTCTGTAGTGACAGAGAGAGTGGTTTAGTTAACCATGATAAATAGGATATGTGCCATAAAAAGCAATTAGAACAGTGACTGTAACTTTAGTTTAGGAAAGGTGAATTTCAAGAAAATGCTTTTGCTCTTTAACAATTTCTAAGTTCTTTATGGCTTCACCATTTAGAAAATGTTAACTTTAAATTTTATTATGGTATTTTGCGTAAAATTAATCTCTACATTTACTACTTCTACCAGTGCTATGGAAGGTATCTTAATGTTTCCTCTTGCTGCATTGAAACTATTTCACTTGTTAAAGTGTAGAACAAAAATCAATTAAGAAGATATAACAATTGCCAATACAGCTTTAGACAGATGAATATAAGGAGATCTGATGTATAGGAAATAGTTAGTCTAGATTTTAAAGTAGCTTTCACAGATAGCATTTAAATTCAGACATTTAACACTTGAAATTAGCTCCAAAATGCAGTAATTTTCTGCATGACATAGCAGACTACAAACGGGTGCCAAATCAACTGTAATTAAATTTAACATTTAGCTGGTTAGATATACTTATGAATAATTAAGCAATTACTAGCAATCCTTTTAAAAATGCTTTCTATAAGGCCTTTGTGTAAGTCTTATGGTCTAAAAATGTATTTAATTCTCTTGATGCTTTACAAATAAAACACATACAACTAAAAACACAATTACACAACTAATACAATTAAAATTAAAATAAACCACAAAAGTAGCAAATCAGTATTTAAAAGGCAATCAGAATTTACTTGTACAGGGGTGTCATACAGCTATCATAATTGTATTCTTATGTTTACAAGAATGCAATTTTTACACATATACAATTTCTGTTTGCACATGAAGCAACCCAAGTGGCCAAGCACAGATGGTTCAGATATTAAGAGCTTATTACAACATTCAGGCTTATTCAAATTCACAGGTGGTTGTGAAATACTAAGTGTGTCATGTACTTCTAGAAAACAAACTGTGTGAAAACGGATGCCATTAGGAGGTTGACTACCTAGTTCATGGAGAATGCTTTCAACAGAAGCGCTGGAGGAGTATAAATATTTATTTTCTTGCTTTGTTCTCCAGTGATGGTACATGTGCTGGGATCTGAAGTGTGGCGATTTAATGTCCTAACTTAGGTGTAGGTGGGGTTTATTTAGTATAAGTATGCCACTGACAGATATGATATATTTAAAGCATAGTTAGGTAAGCCAGCTACCGCTGATGAAGTCCCAGTTATATGTTGTATTTCAATTAAATAAACTAACAAAAATTGTGATCTTTAGCTGTAGTATTTTAAATATTTATTTTGCTCTCATGTAATTACATTAAACTAGAACAGGCTGTGATTTTGCATTAAATCTGAACATAAAGCATATTATGAAAGTAAAAAGGCTCTTTAACAAACAATATTAATTGGTACTGCTTAGTTTCAAAATACTACACAACGTTATTTGAGCTTCTGAAGGATGAGGGAACTTAAGGACTTGAACTAATTTGGGGAGGGGGGCTTGGTTTGAATGGCCTTGAGGGCAAATGTACCACTCTCCAGCTTCTACAGCCTGCTACTATTATTTAAACCCATGACAATGGGCAAACAGAAGAAGCAAAGGGACCGCAAAACTCCTTTCCACCCCACTTTCTCCATATTGGTTCCCCCACCACTCATGTCAGAATATTTCAGCTAAGAAGGGTTGACAAGACCCGTCTCAAGGAAAACAACAGAGGAAGGGTACCGGTCCATAAAGTTCAGATATAGACAAGGGATAGAGCAGACAGCGGACATCACCTATGTGTGAAAAAATCATTTAATGCTTAAACTTAATATTTAGAATTACATAAAGATAATGGGTAGAAAATATACAATTATAAAACTTTAAGAACAAGATAAACCACAGGTGTGCACACCCACAAGACAGCAATTCACACAATTAGTCCATTTAAATTGCCTCAAGTGTTATGACAGTCTAGACACAAGAAGGGGGTTCCATGGGCAGGATCAAGGGAAAGAGATTCACAAAATGTCTTATAGAGGTGTCAACTGGTAATAAGATAATACAGACACCATACAGACTTTGTTTTATCAAAACCCAAGGGCCTCCAAATGGTGATACCTGGTACATTAATCAAATAAAGACATAGATCACAGAAACTATTTAAAAATTTAACCCAGACGTACGTGCAAGGGATCAAGAACGAGAGCAGGGGTTGGTATTTTGTAGTGAATTTCTTGCCTGTTTGCATGTTCTGGGGGGTGTTTGGCTCATCCCTAATGTTGAATAGAATTGGTCCCAAGACAGAACCTTGGGGTACCCCATTCACCACTCCAGACCAGTCTGAGTACATGTTATTTACCACTACCCTTTGGACCCGTCCCTGTAAGCAGTTTTTTACCCAAGCACAAACCCTATGGTCCAAGCCAACTGACTTCAGCTTGCAAATTAAGCATTTATGGGGGACTGTATCAAATGCTTTTGCAAAGTCCAGATACACCACATCCACAGGCCTCCCCATATCTAGATGGCTACTCCTTGTAGAATGTTAGCAGATTGTTCTGGTAGGAACGTCCTCTCATAAACCCATGCTGATTACCACTAATGATATTCTTCTCCTCTGTAAAGCTTTGGATATAATCCCTAATCATCCCCTCCAATAATACCCACTATTGATGTTAGGCTGACTGGTCTATAATTCCCAGGAAATTTGTCTCTGCCCTTTTTTGAATATTGGTACCACGTTGGCTTTTCTACAGTCAGCTGGTACCAATCTGGTCAGTATGCTGTCCACAAAGATTAGGAACAATGGCCTGGTTGTAACTTGACTGAGTTCTCTGAGGACTCGTGGGTGTAAGCTATTTGGTTCTGGTGATTTATTTGTGTTAAGTTTATTGAGTCTTTTGTTGACTCTGGCATCTGTTAGCCACGTTGTTAAACCCTTTGGTAAACCCTTCTTTTTCCTGTGTAAAAACTGTGCAGAAGAAGACATTTAGTACAGTTGCCTTCTTTATGTCATCTGTAACCATCCTCCCATCCTTATCTTTTAAGTGTGCAATGTGCTTTGATTTTGTCTTTTTACTGTTAATATATCTGAAAAAAAAAATGGGGTTATTTTCACTTTCTTCCAATATGTGTCTCTCGTAATATTTTTTAGTCGCCCTGATTGTGGTTTTACATTTCGTATTGCATTCCTTGTAGTGCAGGAATGTTGGTAGTGACCCATTCCCTTTATATTTTTTAAGGGTCATACTTTTTTCCTTGATAAGGCTACTCACATTACAGTTAAACCACCCAGGTCTAATTTTCGCTTTACTATATTTATTGCACACCCTTTTCTAATATGTCCCTAAAGCATTCCCATTTCTCTTTTGTGTGCAATGATTCCAGAATTTGGTCCCAATTAATGTCATGTAGCAATCACCATAGCTCAGGAAAATTTTGAAATTTTGTGTTTTTGTACTACCCATATACCTCCTTTTCCTGTGATTTATGGTAAACGTGATCATCCTATGATAGCTAGATCCCAAGTTATCACATATCTCTACATCTGAGATCATGCTTGGATCATTCGTAATTAATAGATCTAACAGGGCATTCTTTCTATTTGGGGAATCCACCATTTGGGACATGAAGTTGTCCTGTAAAACATTCATGAAGTGACTGGGCCTTTTGTGATCTCCTTTCATCATTTCTAATGATACAAGACAGTCCTGGCCCCTTCCCCCTTTATTTTTCCATATGCATAGAACCCATAGCAACATATTAGACAAAACCCTAACATTCATGGAATGCTGGTCTGAAACAAAAAGTTTAAGATCTCCTGTTACGCAGATATTTTTCTTCCTTAATTGGCCACAAATTCACTGCAGGTCTTGCTATCTTTCTTGTTGGCAAGGGGAAGAGGCTGTTTTCATGATGAGGTTATATAGATCCTCCCACCCAAATATTTCGCTTTTCCCTTCCCTACTCATCATTTTACCCACTTGTGTATCTTCATCTTCCCCACGATCTATCTTTTTACTCCTCCGTACTTGAGATCAAGTATTACCAATGTCGTGTTAAATTATACTAACTTTTTTAACTGCTTTGATTTATTTTGCATGCGTAATTTATTCCCACTATTAATGACATAGTTTAACGCTCCTTATTGACCTAACTAAATCAATGCCTCTCATACATGGAAAAGTACGTTTTTTAATTACTTTATTTTAAAGCTTAAATTACTTCTAAGGGAGTTAACTGTTCTTTGTTGGACCATGTCCTGCTTCTTTTGATGCAAATTACAATCTACAGTATGACCTGTATACTTATTGTTGTTCTGTACTCATTTTGAAAAGCAAGGATACATTCACATTGCTCCATTGCAAAACGTTGTAAAAATGCATATGCAATTTTGCTGCATGTCCGATGCATTTTTCACCTTTGAAACTCAAAAAAAGCACAAAAAATGCAAGCAAAGGTGCATTTTTGATGTGTTTTTACCTAATTTCTTATGCTGTTTTTAATAATTTCAATGGCAAGGTGCATTTTTGATGCATTTTTTTTACTGCAGCAGCAAAAATGCACCAAAAATGCAGCAAGCAGGACTTAGAAAAATGCAATGGGCCATCAACTGACCAGTGTGAATAATTCTATAGGATTCAATGGTCATACATTCTTCTTCTGCTATTTTAACCGCTTGCAGACCAGCCGCCGTAGTTTTACTGCAGCAGGTTGGCTCCGCTGCGTGAAATCACCTTATTGTATGTGATCTCATGAGGCTTGGCTAGCGCGTGCCTGCCGCTAGCTCCGTAAAGTCTGACACCGGCTCCCCTCCACAGTTAGAATCACTCCCTAGGGCACACCTAACCCCTACAGCGCCACCTAGTGTAAGCCCCTTCACTGCCAGTCACATTTACACAGTAATCAATGCATTTTTAATCGCACTGATCGCTGTATAAATGTGAATGGTCCCAAAATAGCGCCAAAAGTGTCCGATATGTCCACCATAATGTAACAGTCACGATAAAAATAACTGATCACCGGCATTACTAGTAAAAAAAATAAAAATAAAAATCTCATAAATCTATCCCCTATTTTGTAGACGCTATAACTTTTGCGTGAACCATTCAATAAACGCTTATTGTGATTTTTTTTTACCAAGAATATGTAGAAGAATACATATCGGCCTAAACTGAGGAAAAAAAAAATTTTTATATATATATTTTTGGGGGATATTTATTATGCAAAAAGTAAAAAATAATGCGTTTTTTTTTTATTTTCGCTGTTTTTTGGTTTATAGCGCAAAAAATAAAAAACGCAGAGGTGATCAAATACCACCAAAAGAAAGCTCTATTCGTGGGAAAAAAAGGACGTCAATTTTGTTTGGGAGTCACGTCACACGACCGTGCAATTGTCAGTTAAAACGATGCAGTGCCGAATCACAAAAAGTGCTCTGGTCTTTGGCCAGCCAAATCCTCCAGGGCTGAAGTGGTTAAACGCAAAAACAGAATTAAAACTGATAAGTAGCCTAAGTTATCTAAAAAAAAGAAAAAGCAAAAAAAACTAATTAGAGTATATAACCTATTATAATCTTAGTATCCTATTAATCATAAAAGCCAAAAACATAATGCAAATTTACTGTATTTACTGAGGATAATGATCCAAAGTTATGTTACATATTTGTGTTTGGCAAAAGTAATTGGTGTGCCCCCTTGCCAGCAATATCTTCAAGCTATCCATTTCCTTAATTGTTTAAATCATTGTTTAATTGGAATCAGTCATGTGGTACAATACATTATTATTAATATTATACAGGAGTTATATAGCGCCAACAGTTTACGCAACACAATACATATACAGTATGTATTCATCCCACGGCCGCCTCTGTGTTAGAGGGACAGACCTAGGGTGGAATCTCTATTGTGTGCTTTCTATCAATAAAGCTGTCAAGCATTGATGATGTCATTGGAGTGTGCACTGCGTGGAGCATGAACAGGCTCCCTGGGCTCTGGTACCCAGTTGCTTGCAAAGTGGGAGAACACTCTTTCACCTGGCTTGTAAGGTTAACATATTTTTGTCATACAAAAATTATAGTTTTGGATCATTTTCTTCAATAATATTTTTTACTCCTTTGATTAATTATATTCTTATTAGGTTTTAGGACATGCATGAAAATCATATTCCATTTTAGGTAATTTTTATGCAAAATCATTAATATTAAAAAGATTTTACAAACTTTAACCACTTCAGCCCCAGAAGGATTTACCCCCTTAATGACCAGGCCATTCTTTGCCATACCGCACTGTGTCGCTTTAACTGACAATTGCGTGGTCATAGAACGGTGTACCAAAACAAAATTGATGTTCTTTTTTTTCCCACAAATATAGCTTTCTTTTGGTGGTATTTGATCACCTCTGCGGTTTAAAATTTTTGTGCTATAAACAAAAAAATACTGACAATTTTGAAAAAAATACTTTTTTACTTTCTGATACAATACATATCCAAAAAAATATATAAAAAAAAATGAATATAAATATAAAAAGAAAGAAAATGGAAGAGTTTCCCCGGGGTGTTTTTTAGCAGGGAAAACTTTATGAGAAAAATAGTTACCGGTAGTTAAAAATCTTTGCAGTATACAAAACATCGTTAGACATTTCATAGTGTTCAAAAGTACATTTCCATGTGTGAGGTGGTATATTTACCATTAGGAAGATGGAAAGGTGAGAATGTATCGCACAACCAGGATTGCTAAAAACTGCATTCAATGGTCCCTAAAATGTCTGCATGTCCCCTTCGCACCCTCCAGAAGAGTCCACAGTCCACAGGGCTTGCAAAGAGCCATGCTTTTGGGCCTTGAGAGAAAGGTATAGGGCAGGGGTGCCCAACCAGTGGCCCGGGGCCACGGAGCCCTCTGATGTGGCCCGCGACCTCCGGCTCTGGGATAAAATAGAATAGAGTACTGTTATTAAAGGTCGGTTTTATTAATAAAATCAATGGGTATATATGGGCATATATATTCTTCAGTAGTTACGGGGCTGCTTTTAAACTGATCTGCATTTGCAGAGCAGTGCACCTGCGGGTTACCTGCACTGAGCCATAGACTTCTGTTATTACCTGCAAGTTTGGTGAGCTTTCTGAAAGTGCACCAAACCTGCAGAATATAATAGAAGTCTATTGCAAAGTTCAGGAAAGCAAAAGGTACACTGCGCTGCACCAGTGGTGCAGATAAACTGCAGCGCATCTGTGTGAAAGCAGCCTTGGGCCCCTTTCACACGGTCAGTCTGACCCAATTGGACCCTCCATTCACCTCTAAGGAGTAGCAAATGTAAACCAACTTGTGTCCTACC
Organism: Lithobates sylvaticus; assembly: GCA_028564925.1. Taxonomy (NCBI): domain Eukaryota; kingdom Metazoa; phylum Chordata; class Amphibia; order Anura; family Ranidae; genus Lithobates; species Lithobates sylvaticus. The sequence goes on from CM053029.1 coordinate 436,907,086, forward strand.
TCTAATCCAATCCGAAAAAAAAAAGAGTATTAGTGGGCTGTGTCCGCTCTGCATATACAGAGCAGACACGGACCTGCCATCCGCCCGCTCCGCTCATTGTGGCCCGCGACCGGTTACTAAGTAGCTTAAGTGGCTCTTAAAAAGGTTGGGCACCCCTGGTATAGGCTGAGGCACCTGCAGTATGGTACTGAGGAATCTCAATAAGTAATCAGCAAGTATTTTATAATTATACAGTGCTACTGTGCAACCATAGACTGGTCGATACTAATCAAGTGTTAGAATTATACAAAATTATATTAAACAAATTGATAAACTAAAAAATTTAATAAATGAGTAATAATAAAAGTAATTAAATGATTTTTGGTAAAAAAAATCTACCGTATTTGCCGGCGTAAAAGACGACTGGGTGTATAAGACGACCCCCTATTTTTCCAGTGAAAACTTAGGTTTGGGGCTATACTCGCCATATAAGACTACCCCCCTTTCGAGGCAACACCATTTACAAAAAAACATCAGAAACAAAACAAAAAAAAAAACATCAGAAAAAGGAAACTGGTGAACTACAAGTCCCAGAGATCCCACAATTGGTAGGCAGCAACAATGAATCCTCTCCTCCAAAGCACCATAAATCATACCTGTATTTTAGGGGAGATCTGGAGCTGGATGTGCAGTACACAATGCTTTGTTAATATGTAGAGCACCAAGTACACACAGTATATGATGCTGTGTTAGTACAGTAGCGCCACTGAGCCAATCACGGCAGGCATTGTATTTTAATAATCTGTTGATGGATACAAAGCCTGCTCGGATTGGCAGAGGCTGTGACATCAGCCCGCACTGCTCTGACTCATGTAGCCTGCTCGGATTGGCAGAGGTTGTTACCCAATCCAAGCAGGCTTAGCAGGTTCTGTATTCATCAGAGTGCATCGCCCGCCGGGATTGGCTGAGCGGCACATACTGTATACATATTAGAATTTTACAGAGCGGAGGACTGATATCCATCTGGCGGCTTCTTCACCTGGCGTATAAGACGACCCCCGCTTTTTGGCTGTGTAATTTCGGTGTAAAAGGTAGTCTTATACGCCAGAAAATACAGTAATCGCAATAAGCGTATATTGATTGGTTTGCACAAAAGTTATAGCATCTACAAAATAGGGTATAGATTTATGGACTTTTATTTTTTATGTTTTTACTGGTAATGTTGGCGATCTGCGATTTTTAGCGGGACTGCGACATTGCAGCGGACAAAGCTGACCCCAAGTCACACTTTTTTTTGGGCCAGTGACATTATTAAGTGATCAGTGCTAAAAAAAATGCACTGATAAATGTGTAAATGACACTGGCAGGGAAAGGGTTAACACTAGGGGCGATTAAGGGGCTAACTGTGTTCCCTGGGTGTGTTCTAACTGTGTGGGGGATGGGCTCACTTGATCACTAGGAACAGCAGATCTCCATGTTTTTCACCTGTCAGAATGGGGATCCGTCTTATTTACAGATCCCCATTCTGCTTCTCTGTACCGCGATTGTGGGTGGCCGGCGGACATCAAGCCCACAGTATCAGGAAGCGATGTACAGGTACATAGTTTTGCTCAATAGAGCTGACCTGCTGCAGTATATGTACTGTGGCTGGCCGGCAAGTGGTTAAACCAACTGCATATTGTATCACCGCAACCTAATGCAAGAACCTATCAATTTCATTAAAGTTTAGATATTGTAATGATAATTTTGTTTTGGTACAATAAAATAATTTATTTTATTGATCTATTTCAATATATATTGAATACAAAATAATATCTAGTAATCAGAGTGGTCACTGCTATTCCTAACAGCTGCAAGGGCAGCCCATCTAGTAGGGGTGCTGAGGGCAGTGCAGGAAGGCCAATGGTTTGCTGTCTCCCTGGTGCCAGGGTTAGGCATGTGGTTGACTGGGTTGATAAATTAGTTGATAAATTAGTGGGAGGGGCTGGACATGACCCAGGTGTCTTGGTCCATGTTGGAGCTAAAGACAGAATACATGAAAGGAGTTGTAAAGGCAGAAGATTTTTTTATCTTAATGCATTCTATTCTGTGTGCAGCAGCCCACCTCAGCCCCCCTAATGCCTCGTACACACGAAGGGACTTTCCCGCGGGATTGTCCGCTGGACTCGAGTCCGCCGGACAATCCCCCCCGTGTGTGGGCGTCGGCTGACTTTTTGGCGCCAAAAGTCCAGCGGACTAGGTTTTAAGTTTTGTTTTAATATTATCCGCTGGACTTGGCAGTCCGGCGGACAATCCCGCCGTTAGTATGCTAGTCCGCCGGACTTTTGAAATGAACGGACTTGCCGTTCATCGGAAAGTCTGTTCATTTAGCACGTGACTTCAGGTAGATGGAGCTAGCGAAGGCAGTGAATGCCGACGCGCTAGCCCCGTCACCTGGCATGGATTTAAAGGCATGGCTCACCTGGCATGGAACCCCCCAAAAAAACGGCGTGGGGGTCCCCCCCCAAATCCATCTCAGACCCCTATCCGAGCACGCAGCCCGGCAGGCCAGGAAAGGGGTGGGGATGAGCGAGCGCCCCTCCTGAGCCATACCAGGCCGCGTGCCCTCAACATGGGGGGTGCCCTGGGGAAAGGGGGGCCGTGCGGCCCCCCCACCCCAAAGCACCTTGTCCCCATGTTGATGAGGACAAGGGCCTCTTCCCGACAACCCTGGCCGTTGGTTGTCGGGGTCTGCGGGCGGGGGCTTATCGGAATCCCCCCCACCCTATGTGAATGAGTATGGGGTACGATGTACCCCTACCCATTCACCCAAGGTGTAAAGTGTAAAGAAAAAAAACACACAGTTTTTAAAAAATATTTTATTGCACTGCTCCGGGGGTCTTCTTCCGTCTTGGGGGGTCTTCTCGTCCCCGGAGGATGCTGGGACTGTGACATCACAGGGGGGAGGGTCACCATGTGACATGAGCATGTGACCCTGTCCCCTTGTCCCTATATAAGTCCCAGCACAGCGCGGCTCTGGCATTCCGGCCAGAGAGAGCGACGGGTCAACATCGGAAGAGGAAGAAGAAGAAGAAGAAGAATTACAAGGCGGCGGCACAGCGGCAAGAACAGAAGAGACCCCGGAAGACCCCCGAAGGCGGATCGAGACCCCCAGACGACGGCGTCGACGACGAAGAAGGTAGCCGGCCTCCTCTGCTCAGTAAAAGAGCTAGGTAAATAGCGGAGGAGTCCGGCGAGAAGACCCCCAAGACGGAAGAAGACCCCCGGGGCAGTGCAATAAAATATTTTTTAAAAACTGTGTGTTTTTTTTCTTTACACTTTACACCTTAGGTGAATGGGTAGGGGTACATCGTACCCCATACTCATTCACATAGGGTGGGGGGCCGGGATCTGGGGGCCCCCTTATTAAAGGGGGCTCCCGGATTCCGATAAGCCCCCACCCGCAGACCCCGACAACCAACGGCCAGGGTTGTCGGGAAGAGGCCCTTGTCCTCATCAACATGGGGACAAGGTGCTTTGGGGTGGGGGGGCCGCACGGCCCCCCTTTCCCCAGGGCACCCCCCATGTTGAGGGCACGCGGCCTGGTATGGCTCAGGAGGGGGGGCGCTCACTCGTCCCCACCCCTTTCCTGGCCTGCCGGGCTGCGTGCTCGGATAAGGGTCTGAGATGGATTTGGGGGGGACCCCCACGCCGCTTTTTTGGCATGGGGATTCCCTTTAAATCCATGCCAGGTGATGGGGCTAGTGCGGCGGCATTCACTGTCTTCGCTAGCCCCGTCTACCTGCAGTTACGTTCTAAATGAACGGACTGCTCCGTGTGTGGGCAAGTCCATTCATTTTCAAAGGTCCGGCGGACTTTTTCCGGCTGATTGTCCTCCGGAGAAGTCCGGGCGTGTGTGGGCAAGTCACACGCTCGGAAGTCCGGCGGTTTGTCCACTGGACTAGGTCCGGCGGACAAAGTCCGAACGTGTGTACGCGGCATAACACTTACCTGAGGTCTCTCTCTGTCCAGAAATGTCCACAAGTGTCTTAGCCATCCAAGATTCTCCCTCCTGATTGGCTGATACACAGCAGCCATTGGCTGCCGCTGCTGTCAACCAAAGTCAGCTAGCCAATCGGGGGGGGGGGGCAGGGCCGGGTCGGGGCTCCATGTCTGAATAGACACGCAGAGCTGTGACTCAGTTTGGGTGCCTCCATAGAAAGCATATTGCTGTGGGAGCACTCAACAGGAGGGAGGGGCCAGGAGCACCAAAGAGGGGCACGAGAAAAGGAGGATCCGGGCTGCCCTGTGCAAATCCACTGCCACAGAGGAGGCAAGAATTTTACTTTACAATTACTTTAAGAATGAATTTAAAGAACTAAGCTGCAAGTTGAAGGGAAGGACCTCCAAGGTATCCTTTGAAATATTGCCTGTGCCATGTGCAACACAGAAAAGACAGGAGGAGATTAGAAAGCTGAATGCATGGCTAAAGACCTGGTATAAGAGTAAAGGATTTGGGTTTCTAGAGCACTGGACTGACTTTTTATAGGGGTACAACCTATATGCTAAAGATGGTTTGCACCTAAATGGAAGGGGGTCTGCTGTGCTGGGGAGAGGTTTATGGGAAGGCTGGAGGAGTATTTAAACATAGAATGGTGTGGGGAGGGTTTATTATATTATAATGGGGGCAGACAAGTCAGACAGGGGTTAGTCACTAATGGTGGGTGAAATGGGGGAAGATGGGGGAGGGCTATGCCAGGTGATAAGAAGGTTCCCATGTTACAAACAACTATTGAAAATTGTACTAGTTGTACTAAAATGAAAACATATGGAAAATACATATGCCAAATGTGACAACCTATTAAATTGTTTATTTTCCAAGCAAATTAGGTGAGTTGGAAGCTTTGGTGCATAAAGAGAACTATGATTTAATTGGTATTGCTGAATCTTAGCTTGATTGTTACATGACTGGGCTTTTAATATCCCTGGCTATGCTCTCTTTCAGAGAGACAGAGTAAATCAGAAAGGTAGTGGTATCTGTATTTATGTGAGAAGTGATCTCAAAGCAAGTGTGAAATAGGGCCTAGTTGATGGAGGAGTGTTGATGGAGAGTGTGATGAGGATGAAGCATTATGGGTGGAAATGCATATAGGTGTGAGTACTACAAATCATTGGAGTTTGCTATAGGTCACCTAGTCTTAACCAGGAGGTGGAGACTCAGCTCCATGCACAGATAGAAAGGGCTTCAAGGGCTGGCATAGTGATTAGTGATGGATGAACAATACTGCATCATACAGCACCGAAAGCTGAAAATTGGTCTAGTTAGGAAGAGGGTTTAAGTGTCCAGTGGTCAAGTGGTTAAGAGTTTATAGTTTAGTATTTTTCCTTTATTTAGCATGTAATTTATTTTACAAAATCAATTTTGGATCGTTGCTTAACTGGGGTTTAAACTTGCAACATTACTGTTGTTTTCAAACAAAACAAATTTGCTCAAATGTCCTCTTTGTTAAGCAATCTCAACTGAAATGTGATGTAGGATTCATTATAAAAAGGGCCTCTCTGTAATTGATTGTAACAATAAAGCTATCTCTTTTCAAGCCTCTGCATGAAAGGTTGTAAACTATTGACTTCACTACTAGAACAAAAATACTTGTGTTATTGATAAGGCCATGATCAGTGAGGTTATCCTGCTGCTAAACTAAGAAAAACATAAATAAAGAGGCTACTGTATATTGCTCTGATTGGTCCAAATATCAAGTTAAGTGATTTTTTTAACACTGTGGAGGAGATTTCCTAAAACTGGTGCATCTGTGCATAATAACCATAATAATAGCTTCTAACTTAAGCTTATTTTATTCAACTTTGACAATAAAACCTAGAAGATGATTGGTTACTAGGCACAACTGCACCACATTACCGTATATACTCGAGTATAAGCCGAGTTTTTCAGCACCTTTTTTTGTGCTCAAAATGCCCCCCTCGGCTTATACTCGAGTCAAGCACTTTTCTGCAGCAGAGAATTACATTTTCCGAACTGACTTTGGGGTTCCTAGCACCAAGTAGCCCAGAAATACGGGGCCCCAAATTTGGATCGCAAAATGTCATTCTCTGCTGCAGAAAAGTGCTTGACATTTTCCGAACCGACTTTGGGGCCCCGTATGTCAGGGCCACTTGGTGCTAGGAGCCCCAGCTTTGGATATGTCTTAGTGCTAGTTCACTAAATTTGGGGTTCCTAGCAAAAAGTGGCCCCCAAGATACAGGGCCCCAAAGTCGGTCAACTGTGTCCATCTGCAGCAATGTCATTTTGGGACCCTTTGGGTTCAGATAGGGGGCCCTTAACTACCGAGTTTGAAGTTCGGGGGACCTATGGCTGCAAATGGGCACAGTGAGGCATGCAAATGGGCACTGTTGACCCTTTTTTCCATTTACAGTAGCTGTGCATTTCTCACCCTAGGCGTATACTCAAGACAATAAGTTTTCCCATTTTTTTGTGGTAAAATTAGGTGCCGAGGCTTATATTCGGGTCGGCTTATACACAAGTATATATGGTATGTGTGCACCAGTTTTAGTAAATATCCCCTTGTCAGTGGGCTTACTACAGGACATACATTTTTATATTTTCATAATAAAGAGGAACAAGAAAAGACTGAATCCTACAAGCAAAAGCTGATTTTTTTTTTTTTTTAGCCAGCCGATGAAGCTCTAGGTTTTTTTCACATATTAACGAGGCTATTCTTAACTATATGGGCTTTCAACTATTTGAAACTATATGGCTTTTGCTGTACCCACAATTAATGGAAGCATCCATTAAATGTTTGTTTGTAAATCAAGATTTTATAAATAAAAATAATTCCGATTTAAAATACAAAAAAATTCACTCCAAACTATTATTTTCACTTTAAAACAATAAACAATAACAATTAACAATAAACCTTTATATAATGGTAAAAAAGATGTAAAAACTTGTAGTACCCTATTTTTTAGCAATTTTATCAGTGAATAAAAGCTAAAGCTTCAGAACAAAAATCTGGATATTATAGTTTCTCCACCCTCCTGTGAAAGGGTTTAGAACAGCAAAAATGGAAATATTGATTTTTGCATTTTGATTTGTTTACATATAAATCAGTCAAAGATTGTAACTGCTGTATACTATCATATTGTGATAAGCAACTAATACATTTTTGCAAAATGTTGTCACAAGACAAACTTTTCATGTGCTATCATTTTAACCTATAATGTTAAATTACAATGTGATTATGCGCACACCAATCAGTTTGTAATGCATATTCATGAGCTCATTAAGCACATGTTTACAATGTCAATTGCTGCTTAAGATTGATGTGTCTGGATGTCTCAGAAAGTTTTCTCAGGAGAAGTTATAATGGTGTGTTTCAAATATTCAAAAAATTAGAGCATTATCAAAAAAAAATAAAAACACAGTATTTTTTACTTCGCAGAGTATATAAATGTAATGATTCACTAAATAGACTTAAATAGAAAATCAAGCCAAATAGCTAAATATACATTTGCAGCATGTATATTATTTATGTAAAAATATAAAGTGCAGCGCTTCAAAAGTGAATCAAAGATAATGCATATATGAATATGGCATATCATATCTATAAAGTGCAAATGTGCAAAAATGGTTGTATTTACTGTGTTATACTGATTATGCATGTGTCCAACACAATACAAATAAAACACACACTGTATTATAAGTATAATTATAAAGTGCAATAGCATATAAAGTGCCAAAGGATAAATCATTCTGTGAAAAGTTCATTAAATGGATGGAGTTTAATGAAAAAAGATCCCACGTGAGATATAGAGCCTGGATGAAATTCTTGACCTTGTGATACCCCTCACCACAGTGAGGTAAAAGGCTTACCGGAAAACCGGAAAAATACGCCTGGTGGCCTGATGAACTAAGAGGAAGAATGGGGGAGGAGACTAGAGAAATGAAAAAAAAAGTAAAGAGGAAAAAAGAAGGGAGAAAAAGGGGACCAGAAGTAGAAAAGAAAAGATAAATAAAGAAGAGTCCACGGGGTGGGGACCTGGAGCATATTAAATCGAGAGAAGTATAGTTTCAAATCTGGAGGGTTGAATATAAGTAACCCAGGGTTGCCAAACCACAAGGCATTTGTCATGTGTGCTGCCAGTTTTTCATTTACCATAATATCATTCATACGGTTTTTAACCGCCTCAAATCTAAGTACAGGTATTTTCCATGCTCTTGCTATAGTTAACTTAGTTGCAGTAGAAAGCTGCAGCATTAGCTGACGCTCCGGACAAAGCAGTTCTGCAATCAGTTTGCAAAGACGAGCTTCTCTTTTGAGATCAGTATGAAATAAGTTGCGGAGAAGAGTATAGACCCTGACCCATAACCTGTATACATTTGAGCATCTCCACCAAATGTGCACTATAGTGCTCTACTGGGAACATCCTCGGAAGCAAAGAGGAGAGTAGGCTAGAATAAACTAACCAGCCTAGCTGGTGTGTAATACCACCTGTAAAGTATCTTGTAGTCCTTTTCTAGTGTAAGAACATTTTTTGAACACTTTGATAATGCTATAGTATAGTCATGATCTGCAAGTTCTCCGGATCCAGCTGCCTTTCCAACTTCACCTCACACTGAAGATAAGACTTCAAAGGTGTTTTTTTAGAGGAGATTATTGATGAGTAAATTAATTATATCAAGCCTGAGGATTGAGGTCGGGCCCTACAGAGGCTTGCAGAATGTGTTCTTCTGTATAACTGTATTTATATACAGTGGTGTGAAAAAGTGTTTGCCCCCTTCCTCATTTCCTGTTCCTTTGCATGTTTGTCACACTTAAGTCTTTTGGAACATCAAACCAATTTAAACAATAGTCAAGGTCAACACAAGTAAACACAAAATGCAATTTGTAAATTAAGGTGTTTATTATTAAAGGTGAAAAAAATTCCAAACCATCATGGCCCTGTGTGAAAAAGTGATTGCCCCCTAAACCTAATAACTGGTTGGGCCACCCTTAGCAGCAACAACTGCAACCAAGCGTTTGCGATAAGGTGCAATGAGGCTTTTACAGCGTCCTGGAGGAATTTTGGCCCACTCATCTTTGCAGAATTGTCCTAATTCAGTTACATTAGAGGGTTTTCGAGCATGAACGGCCTTTTTAAGGTCATACCACAACATCTCAATAGGATTCAGGTCAGGACTTTGGCTAGGCCACTCCAAAGTCTTCATTTTGTTTTTCTTCAGCCATTCGGTGGTGGACTTGCTGGTGTGTTTAGGATCATTGTCCTGCTGCAGAACCCAAGTTCGTTTCAGCTTGAGTACACGAACAGATGGTCGGACATTATCCTTCAGGATCTCTTGGTAGACAGCAGAATTCATAGTTCCTTTTATCACGGCAAGTCTTCCAGGTCCTGAAGCAGCAAAACAGCCCCAGACCATCACACTACCACCACCATATTTTACTGTTGGTATAATGTTCTTTTTTTGAAATGCAGTGTTCCTTCTACGCCAGATATACTTGGACACACACCTTCCAAAGAGTTCCACTTTTGTCTCATCGGTCCACAGAATGTTGTCCCAAAAGTCTTGGGGATCATCAAGATGTGTTGTGGAGAAATTGAGACGAGCTTTGATGTTCTTTTTGCTCAGCAGTGGTTTTCTCCTTGGAACTCTGCCATGCAGGCCATTTTTGCCCAGTCTTTTCCTGATGGTGGAGGCATGAACGCTGACCTTAACTGAGGCAAGTGAGGCCTGCAGTTCCTTGGACGTTGTTGTGGGGTCTTTTGTGACCTCTTGGATGAGACGTCGCTGCGCTCTTGGGGTAATTTTGGGCGGCCGGCCACTCCTGGGAAGGTTCACCACTGTTCCATGTCTTCGCCATTTGTGGATAATGGGTCTCACTGTGGTTCGCTGGATTCCCAAAGCTTTGGAAATGGCTTTATAACCCTTTCCAGACTGATAGATCTCAATTACTTTCTTTCTCAATTGTTCCTGAATTTCTTTGGGTCTCGGCATGATGTGTAGCTTTTAAGGATCTTCTGGTGGACCTTACTGTGTCAAGCAGCTCCTATTTAAGTGATGCCTTGATTGTGAACAGGTGTGGCAATAATCAGGCTGGGTGTGGCTAGAGAAATTGAACTCAGGTGTGGACAACCACAGTTATAATATGTTTTAACAAGGGGGGCAATCACTTTTTCACACAGGGCCATGATGGTTTGGATTTTTTTTCACCTTTAATAATAAACACCTTCATTTACAAATTGCATTTTGTGTTTACTTGTGTTGTCCTTGACTATTGTTTAAATTGGTTTGATGTTCCGAAACACTTAAGTGTGACAAACATGCAAAGGAACAGGAAATGAGGAAGGGGGCAAACACTTTTTCACACCACTGTATATATACATATATAAACTAATGTTTTACAGGGGATCACGGCACAGTAATTCATCATTCAGTGCTCCAGCCCAGTCATCAGATGACACAAGTAGTCACTAACAGAAAAAATATATAGGAACCCTATCCAATGAAACTGAGAGCTCCCGCGATCCAGGGACGAAAACTTGCCTCAATAGGGAGCCTACACCCCAAGTTTACTATTAGCAGGTACACCCGGAGCTCGTCCACATCCCGCACCCCCAAGGATTCCTATACCCAGCTGGGCAAAAACATCCCGGAGATATTCCGATCCCAGAAACAGTCCGCACACGTGGCAGCCCAGGCCCAAACCCCGGCCTCGCCTAGCGTGTCGCCCGACGCACAGATGTCGGTAGGCCTAGTCCCAAGCTCCAGTGGGGCACAAGCACCGAGCTTACATGACCTAGAGAAAGTAGCGATGGACATTAAAAGCACCGTTACAGCGGCGATAGCCGACCTTAAATTGGACCTCCAAGCAATGACCCACCACATTGACAGACCGCTCAAACCCACGCGACAGCCATCCGACAGGTACAGTCAGCGTATGATTCCCAACTCTCCCAAATTTTTGAACTCCACAGGCATGTGGAAGATTTGGACAACCGGGGGAGGAGACACAATATCAGGGTACGGGGAGTCCCTGAGAGCACCGACCCGGGAGCGATACAGCAGACCATCTGCTCTATATTTAATGACTTGATCACCCTGCGGACTCTCCCATCGTTATGGAAAGAGCCCACCGTGCCCTCCGTCCCCAACCCCGGGAAAATGAGCCGCCCAGAGACATCATATGCTGTGTGGTCAACGTTACCCTCAAAGAGGAAATCTTACGCAAAGCTAGGGAAAGAGGCCGAATTTTTTTACAATGGCACCGAAGTGAAGCTTTTCCAGGATCTCTCCCAGATAACTCTCCAGAATAGAAGAGCCTTGCGCCCTCTGCTGGATGCCCTACATGCCAGAAACATCCAATACCGTTGGAAATTTCCCTTCGGGTTGTCTGCCTCTGCGAGGGGCCGCTCTGCACTGCTTCATACGCCGGAAGATCTACAAGGATTCTGCGACCAACTGGACCTCCCGAGCATCGAGCTTCCAGACTGGTATGCACTCTATTTCCCTCGGAAACCCTGGCGTCCAGTCACCCTCAACCCATCACCGAAAGCTGCAAGATCCTGGCGGCGCAGAACAGACCCTTCGTCCCCGAACGCCCGCTCATCCCGCCGCGACCTACATCAACGGAGTCCGGACTTCCAGCCTTTTCCTCCTGCGGGACGGGACCCGATGGATGTCTAACGAGGAACACTTCCGCCATGATCCACGATCTGTGAGTACCCATCCCCGCAGGAAACCCCCCCTTCCCCTGCATAAAAGGCTTGCTTTCCTTGTCACCCCTCCACCACCCCTTACGCCACCTTCTTACCCCAACCTATTCCCCCCCCGTATTGCTGGGGATGTTTGACTATCCACCGGGTGCCAGCTGACTGGAACGCTCCTGTCCACCTATGCAACACAGACACATCAAGCTACCAAACCCTCCACCTGCAATGATGGACCCAAACCGCTCATTAGCGAAAGCCTTTGACCTGACCCATTCTCCTTAACTTGGTCTGCATCTCTGGCCCGACCCCATCAATACCCAACCTAGCACCTCAGGTTCCCTGGACAACTTTTGATGCCTGAAGCCGCAGTGCAACCAAGTGCGATAAGGCTGTCTGTCTTCCTGACCTGCTGGCGATGCTTGAATGAATGAATGAATGAATGAATAACTTGTATAGCGCTACAATGCGAACTGAATCGCCTCAAGGCGCTGTATTGGCGTTTGGTTTTCGAGCTTCTAGAAGAGGTAGGTCTTGAGTTTCTTCCTGAAGGCCTGATGGTTTTCTTCCATGCGGATGTCGGTTGGTAGAGCGTTCCATAGCCGTGGTCCCTGGACAGCAAATCTCCGTTCCCCCTTTGATTTGTAGCGGGATTTAGGAATGAGGAGGAGATTTTGATTAGCTGATCGAAGACTGCGATTCGGATGCTTTGCGGGAGTAACATTACGGCACTCTGATTTAACTTAAGATCATTGCTTGAACCTATCACTTCTTGAATATCACCCTGAGATATATGTTAAGCACCCAATATGGCTATCCTGGTCCTGCTGGGCATTCCCGGTCTATAGCTATATACCTGAGTACCGTTTGGGTATACTTGTTATGCTTTGCAGGCTAACTATATAACTGCCAAATTACATACCCCATGGCTCCTTTAGAGGTAGCCTGTATATCATGTCCCCTTGGAAATCCTGTCAGTCTAGACATTGTTGATTATTTTTTCCTCTCCCCTCCCCTTCCCCTCCCTAACCCCCTTTATTCACCCCTCCCCTTCCCTGACCACACGATTCCCTTTTCAAATATCCCTCCCTGCTGCTTCATAGGAGCTAGGCTCACTATATGGGATGCTACTATATGTTTTGTTACTGAAGTTCCCCAACCTGCTCCCTGCTCACACTGCATCTCAGCAGCTATGGGAAGTAACAGCAGCTTAGGAGGAATAAGATATACGTACTATGTTACCTTGATTCTTTTGTTCTTGTTTTAACTAAATGTGTTAACTTGTTAATAGGTTCTTCTTGGAATTCTGCAAGTTTGGATCTGTCGCTTATGTTTCCTCCTCCCCCTATCCTCTTCCATTCACCAGCTCCTCCCCCCCCCTCCCCCCTTTCCCCATTCCCCCCCTCCCCCCCCCTTTCTACCCCCCCTTCATATCTTTTCTCTCGTCCCCACACAGCAGTCCCTCGGGGACCAACGCTGACACCCCAGATCTCTCTTTTTCCCCCTTCTCAGGTGGTTAGTTACACTATTTTTCACCTCTGGTTTGATTTCCTCACTCCCCCCTCTCCCCTTAACATCCTCCTTTCTTCTCCTCCCTTAGCTCCCCTTCTCATTCTCTCTTATCCCCTCGCTTCCTTATACCCCGCGGCACCCCCGCCTTTCTTCTTTCTCTCTACCTACTCCTTTCTCCTTCTTTCTTCTTTGGGTCCGCGCCCACCACCCTGATGGTTCCCCCCCCTTAATCAGCTCTTTATCAGCCCTATACCCCCCTCCTGTACTCCCCGCAACAACTCATTACTGACACAGCATTATGTAACCTAAACCACTGGCGAGCTCCCCCCTGACACTGAAATGTATATCCCTCAATGTGAAAGGTCTGAACCTACCCGAAAAAAGATCCCAAGTCATGACATCCCTTTCCAAGCACGAAGCACACTTTATCTTTCTCCAGGAGACCCATTTCCGTTCTGACACAATACCCAAACTGTCTAACCACATCTATTGTTCAACCTTCCATGCTACCAACCCTGAAGCCAAATCAAAGGGAGTTTCCATACTAATTTCCAAAAATGCAAATTTTCATTTATCAGATTCCTTAATAGACCCAGAAGGAAGATACATTGCCTCCAAGCCGATAACTTTAGCTAATATATATTGCCCCAACGAACACCAAGTTACCTTCTTCCGAAAAATATGCAATATTTTAACTTCTTTCCAGACGGGCTTAGTTCTCCTGGGTGGCGACTTCAACATTCCCCTAAACCCCCTTGTAGACAGTTCTACTGGTACATCCTCTTTAACCTACAGGGCCCTACGACAGATCAAAACTCAACTTCAAAATTTGTCTCCCTCAACCAAGGACTACACCTTCTATTCCGCCCCTCACCAAAAGTACTCTAGGATCGACTACTTCTTCCTCTCCCAGACAGACTTACCCTACTTGCAAGTTGCAACATTCCACTATTGAACCGATGTTCCTGTCCGATCACCACCCTATAACAGTCACACTATCTTTTCCGGACACCTGTCCCAGAACAAAGATCTGGCGCTTTAACCCTTCTACAATTCAAGACCCAACCTCACTTGACCACATACGCCCACGTATTCAACTATATTTCAAGGAGAATTAAAGCCCGGATATTTCCCCGGTCTCACTTTGGGAAGAGCACAAATGTGTGATCCGAGGCGAACTACTAACCTTAGCTTCGAAGGCCAAGAAGTTACGCCAGGAGCGTGTAAACACCCTTCTTACTCAAAACTTTATAATCTACACCCCAACCAACAGACTCAGACCTCCCCCGAAGCACGTAAAGCTCTCATGCTAGATTTCCTGTCCCGGTATAGCCAGCAAACACAAGACCTGGAAAATCATTTCTCTGCAATAGAATTAGAGGCCTCTCTTAAACAAATGAAAATAAGCAAAAGCCCGGGTCCGGATGGATTTACCCTCCAATATTATAAAACTTTTGCAGATGACCTCTCCCCGACACTTTTAAATACCTTTCATGCCCTATCAGATCCACAGACCAGACCGGATAGAATGCTGTCAGCCCACATCACTGTAATCCCCAAAGAAGGTAAGGATCCCTCACTAGTAGCAAATTATAGGACAATATATTTGTTAAATGGGGATATTAAATTATATGCAAAGATCCTAGCCAATAGATTGCTTCCCCTGATACCCGGCCTCATTTCTCCCGACCAGGTGGGATTTGTCCCTGGCAGGGAAGCCAGGGATAACACCATCCGCACACTCAATCTTCACCACTGGCTTACGTCTTCCAAAGCTCAGGGATTCCTCCTTTCACTTGACGCTGAGAAGGCGTTCGACAGGATGGCCTGGGACTACATGCGTGAGACCCTTGCGATGATTGGTCTCGAGAATCGCATGCTTTCCTCTATAATGGCATTGTACTCCAGACCCTCTGCTGCAGTGAGGGTCAATGGCCACCTGTCGGACGCCTTCCCTATCACTAATGGAACTCGCCAGGGTTGCCCGCTTTCCCCTTTAATTTATATACTAACTCTCGAGCCCTTCCTTAACAGATTAAGAGACAATCCGGACATTCAAGGAATAACCATAAAAGGAAGAGAGTTTAAGGTTGCAGCCTTTGCTGATGACATTTTGCTCTCTTTAAAAACTCCCCGCACCTCCCTACCATCCCTTCTTAAAGACATGGAATCCTTTGGAAAAATCTCCAGTCTTAAGATTAATTACAAAAAATCCCATGCTTTAAACGTTACCCTTCCCCCTCCTGGAAGTAGCCCACTGTCAAGATTCCTTTCCATTTCACTGGGAAAAGACAGCAATCACCTATCTAGGAATCCAAATCCCGGCCTGCCTATCGAACCTTTACCTAACTAACTTCCACACAGCCTTGCTTAGATCCCAAAACCATCTTAAAGACTGGTCGAACCTAAATGTATCATGGTTTGGCCGCTCGGCTCTGATCAAAATTATTATTTTGCCACGTCTACTATACTTAATCCAAGCAATACCGATAGCCCTACCCACATGCTTCTTCTCTGCCTACCGAAGGGCATGCTCTAACTTTATCTGGAGAAATACTCCTCCACACATAAAATACTCCCGCCTCACACTGCCCAAATCTAGCGGTGGTATTGGGCTAGCGGACCTACGTAAGTATTACGTTGCATGCCATCTCATGAGAATTGCCGATTGGAACATTCACGACTCTAAAAAAACATGGGTCCCCCTTGAAAATGCCTTCTCACCTAGACCCCTGCATCTTCTTCCTTGGCTACCCCCTAAACATTGGCCACATATACTCAAATCACACACGTTCATTTACACATCCTTGCTGATGTTTAAAAAAACATCCACCCATGGGACCTTCGTCCCCATTCCTGTCCCTCTAACCACGCTACGTGGCAATCCTGACTTCCCCCAGGCGACTCTATCAACTTCCTTCAACAAGACTGGCCATTTGAAGACGTACTAGCCCTCCACTTCTACTCAGACGGGAAACCCACTCTCCGCCTCAAATCCACTTCTAAAACATCCTCTTTCTCCTTTTGGACATATAGACAAATACGCCACTTTCTTTTGACCTACTCCTCCCAAACTAACTGGACAAGACAACTCACACCCTTTGAATCACTATGTTACCGTAAGACACCTCAAAGACACCTCATTTCTCTCCTACACACACTACTCCTGGAACCTCTAAACTTGACTCTCACCCCATCACAAGAATAGTGGAACAGAGACCTACAAACCCCCCTGACAAATGAAGAATGGACCAGAGTCCATGAATACACCCACAAGGGATCGTTGAATGTCGCCATCCAGGAGAACGGTTATAAGGTGATCACCAGGTGGTATAGGACCCCATTGCGCCTCCATAAATTTTCGCTCACCATCCCCAACACCTGCTGGAGGTGCGGTATGGAAGTAGGCACTATGCTCCATATATGGTGGGACTGTCAAAACCTTCAACCCTTCTGGAGGGAGGTTCATAGCTTAATCGCCCAAATCACCACTTATACCCTTGATTATTCTCCAGCACAGTTCCTTTTACATCACATCTTTAGCCAAAAAATCCTATTACAAATCTCTGGCCATGCATATGGTCAACACAGCTAGACTCTGTGTTCCCAAACATACAAGCACCCGACAATCAGGGAATGGCTGGCAAGAATCTCGAAAATTAAAGACATGGAGGAACTGATTCACATATCACAAGAAAGAGTGGAGAAATTCTCACTCACATGGGCCTGCTGGACACACTTCACGACTACTGATACATACCGTCAGTATGCAACTTCAGGCTAAACTAATACACTAGTATAGCTACATTATCCCTTCCGTCACCAGGGGGTTGGTGCGGTCCCACTCCTGACCTGTATACCCTTGCTGTTTACCCCCTCTCAACCCTCCTATCCCTCCTTTCTTCCTCTCTCTTCCCCCTTCCTATCCCTTCCCCTCCACCCTCTTCCCTTATACATCATTATCTCTCTCGGGCAGTTATCTCTTCTTAAATGCCTGATAGACCCGAGTAGGACTTAATACATCCTAACGCTATACCAGGGAAATAATCGTTAACTTCTTCCCCTCTCCTGATCCAGGTTACGGGAGGAACTGGGGGGGAGGTGAAAAGTGAAAAGGTCCCTCCACCCTAAGATGCTATCCTTCCCTTCATGCACTTTCCCTGGCCACCCCCTCCCACCTGATAGGATGTATACTCTGACCATCTTCTCTAAATGATACTGATGTTGAAGCCTGCCTATAAGATGTTTTATTTCAAATGTACTTCTTTATCTGTATGCCTTTGTTGTTTTACTAAATATAATCTTTATGTAAAAATTAAATAAAAGGAGATGAATAGAAACAAAGCAGCAAAAGCTATAATAACTTTCAAAAGAGCCCATGACACCTGTCAAAACATGCTCAGAAGCATGGTTGGAAAACATCCACAATGAATGAACCACCCAACACAACTCACCCTTGGAGGAGAGACAGACAAAAATGGCATATACATACAATACATATATTTTATTTACATTTTTTAAATATTTTTTATTTACTTGTGTTCTTTATCTTCAGATACTCCCCTGTCCATAACCTGAAGAAGCAAGAATTGTCTTGCGAAACACATCAAGATTAGTTGCACAGTTGCTCCACACTGTTGGGGGTATCTTTATGGCATTTGTAGGTCTTTTCGTGTGATACGCTGTTTATGCATTTATGTTCATTAACAATTTGTTATATTGTATGTGGTTTTTAAATGTATGTGAATACATTTTTCATATTATTTTTTATATTTTTTTTTGAGGTGTGACTCTTTAAAAATCCCGTGGGCTAAATATTTTTTGTTGTGTGCATACTACTTTGGGACTGAGACACTATTTCTACCCATTTCATATCAGCTCTTTTTGTATGTCTATAGATAAATATGGGATGTTTATAACTTCAACTAACCCCATACACCTTCTTATGTTCAAATACATATTCAATCTTGAGTATAGTGGGTTTAGAACCAAACAATAAGCAGAACGATGACAGCAGGTGTAAGTTCTCAAAAACGTTTCACTGGTTAAGCTTCCTTGGGGGGTTCAAGGTGTACAGCTGATGAAGAAAGATATAACATCTAAAAAGCTACAGATTCAAAGACAATATAATAAACATCATAATTACAGATATAAATGTACAGTTATACATAATGAATTACTTACAGCTACATGCATATTATTTAGCTAGAATGCATTAATCCTATTCAATGTGAATGAAGACCAGTAGGGAGGCTAACATCAGGGCAAAAACAGTGCAACAGAACGGGGCAATGGGGAGCTAGGAAGCCCAGAGACGACCAATAGGGGAGGTGCAAACCACCCACCTTGATGAAACTAAGAGGGAAATAATATTATATAGAGTATGCTATAGGCCCCCTAACCTGAGGGAGGAGTTGCTGCTAATCACAATTTGGATTAGCAGCAAGGATGGGAAGTGTCATCATAATAGGGGATTTTAATTATCCAGACATAGACTGGGCGGAAGGAACCGCACATTCATCTAAGGCTCGCCAGTTTCTAGATGTCTTGCAGGACAATTTCATGGGTCTGATGGTAGATGCACCAACTAGAAACAAAGTGTTACACAGTTGGCTGTCTCACCTTCCATTGTGCTCATCCCTCCTTCTCACCTCTCTCCCATCATTTGGGAGACCGGCTCTGGTTGGAACTTAGCATAAGTTCCTGCAATGTAAGCTCTTTTTCGTTTGATTATTGTGAGTGAACAGGACTGTTTTACTAGCTGCATTTTTGAATAAACTTTCTCATTATTCAACACAAGTTTTTCATCTGCTGTGGACTGTCTTTAACCCATTGAGCGCTGGATTTTTTATGTGTGTACTAATAAGGGACTCTCGTGATTTTAACCTGAGCTCTCTGGAAGGCTTTTTTCAAGCATTTTTTGCTGTATCCCCTCTGCAGCAACTGATTCTGAAGTTCCTTTGTTTGAACACCAAAGTCTTCTTCTCTTGTGTAATTTGATTCACAGATATTTCCCATAGGGATACTATATTTCAATGACTTTGGATACGCAATAAACGCATGTAGAATTCTGTTTGCTGCAGAGGGTTTCTGAAAAAAATCTGACCCAAGTTGCCTATCCAGACTCTATGCTAAGCACATGACGTAGTAAAATTAAGATTGAAATCGTTGTGATCAATATGATGCATGAAAACTTCCAGATCCTCACAGGACCTTGTCTAGATCATAAAAATGTCATTGATGTACCTGTGCCACAAGAGAATGTGCCACAGGTCCATCAATGAATCCTGTCCAAAAAATAAAGAACACTCTTACCCCCCAGGTACAGGTTGGAGTTCGACGGGACACAGCGAGTCCCCATCGCCATCCCCTGAAGGTTGTGGGAGCCATCAAAAATAAATACATTTCTGGACAAAATATAATGCAACAACTCCAATACAAATTGGTTATATGGCCCCAATAGTAGCAATTCCCAGAGAGTGGGGGATAGAGCTATATAAAGCTTTCATGTCTATTGTTAAGAGCCAGGAACCTAAAATTATAGTAATGTCCTCGATAATTCTGAGAAGATCCCTAGTATCTTGTAAATGAGGGTCATGTATATCTTTATGAGTCTCCGGCAAAGAATAAAATGTGGGAGTAATGAGACGTTAGATGTTTAAAAATTCATAGGTATTTTTATCAATGATCCCCTCAATGTATGCTTTGCTAATAATATCCTGAAATTCTACATGAAGGGAAATAATCTTAAATTCTGGAATATGTACCACTCTGGGTTTTACAGCATATTCAGACACGTCTTAGCATACTGAGAATGAATCATTACAATCACGTTGCCCACTTTATCCGAGTGCTTAATTTCAATACCATGGTTGCCCCTAAGTTCAAATGTCCTCAATGTGTCTGATATCATGTATAACTTTTTGCACAAAGGCCCAAATGTGGATATTCTGTTGCAAAGAAGGGAACAATTGAGACTTCCTTTTATATTGTATTTGGGAAAGAGTGGGTGATGAATCGATATATGAGGTGCTAATGTCTAGGTCCTCTTGTTCAAAATTCCCTTTTTCCCATAATGGCATTATGTCTCTGAGGGCACAAAATAAAAAACACAGTATTTTTTTAATTTGCAGAGTATTTAAATGCAATGTTACAGTAAATAGAAAATCAAGGCAAATAACTAAATATACATTTGAAGCATGTATAGTATATACAGTAGGTCCAGTTTTATCATGTTCTTTGTGATGTTGCAGAATGTGCTCTTATATATAACTGTATATATATATATATATATATATATATATATATATATATATATATATATATATACATAAATAATTTATTGTTTTACAGGGGATCACTGCACACTCATTTAGCATTCAGTGTACCAGCCCAGTCATAAGATGACACACGTAGTCACTAATGGACAAAGTATATGGGGGCCCTATCCAGAAGTGGTGTTTGCATCCCACAGCAAAACTATAACAATTGTTGTTGCAAGAATGATTATTATTGTTATCAGCAATCAGGGCCAATGAGAGTAGAAAAAACTGTCACATGGCTGAAAACAATTATCATGTTGACAAATAACATTTATTATTACTACCGTAAGTGAATTTAGTTTTTTTTTTTTTCTGTGAGAATAAACATTGAATTATAAGAACATAAGGCTTTTAAAAAAGGTAAATGCATGTTTCATGAGAAAAATAGGTTCCACATCTAAACAATATTTATTTTTGTGAAATGAAACAAAATAAAATAATAAGTAAATAAAATAACAAATACAATAACTCATCAACGTTATGTCATGCCATGTAGACATCCCACAACAGCAACAGCAAATTATATCACCCAGCATCAACACATAATATTGTTATACTATATCATGATCATGAACATATCACACTGTAATAACAAATTACATCAACCAGCAACAGAAAATTAAATCACACCAACACATTATAGGCTCAATTTACTAAGCTTTAACACAGGGATAAGAATCTTTATATTTCAGCAAAGTGACTAGCATTTTCTAATCTCAAAGGACAAAAAAATTGCTATTTTAAAAGAAAAGTGACAGTGAATTGAGCCTTATGTCACCCAGCAAGAATGTATCAGGCTGCAATATTGTAAAAGCAATTTATATTAAAAGGCAACATCAAAGTATATCACAGCACAAGAGCACAATATATGACTACAAACCTTCCCCTCATGTGCAGCCCGATTATAGACACTGCTACTGTAGCTCCCTCACAATATGTACTTTCATTTCAATGGTGGTCAGTATAAATGCTGACTTGCATTGGTGATTAGAAAACAATGAGAGGACAGAGAGCAGGGAAGGAGGAATGTAAAAGAGAAGTCCATCTTTATGACCATATTTTAAGTTACATCCTTTTGGACAGCATTTTATGAAACATGGTAACAGTCTGCAGCCCCCCTACCCCCCAAACTGCCCGCTTTTACAGAAACTAGGGTTTTTTCTACCTACTGGCTCCTATCATATGTAAAATGACTTCTGCACAGCTGTATCATGTACATGAAATAACTGTCTGCAGCACTCACACCAGTACCCCATTCTCAAATTAATTAAATATCCCCAAGTGTCCAATACTAAATCAGCAATTATCAAATGAATAATGAAAATTATAATTCAATCACTAAGTGCATCAAACAATATTTTAAAAACAGTGCACAATATCAGTACACAAAATAATTCGTATTTGTGTTTTATAATATGCAATGCATCCAAATAATAACACTCAAGATTCTGATCAGTCTAATACCTCTCAGTGTGCATCAGATTCTCTTATGACACACAGTTCAAACAAAATCCTTAATATTTCAGTTTTCTTAATGACACAGGGATTACAACTCCTCCGTTGTCACCACCACACATGTACAAATAGATGTGTTCACACCCTTGTTAATTGACCTTTAAGCTATAGGAAGTCAATAAAAGCCTGTGCTGTGTGATAGCTGCATCCAATAATAGTAGTCATATCTCTTGTAGTACACAGACCACAGTAAAGCCCTGTACACATGATCAGAATATTGTACAAAAAATACCACTTTCAAAACGATTGTACGATAATCTGATCGTTAGTACACAGCTTTCATCCAAAAATTAGTACAGTTTTCTTCCAAAAATACAATACAAATACATTACATCACTTCCGAATTTTTATTCTGATGTACGAGAATTTTGTTATTTAGTAACCTATTCATTTTAGATGTGGAGACTAGCGTGAACAAAAAAAATGGACAATCATTCATCCGATAATCTCACTGTGTGTACTAGGCTTTAATTTTGCTTCCAGTTGCAGGTCCAACTAGGATCACTACTTACCATCTAGTTGTATGTGTAATCCTAAGTAGAGAAAAAACACCAAATAATGCTCTCCGCCTTGTATCCTCGGTGGGTTTGCAAGCCACATGAAAATTAAGATTTTATATACAAAGAGCTTGTATTGATATTTTTTATATGAGTATATTTTTTA
The DNA here is from genome assembly GCA_028564925.1 of Lithobates sylvaticus. Lineage (NCBI taxonomy): Eukaryota > Metazoa > Chordata > Amphibia > Anura > Ranidae > Lithobates > Lithobates sylvaticus. The sequence continues at coordinate 436,929,777 of CM053029.1, forward strand.
TGTGTGTTTTAACCACTAGCCAACTAGCCACCGCAGTTACACTGTGGCAGGTTGGCTCGGCTGGGAAATTCGCTGTAGCTGTATGTTGCTCCTTTAAGACATGACAGCAGGCGCGTGTGCACAGAGCCGATGCGTGTAATCAATGGCTATTTTTAGCTCTGATCACTGTATAGATGTCAATTGTCAATTGTCCCAAAATAGTGTCTGATCTGGCGGCCGCAATATTGCAGTCCTGAAAAAAATTGCAGATCTCTGCCATTACTAGTAAAAAAAAAAAAGAATAATAATAATGACATAATCTATCCCCTATTTCGTAGATGCTATATCTTTTGCGTAAACCAATCAATATACGCTTATTGCAAAAAATATGTAGAAGAATACATATCGGCCTAAACTGAGGAAAATGTACTTATTTTCTTTAATTTTGGGATATTTATTATAGCAAAAACTACAAAATATAGTGTTTTTTCAAAATTGTCGCTCTTTTTTTGCTTATAGCGCAAAAAATAGAAACCGCAGAGATGATCAAATACCACCAAAGGAAATCTCTATTTGTGGGAAAAGAAAGGACATACATTTTGTCTGGGTACAGCATTGCATGACTGCGCAATTGTCAGTTAAAGCAACGCAGTGCCGAATCGGAAAAAATGGCCTGGTCAGGAAGGTGGAAAAATCCTTCCGGGGCAGAAGTGGTTAATAAACACTGCCAAACTAAGAGCACTAGATTATGTTTTTTTCTCTTTAGGATTACACATACAAATCTTGTCTTGATATAGTAAATAGCGATAACAGCTACCCCTTAAATTCGAAAGAAAAGTTACTGTGATCTGTGTACTATGAGAGATGTTACAACTTTTGGTTGGATGCATCTTCCACGCTCCACAGGTGTTTGCTGACCTCCTATAGCTACAAAGTCAATTACGGTAAGTAGGGTGAGTGCACATCTATTTGTACATGTGTGGTGTTGGCAATGAGGAAGGTGTAATCACTGTGCTGTTAGGAAAACTGAAACATTAACTATGCCAGAAAGTAATCTGAGGTTCTCTGGGAGGTGTCATTGCACCGATATGGGACCTAAGTGCTTTTACTTGGATAAATTGCAAAATGTGAAGCGCAAATACAAATTAATTTGTGTACTGATACTATGCACTGTTTATAATATTGTTTGATACACTTTGTGATTTAATTATAAGTTACATTAATCAGGTGATATTTACTGGTTAATATTGTAAACTGGGGGATATTTAATTCATTTAAGAATAGAGTGTTGGGGAAGTTAAGTACTGCACCACCTTTTCATGTATTTGTTTATTTTGCGTTTGTGAAATCACAAATTAGTTGAAGTCATCTTTTAATTCTGAAAGCTTTTTTTGCTGTGGGGGGTATCTTTTACCTATATAACAGCTGTATCATTTTGAATGAATCTGAGAATGAAAAAGCTACAAATCCCATTTGCCCTCATGGCACCGGGACTTGCAGTTTCCAAAGGATGACAACAAGTGCAGTGCTTATTTTTTTTTTAAATCAATATGAATGCATGTATTATTATCATTTTATTTTGCATTGTATTTAGTATTCCAATTTATAATTGTTATCTCTTCAATGTCATAAACATTTGCTCAAGTGTCTAATTTATGTTGCATTAATTATTATGATATACGGTACTCCTATACTCTTAGCAAACCATTTAAAACAAAGGTTTTGTTTATAGTGACATCAGCTATCTACAAACTAAAGAATAAATACCAGAATAATACAAGATACTACCATTTTTAATAAATGGTCAATAATGTATATGGTGTAGTCTTCAGAATCACTGCTCTATAAACAGGAGAAGTCTGTTATCACAAAGGAGAATTCTCAGTTTAAATATCAGAGGTCTTTTTTGTAAACCCAATATTTGCAGTTCAGAAAGTAAGCTCTAGAAAATGACCAACATTTTTCTTGGTTGTAGTACAAAATGTGAATTCGATCTGTTTTACACATTGAACAATCATCAAATGTGAAAAGATCAAATGCTGAGAATATTAAATGTCATGTGGGTTTTTAAAAATACACTCCTAACTAGGTAGTTTTTGATCAATAAGCAACCTAGCTGAATATACAACTCAACTTGCTCAGTTACATTAATCAAAATATAGTTTCTAAAAACAACCTTTGAACAATTTGTTTTCAGCATACATTAAATCTATCTTGGAAGTACAAGAATGAAGCAGGAATATGTATGCAATAAAGCTGGTGTAGCCATTTGCTGCTAATTTTTCATACTGAGATATGCCACTTTCAATTTATACATTCCAAACTTATAGCACAGAATTTAAATATTAGGCAGAGAGTACACTGACCTGTACATTATGTGGACTACGAAATATCAGATAGTACATAATTCAGCATGATAAAAAGGGACAGCCTGAAAGCAATCTAAATATTACTTGGAAACAACTAATTAATAAAGTAACACTAGCAGTAAAGCATTCATGTGCCTTTGATGAAGGTGTATGTATACCTTGGAAACAAGCTTTGCCTTATCATGATATTCCTAAGGCAGTAACGCTGAGGTCAGACATATGCAGTGGTGGCCATTCCATTAGGGGAGCAGAGGCGCCACCCCCTAAACCATGCGCCCGGCTCCTAATCTACATGCAGGGCATCAGGCGCATGGATTTTAATGGATTCTTTTTTTAACCTCCCTGGGGGTATGATTCTGTCCGGAATTTAGTGCTGAAAGCGGTACAATTATTTTGCATGGAAATTTGGCGTTTTTATATTGTAGGCATGCAATTCTTATGAATAACTAACTTAAATCTGTCCAAACCAGAGTCTAGTAGACATCCCGGGTATGATAAAGTTTGAAACAAAAAATCATAAATTATAATATAATAAAAATATATATAAAAAATGATTCAATAATGTAATCAAATCAAAAACACAGAAATTTGCTCAGTTGCAGAATAGTCACTGTCATTATATTTATTGTTTGATGATAAATTGTGATTCAATTTTTTTATCGGTGTTTTCTAGCTGGTCTAAAACCACTTTTGACATAAAGGGACACTTTTTGGTTGCTATGGACAATCTCCAGTTTCCAGGCAGAAAAAAAAAAAAAATTATTATATAAAATGACATGCAGGGCACTGGGCAGACCACTAGGGACAAAGGGGATGTGTATTTTTTTTGTATACAGTACTGTAATCTGTAAGATTACAGTACTGTATGTGTTGTGTGTTTTTAAACTTTTTTAAATTTGGCGCCGATCTCCGCTCCCGTGCGTCGTTACGTCGCAGGGAACGGAGATTGGCGGCACTCGGGCACTGTGTGAATCGAGCGAGCGGACGGCTCGCTCACACAGCGGGGAGACATCGCAGGATCCAGGGGAAAAGGTAAGTAACTTCCCCCCTGTATCCTGCACGCAAGCCCGAGTCTGGCTCGGGGTTACCGCTCCTAGCAGAAAAAACTGAACTCAAGCCAGACTCGGGATTACCGTTAGGGAGGTTAAGCACGTGATTAGTGCTTAAAAAAAGTTGGAGTGCGGGGCACAGAGCACTGAGCCCTGAGCCCACCCGGTTGTGTGACAATAGCAAATTAATATTCGCTATTGTCTTCCTGCTTCTCCTCCCGGCAATCAGGAAGTGGGTCTCAAGACCCGATTGGCCGAAAGAAGAAGCGACCATATTGGCTGAGAGCATTGAGGAGGCCCTGAGGAGGAGACCTGGGGGGAAGCCACGGAAGCTGCCCGTGGCCTGAATGGGGTAAGTACGTGGCTGATTGGCAGACGGACGGACGATTGACCGAGCACAGGGTACGTATTGTGAGGGGGGTGAGAAGGGGGGTGAGAAGGTGTTTAACCCACTTTGGAATATGGTCCGGGAAATATCGCTTTATTGGGAGGTTTAAATGAGATCCTGATTGTTTGGTTGGGGTGAGGAGACCGCCAGCAGTGTTTTCTATTGGAGGGGAGAGAGGCTATCTTTTCTACCCTGGACAGACTAAGTATTGCCGTAGGTGTTTCATCTATGAGCATACTAGTTCAGAGTGTGAAGAAGGGGTTAAAGCGGAGTTCCACCCTAAAGTGGAACTTCCGCTCATCGGATTCCTCCCCCCCTCCGGTCCAGGTATCTGCACCCACTTCCAGGAATAGCTAGCCACAGATGCCCCGCCCCCCGTTGTGTTCTGGGAAACACACAGTTCCCAGGACACAACGGGGACCAGTGAAGACGCGCAGAGCGACTCGCGCATGAGCAGTAGGGAACTGGGCAGTGAAGCCGCAACGCTTCACTTCCTGATTCCCTGACAGAGGATGGCGGCGGGGGCAGCCGAGAGATGAGCAATATGCTTGTCATCTGTTGCCGACATCGCTGGACCCTGGGACAGGTAAGTGTCCATTTATTAAAAGTCAGCAGCTGCAGTATTTGTAGCTGCTGACTTTTAATATTTTTTTAAGGTGGCACCCCTTTTTAAGTGCAGGCATTGCAGAAGTAAAGAGCATTAGGCTGCACAGTGCAAGGAGAGTAGGGTTTATGATATCTGCAAGCAAGCAGGGCATTATGCCCGTCAGTGTGACAGTTATCAGAATGCTAGGGAGGCATCCTTTGCAGAGGTATTGAGCCTGGAGAAATGGAGGAAGAAGGCGTCAGGCTGGGTGATTGTGACGGAGGGGGAAACCTCTATGCTGCCAGGAGAGAGTGGCCCAGCTACGGCAGCCATTGAGAGTGGGGTTGGTGCAGCCAATGCTTCAGCATCAGGGGCAGCTTCAGGGCCTGTGTTTTTGGACGGACAGGTAGTAGAGGGGAGGGGCAATGGGCCTGGCTCCACTGAGATCAAGAGTATGGATACTAGAGCACTGGCTCATCAAGTGTTTGAGCAGCAGCAGGATGGAGTGGACTCTAGCCCGCTGTCCTTATCTGAGGTAATAAGTGATATTTCATCTAGTGAGATAGAACACTGAATGGGGGATGTCGGTGGACCCAGGGACTGGAGAGACAAGTAATAGTGGGCAGGGGGTGGTGGATTCATTTGTATCCATTAGAAAACTGAGCAGTCAGGTTGGTGGTGTGGAATTGGAAGGACAGAATCTTTAAACCACAGATTTAATTATGTCTGGAATCTCCTTTTTGGTACCATTAATCAAGGCTCTTATGGTATGTACTATTAATAATAGGAGTGTGGGGTCGAAGTGGAGGAGAGCTCTGGTATTGGAGGAGATTAAAAAATGTAATGCTGACATATTTTGTCTTCAAGAGTGTCGCTTGGAAGGCCTGCCAGGGAAAGAAAAGTGGGATTTAGGGGACGCGTGCACCTCTCAAAATGAGGTTGTAGGCATCCTATGTAAGAATAGGGAAATTAAGATTGTGTCTAGTGAGATTATTATACCGTGCAGGATCCTTATGTGTATATTACAGTTTTGTGGTTTTCCGTTTAAATTATTTAATGTTTATGGTCATGCTAATGAAGGAGAGAGGATGGATCTCTTAAGAGACCTAAGGCTGTATCTGCCAGGGAGGGGGCCTTGTATCATCACAGGAGATTTAAATTGTATCCGTTTTGAGAAGGACAGAGTAGGTGTGGGGGAGAGCAAACTGGATGCCTCCTCTAAAGTACTTAATGAGATTATTGTGGATTTAAGTTAAGGATGTGGCAGAATAGGTGGGAGGTGTGGGGAGGGATTTTACATTCTTTCCGGATAGGGGGGTTGGTAAGTCCTGCATTGATTTTATTTTGGTTGGGCAAAACTTCCAAGTACAGGGTAGTAACACTTTTAAAGTTTCCTTTTCCGATCATGTGGCACTAATAGGAAAGCTTTATTTTGGGGATGACCCTCCTTATGGGAAGGGAGTATGGAAGTTGAACACTTTCTTATTGGAAGATGGAGAGGTTTGTCGAGCCTTTTTGTCCTTTTTTTTCGAATTGGCCACTGAGAGGGGCAAGTTTGAAGATATTCTCCTTTGGTGGGATTGGGTAAGGAGAGGGTGGCAGAGTGGTTCCAAAAGGTGAGCATTAAAAAAGCTAAAGAGAGGCGGGAAAAGAATGCAAGGCTGGTATCCCAGCTGCATTTTCTCTATACATGTAAACCCTGTGGCTGAATGTGGAAGAGGAGATACAGCAAGTGAGGATGGAGACAAACAAAGATTTAAGACAAAGAGGGAAAGAAATATTTTTTAGGGCAAATGTACGTGAGGAGGGAGAGAAATGTACACAATACTTTTTTAAAAAGGCCTTTAACCCAAGGGGTTTCTTCTCAGCTATTGAATCACAAGGGAGGGAGGTGAATGGTGAAGAGATGAAGGAAGAAATTATGTTCTTTTATGAGAAGCTCTATAGCGGACAAGGGGGGCTCAGGAAGAGGAGATGGAGGAGTATTGCAAGGTTTTGGAGAAATCAGTGAATGAGGAGGAGGTAGAGGAGTTGGAGATGGGTGTAATGTCTCCAGAATTATGGAAAACAATTAAATCAATGTCACCTAATAAGACTCCGGGTACCGATGGTCTGCCAGTAGAGTTTTATGTTAAATCCTGGTCATTGGTGGAGGTTTATTTTTTGGAGGTTATGCGTTTTTGTATGGATAACTGCTGCATCTCAGAGTCCATGAAAGAAGAAATCATCACTTTGATTTTAAAAAAATAGAATTGGAAAGACATTAGGAATTGGAGACCTATCACTCTCCTCAATTGTGACTATAAAATCTTAGCCAAATTGATGGGAAACCGATTGAGGGGGGTAATGGGGAACCTGGTAGGAGATTGGCAGACCTGTGCGATACCAGGGTGGAGAATGTGCGATAATTTGGTGTTGTTGAGGGACCTAATATTTCATATGCAGGCTAACAACAGACCTTTGGTAGTGATTAGCGTGGACTTAGAGAAAGCATACGACAAGGTGTCTCATGTCTTCTTGTTTCAATGCCTAAAGCAGTTGGGGATCCCAGAACATATGACTAAGATCTTAAAGAGCCTGTATACTGATATCACTAGTTGAACGGAAGTAAATGGGGACTTGAGGAACAGCGGTTGAGATTAAATCGTGTGTCAGAGAGGGTTGTCCACTGTCCCAGATATTATTCATCTGTGCAGTGGAACCTGTGCTTAGACATGTACAAAGAGATAAAGTAATGAAGGGGGTCTTTCTTCCTGGGGGGGGTGGTCAGTATGTCAAAACATTGGCTTATATGGAAGATTTAATGTTCCTATGTGGGTCCCAGGCAGAGTTTAATAGAATGACCCTGTCACTCTGGATTTTTTTGGGTGTGTCAGGGCTATCAGTTAACTGGGGAAAGTGTCAGAGATGCGATGTGAGCGCGACCCCAGATATCAGGTCAGATATGATTCCAAAGATGGAAACTGTGATGGTGCTGGAGATCTATTTTGGGAGCAACCTCAATAGTCAGGTGAACGCGGAGGTGGCGGTAAATAAGATCAAAAACAAAGGGAATTTCTGGAAAACAAGGTCACTGACTTTGACTGGTAAGACATTGATCACAAAGGCAGTCTTTCTGCCGTTGGTTGTGTTCTTTTGCCTTGTATTTCCCCCTAATAAGATTTGGTGTAGGAAACTGGAGGCTGCCTTCTACCGCTTTATCTGGGGCTCCAAGATGGAGAGGCTCCAGAGGGAGGTGTTGCAGAGAGGGGTGAGTAAAGGAGGGTATGAGTTTCCGAATGTGGGGAATTTTGTTGATATGCAATATTGGCTTGGCAATTTTAGATCGGTGGTGAGTAACTGTAGAGCTGCAAGTACTATGAAATACCATGCAGGGAGGTTGTTTGCAAGATGGGGGTGGTGCAAGAGGGACCTATCAAAGCCTATGTCCTTAATAATACCTGCACTTTATTTGAGACTAAGGATGTTCTATGAGGATTTTGGTTTGGAGGGGTGCTTGTACCGATAAGAAGAGATTGAAGCTGTGGTTGACAAGAGGCCAGACAGTTTGTAATATGTTCAATCTTAAGTCTAAAGTGGCGGAGGAGGTGTGGTCAATGTTGAAATGGAGGGAATAGGCTTCCAATAGGCAGAGGGAAATTACCTGGCTGACATTCCATGAATGTCTGATGACGACGTTGTTCCTAAACTCAAGAGACCTGAGTAGGTCGAACCAATGCCCTAGGGAGGGGTGTGCATCTCTGGAATCCATGTACCATGTTTTTTGGGGTTTTTGGTTTGCTTGTAGAGTAAGGAGGCGGTTGGGTAAGTTTGTAAAGGAAGTGATTGGTGTGCAGACTTTATGTATGGAAGTATGGGTGTTTGGTTATGGTTGGTGGGGAAAAGGAGCTATAGAAGACATTATGGATGTTTTCAAGTGTTATGAAGAAGGTGCTGTGGGACGTTAGATGTCAGCATGTGAGGAAAAATATGGTACTGTCAGTGGAGGAATGTGTGGACTGTGCTGGCAAGATTGTACTTGTTCTATCTTCGAGATGTGGACAAAGAAGGAGTAGATTACGCTGAAGGGGAGTGGAAGAAACGGAGGTGGAGGGCGTGCATCCCAAGTCGGCAAGGAGTGATCTGAAGGAATGAGATGAGGTAGGAGGAAGGGATGAGAGTCATATGAGTTATAATATGAGGTTTAGGTTGTAGGATGAGAGCTGTTTTGGCTAAAAGTATTAGTATAGGAGGAAGGGAGGTAATAGGGTATGAGTAAGGTTGTAAGTTAGGGTATGAGTTTGGATGATGAGTGGATGACCTTTTGTTTTATTAGGGTAGGGGGGCGGAGGTTGTGAGTGAGTTTGAGTGGGCGAGTGCTGAGTTTTGGGTGGAGGGATTCAAGCCATGCCTTTATTTTCTGTTCAAAGGTCTGTATGGTTATTGTAGCCTTCTAGTGGCAGGGCTAGGTATAGCTTGGTGAAGGAAAACTGAAGAGCGGTATGTAGGGATAGAGTACTGGTTAGGAAGACAGAGATTGCAGGGTCAAGCATAGGTGAGGGTAGGCAAGGTGTTAGGTAGGACATGTTTCCAGAACTAATATGATGATGAGATGGCCATGTATATATAAGTTTCATGGAAGAAACGCTAAAATGTAAAGGCTGTCTTGATCTGATAAGTTTGTAAAAAAAAAATGTTTGGGTGTCCTTATCGAGTTTGTAACACATGTATTTTCTCTTTGTATTTTTTTTGTTATGTCTTTGCAAAACAGATGTGTTTTCGAGTAAGTTTTATTTTACTTTGGTTTATTGTATTTTTTTGGGTGAGGGGATATTTTCCCCTGAAATATGTTTGATGTTGTCAATGTGTGTCGTTTGTAGGTTGTTTACTTTGATTTAATTGTTTGTGCTGCATTATTTTGCAAAATATTTCTCAAGATGTTGTGACTAATGTTTAAATCCTTAATAGATATTCATTTGTGGGCGCAGTCCTTTTAACTAATTTTAACCAGGGACGTTGCTAGGTCTACAAAAAATCTGGGGCTAGAACCCATAGCAGCATAGTAAAGAAGGTCATACGCTTGGGCGGGCATACACATGTATATACAGTAATATATGCGTGTGTGGTGTGTGTGTGTTTATATATCCCCAGAGAGCCCCCCACTTACATCAGGGTCCCCAGAGAGCCCCCCATACATCAGGGACCCCAGAGAGCCTCCCCCTTGCATCAGGGTCCCCAGAGAGCCCCCCACTTACATCAGGGTTCCCAGGGAGCCCCCTTACATTAGGGTCCCCAGAGAACCTCCCCTCCCCTTGGGGACCCCTGCAGAGACTCGGGGCTATGGGCCCCAGATTCAGGGCTATAGCCCCAAAAGCCACCCCCTAGTGACGCCACTGATTTTAACCATATTATGTTAGTGTCTCAAATTAACATACATGTGTTTTTTGCTTTCCTTGCTCTTTTCCAAGTCCTGTTTTGTTGACCAATAAAATTTTTAGCAAATTTTATTTTGTGTTTTTTGTTACCTTTCATGCAACAGATTTACCAGCTGCAGCTTAACTAGGCTGATTGGCATGGCAAATCAAAAAAATGCGTGATTTATCTAAGTTACTTTCCTGGTGCCTTCATGATAGCATATGCATGGAATGTGCGTATGCTGCCATGGATAGGCACAAGGAAAGAAATTACAGAGAGGTAAGTATTCAATTTTCCATTTTAGCGCAGTGGTTCTCAGCTTCAGTCCTCAAGTACCCCCGAAAGGACATGTTTTTGGAATTTATTTTAGCTAAAATAGCTGTCCAAAATACCAAGCCATTGACTCTGATTTAAAGCACCTGGGCAAGATAAAGGAAAACCTGCAAACATGGCCTGTTGGGGCTACTTGAGGACAGGGTTGAAAAGCACTGATTTAGAGCATTGTGTTAAAATCTAGCTCAAGACAATCCTATTCTAATTGTGGGCATTTGAGGGAAACCAAGTGAGTGTTAGAACCCCTGCTTGTCTTTTTTAGGTTGGGCTTTGTGTTCCTTTTCTTAAAATTGGCTTCACTTCCTGTCACATAGCCAAACAGGAAGTGAGGGTAAAATCCTATCAATGTCTTTCCTTGGGGACACACAGGTCACTCTAACTAGTGTCCCCAACTCCGCATTAGGCAAATTGCACTCTAGCACTTTGTTGTGTACATCCCAAATGTTTGGGCTTATTAAAGGCAAATCCACTCTGCAATACAAGTGTAGTTGCTGAAAATCTGAGGGGAAGCACTGGTAATTTTAGCATCCAATCATGTAGAAGCAAAGATGTTTTTTGATTTTCCTTGCATGTCCCCCCTTGGGTATCCACCAACTGCACTTGTAGTGCAAAGTGGATTTGCCTTTAGTAAATAAACCCCAAAGTCCAAGATACCTAATAATTTGGAGTGTACAGTGCAAAATGCTAGAGTACAATTTACCTAATGGGGAAACTATTTAGATTGACCTGTGTGTCCCCAAGGAAAGATATTGGTAGGGTTTTCCCCTTACTTCTTGTTTGACTATGTGACAGGAAGTGAATGAATTTGAAGGAGAAAGTGGCAACATTTGGGAGGTGTCTTCACCCTATCAAGGGTGCAGACATCCCCAAAAACTTACAAGACTTCAAATCCCTCTGCACTCTATCCCCAAGAAAAAATAAGAAAGGATTTCATTTAGTTGAACTTTGCAAAGACACATTCCTAAGTTCAACTGTGATGCATGTCAATGCCCCATTTAGACCTTGTTTAATAGAAAACACCAGTTGCCTTTCGCTATAAACATTTGTTAGTCCAGTCCTGGAAATCTGCATCTGATTTACTATTAATTTACATCCAAATATGGATTCCTGCAGCCAAATGCATCTAGATGTGCGAATTCTGTGTGCACATAGGTATGTGTCTGTGGCGCATATCTGTTTCCCGGAAGCGGTGGACAGCACACAGGAATGACATCATGCCCCTACAGGAAGTTGCTTGTACTGCTGCCAATTTCTTCCCACCACCATGCCCAGCTCACTGTTCTCCGAGTAAGAGATGATCCTTATTTGCAAATTAAGAAAATAATTGTATTTTTTTTTAACATGGGGTGGTGTTTGTGTGGGTCCCTAACACACATTCAGACATATTAGGGCCAGTTTAACTACCAGCATGTTTTTAGAGTGTGGGAGGAAACCCACACAGGCACACGGAGAACATGTAAACTCCAGGAAGATGGTGTCACGATCAGGATTTGAACCAGCAACCCTTTTTGCTGCTAGGTGAAAGTGCCAACCACTACACCACTGTGCTGCCTGAATATATATCTATAGATGTAGGTTCTTGTGTCCACCAGCAGAGAGAAGTTGGGTAGATGCCACACTCCCAAATCTGGAGGCATAATAATGGTCTAGCACAGGTCTTAAAACTATGGCCCTCCAGTTGTTCAGGAACTGCAATTCCCATCATGCCTAGTCATGTCTGTGAATGTCAGAGTTGTACAATGCCTCATGGGATGTGTAGTTCCACAACATCTGGAGAGCCAAGGTTTGAAGATTCCTGATCACTCTATCATGTCTTGAAGAAAGGTTCTCATGTGTCTTGCATAATGCCCAAGAAATATCAATAGGAAAATACAAATGGGTCATGGCTAGGGATGGGCTTTATGTTCAGGTCGAACATGAGTTTGACTCGAACATTGGCTGTTCGCCCGTTCGCCGAATAGCGAACAATTTGGGGTGTTCACGGCAAAATTCTAAAGCCGCAGAACACCCTTTAAAAGTCTATGGGAGAAATCAAAAGTGCTAATTTTAAAGGTTGATATGCAAGTTATTGTCATAAAAAGTGTTTGGGGACCTGGGTCCTGCCCCAGGGGACATGTATCAATGCAAAAAAAGCAGTGATTTTAACAGTGAAACAATAAAAGTGTAATATTCCTTTAAATTTCTTACCTGGGGTGTATCTAAAGTATGCCTGTAAAGTGGCACATGAACAGTCTGACAGCAAAATGACATTTCTAAAGAAAAAAAAGTAATTTAAAACTATTCTCGGCTATAATGAATTGTCGGTCGGGCAATACACATAAAAGTTCATTGATAAAAACAGCATGGGATTTCCCCTCAGGGGAACCCCAAACCAAAAAAAAAAAAAAAAAAATGTGTGTGGGTCCCCCCAAATTCCAGGCCCTTCAGGTCTGGTATGGATATTAAGGGGAATCCTGCACCAAAATAAAAAAAAATATGGCATGTGGGTCCCCCTCAAAATCCATACCAGACCCTTATCTGAGCACGCAACCTGGCAGGCCGCAGGAAAAGAGGGGGTGAGAGAATGCCCCCCTCCTGAACCATACCAGGCCACATGCCCTCAAAATTGGGAGGGTGCTTTGGGGTAGCCCCCACAAAGCACCTTGTCCCCATGTTGATGGGGAGAAGGGCCTCATCACCACAACCCTTGCCCAGTGGTTGTGGGGGTCTGTGGGCGGGGGGCTTATCGGAATCTGGAAGCTCCCTTTAACAAGGAGACCCCCAGAACCTGCCCCCCCCCCCCTGTGTGAATTGGTAATGGGGTACAGTTGTACTCCTACCATTTCACAAAAAAAGTATCAAAAATGTTAAAAAAAGACAATAGACAGTTTTTGTCAATTCCTTTATTAATGTCTTCTTCTTTCCCTGTGTTAGGTACCTGAGTGGTGAGCCTGACTTCGCTGGGAGAGGGCCTCTCTTACGGCTCTGGTTCAGGGCCCACTGGAGTGGAGACAGTGGTCCCGTGAGCACAGCGGGGTAGGAGTGCCTGGAATGGATGCTGTGGGAGACGTAGCTGATCAGTAGCGATCTCCTGGATGTTGAAGCAGCAGAGACTGGCAGGTAGCGGAGCAGGGTCCGGATGTAGGGTGACCCCGAGATGGCGTCAGCAACTCTGGAAGTATGCAGCATGCGGGGAGCAGGCAGAGGGGTCGTCAGGCAGGCCGGGTCTGGATACACTTGGCAGGCAGGTAAGTGGGCACAGGCAATGGAGAGGTCAGACAGGCAGGAGATCAGCGTTCAGGTATCAGTCCAAAGCAGAGTCAACAGGCCGGAATCAGGAGTGGAGAAGGCAGCAGAGTCAAGTGGAAGCCGGATCAGGTAAACAGGAGTACACAACAGAGGCAGGTTAAACAAGGGGCAAACTGCAGATGAACAGCACTTGACATGTGCAGCTGTCATTCTTTTAAAGGCCAACTGGCGCCAAACAGCGCTAACGCGTCACGTGTGCGCCCGCGACGCACGTGCCCGCGCTCGCTGCGCACGCGCGCGCGCCTGAGGAGTACGACGGCGCGTACCCTCGTTTCGACGCCCGGACGAATCAGCGGCGCGTGTGCGCATGCGCGCGCGCCGGTTCGACCGTACGTCGCAAGTGGAGCCCTGACATTGCCCCCCCACAAGGGGCAACCTCCGGGTGCCCAGTTGGTCATCCTTCTCAGGGTGTGAAATGAAAAAAGCACGAATTAGTCTTCCAGCATGTATATTGTCCTCAGGTTCCCAAGAATTGCTTTCTGGGCCGAAGCCCTTCCATTTGATTAGAAACTGTCTTTGCCCTTGTCGCCTTCTACAGTCTAGAACAACTTCTACCTCGTACTCCTCGTTTCCATCCACTAGGACAGGTTCAGGAGGCCCGGACTCCCTATTGGGGAAGGGATCGGGTACCGAGGGTTTCAATAGAGAGACATGAAACACAGGATGTATCTTCATGGTGTCTGGCAGGGACAGTTCATAGGACACCTCATTAATCCTCCTCTTTACAGGAAAAGGGCCCAGGAACTTGGGTGCCAACTTCTTAGAGGGACAGGTTAACTTTAAATTAGAAGAGGAAAGCCATACCTGATCCCCGATTTGCAGATTCAACTCTCCCCTCCTCTTTTGGTCAAAGGCTTTCTTACTGTCCGCCTGGGCCTTGGTTATGGCTTCCTGGAGGATTTGGTTGTTGCGGCTTAGGAAGGTCACTGCGTCCTGGACCGCTGGAACTGAGGACTCTGTAAGAAAATCTGGTAGAAATGTTAAATGGAACCCATAATTGGCGAAAAACGGGGACTGTCCCGTGGTCGAGTGGCTGGCGTTGTTGTACGCGAATTCTGCTAAGGGCAGCAGAGAAACCCAATCATCTTGCACAAATGAAGTGAAACACCTAATATATTGTTCGAGGGTCTGGTTTGTGCGCTCAGTCTGCCCATTAGTTTGAGGGTGGTAAGCTGAGGATAGGGCCAGCTCAATCTTTAGACTATCACACAGTGCCCTCCAAAACCGCGAGGTGAACTGGACTCCCCTGTCCGAGACTATATTCTTGGGTACCCCGTGTAACCTAACGATCTCTCGGATGAAAACACGGGCCGTCTCTGCTGCAGATGGGGTTCCCCTTAGGGGTAGGAAGTGGGCCATCTTTGAGAGTCGGTCAACGACTACAAAGATGGCCGTGTGATCTTCAGAGGGGGGCAGCTCGACTATAAAGTCCATCGTTATCATACGCCAGGGTCGATCAGGTGCAGGTAGAGGCTTGAGTAGGCCCCAGGCCCGGCCCCTAGTAGTCTTGCTTCGGGAGCACACTGGGCATGAACTGACATACTTGGAGCAGAATTCCTTCAGACCAGGCCACCAGAAGGTGCGCTGCACCAAGTCAAGAGTCTTTCGGGCCCCAAAGTGTCCTGCTAGTGGGTGATCGTGGAGGAGGGCCAATACTTTAACCCGGATGGGTTCGGGAACAAACACCTGGCTGTCCTTCCAGAGAAGCCCCTCTCTACGATTTAGTGAAAGTCCTGGGGGAAGGAGCGGGTTCAGGGAGGCCTCCCTGATCTGGGACAGTAAATCCGGCTGTAGTAGAAGGAAGTTGCTTGCAGGGAGGATGGTATCAGGAGGTGTGGAGTCTTTAGGGCAGTCGAACATGCGTGAAAGCGCATCTGGCTTTACATTTTTAGATCCAGGCCGGTAGGTAATGTGGAAGCTGAAACGTGAAAAGAAGAGGGCCCAGCGGGCTTGTCGTGGTTTTAGACGTTTTGCCGTCCTTAAGTACTCAAGATTCTTGTGGTCCGTGTAAATTAGTACAGGGTGGACTGCTCCCTCCAGCAAGTACCTCCATTCCTCCAGCGCTGATTTTATGGCTAGCAGTTCTCGGTCACCTACATCGTAGTTCCTTTCTGCGGGTGAAAGTTTCCGGGAAAAGAAGCCCACAGGGTGCATTAGGTCCTTATTGCCCTGGCGTTGGGAGACCACGGCCCCCACTGCTACCTCAGAGGCATCCACTTCCAGGATGTATGGGAGAGATGGGTCAGGGTGACTGAGGATGGGAGCGGATGTGAATCGCTCCTTGAGTTTCACAAACGCCTCCTGGGCCTCTGGACCCCAATGAAACCGTACATTCTGCCTTGTTAGCTGTGTGATTGGTGAGATGATGGCCGAGAACCCCTTGATGAACTTTCTGTAAAAATTAGCAAATCCGACAAAACGCTGCACACCCTTCTTGTCAGAGGGTGGCGGCCAGTCCAGCACAGCCGTTACCTTCTGCGGGTCCATCTCGATGCCTGCTGGGGAGATCTGAAGACCCAAGAATTGGATGCTCTGCTGCTCGAAGGTGCACTTCTCTGCTTTCGCGTACAATCCGTGCTGACGAAGACGGAGTAAGACTCGGCCCACATGCCCCCGATGCTGCTCAAGCGTTCTGGAGAAGATTAGGATGTCATCCAAGTATACAATGACAAAAATGTCCAGGAAGTCCCTGAAGACCTCATTTATGAGGTGCTGGAAAGTAGCCGGGGCATTACAAAGGCCGAAGGGCATAACTAAGTATTCGTAATGCCCAAAACGGGTACGAAATGCAGTCTTCCATTCATCACCTGATCGGATGCGAACCAGGTTATAGGCCCCTCTTAAGTCCAGTTTGGAGAATATGGTGGCCGCTCTTAGTTTTTGAAACAGTTCCGGTATTAAGGGTAAGGGATAGCGATTTTTAATTGTAACTTTATTTAGCTCCCGGTAGTCCACACAGGGTCGGAGTGACTGGTCTTTCTTGGTTACAAAGAATATGCCGGCCCCTGCGGGTGAGGTGGAGTGACGTATAAACCCCTTCTTTAGGTTCTCCGAAATGTAGGCCTTCAGGGCCTCTTGTTCCTTCTCGGAAAGGGGGAAGATACGCCCGAACGGAATCTCGGCCCCCGGCAAAAGTTCTATGGGACAATCATAGGTGCGGTGTGGGGGTAGGGTGTCCGCTCCCCGTTTACTAAAGACGTCTAAGAATTCATGGTATGGTTCCGGTACCGCTTGGATCAGGTCAGTATCAGAGTCCAGACAAAGAAGCGTAGCGGGTTGTACCGGAGCTTCGTGTAAGCAATGTTCCAGGCAGTAGGGGGACTGGAACTTGACCTCCCCTGTGGACCAGCAGATGGTCGGATCGTGTGCCTGCAACCAGGGGATGCCCAGGATCACTGGGAACAGGGGGGACGAGATTACGTCCAAGGTTAACAGTTCCTGGTGGTGGAGAGAAGAGATAGTGAACAGAGGTTGGGTCTCCTGGACAACTTGGCCCGATTTAATGCGGGAACCGTCAGCCAGGAAGACGGATAGTCCGCGGGCCTTCCTCTGAAGAGGAATGTCGTGCCGGCTGGCAAAGGTGGTATCGATGAAACAGCTGCAGGCTCCTGAATCAAGGATGGCGTTGGTGCGAATCGTCCTTCCCAGGAACTGAAAAGACAGGGGTAGAGAGATGTGGGTGGCATGGACTGGTAAGTGAGCAGAGTTGATTGACACAGACGAAAGGCACTTACGCAGCTTGCTCGGGCAACTGTTCACAAAGTGTCCGGGCCCACCACAGTACAGGCACAAATTTAGTTGACGGCGTCGGGCACGTTCCTCCAGAGACAGAGTGGGTCGCATGAGACCAAGCTGCATCGGCTCGCCGGCATCGGGGAGAGGATGGGCAGGGGCCATTGGCTGAGCGGGCATGTAACGGCCAGCCGGTAATGGAGCCCTTGCGGTCATCCAAGCCGGACGGTGGACTTGAGCGGATCTCTCGACTCTGCGTTCCCGGAGCCGACGGTCAATTTGTATGCTCAAAGTTATCAGGCCCTCCAAAGTGTCTGGGGTGCCCACTCGGGCAAGTTCATCCTTTAGGCCTTCGGAGAGGCCCATGCGGAACTGATGCCTTAAAGCCGAGTCATTCCACTCGGTGTCTGCGCTCCATCGTCTAAAGTCTGTCACATAGTCCTCGGCCGTTCTGCGGCCTTGCTGGAGCGCAGATAGAGCAGACTCGGCTGTGGTGGTTAGCTGGGGGTCCTCGTAGAGTTGCGCCATGGCTTCCAGGAAAGACGAGAGGGACTGCGTCAGCATGCTATTTCCCTCCAGCAGGCGATGAGCCCAAATCTGAGGTTCGCCCTGCAGCAGGGAGATTACGAACCCCACTTTGGTGGCCTCTAGGGAGAAGGTTCTGGGTTGAAGAGCAAAGTATAACTGGCAGGCGTTGCGGAAGACACGGAATTTGGAACGATCTCCGGAGAAGCGATCAGGAACAGGTACTCTGGGTTCAGGAGGCAGCATCACCACCGCAGGAGGAGTAGCAGGTGTTGCAGAAGGTTGCGGAGATGTAGGAGCCGCAACATTGGGGTCAGCAAGTTGCTGCACTCGACCTTCCAGTCTGGTATACCCTTCTTGCAGGGATTGCACCGCCTGAGTGAGGGCTGCCAGGTGTGAGCAGAACTCCTTCATGGCAGAGGCTTCTCCCGCAGGCTCAGTCATGGCTGTTCGTACTGTTAGGTACCTGAGTGGTGAGCCTGACTTCGCTGGGAGAGGGCCTCTCTTACGGCTCTGGTTCAGGGCCCACTGGAGTGGAGACAGTGGTCCCGTGAGCACAGCGGGGTAGGAGTGCCTGGAATGGATGCTGTGGGAGACGTAGCTGATCAGTAGCGATCTCCTGGATGTTGAAGCAGCAGAGACTGGCAGGTAGCGGAGCAGGGTCCGGATGTAGGGTGACCCCGAGATGGCGTCAGCAACTCTGGAAGTATGCAGCATGCGGGGAGCAGGCAGAGGGGTCGTCAGGCAGGCCGGGTCTGGATACACTTGGCAGGCAGGTAAGTGGGCACAGGCAATGGAGAGGTCAGACAGGCAGGAGATCAGCGTTCAGGTATCAGTCCAAAGCAGAGTCAACAGGCCGGAATCAGGAGTGGAGAAGGCAGCAGAGTCAAGTGGAAGCCGGATCAGGTAAACAGGAGTACACAACAGAGGCAGGTTAAACAAGGGGCAAACTGCAGACGAACAGCACTTGACATGTGCAGCTGTCATTCTTTTAAAGGCCAACTGGCGCCAAACAGCGCTAACGCGTCACGTGTGCGCCCGCGACGCACGTGCCCGCGCTCGCTGCGCACGCGCGCGCGCCTGAGGAGTACGGCGGCGCGTACCCTCGTTTCGACGCCCGGACGAATCAGCGGCGCGTGTGCGCATGCGCGCGCGCCGGTTCGACCGTACGTCGCAAGTGGAGCCCTGACACCCTGCTTCTTCGTCCATCTTCTTCTGGTCTTCCTTCAGTGTTCTTCTTCTCCCTCCATCTTGTTCTTCCTCCGTCTCTTCCTCTGGTCTTCTCGTCTGGCATCTTCCTCCGGCTTCTTCTTCTCTGCTTCGTCCTCTGATCTGCCTCAATGGGATTCTCCCGCTGTGTGACGCTTCTGTTCAGGTGACAGCTCTTATAAAATGGAGGGCGGGGCCACCCGTGGCATCAAAGGGGGCGGGGTCACCCGTTTACGTCACCGGGTGGCCCCACCCTCAGCTATATAAGGTCTATCACAGAGAAGAAGCGTTAGTTGGCGGGAGCCTCCCATGGAGGCGGAAGGGTTGCAGCTTTTTTTTTCTTTTTCAGTCCGTCGGGCGGCGTGAATTTACATCGCTGGACATTTTTATTTTTTTATTTTTTAATAAAGGACTTGTCCCAAACTGTCTCTTGTCTTTTTTACCATTTTTTATTTTTTTTTGTGAAATTGTAGGGGTACAATGTACCCCATTACCAATTCACATAGGGGGTAGGCCGGCATATGGGGATGAGGCCTTGTCCCCATCAACATGGGGACAAGGTGCTTTGGGGTCAGACCCCAAAGTACCCTCCCTATGTTGAGGGCATGTGGCCTGGTACAGTTCAGGAGGGGGGGCACTCTCTCATCCCTCCTCTTTTCCTGGGGCCTGCCAGGATGCATTAAAAGCCTTAAAAATAAGCACTTTTGATTTTTCATGTTAGTGTCCCATAGACTTTAACGGTGTGGCGAATTTCCCATGAACACCGCATATTGTTCGCTGTTCGGCGAACAGGAGAACACCTGATGTTCGAGACTTATGTTCGACTCGAACATCGGGCTCATCCCTATTAGTTAGTGTGCTAAACTGTGCTATATTGCTTCAATTGTCAGTGTAGAAAATTAGTTTAGTGTCAGTCTAGGGATAGTGTGAGTGTAGTGAGGAGGACCATCATTCAGCTTTGCATAGTGTACAGCTAGAGTAGGAACAGCTCAGATAGTTTCACTGTAGTGTAGAGAGACCGTGTCAGTAATCTTGACATTAGTGTATAACTAGAGTAGGGACAGTTGAGATAGCGTCAGTGTAGTGACAGTTGAACACAGTCATTTGATTATGTTACTGCCAGTTTAAGGCCATTTACTTCTGTGTGCATTACTGCCAGTTTAACGCCATATAGTTTTGCGTGCGTTACTGCCAGTTTAACACCATATAGTTTTGTGTGCGTTACTGCCAGTTTAACGCCATATAGTTGTGTGTGTGTTACTGCCAGTTTAATGCCATATCGTTTTGTGCACGTTCCTGCCACTTTGCCAGTTTAACGCCATATAGATCTGTGTGCGTTACTGCCAGTTTAACGCCATATAGTTCTGTGTGTCACTGTACGTTTGGCAAATTATATTGCAGTATATTATAGTATATATACGTGGAGTGTGTCTGTGTAGTGTGAGTTCTCAAATAAAGTGCACCAAACACCTCTTTATATTGATTAAATTGCATCTACGTACAGATTTCAACTTCTTCTTTACATTTGCTTATAAGCACCTCCCCTCCCTCCCTCCCAATAAAGTCTGGGAGGACAACAAGAGGCAGATGTTCCATTGGCACTGTAAGGGCAACCAGCAACAAAGCAACAAATGTGTCCACAGGCAAAGGTGGACGTGGTGGTAACTCAGTCCTCACGCAGGGAAGCCGGGAGGCGAACCATGTATAATTGAACATATGTGGATATAGTGCATAAAGAAAACGACCCCTGTTCTTTTCTATGTGATTATTGTTTCTGTCTGTTTTTTCATGTTTTTGTAATAAAATAATACATTTTTTCATACTTTGTTGTGATATATTAATTTTATTGAATCAAGCACCCATAAAGTCCCATACTCCCAACATGGGTTTCACTTCCTTTTTTTTATTTTACTATTATGTGTTTAGTTCATTCTGGCATTAGTGGCATCCCTTGTTCTGTGCCCGACTTACACAGAGTGTGGCTTATGCTAGGTGAACAAATTCACCCAAGTTCCTCATTTTATACTATTATCTTATGAGTTGATACACAACATTTTGTAATCATCTCTATATAATGACTTATTGCTTACATGGCATTACTGTTAAAATTTCTGTATTTTCATTTCAGAATACATCAATCTTTCAACTCTCTAAAGAAGATACTTGATGTTTAAAAGTCAAAAAAATATGGGAGTTTCTTCACATAGAGGGGTCCTTGATATCCTCTGTGTGGAATTGATGAATTTGCTGCCAGAGGCTTCTTATCATGATCGGAGATGCGGCGTGTCAACATGCTGGGCGCGCGCTGGCATGTTATCCTGCTGGATGTCATATGACGCCCAGTCAGGATAACAGAAACACTTCCCGGACATCAATCTGTTATAGGCCAGGCAGGAAGTGGTTAAGAAGGTAGCAGCTCAGTTAGTTGTTGATGTTCCTTCAAGAAGTTTGAAGGAAAAAGGGAGCAGGGAGATGGGTATTAAGCTGTTCAAACTGGAATGGTCCATTGAGAGTTTGTATGGGGTTGACCAGTGCATGAAGATGCTGGTAGAGAGGGAGATGTTGAAAATGTGAGCTAGAGAGCACAGAATGTAGCAAGAAGGTGAGCATAGTAGTTGTGAGGGAATGAGGTCCAGGGTAAAGGTAGTTGGGTGGACCACAGAAAGAATTTTAGCAACTTCTTCAGTGGTAACAGGGTCAAAATAGGAAAGTATTGAGAGTGGTGGTAGATATGTTGGTTTTAGGAGCTAGCAAGACAGTGGTGATCTCATCACAAATTGTATCAATCTTGTTTTTACATAAATGGCAATCTCCTGGGCAGTGAGCAAATTAGTGGGAGCCAGTGAGGGACACATAGTGAGTTATGCCCTGTACACACAAACGGAAATTCCGCCAGCAAAAGTCCGATGAGAGCTTTTGGTCGGAAATTGCGACTGTGTGTATGCTCCATCGCACTTTTTTTGGCAGAATTCCAGCCAGCAAAAGATTGGGAGCAGGTTCTCTATTTTTCAGTTGGAAAAAGTTCCTATCCGAAAATGCATTAGTCTGTATGCAATTCGGACGCGCAAAAAATCACGCATGCTCGGAAACAATTTGACGCATGCTCGGAAGCATTGAACTCCATTTTCTGGGCTCGTCTTAGTGTTGTACATGACCACGCCCTTGACGGTCGAAAGTTCCGAGACTTTTGTGTGACCGCGTGTATGCAAGCCAAGCTTGAGCAGAATTCCGTCTGAAAAAACATCCAAGATTTTTCTGACGGAAATTCCGCTCATGTGTCATGGGGCATAAGGTTATAAAAGAGTTGTGAGCTGGTTGAGAGGGTATTAATGAAAGTGACAAAGTAGCAGCATGGAGGCAGGAGTTGTATTTTTGGAGGGTAGTGGTACAGAGTCTTGCAAGGATATAGTTTTATGCCACAATCACTCAAGAGCATCCTTTGAGGCCAGGTCAGATTTTGTAATATATTTGATCTACCATGCAAAATAGTTTTGAAATTACGGGTTGTTACATTTTTTTTTGTTAGAGGATCAGAAGAATAGCCTAACATTTTTGGATGCACTTTTTGATTCACAAACTATTTAATGCTATGATAATGTTATGCAATATGTTTCTAAATGTGCACAAGATTAATGATAATGCTGTATATACAGTATCTCACAAAAATGAGTACACCCCTCACATTTTTGTAAATATTTTATTATATCTTTTCATGTGACAACACTGAAGAAATCACACTTTGCTACAATGTAAAGTAGGGAGTGTACAGCTTGTTTTAAAGTGTAAATTTGCTGTCCACTCAAAATAACTTACAGTCTTAATGTCTAAACTGCTGGCAACAAAAGTGAGTACACCCCTAAGTGAAAATGTCCAAATTGGGTCCAAAGTGTCAATATTTTGTGTGGCCACAATTATTTTCCAGCACTGCCTTAACTCTCTTGGGCATGAAGTTCACCAGAGCTTCACAGATTGCCACCGGAGTCCTCTTCCACTCCTGCATGATGACATCACGGAGCTGGTGGATGTTTCGCTCCTCCCCCTTTCATTTGAGGATGCCCCACAGATGCTCAATAGGGTTTAGGTCTGGAAACAATTTTGGCCAGTCAATCACCTTTACCCTCAGCTTCTTTAGCAAGGCAGTGGTCATCTTGGAGTTATGTTTGGGGTCATTATCATGTTGGAATACTGCCCTGTGGCCCAGTCTCCGAAGGGAATGGATCATGCTTTGCTTCAGTATGTCACATTACATGTTGGCAATCATGGTTCCCTCAATGAACTGTAGCTCCCCAGTGTCGGCAGCACTCATGCAACCCCAGACCATGACACTCCCACCATGCTTGACTGTAGGCAAGACACACTTGTCTTTGTACTCTTCACCCGGTTGCCGCCACACACGCTTGACACCATCTGAACAAAATAAGTTTATCTTGGTCTCATCAGACCAAAGGACATGGTTCCAATAATCCATGTCCTTAATATGTGGTCCAATATCTATGTAACATACACTGTGTATACTAGTGGTGAATTTAATGTAAGCATGTCTTATACGTTTTCATTGAATTTATAAATAAATTTGAGACCCCCCCGGGTAGGGATTATATTTTCTTTGAGTGCTATAATTAAGGTCACAACTAGTATACTTCATTTTGATACTGGGAAATCTTACCTTAGATGTCTCCAAGACATATATCAAACCACCTGGTCATTAGGCTGGTAGCACTTACCCAGCACAGCAAATACAGATGCAGTTTGCTTTTAAAGAAATATCCAGCCACATTTTAATTTACCAGAAAATCTACATAATATAAAGTTCTATGCACTTGCCAGTTTTACTGCCACAGCTGTACTGAAAGATACAGATCAGTTCCCATTAGTTAGGAGTATTATTGTACTTCAGTAATAGAGGTGGGCCAATTGCTTTTGTTGTAAGCATTTTTTATTCTGCTACAGAAACAAAACCTTCTTAAGCTATACATTGTCTTCCAAAAATGCATTCATGAACAAAAAGCTTACACGGGTAAGTAACTACTAACGTAACACAAATAAAAATTCTGTGCTTTAGCTAGAAATCTTTATTAATTAGTAAGGAATGATATTGACTTATTCAAATAAGCCATTGCTAATTATCAGAGCGTGGAAGCTATTTCAGAAAAACAACTAATTCCTAACATTGAATCAATAAGGATTCAGCATGAACTTCTTATTGCTTATTAAACTACCTGATTTATATTTGATAGCTAAAAGTTAAAAGATTACAATTAATCTTCTAAATGTCTAAACTGATGGATAATATTTTAGTTTGGGGTAGCTGGTGTATTAAATCACCAGTTGGCAAATTTTATCATTCTTTTGGTGAGACTTTCCTATGAGAGTCCCTTTTATTTTTCTAATGCCTTGACGTATCACTCCTACTGCAAAAGGTGGTATCAGGGGTCAAGTCCTGGGGAAAAAAGTGTGGGAACTCCCACCCAAGATCAACTCGCCCACCAAAAAAAAAAAAATGATACGCTCATATGCACGAACACTTCAAAAGTGGTATTTTTCATCCAATTTTCGTATTGTGTGTATGAAGCTTAACTGTTAGTACATAAAAAAAAACATCCTCAATAAACATAAATACGGTAATTCTCTGAATAATCAGCATTCATTCAATTGTGCTTCCATGCAAATGTGAACATCATGTTCTGATCTTTATTGGGGAATTTTATTTTGTATATAGAGTGTTTATGTGGCGAGTTTACACTTTTCATTGAACAGAGTTTGGATAACACAGGGTTAAATGGAAAGGTCATAAATTAACTGCACATTATCTGGGGAGGAGCGCATCACGAGAGGTCTGACTAAATACAATCTCTTAGCAGCAGGGACCTGATCCACCTGTCAGCTAGCTGTGATTGACAGGTAGATCGAAGCAGAAGCTGTCATGGGGCCCCCTACTGGCAATGCCTGAATGGTCTGGTGTTCAGCACTTACTATTGCAAGCTGTGTCGGCAGCTGCTGGTGTAGCACCTGCCACACAGCTCGCATACTTCAAAGTCTTGTAGGACATGGCTGCTAACAGGAACTGAGTTCCTGTTGTGGAAAAAGTACAGGAACTCCATTCCCATGCGTTCCCGCAGGACTTGAGCCCGGGGTGGTATGATGGGTAACTCTGGGAACTATTCCAAGGGCAACTTCCCTTGCACCAAAAAATACTGTTATCTCAGTGCAGCGCTGTTTTATGATGTGTGATCAAACGTGCTCAAAACATAACATGTGTGACAAAACCAACATCAAAATAACAAATTACATAAAAAAAGATATTCACTTAAACAAAAAGCACAATGTCCTTCTTTATGAATGAATGTCATTAACCAATCAGTAAGTGCAGTACAGTCCTCCTATGTGATCTGTATGGTATAAAGAATTAGTGCTGATATAAAAAAAACATGCCAGAGATGTTATTCATATCCTAATTAATTCATGCAAATTGATAAATTAATGTGCAATCTATATATTTCACTTGTGATTGTTCCACCAACTGTAGTGCTCTTCCCTTCACTGACAAATACCTCACCTCCAGTATTTCACCCAAATTAACCCCTTTACTCCTAAGTGTAAAACAAATGTTAATGCCCAAGCACAATTTTGCAACTTTAACATGTGTCATAAACCATACATATCATCACAACTACTGTGTATCCAGTGGATTATACCATGTTTTTTTCAGGACAAATTGGGCTTTTATTTGGTGGTAAATGGTAATGGATATCTCCTGATTTTTTTTTATTATGAAAGGAAAATTGGCCCAAAATAGTAAAAAAAATGATATTTTTTGAAATGTAGCTGTATATTTCTAGCTATTACCATAACCTTCTACCAAACAACAACCCAAAATAAATTCTCTTGCTCCTGACAATCACAGAGATACCACACATGTGTAAGTTAGTTGTTGTTTGTACCCATAGTACAGCCTAGAAACAATACTGTGCATTTTGTTTTGTTTTATCCTACCTAAAACACAGTGACACTGATACTAACTGAAACTAATTAAAAAAAAAAATCCTGCCCCCAAAAAAAACTGACTCCAACCTTGACCTTTGACCTTAACCCAAATACTAACCCTGGCACCAGCTTAGATCAAACCTTGTTGTAGGTATTTTTTTGTATTATTTTATTTTATTATTATTATTATTGATTTTTTTTTTACACACAGTGTTTTTTTTTCTCTCTGCAAGAAGGGGGAGAGATACGATGTATCTCTCTCCTCCATTCAGAGAGCCAAAACATGAATGAAGTGAATGATCACTATTATAGCCAATCAGAGGCTATCACAGCGATCAGGGGACCCAGAGTTGTGATATCTGATAGACTGCAGACAACAAGCCTCTTTCTTATTAAGGGTCCTGGTCTCCAGACACTTACAAGATGGTGGATCGCAAACTTCCTGAAGCCATCAGCCCCACCCTACTCATTACATCACTAAACACGTGACTTCATCAGGGGAGCTCACTTTATCTTTCTGGCAGTTGTCCATTCCAACTGATGTAAGGGGCGGTGTGGAGTGCATCACACAGCTCCCCTTTCTTTTTACTTATTTGAAGTGCATAAAAGTACACTTCTTTCATGTCACTGTACAGCAGCCCGATGCACTGCGCTGCTGTACAGTGACATGCAATCTTGTACTGTGCACTGCAATAAAATGCAACATGTCTGCATTTTATTGTAGCCCACTGCAGAGCAGCTCTGGGTTGTGTTGCAGTGTGAATAGGACATGAATGTTTTCTGTGTGTCCTTGTGGTGACCAGAGTTATAGAGTGTGGTAAAACACCAGTCACTGCATATAGTGTGAATTAGCCCTTACTGCAATATTTTACCTACAGGGAGACTATAGGGTTGTTTTACTAAAGAGAAATAGACTGTGCACTTTTGCAAGTGCAGTTGCTCCAGAGCTTAATAAATGAGGGAGACTTCCGGATCCAGCGCCGCATGGAGTAGCTGAGTCTCCTCTCAGCTCCCGCATTCACGATCCTTAAACCGGCCTAGAAATACCTGCCCGACCCCCTCCTGCCGCCTGCAGCTCATTCGGGTGTCCCCCGACCCCCCTACAACCCGATCGGCCCCTTAGAGCTCTTGCAAGGGCACCTGTACGGCCGCGACGATACACCCGGCCTGACCGCTAAATTGAGGCCCCGGTCTCGGCCTACACGGAACTCGCCATCCGATTCAGGGCCAGAAAACGTTGGCTAAAACCCCCCCTGCCGCCTGCTGTCCCATCGGGTGTCCCCCCCACCCTCACCCGGACTCTGCACTACAGAACCGGCATTTGCCCGCGAACGGCCGCAACGCCCGAACCGGCCATAGCCGCTAATCGAGGCCCCGGCTTCGGGCCTTCACGGACTGGTTCTACTCATTTAGGGCCTTGGGAATTACCTACCGGACCCCCTCCTGCCACCAGCCGCCTCACCGGTGCCCCCCCAGCCTCACTAGTACCCTCCAGGGCCTTATTAATCGCACCTACCCGCAAACGGCCACACAGCCGCAAATTGAGGCCCTGGTCTCGGCCTTCACTTCCAGCCAGGCACTAAAAAAAAAAAAAAAAAAAAAAAGAAGACCCCCTCTCAGCACACTCTGGCCTCCTCCTTGGGGGAATCCCATTTCCATATGGACCGCTTTGTGGAGAAGACCGGCACACGCTCTCACGCAGCCGCACCGACTCACCCGACCCAGTCTCAAATCGAGGCCCCGGTCTCGGCCTCTCCGGACGACACGGCAGACGAACCAGCTATGGAGGTGAGCTCCCACACTCAATCTCCCTCCTCACTTCAGTCCACCCTCTCCCCGCATGCCGCTTCCTCATCATCTAACCTGGGGGACTCCAATACCGACCGTATTGCCCAGGCTGTGGCTGCTCTCCTGTCCCCTATGATAACCGCCTCAGTGGAAAAGGCGGTGGATGCGGGGATGAGGCAAATCAAAGCGCAATTAGGGGAACATTCTACTAGAATCGATGAGGTTGAACACCGCCTTTCAAGTCTGGAGGAAGAAGTTTATCAGGCGCAAACCACCGAACAAGCACAAGACAAGACGAATCAATATATACTCCAAAAACTGGACGATTTGGAAAACAGATCCAGGAGGAGCAATTTGAGATTTGTGGAGAT
Source organism: Lithobates sylvaticus (assembly GCA_028564925.1). Classification (NCBI taxonomy): domain Eukaryota; kingdom Metazoa; phylum Chordata; class Amphibia; order Anura; family Ranidae; genus Lithobates; species Lithobates sylvaticus. The sequence goes on from CM053029.1 coordinate 436,957,772, forward strand.
ACCAGAATCAATACAATCATCAGACCTCATGGAATTCTGTGCCAGACGCATCCCAGAGGCGATGGGCCTTCCTGGCCCATGCAAGGTTGAAAGGGCTCACCGCATGGGAACCTTTGCCCCTGACCGCAAATCTCCCCGCCCGATCATCGCGAAGTACCTCAATTACAATGACAAGTTCACTATACTGCAAAAGTTCAGGAACACCAGATCTCTCCAAATTGACGGTATCAAGGTCTTGATCTTTGCAGACTATTCTTTGGAGGTTTCAAAAAAGAGGAAGGCTTTCCAACAAGTCTGCACGGAATTGTACCAGCGACAGATAAAATTTACATTGGCATTCCCTGCGACTCTCCGCCTCAAAGCCCCCAATGGGGATCAACTGTCCTTCCAGGACTCATCAGAAGCGGAAGCCTTCCTGCGCTCACTGCGATCCGACGCATACACTGACCCCCTGCACAAAGCTTCTCCAAACAACCGCCTTCTGGACCAACGAAGCCCGAGGAAAGACTCCCGAAACGCTTCAGGTCATCTGGACCTGTCCACCGGAACCCCCCACGCTAACATGACGTCTACTCGCCCGTCTTGCTTCCCTTATGATCTCAAGCTATTGCTTGTTACATAATACCTATGCTTACTTCTATAGTCAACTCAGGTATTTGGCTCACTTACACGTGACTGTTTTTTTTTTATTTCCTATTGCTTATGTTATTGGTAATATCTAGCTTCTCCTCTGTTTTTTATTATTTCTGCTATACCTCCTATAGCCTCACTGTGTTTGCGCTCCTCCTGATCCCTTGCCTACGTGCGGCCCGCCTCCGCGGTTTCAGTCAGACACTGAGTTATCTAGGGCATGCACCCGTCACAGCACCTGGATCGTTAGGGAGAGCTGGTTTACACAGGGACTCTATGCGGAAAAAAGAGAAGTTCTTTCATTGTTTGGTTATGTCTTTGTTAACTGCTCCTGCCTTCCCCTCCCCCCCCCCTCGTTTATCCCTTCTTCTCATCTACACCCTTCGTTCAGCAGACACTCAGGCAACACCTCTTTCCCACGACCAGTTCATCCTGGTGCTCACGGTCAATTCCATCCTTCTCCTCAGGTCTCCACATGCTATGTATAGTAAACCCTCTCACAACACACACTCAACCCTTCCCACATGAGAGTCACCTCCTGGAACGTTAAAGGGCTTCGGTCTCCCTTCAAGAGACTTAAAATACTTTGGCATCTGAAGAGACTAAAAACTGATATTGCCCTACTCCAGGAGACCCACCTAACTCCCCCTGACATCCAACGCATGAAAAAACTCTGGGTAGGCACTGTCCTGTGCTCAGGTGCACTAGATCGGAAAGCAGGGGTTATAATTTTGATTCACAAAAACCTCCCCTGCGAAGTGTTATCCGTAGATACCGACAGCCAGGGGCGTTTTATCTCCATACACATAAGGCTGGGAAATAGAGAACTGATGATATCCAACATATATGCCCCCAACAACCCCGGTAAGCAATTTCTCTGTGAGATGTCCACCTGGTTGTTACGTGCCCCTCTCATACCACACATAGTTGGGGGAGACTTCAACACTATGCTGCACCCAACAGAGGATAGATCTCACCCAAAACGATTACGACCACCACCTGCGTCTAATGACCATACGCACTTCGTACACACTATGGACTCCCTTTCCCTCCAAGATATTTGGCGACTCCACCACCCAACGGACAGAGAATACACCTTCTATTCCAACCCTCACAATATCTTTACTAGAATCGACGACTACCTCTTTTGTTCTGACAACCTTATCCCGATGGTCTCAGGGACTGACATCCATGACATCGCCATTTCCGACCATGCACCTATCTCGATGATAATAGACACTCCTGACTTGCATCCCTCTCCTCAGCTTTGGCGTTTTCCTTCCTATCTCCAAAATAATGCAAATTTCCAACACTATATGGAGAGAGCTTGGTCGGAATACTCTGCAGCCAACTCTCCTCACGCGGAAAACCCGAACCTTTTCTGGGAGGCAGGTAAAGCCTTCCTCAGAGGCCGCGTCATCTCTTACGCTGCTTCTTTTAAGAGAAACACCCTGACAAACTATAAGAAAGCCAGTACAGATTTACGCCTGGCACAGCGATCTCTCTACACTAGCGACTCCCCTGTAAACAGACAAAAATGGCAGGCAGCAAAAAGGTCCTTCGACTCCTGGGCAGATACCCTTGAAAGAATACATAGGGCTCATTTAGAGGCAACCCTCCCTAAATTTGGCAACAAAGCCGGCAAACTGCTAGCAAGACTCTGCAAAGGTCCTTTCCGCCCGACACACATCACCTCCCTACGGGACTCTTCAGGCACCATTAAATCCTCACAACAGGATATCAACAAAGTTATGCTAGATTTCTATTCCGCGCTCTATGCCACAGACCCCATTGACATGAACGTAGCCAATTCCTTCCTAGACAGACTATCCATTCCTACGGTCTCTTCCTCCCAACTTGAAGCCCTCAATGCACCTATCTCCTTGCCCGAAATATCAAACGCCATTCGGAATCTAGCTCCCTCTAAAGCCCCGGGCCCAGATGGGTTCACAGGGGAATTTTATAAGTCCTTACATTCTATTACTGAGCCTGTTCTCTTCGCAGTATATAATGGTATTTGGTCCGGCGGTCCATACCTGCCAACTGGGAACCAGGCTATCATTAAATTACTGTCCAAAAAAGGCAAAGACCCCCAAGAACCAGGTTCTTATCGACCCATTTCTCTCCTTAACTTAGACGTAAAGCTACTTTCAAAAATAATAGCTTCCAGATTTGCCACCATTGTCCCCTCTCTGATTCACCCAGCCCAATATGGCTTTGTGAAAGGAAGAACGGCCACTATAAACATCAGAAAAGTTATGACAGCCCTGGAACATGCTAAAAACAACCCAGGGGGGATCATGCCATCATCACCCTGGACGCGGAGAAAGCTTTTGACAATGTCAGCTTTGATTGGTTATCGTTGGTCCTATCGAAAATGGGCTTCACAGGCCCTTTCCAACACCTCGTACAAGCCATGTATGCTTCTCCCGCGGCCAGGTTGGTGGTGGCTGGCCTCCTCTCGGAAGAATTCCGTCTCTATAAAGGCACCAGACAAGGCTGCCCCCTTTCCCCTCTTCTTTTCAACATTGCGTTAGAACCCCTCTCTCGATACCTCATCCAACAGGCCCCACTACACGGAATTAAAATTGGCTCCCAAGATCTCCTCACATCACTTTTCGCAGACGATATCCTTATTTTTTCAACAAACCCCTCCTCTGACATGTTCACTATTAAAACAATATTTGATGAATTTCGTCTCTGCTCGGGCCTTCGCATAAACTACAGCAAGAGCGAAATCCTTCCCATAGGTACTTTATCTGTCCCTTCCTGGGCTCGCCTCTCACCCTTCTCGGTGGCCAAATCCCACATAACATATCTAGGTATTAAGATAGGGAAATTACCCTCTTCTATCTACCACCTCAACTATTCCCCTTTGATAACAAAAATTACTCGGGAATTGGGTAACTGGATGGATCTACCTCTTTCGCTCCTGGGAAGATGTCACCTGGTAAAGATGGTCAGTTTTGCTCGATTATTATATCCTCTCCAAACAATCCCATTGCTTCTGCAACACAAAGATACTTCAATCCTAAACAAAGCCATCTCCAAATTTCTATGGCACAACAAACGACCACGTATAGCCTTTGCTAAGCTTTTTCTTCCCAGGCGCGAAGGAGGGATTAGTCTCCCGAATATTAGAGCCTATAACCTTTCTTGCCTTTTACGGATAGGTCTGGATTGGATATCACAACGCTCACACTACTCAAATTACTCCCTGGAATCTTCAATGACCCAACCTTACTCTTTGGCTCCCCACTCCACTGCAGGTGGAAATCTATACCCCCTCCCCTACAACACAATCTTCTTCTCAGAGACATGGCTATAGCTTGGAGGGAAGTAAGGAAAACGCTAAAACTATCGCCTTTTCTGTCCAGACACCTCCCGATTCAAAGAAACCCTGGCTTCCCACCGGGACTGGATTACAAACAATTCTCTCTATGGCGACAAAAAGGACTAACAAAATTTCCGCCCTATGTAACATGGACACAGGTCGCCTCCTTCATTTCTCTGCCATCGCTGAAACCTTTTCCCTCCCTCAATCCCATGCGTTACATTACGCGCAATGCGTCAGTTTCCTGAGGGATTCCTGCAGAGAAGAACGCAAAAGATTTCGTACATCCTTCACGGATCTGCTACTACAAAGTGACTCTTATACAATCTCGGACATATACAAACCGTTCTTGTTGAAGTCTACTCCCTCAATTGCTTCATCGTCGGTAGCAAACTGGGGTAAAGACTTTCCAGACTCAGACTTAGTGGGAAAGATTATGCAAGGTTACAAAAAAACGCTTCAACTGATCCCCAATGAGCTTTGGAGAGAAACCCAACTGAAGATATTACACCGGGCTTACATACCCTTTCTCTCAGACAAGAAGGACTTAGATGCAGCCAGCTGCCCCATGTGCCGCCAACCTAAACCATCCCTCTCTCACCGATTTTGGTCATGCCCTTCTATCTCCACCTTCTGGACCCAGGTCATATCCTTTATTTTCGACATAACGCTGTTGAAACTGCCCAAGGACCCCTTCTACTGATCTTCGGATACTGGGACGATCAACTGTTACCGTGGTCCCCTACCACCCACTCTCACCACAAAGACTGGGTCTTGATTGGTCTCTTATTAGCCAGAAGATTAATTCTGAAAAACTGGACCTCTTCTCACTGCCCACAAATCTCGCAACTTATAAAGGAGCTTGTGAATCTACTTCACAAAGACAAACTTAACACCGACTTCAAACAAGTAAAATCCAACGTACGTTTCTACTCCAAATGGTGGGCTTTCATGCATTCAACCCTATCAAGTGAGGAATTACATAATTTTGAAAATTTCTCTTTCTCCTACTATGGTCCCCACATTATCACTCCTGCAGGAGCTGACTCTTTTGCCGTCAACCCTTCACGTGTGACTCCAGTTGATTCAGACATCGTCCTCCCTACTCGCACTATCCCACCTCCGTCAAATTCAACCGACTCTACTATGCACGTGAGCGCACATCCCGTGTCTGACTCCTAGCCCAAGAGGCTTTCATTCTTAGTTTTCATCTCTCTATTTCCTATGAACTACGCAATGGTGTTGTTGCCCCCCCCCCCCCAATCTACCCTCCTCCTCTCCTTTTGTTTGTTCCACCAGTAGCTCTCTAGGGTCTCTCAATAATGATCCATTCAGTTACTGCGACATGGTTCTTTTTTAGTGTTTTTGAAACACCTGTTACTTCTACTCTTGTTACTTATCTACACCCATGTTTGTAAGTTCCTTAACTACTGGCTTATGGTTATTACTTTGAGAAAATGTTGTATATCATATATTGTGATTCCATGTATTGCCTTTTCTTTCAATAAAATCTATTTGAAAAAAAAATTAAAAAAAAATAAATGAGGGAGGGATTTGACTGCTTCCATCATCCAATCATGTGCAAGAAAAAATGTTTTATTTTTTTTCCTTGCATGTGATTGGGTATTCTTAGTAAAGTGAAGCTGCACCTCATTTACTAAGCTCTGGAGCAATTGCACTTGCAGAGTGCACAGTCGATGCGCCTTTAGTAAATCAACAGCTATAGCTGTGGCTGCAGGGGTGGACCTATTACTTGACATATACATGGGGCATCACCTGATTTGCCAGTTCCGGTGACATGTTAGTGTAGAAAACTTCTTTCTATCATTAAAAACTAAATGATAAAAATATTACACATTTAAATAAGTAAAATCATTATACAAAGATAAACTGCTCTTGATGCATGCTGGAATCATTCCCTTAACAATCTGTAATCACATTATTTACGAGTAAGAAAGAATTTTTGAAGAAACTTGAAGAAACTTAATTAACAGTGTTCATCTTACTTTTGGGACTTCTGTAATATGTGTATTGTAATTTACAGAACCTAACAACATTAGAAAAAGCAATTAGTTAGAGCAAATCGCATTGTCTGCTTATTAAAACATACAACTGTACTAAAGCAGGTTGTTTTGCTAGTGGAATGTGCCAGTCTCAAGGCAAAATAATTATCAGGAATTCCTTTCATTTTCATTAAGATTTGAAAGGACGGCCAGATGGTTAAGTGAAGGGAAGATGTTTCACTAAAAATGAGGGGAGGTGACATCTGTCTGTCCTTAAACCCTCACAACTCTTTCTGTGAATCTGTATGAAGCAGGCATGCAGTTAACACTTTCATCCTTTTTGTGTGCAGAAAAGGGGAGAATCTCAACACCCTCTTGCTGAAGGACTTACTGAAAAACGGATACAGTATCCTAGGACAATGGACGTTTTTCAACATGGGAACCCGGTAGATGGTGAAAAGCAGTTTCTGCCATTGATCAGTGGATATAGGATTCATTCCATGGATTCACTCATTACTAGTTGCTATTTAGTACTGCAGTTTGCAACCAGTCAGTGCACTTTGCACATCTTATTGAAATATGCCAATGAATACAGTGTTTACATTTTACACAGTCAATTTACCAAAAACTATCACACTTTAAAGTTTAAAGCTGGACTCTAAACAGTTGAATATACAGATGAAATAATGTATATACATATATGGGAGCTGTTTTACATGCCAAATGATTTGTACTCATGCCCACCCAGTCCTGAGATCACCTGAGATCACAGCCCTGTTTGGCAGGATCTGTCACTGCTTCAGTAACATGTACGGGTCTTGTCTTTTTCCCAGCATGCAATTAGACACCAAAATGAGAAGCAGCAAACTTTTGAGCTCATCTCTCGGTCACTCTGCTCTTTCCCCCTATCATCATGCTATTTTTTGCACTGCACTACACTGTTTTCTTCTTCTGCTTCCCCCCTTCTCAGTCTAAGATCTGATAACATCAGTTCAGGCTGATAACAATCAAATGCAGGTACTTACATTGTAAAAGTTAGGCATTTTTAAGTGACATTAACCTCCCTGGCAGTATGATTGATTTTGATGCTGAAAGCGGTACAATTATTTTGCATGGATATTTGACGTTTTATATTGTAGGCCAGTAATTCTTAGGAATAACTCACTTAAATCTGTCCAAACAAGAGTCTAGTAAACATTCCAGGTATGATAACGTTTGAAACATGAAATCATAAATTATAATATAATAAATAACTATAAATAATTATAACAAATAATAATATAATAATAATAAAAATTATTCAATAATGTAATCAAATCAAAAACACAGAAATGTGCTCAGTTGCTATGGACAATCTCCAGTTTCCAGGCAGAAATAACAGTATTTATAATATAAAACTGCATGCGGGACACTGGAAAAACCACTAGGGACAAAAGGTATGTGAAATAAATTGATACAGTAATGTAATCTGTAAGATTAAAGTGTACTGTATATGTAGTGTGTTTTCTACTTTTTGAATTTGTTGCAGTTCTTCGTCCCCGTGCGTCGCAACGCTCGCAGGGAATGGAGCTTGGCACTGTAATAGATCCGGCGGAGGAGGGTTCGCACACAGAGCGGGGAGACATCGCAGGAACCTGGGGACAAGGTAAGTAACCTCTTCCTGGATTCTACTATGCGATCCCAAGTGTGGCTCAACGTTACCTCTTTTGGTACTGAAAATCCACCCCGAGCCACACTCGGGAATACTGTCAGGAAGGTTAAAGGTTGATTCACAAAAAAAATCTAATAAATAACAAGCATGTCATACTTGCCTGCTCTGTGCAGTGGTTTTGCACAGAGCAGCCTCTACCTCCTCATTTTGGGTCCGCCGTCGGCGCTCTTGGCTCCTCTACTTCAGCCAGTGCCCCCAATAGCATGCCACCAAACCCTGTCCATAAGACACATATGTCTCTGCCCCTCCCCCATGCTATCTCCTCACTGGCTGTAATTGACAGTAACTGCTGCCAATGAGGAATGAGAGACCCGGGAGAAGCTCAGCTCTCATCGCTGGATCTAGAGGGAGCTCGGGTAAGTATTGAGGGGGGCTGGGGGGGGGGCACTACACACAAAAGGCTTTATACTGTCATGCATGATGGTAAAAAGCCTTGAGCATTTAAAACCACTTTAATGATGTCAGAGCTGAATTAATTTTTGTATGTGCCAGGGGTTCAGGCCTCACTCCAACCAAAATGTTTTCTTTTGTTTTGGTCAGGGTGGTCTGTGACCTCATTGGTGAGATGTCCCTTCCTTGTTAGGACATAGAATGAGGAGAAGTCACTCCAGTAGGGACACAGAGTGCAAACAACACTTTTTTTGTCAGTAAAATGTGGAAGTGATTGAACCTCTGTCAGGTTACTATTGCTGTCTGTGTCTTCCTGGCCCATTGACATGCTCTCCCTATGAGAAGAAAATGAATTTTGGGACTTTAAATGAGGCAGGAACCAAATGGGTAACTGCCTCCATCCCTATCATTGATTAAAATTGAGAGCAATTGGTGGGACTTTATATGAAGCACACTGCCTTCGCCTTAGTCAGCATCACAGAGAAGCTCTCATGCATTCCTGTTTAAAGACTTTCTTGGCTGACATCCCTCCTGGCTCCAGATCCTGCTTGCTGTTTTACTACGCTCATCTCTGTCTGCCTGACGTTTAGCTTGTCTGACTATCCATTCCGGTTCCTGGCTATGTTTGTTCTATTTACTTTTATTATTAAACAAGTGTGACTTAACTGTACTTCTGTCTCGGTCTGATTTCATGGTTTCTGACAGACACATGCTCTAATCGACTCTGGGGCTGAAGGCCTGTTTATTGATGCTGCCTTTGTATTGAAGCTATCGATTCTGCTGCAGCTGCGTCCCACTCCACTTGCCATTGAGGCTCGGGATACCTCTACAGCCTGTCCATGTGACTCATGAGACTGCTCCATTGTCCATGGCCGTAGGGGTTCTTCACCATAAGATAATTCAATTGCAAATTATTTCCTCACCTAAATTACCTCTGGTTATTGGTTATCCTTGGTTAAAACCCCTCTTTCGATTGGCTTCATGCTGAGGTTCTCTCCTGGTCACCACAATGCAGTAAGATATGCTTTCAGAAGGTGGCTAAGGTCTTGTGCACCTCTTCAATCTCCTCTCTGCTGGAGGAGTACCGCAATTTTATTGATTTCTTTGACAAAGGTCAAGCCGATAGTTTTCCTCCACAGGGGTCGTATGATTGGGCAATTGAGCTTCAACCTGGTGCCATACCCCCTTGTGGCCAAGTTTACCCTTTGTCGGTCTCGGAGGATAAGGCCATGGAGGAGTATGTTTCAGACGCACTTTCTTGAGGTTTCATCTGCAAATCCCCATCTCCTGCTGGTGCTGGTTTCTTCTTTGTGAAGAAGAAGATTGGTGAATTGAGACCTTGTATTGATTATAGGGGTCTCAATCGTTTCACGATCAAAAATGCTTATCCGATTCCGTTGTTTACAGAGTTATTTGACCGCTTCAAGGGAGCAACGGTTTTCACAAAGCTTGATTTGAGAGGGGCATACAATCTCGTGAGGATTAAGGAGGGTGACAGATGTAAGACTGCATACAATACCAGAACAGGCCATTATGAGTACCTCGTAATGCCATTTGGCCTTTGTAACACTCCAGCAGTTTTCCAGGAATTTATTAACAATGTCCTCCGAGATTTGTTGCAGTTATTGTGGTGGTTTATCTCAACGATATCCTCATATTTTCCAAGTCCCTAGAGAGCCACCACACAGATGTCTGTTGTTTGCTTCAGAAACTAAGAGAGTACAATCTCTATTGTAAATTGGAGAAGTGCGAGTTCCATCGTGAACAGGTTCAATTCCTGGGCTATGTCATTTCCACTGCTGGTTTTTCGATGGACCCATAGAAACTTTCAGCAGTCCTACAATGGCCTCGACCCGTGGGGTTAAGTCCTCTGCAACGTTTTCTAGGCTTTGCCAATTATTAACGGAAGTTTATTTGTAACTTTTCGCCTCTGGTCAAGCCCCTGACTGATATGACCAGAAAGGACGGTAACTCACAGAGTTGGTCTTCATTAAGGCCTTTGAGAGTCTCAAGGCTGTCTTTGTTTCTGCTCCTGTGTTGGCACATCCTGATCCTATGTTACCCTTTAGCCTTGAGACTGGAGTTGGCGCCCTTCTGTCTCAACGTCCTACCTCTGAGAGCGTAATGCATCCTTGTGGCTACTTTTCCAAGAAATTGTCACCTGCGGAATGCAATTACGAGATTGGGGACAGAGAACTCTAATGCTGCGTACACACGAAGGGACTACCCCGCGGGATTATCCGCTTGACTCAAGTCCACTGGACAATCCCCTCGTGTGTGGGCGCCGGCGGACTTTTTGTCGCCAAAAGTCCGGCGGACTAGGTTTTAAGTTTTGTTTTAAAATTGTCCTCTGGACTTGGCAGTCCGGCGGACAATCCCGCCGTTAGTAGGCTAGTCCGCCGGACTTTTGAAATGAACAGACTTGCCGCTCATCGGAAAGTCCGTTCATTTAGCACGTGACTTCAGGTAGACGGAGCTAGCGAAGGCAGTGAATGCCGCCGCGCTAGCCCCTTCACCTGGCATGGATTTAAAGGGACTCCCCACGCCGAAAAAAACGGCGTGGGGGTCCCCCCCAAATTCATCTCAGACCCTTATCCGAGCATGCAGCCCGGCAGGCCAGGAAAGGGGTGGGGACGAGCGAGCGCCCCCCCCTCCTGAGCCATACCAGGCCGCGTGCCCTCAACATGGGGGGTGCCCTGGGGAAAGGGGGGCCGTGCGGCCCCCCCACCCCAAAGCACCTTGTCCCCATGTTGATGAGGACAAGGGCCTCTTCCCGACAACCCTGGCCGTTGGTTGTCGGGGTCTGCGGGCGGGGGCTTATCGGAATCTGGGAGCCCCCTTTTATAAGGGGGCCCTCAGATCCCGGCCCCCCACCCTATGTGAATGAGTATGGGGTACGATGTACCCCTACCCATTCACCTAAAGTGTAAAATGTAAAGTAAAAAACCACACAATTTAGAAAAAAATATTTTATTGCACTGCTCCGGGGGTCTTCTTCTGTCTTGGGGGGTCTTCTCGTCGGACTCCTCCGCCATTTACCTAGCTCTTTTACCGAGCGGAGGAGGCCGGCTACCTTCTTCGTCGTTGACGCCGTCGTCTGGGGGTCTCGATCCGCCTTCGGGGGTCTTCCGGGGTCTCTTCTGTTCTTGCCGCGGTCGTCGTTTTCCGCGCCGCCGGCGCCGCCTTCTTCTTCTTCTTCTTGCAAGCACCAGTGACCTCGTACATCCTGGTCGTACATCCAGCACTGCAGTAACACTTGGTGACGTGGCGAGTCCCATAAGTGCAGTTCAAGCTGGTGAGGTGGATAGCATGAGTAGTGTCCCGTAACCTCCAAGACGGAGACAGGCCCGTCGAGCCCATAGTGCCCTTCCTGATGCATTTGGCAATTGTAATTGGGAGCCCACCACTTCTGCCGCACCTGTACTTCCCACATTCACTGGCCAACCCAGAATTCAGGTGGAAACTGGTTGATTTTACGTCACTTGATTTTTATTCTGTTTTTCACAGAAGATCTCTATAGATCTATAGTGGACCAAAGCAATTTGTATGCTGGTCAAGTTATTGCCGCTAATCCCCAGTTGACCCTTGCCAGAGATTGGAGACCTATTAAGGTCTCTGAATTTAAGACCTTCCTGGGCCTATCCCTCCTCATGGGCATAACTAAAAAGAGTGAGTTGCGGTCATATTGGTCCACTGACAAAATTCACCATATGCTTGTGTTCTCTGCCTCCATGACCAGGACTAGGGATGGGCCGGTGTTCTATTCTAACCCATTTTCGAACCGAACATCGGCTGTTTGTCCGCTCATCGAATTCAGAACTCTGAGGGCCGTTCGCATCAAATTCGTGTGATGCAAACGGTCCACAATGCACTACGCCAGTCGCAGTGCGGTGCTGGCTGATGATTGGCCAAGCATGCACTGTGACCCCGCTCATAGAGCCAGCGGCGAGGAGAGCAATAATTGGCCACAGGCAGGATGCCTGTGGCCAATTATAGCTCAGCGGGTTTAGTACACGCCCCACACTATATAAGGCCGCCGCTCGGGTAGTGTGTTCCGGCGTTGAGGGAAAGAGTATTGCTAGGCAGGGACAGTGTACTGTACACTATATGTGAATCATTTCTGTGTGGGGAAAGTGTAGGGATAGAGGAAAAATAGGCAGGGATAGTGTATTCTTCTCAGCCTTTGCGTATGGGGAAAGTGTAGGGATAGAGGAAAAATAGGCAGGGATAGTGTGTTCTTCTCAGGCATTTGCTTGTGGGGAAAGTGCTGTTCTCTACCATTACAGCCATCTGCAGGAGTGAGTGTGTGTGTGCTGTGTGAGTCTAGCACAGTACAGTATACAACCTGCACCTGTATCTGCCCTTCTGCCCTGTTGTCATCTAATCCAGCCATCTGCGACATGACATTAAAGCCGCAAGCAGTTTTAAATGTTTTTTTTTTTCCTTTACAAATGTCATTTTGTGCAGGGACAGTTCTAAACACGGGGAACACATGCCACTTCACAGGCATACTTTAGACACCCCCCAGGTACTATATTTAAAGGAATATTTCACTTATTTTTTTTCACTTTATGCATCATTAAAATAACTGCTCCAGAAAAAAACGTGAGTTTTTAAAACTTCGTTTTGCATTGATACATGTCCCCTGGGGCAGGACCCGGGTTTTTATGACAATAACATGCATATTGGCCATTATAATTAGCACTTTAGATTTCGATTGTTCACGTCCATTGTAACTAATAGGGTTCTAACGTTCGTGCGAACTTTCGGTCCGTTCGCAGGTTCTGGTGCGAACCGAACCCGGGGGTGTTCGGCTTATCCCTAACCAGGACACGATACGAGCAGATCTTGCAGTTCATGCACTTCGAAGATAATGAACTCTGTTGTCCTCGGGGTGACCCTGGATTTGATCGTCTCTACAAAATTCAACCCCTCACAGTGCCGGGACAAGGTCATCCAGTGCCCAGGGCAAAGATGCCAAACTGTGCCCCCCTTTTCCTTAGGGTTAGGCTCAAGGTGCCCCCTACCCCTGCAATATACCATTGCGCCAGGGGCAGCCGCCCCTCCTCCCCACCTCTTGTCCCAGCCCTGACCCCTCATAAACCACTTCAACCAACAGTTTGCAACCTTGTTTTCTTCCGATCAAGTTGTCTGCATTGATGAGTCCCCGATTAAGTTTTCTGGCAGCTTGTCTATCACACAGTATCTTCCCAGCAAGCGTGCTAGATATGGGGTCAAGATGTATAAGCTCTCTGACAGGGCAACAGGCTATACATATAGTTTTATGGTTTACGAGGGAAAAGATAGTCACGTAGAGCCAGAAAACTGCAAAGGACTACATAGGGAGTGCTGATAAGATTGTGTGGGACTTGGTGTCACCCTTATTCAGAAAGGGGTACCACCTGTACGTGGGCAATTATTACACAAGCGTGCCACTTTTTAGTCACCTTTTTGATTATGGAATTGCTGCATGTGGCACTGTGTGATCTAATCACCGGGGCTTCTCCCAACGGCTTGTAGAATCCTGACTTAGACAGGGGGAGAGAGTCTGCTTGAAGTGTAATAATTTGTTAGCAGTGAAGTGGAGGGATTCACAGAATGTTTTCGTTCTGTCCTCCCTTCACACAGATACGACAGTCCACATTCCTAGGCAACTGGTGTTGTGGAGAAACCCCTCTGTGTCCACGAATACAACCTTAACATGGGGGGGGGTGGACCACAACAACCAGTTGTCACCACCGTACCTAATTGCCCATAAGGTCAGACACTGGTACAAAAAAGTGTCTGTATACTTATTTCAATTGGCTCTGCTGAACGCCTTTGTGCTATACAAAGGATGAACTGGATCCTTCCTAAAATCCAGGATGAACTGGATCCTTCCTAAAATTCCAGGAAGAGATCGTCACAGCCCTTCTGTTTCCAGACAATGCTATGGCCCACCTTCCCAATGCAAATGCAGTGAGTTGGCTGCATGAGAGGCATTTTCCGTATGTCCTCCCTGGTACCCGTACCTAAAGAACACCCCAAAGAAGATGTTGTGTCTGCAGAAAACGTGGATTTAGGCATGACACCCACTTTTATTGTTGCTCCTGTCCTTACCAACCTGGTCTCTGCATTGGTGACTGTTTCAAACGCTACCACACACTAGTGGAGTATTAGAGTAGGGTACAGCACTACACAGTCCTAGGACACACTAACACAGGGTCTCGAAAGATGAGATGGCTGTCACATTTTGAGAGACCCTAATCTGGAACGTTCAGTTTACAGTTTTTTATAAAAGTGAAAAAAGTGAGAGAAAAAAACACACACACACAAAACCAGAAAAAAAAAACTAAATAAAAAAGCCAAAAATAGTTGTGGATTTATTTTTCTTCTCTCTCTCTCTATTGTTCTCTCTCTTATGTTTGCTCTCTACTGTCCGCTCTATTGTTCGCTCACGATTGTTCTATATCTATTGTTCTCTCTCTGTTTTATTTTTACCATGTTTTATTGTATTTGATTTGCAGGTATAATATGTCTTACTGTTATACTGTAATGTTACTTTGTTTTATTGTTAACCATCATTTGCTTAGCAGGTATGCCATTCAGCTGCAGCACGGGTTTATTTATACTGACAGCAACAGCGTTTGGTCCCACGATACGTAAAGCCGTCACTCCAGCGCTGTCGGAGGTAATTTTACCACCACAGTTAAAAAAAGAGCATATATGCCAAAGCATGGGGGCAGGGGTGGAGGAGTGATTTGATCCTAAAATTAGGGGCGGTTTGCCACCATGCTTCGTCATATATTTTTTAGGCACAGATTGCATTTAAAAAATGTTTTATTTTTACTATGTTTTATTGTATTTCCTTTGCAGGTATGGTATGTCTTACTGTTATACTGTACTTTGTTTATTCTTACTTTGTTTTATTGTTAACCATCATTTGCTTAGCAGGTACGCTATTCAGCTGCAGCACTAATTTATTTATCTTGACAACAACAGCATTTGCTCCCACAATACGTAAATCAGCAACTTCAGCAATGTAGGAGGTGATTTCACCACCACAGTTAAAAAAAATGGTGCATGTATGCCGATCATTAGAAGTGGGTGGTATTCATATGTTGGGGATACCCCAAAAGAACATTATAGTACAATGTATGCCCAACAAGGACCAGCGATGTACTGGTGCATTGCTGGACTTTGAATGGTTATACCAGAATGATGCCTGCAGGTTTAGGTATCACCTTGGTATCATTCTTTTCAGACAGCTATATTCACCGGATATAAACAGCGCCATTGGGAAATTGAAAAAGCATTTTATCACACCGATCTTGGTGTGGTCAGATGAAAGAAAGAAACTTGCCTGATACCCAGAGACCCTATAAAAATCACCCTATTGGTTTCAACTAAAACATAAAGACCCTGCCAATGACAATTTAATGGAAAAATATAAATCTAATAAGAAATATAAAACAAGGCGGCCAACAAAAGAGACTCAATGGGGGTTATTTACTAAAGGCAAATCCACTTTGCACTACAAGTGCACTGAAAGTGCACTTGGAATTACAGTCGCTGTAGATCTGAGGGGGCATGCAATGAAAATAAAAAACAGCACTTTAGCTTGCACATGATTGGACGATAAAATCAGCAGAGCTTCCCCTCATTTAAGAGCTTCCCCTCAGATCTAAGCACTTACAAGTACACGTGTAGTGCAAAGTAGATTTAGCTTTAGTAAATCAACCCCAATGCCATTAGAACGTTAACAACTAAGCAACGAGAGGACAAAAACAAAAAAGAAAGTGAATACTTAACTTTTGGCTAGGACAAGAAAACCGAGAAAACAATGGGGCTGGAGGAGTTTTTTCTAAGCTCAACTTTTTATGTGATGTAAACTGCTTCTTCAGCAGGTTCTCTAACTGTTTATATAAAATAGGTGAAACACAGGGGGCAATTTACTAAAACTGGTGCACACAGAATTTGGTGCAGCTGTGCATAGTAACCAATCAGCTTCAGGGTTTTAGCCCTCATTTACACTTAGGCCCCACTTATGCCCCTTTCACACTGGGGCGTTTTTCAGGCGCTTTAGCGTTAAAAAAAGCGCCTGTAAAACGCTTGAAAGAAGCCTCATCTGCAATTCCAATGTGAAAACTCAAGTGCTTTAAGAGCCCTTTCACACTGCCAGCACCCGAAAAATGATTGTAAAGCGCCGCTTAAACTAGTGGCGCTTTAACAGCGCTTTTTGAGCGCTAGTGGGGCGCTTTTAACCCCTGCTAGTGGCCAAAAAAGGGTTAAAAGCGCCCACAAAGCGCTGCTGCTACAAGCGCTTTCCAGGCGTTTTTCAGGCGCTTCCCATTGATTTCAATGGGAAGAGGCGCTTTAGGAGCGGAGTATTCACCGCTCCAAAAGCGCTGCAAAGAAGCTGCTTGCAGGACTTTTTCTGACGCCCTGCCAGCGCATCGCCTCAGTGTGAAAGCACTGAGGCTTTCACATTGGGATTGCAGTTGCAGCTTCTTTCAGGCGATTTACAGGTGCTTATTTTAACGCTAAAGCGCCTGAAAAATGCCATAGTGAGAAAGGGGTCTCAGTGTGAAAGCACTCGGGCTTTCACATTGGGATTGCAGTTGCGGCTTCTTTCAGGCGCTTTACAGACGCTTTTTTTAACGCTAAAGCGCCTGAAAAACGCCTGAAATACGCCCCAGTGTGAAAGGGGTCTAAAGGCAGGTTTGAAATCAAATTTCAAACCCGCATTTTAGTGCGACTTCAGGAGCAACTTGAAAGACATCTGTGTGGGTTCATGCACACATATATATTGAAATCGGCCCTGAAGTCGCCAAAATTAGTGCAATTTGGACAGTGCCGTTGCTGGCAATAGGCTGCAATTTGGCATGCGATTTGACATAAATAATCTCTGTATAACTTCTAAATGTTGCAAAATGACAGTTTAAAGCTCAGCTACTGTTTGTATTATTATTTTCAAAGATGCCATGAAAGGTAAAAACATTTATTGCGTTGCTTATTTGTTGGTGAGATTTGACTTTATTACCTGTGTCCCTGCTTGGAGCAGCACTAAAAATTGAAACAACCTCCATCAGACTTTTATTGCTGTGGTTTTCTTAACTGAGGGGACTTTCCTTCACTTCACATTAGAATGTCCCCATCAGCACCCCCTTCACATCAGAGTGTCCCCATCAGCACCCCCCTTACATCAGAGTGCCCCCATCAGCACTCCCTTACATCGGAGTGTCCCCATCAGCACCCTCTTACATCAGAGTGTCCCCATCAGCACCCCCTTACATCAGAGGGTCACCATCAGCATCCCCTTACATCAGAGAGTCCCTATCAGCACCACCCTTCACATCAGAGTGTCCCCATCAGCACCCCCTTCACATCAAAGTGTCCCCAATCAGCACCCCCCTTACATCAGAATGTCCCCATCAGCACCCCCTTACATCAGAGTGTCCCCATCAGCACCCTTTTACATCAGAGTGTCCCCATCAGCAACCTTTTACATCAGAGTGTCCCCATCAGCCCCCCTTACAACAGAGTGTACCCATCAGCATCTCCCTTACATCAGAGTGTCCCCATCAGCATCCCCCTTACATCAGAGTGACCCCATCGGCATCCCCCTTACATCAGAGTGTCCCCATCAGCAACCCTTCACATCAGAGTGTCCCCATCAGCACCCCCTTCACATCCAAGTGTCCCCAATCAGCACCCCCCTTACATCAGAATGTCCCCATCAGCACCCTTTTACATCAGAGTGTCCCCATCAGCCCCCCTTACAACAGAGTGTACCCATCAGCATATCCCTTACATCAGAGTGTCCCCATCGGCATCCCCCTTACATCAGAGTGACCCCGTCGGCACCCCCCTTACATCAGAGTGTCCCCATCAGCAACCCTTCACATCAGAGTGTCACCCATCAGCACCCCTTACATCAGAGTGTTCCCATCCAGCCCCCCTTACATCGGAGTGTCCCCATTAGCACCCCCCTTACATCAGAGTGTCCCCATCAACACCTTATTACATCAGAGTGTCCCCATCAGCACCCTCTTACATCAGAGTGTCCCCATCAGCCCCCCTTACAACAGAGTGTACCCATCAGCATCTCCCTTACATCAGAGTGTCCCCATTGGCATCCCCCTTACATCAGAGTATCCCCATAGGCACCCCCCTTACATCAGAGTGTCCCCATCGGCATGCCCCTTACATCAGAGTGTCCCCATCAGCACCCCCTTTAAATCAGAATGTCCCCATCAGCAACCCCTTACAGCAGAGTATCCCCATCAGAGCCCCCTTACATCAGAGTGTCCCCATCAGCAACCCTTCACATCAGAGTGTCCCCATCAGCACCCCTTAGATCAGAGTGTCCCCATCAGCACCCTCTTACATCAGAGTGTCCCCATCAGCACCCCCCTTACAACAGAGTGTCCCCATCAGCATCTCCCTTACATCAGAGTGTCCCCATTAGCACCCCACTTACATCAGAGTGTCCCCATCAACACCTTATTACATCAGAGTGTCCCCATCAGCACCCTCTTACATCAGAGTGTCCCCATCAGCCCCCCCCTTACAACAGAGTGTACCCATCAGCATCTCCCTTACATCAGAGTGTCCCCATTGGCATCCCCCTTACATCAGAGTATCCCCATAGGCACCCCCCTTACATCAGAGTGTCCCCATCGGCATCCCCCTTACATCAGAGTGTCCCCATCAGCACCCCCTTTAAATCAGAATGTCCCCATCAGCACCCCCTTACATCAGAATGTCCCCATCAGCACCCTTTTACATCAGAGTGTCCCCATCAGCCCCCCTTACAACAGAGTGTACCCCTCAGCATCTCTCTTACATCAGAGTGTCCCCATCGGCATCCCCATTACATCAGAGTGACCCCATCGGCACCCCCCTTACATCAGAGTGTCCCCATCAGCAACCCTTCACATCAGAGTGTCACCCATCAGCACCCCTTACGTCAGAGTGTCCCCATCAGCCCCCCTTACATCGGAGTGTCCCCATTAGCACCCCCCTTACATCAGAGTGTCCCCATCAACACCTTATTACATCAGAGTGTCCCCATAAGCACCCTCTTACATCAGAGTGTCCCCATCAGCCCCCCCCTTACAACAGAGTGTACCCATCATCATCTCCCTTACATCAGAGTGTCCCCATTGGCATCCCCCTTACATCAGAGTATCCCCATAGGCACCCCCCCTACATCAGAGTGTCCCCATCGGCATCCCCCTTACATCAGAGTGTCCCCATCAGCACCCCCTTTAAATCAGAATGTCCCCATCAGCACCCCCTTACAGCAGAGTGTCACCATCAGAGCCCCCTTACATCAGAGTGTCCCCATCAGCAACCCTTCACATCAGAGTGTCCCCATCAGCACCCCTTAGATCAGAGTGTCCCCATCAGCACCCTCTTACATCAGAGTGTCCCCATCAGCACCCCCCTTACAACAGAGTGTCCCCATCAGCATCTCCCTTACATCAGAGTGTCCCCATTAGCACCCCCCTTACATCAGAGTGTCCCCATCAACACCTTATTACATCAGAGTGTCCCCATCAGCACCCTCTTACATCAGAGTGTCCCCATCAGCCCCCCCCCCTTACAACAGAGTGTACCCATCAGCATCTCCCTTACATCAGAGTGTCCCCATTGGCATCCCCCTTACATCAGAGTATCCCCATAGGCACCCCCCTTACATCAGAGTGTCCCCATCGGCATCCCCCTTACATCAGAGTGTCCCCATCAGCACCCCCTTTAAATCAGAATGTCCCCATCAGCAACCCCTTACAGCAGAGTGTCCCCATCAGAGCCCCCTTACATTAGAGTGTCCCCATCAGCAACCCTTCACATCAGAGTGTCCCCATCAGCACCCCCTTACATCAGAGGGTCACCATCAGCATCCCCTTACATCAGAGAGTCCCTATCAGCACCACCCTTCACATCAGAGTGTCCCCATCAGCACCCCCTTCACATCAAAGTGTCCCCATCAGCACCCCCCTTACATCAGAATGTCCCCATCAGCACCCCCTTACATCAGAGTGTCCCCATCAGCACCCTTTTACATCAGAGTGTCCCCATCAGCAACCTTTTACATCAGAGTGTCCCCATCAGCCCCCCTTACAACAGAGTGTACCCATCAGCATCTCCCTTACATCAGAGTGTCCCCATCAGCATCCCCCTTACATCAGAGTGACCCCATCGGCAACCCCCTTACATCAGAGTGTCCCCATCAGCAACCCTTCACATCAGAGTGTCCCCATCAGCACCCCCTTCACATCAAAGTGTCCCCAATCAGCACCCCCCTTACATCAGAATGTCCCCATCAGCACCCTTTTACATCAGAGTGTCCCCATCAGCCCCCCTTACAACAGAGTGTACCCATCAGCATATCCCTTACATCAGAGTGTCCCCATCGGCATCCCCCTTACATCAGAGTGACCCCATCGGCACCCCCCTTACATCAGAGTGTCCCCATCAGCAACCCTTCACATCAGAGTGTCACCCATCAGCACCCCTTACATCAGAGTGTCCCCATCCAGCCCCCCTTACATCGGAGTGTCCCCATTAGCACCCCCCTTACATCAGAGTGTCCCCATCAACACCTTATTACATCAGAGTGTCCCCATCAGCACCCTCTTACATCAGAGTGTCCCATCAGCCCCCCCTTACAACAGAGTGTACCCATCAGCATCTCCCTTACATCAGAGTGTCCCCATTGGCATCCCCCTTACATCAGAGTATCCCCATAGGCACCCCCCTTACATCAGAGTGTCCCCATCGGCATCCCCCTTACATCAGAGGGTCCCCCATCAGCACCCCCTTTAAATCAGAATGTCCCCATCAGCAACCCCTTACAGCAGAGTGTCCCCATCAGAGCCCCCTTACATCAGAGTGTCCCCATCAGCAACCCTTCACATCAGAGTGTCCCCATCAGCACCCCTTAGATCAGAGTGTCCCCATCAGCACCCTCTTACATCAGAGTGTCCCCATCAGCACCCCCCTTACAACAGAGTGTCCCCATCAGCATCTCCCTTACATCAGAGTGTCCCCATTAGCACCCCACTTACATCAGAGTGTCCCCATCAACACCTTATTACATCAGAGTGTCCCCATCAGCACCCTCTTACATCAGAGTGTCCCCATCAGCCCCCCCCTTACAACAGAGTGTACCCATCAGCATCTCCCTTACATCAGAGTGTCCCCATTGGCATCCCCCTTACATCAGAGTATCCCCATAGGCACCCCCCTTACATCAGAGTGTCCCCATCGGCATCCCCTTACATCAGAGTGTCCCCATCAGCACCCCCTTTAAATCAGAATGTCCCCATCAGCACCCCCTTACATCAGAATGTCCCCATCAGCACCCTTTTACATCAGAGTGTCCCCCTCAGCCCCCCTTACAACAGAGTGTACCCATCAGCATCTCCCTTACATCAGAGTGTCCCCATCGGCATCCCCATTACATCAGAGTGACCCCATCGGCACCCCCCTTACATCAGAGTGTCCCCATCAGCAACCCTTCACATCAGAGTGTCACCCATCAGCACCCCTTACGTCAGAGTGTCCCCATCAGCCCCCCTTACATCGGAGTGTCCCCATTAGCACCCCCCTTACATCAGAGTGTCCCCATCAACACCTTATTACATCAGAGTGTCCCCATAAGCACCCTCTTACATCAGAGTGTCCCCATCAGCCCCCCCCTTACAACAGAGTGTACCCATCAGCATCTCCCTTACATCAGAGTGTCCCCATTGGCATCCCCCTTACATCAGAGTATCCCCATAGGCACCCCCCTACATCAGAGTGTCCCCATCGGCATCCCCCTTACATCAGAGTGTCCCCATCAGCACCCCCTTTAAATCAGAATGTCCCCATCAGCACCCCCTTACAGCAGAGTGTCCCCATCAGAGCCCCCTTACATCAGAGTGTCCCCATCAGCAACCCTTCACATCAGAGTGTCCCCATCAGCACCCCTTAGATCAGAGTGTCCCCATCAGCACCCTCTTACATCAGAGTGTCCCCATCAGCACCCCCCCTTACAACAGAGTGTCCCCATCAGCATCTCCCTTACATCAGAGTGTCCCCATTAGCACCCCCCTTACATCAGAGTGTCCCCATCAACACCTTATTACATCAGAGTGTCCCCATCAGCACCCTCTTACATCAGAGTGTCCCCATCAGCCCCCCCCCTTACAACAGAGTGTACCCATCAGCATCTCCCTTACATCAGAGTGTCCCCATTGGCATCCCCCTTACATCAGAGTATCCCCATAGGCACCCCCCTTACATCAGAGTGTCCCCATCGGCATCCCCCTTACATCAGAGTGTCCCCATCAGCACCCCCTTTAAAGCGGTTCTGCACTCTGAAAAAAAAATTTTTTTTTTTAGGATGTAATGTAAAGTGTGCTTACCTTTATTAGGGGACTCATCTGTTCCATCTTCCATCTCGATCGCCGCCGGTTTTCGTCCGATGAAGTTCCTCGTCTTCTTCTTTAGTGCTGGGGGCCATCTTGCCTGTGGGCATGTGAAACACCCACAGGGACTTTAGATGGCCCAGCATGCACTGCCGTTACTCGCGCGTGCGCAGTAACGGCTCATCTGCCGAGATCTCACGAGATTTCGGCAGATGCGGCCGAAATCTCGGGAGATTTCGGAAGATGTGGCCGAAATCTCGCGAGATTTCGGAAGATGCCCGCACTGACTCCTGGGATCAATGACACCAGATCCCAGGAGACAGTGCGGCGTGACGACGATCGACGCAAGACCCGCCCGCCGCCGCAGAGGGAGAAGACCGGAAGTCTTCAATTACAAGGTAAGTAAAAAAAAAAAAAAAAAAAAACATTTCATTTAGTACTCTTTGCCTGATTTGGAAGGCAAAGAGATTTACTAAATGAAATGAGTGCAGAACCGCTTTAAATCAGAATGTCCCCATCAGCAACCCCTTACAGCAGAGTGTCCCCATCAGAGCCCCCTTACATCAGAGTGTCCCCATCAGCAACCCTTCACATCAGAGTGTCCCCATGAGCACCCCTTAGATCAGAGTGTCCCCATCAGCACCCTCTTACATCAGAGTGTCCCATCAGCACCCCCCTTACAACAGAGTGTCCCCATCAGCATCTCCCTTACATCAGAGTGTACCCATCAGCACCACCTTACATCAGAGTGTCCCCATCAGCACCCTCTTACATCAGAGTGTCCCCATCAGCCCCCCTTACAACAGAGTGTGCCCATCAGCATCTCCCTTACATCAGAGTGTCCCCATCAGCATCCCACTTACATCAGAGTATCCCCATAGGCACCCCCCTTACATCAGAGTGTCCCCATCGGCATCCCCCTTACATCAGAGTGTCCCATCAGCACCCCCTTTAAATCAGAATGTCCCCATCAGCAACCCCTTACAGCAGAGTGTCCCCCATCAGAGCCCCCTTACATCAGAGTGTCCCCATCAGCAACCCTTCACATCAGAGTGTCCCCATGAGCACCCCTTAGATCAGAGTGTCCCCATCAGCACCCTCTTACATCAGAGTGTCCCCATCAGCACCCCCCTTACAACAGAGTGTCCCCATCAGCATCTCCCTTACATCAGAGTGTACCCATCAGCACCACCTTACATCAGAGTGTCCCCATCAGCACCCTCTTACATCAGAGTGTCCCCATCAGCCCCCCTTACAACAGAGTGTGCCCATCAGCATCTCCCTTACATCAGAGTGTCCCCATCAGCATCCCACTTACATCAGAGTGTCCCCATCGGCATCCCCCTTACATCAGATTGTCCCTATCAGCACCCCCCTTAAATCAGAGTGTCCCCATCAGCACCCCCTTACATCAGAGTATCCCCATCAGAGTCCCACTTACATCAGAGTGTCCCCATCAGCAACCCTTCACATCAGAGTGTCCCCATCAGCACCCCTTACACCAGAGTGTCCCCATCAGCACCCCCTTATATCAGAGTGTCCCCATCAGCACCCTCTTACATCAGAGTGGTCCCATCAGCACCCCCCTTACAACAGAGTGTCCCCATCAGCATCTCCCTTACATCAGAGTGTCCCCATCAGCACCCCCCTTACATCAGAGTGTCCCAATCAACACCCCCTTCACATCAGAGTGTCACCCCTGTCCTCCCCCTCCCATGTGTACTTATAGCTCTCCAGAATGAAGGCAGCTTCTCATTCCTCTCTCCACTGGGGGGAGAGGAAGGAAAGTTTGCTGGCTGTTTATCTCCCCCTGCAGGCTGGAGGGAGCAGACAGCCTAATCCTCACTCCAACAAGTGTCGGCAGCTGCTCCTTGGTGACAGGAGTTAAATCACGATCATTCATTCCTGTCAATGAGGAGCGGCTCCAGGACTGCAGCTGACCAGCCCACTGAGCCTTCGGCCCACCGGGAAACTCCCGGCACTCCCGATGGCCAGTACATGCCTGATTGTGGGCTGCTACAACTACCATAGAAACACAAAAAGAACAATGCACTAAAAAAGTATGTTTGCGTTTTTATGTAAGTAATAGCAGCCCCAGCTTTTTCGTTTTTTTCTTTCTTTTGTTGTTTGCATAGTACATGTACCCAGGGACTCTGATAATTATTTTGGGTCTAAAGGCACAATTCATATTCAAATTTTTAAGTTAATATGTGAATTATACATAAATCTCAGTAAGAACACATCTTTCTTACATTCATAGCGTTTGTGACCATTTGTAACCATGACTATGAAAGGATTACAATCTGATGCCATACTGCCACTTCTCTTTCAGGAAAAGATGATTCACACGGTGCTAATATTTGTAGTTGACGATTTTGGAACAAGCTTTTTTTTTTTTTCTTTTTATACAAAAGCAGAACCTCCCTGCCAGTAAGTTTTCATATTTCTACTGCTACAAGCATAACATGCTTTGCAAATGTATTTTTGCTTTTTAATGCATGCTATTTCTTAAGATTTAAATGTCTTCTAAAAGTAAATTTTTATTTGTATAACATTTTTATAGATTCTTGAACTGTCTGCCTGATAAAAGAAGATCAATGTTCTACAGAAATATTTGAATAAGTGCATATATGAAAAGTCAAGTAATACAAATCACAAATCAGTACAAAGAGTTCTTTGCACTTAGCATAACTAAACTTTGCCAATGTATGGTTCACTGCTTAATGACAATGTTACTTTCTGTAGTATTATCTACTGTACCTGCATACTGAACGCAAACTGTTCATTTTGTAAGATTACAGATGTACAAGGCTGCATCACCATAGCAACTAACCTAATTGGTACAGTGCATATCTTCCTTTAACCATAGGATGGAGCCAATACCCCTGAATATGAATCTTATCATTTAGGAGCACAAAATATAGAATTATTTTTTTTAGTTTATGAAAAAAAGTAATTGCATTGTGTATGCGATTTAGAATGCTGTAAATGTGTGCAGATTAGTTTAACAAGACACAAACTAGACTTTGTTTTTGGTTATTATAATGCAGAAATGAGTGAATATGTGTATATATCTGGAAATTCTGTTTTACTTTGCTAAATATTTTCAGGGTCAGATTAAGAACATCATGAGCCTGGTGCTGAGGATTTTGGTGGGGCCTTTATAAACAATAAATAAATATGCAAACAATTTTTTGTTGTTATAACAAATTAAATTAAAGAGAGAGGGAGGATGAGAGGGAGGATGAGAGGGAGGATGAGAGAGAGAGAGAGAGAGGGGGGGGGGAGGGGGGGAGAGAGGGGGAGAGAGAGAGGGAGAGAGAGAAAGAGGTGTGAGGGGTAAGGGAAAGAGGATGAGAGAGAAAGGAGAGATGAGGGAAAGAGGATGCACACGAGCATGCGTGGGAATAACATCAACGCAGCCCAGCCAAGGCAAGTGACCGAAGGCACAGAACCTGGAAGGAAGACCGGGTGAAGATGGAAGCGCCCCGCCGAATTGATTACAGCACAGCACTGGAGGGCTCAGTCTGACAATTTATGTGTACCCTAATGTGCTAATATGCTGTGCATACATTATGGCATAACCTACCTAAGGGCCTCTAAAAAATAGTAATGTTAGAAAAGTTTACTACCGCTTTAATATCATTGGAACCCAGGAGCCTCTCATGTGGCCCCCTACTGACCCGCATAGTTGCCAACATTTCAAAAATATTTTCAGGGACACTTTTTTACAAGTGCTATATTTAGAGTAGCTGACATCCCCTATGGTTATCTATACATCACAATAGTAATTACAAAATGAAATAAGTACTAATAATGGGGCAGAACAAATATGAGGACTGAGATTTCCTTTAGTTGAACTAACAAAAGTGTGCCCATTATAGAGCTGGTAACATTGAGGATATTCAGTATAATTTTAAAGAACTGTTTTTGTGGGTAAGAGGCATAGAGGAGGAGAATGGATGGTATACAAGTGGGAAGTATGTGCAGGTGTGGGAGAGGAATGTGGAGGGTATAACAGTGGGCACTATGTACATGAGAGGAGTGCGGAGGGTATGACAGAAGGCACTATGTACAGGAGAGGAGTGTGAAGAGTATGACAGTGGGCAGTATGTACAGGAGAGGAGTGTGGAGGGTCCGACAGTGGGCACTATGTACAGGAGAGAAGTGTGTAGGATATGACAGCGGGCGCTATGTATAGGAAAGAAGTGTGGAGGGTATGACAGTGAGCAGTATGTACAGGAGAGAAGTGTGGAGAGTATGACAGTGGGCACTATGTACGGGAGAGAAGTGTATGACAGCGAGCACTATGTACAGGAGAGGAGTGTGTAGGATATGACAGTGGGCGCTATGTATAGGAGAGAAGTGTGGAGGGTATGACAGTGAGCAGTATGTACAGGAGAGGAGTATGGAGAGTATGACAGTGGGCACTATGTATAGGAGAGGAGGATGAAGTAATCTGGGAAGGAAAAATGTAAAGGTTTGTGGAAGGATGTTTAGAAACTATGTAGTGGTTAAGCGGGCCATACATGGATTGAAATTACACCAATTAAGCAGAGACCAGCCATAGTCGATCTATGTATGGGCTAGCTGGTTTTACACAAGTCAACCTATTAACCGACTTGAGTACAACCAGCCTGTGAGGTTTTCCCCAAAACAATCAGTGCTGCCAGCTATAGTTAGCAACTCTGATCATCGTATTCAGAGATACTAGTCAGTGGCTGGGTAGGCACTGGTTAGTATCGGAGCCAGATACACACAGGTTACATATGCCGCGATCGTTAGAGCGAGAGCAATAATTCTAGCCTTAGACAACCTCTGTAACTCTAAACATGTAACCTGTAAAAAAAATTAAAGCATTGCTTAGTACACCAAAAAAATCGTGCTAACTAAGTGTTTTTTTTTATGAATGAAACAGTTTCTTTCCAAAAAAAACGTTTGAAAAATTGCTGCGCAAATATCGTGTAACATAAAAAGTTGCAAAGACAACCATTTTATTCCATAGGGTGTCTGCTAAAACAACATATATAATGCTTGAGGCTTCTGAGTAATTTTCTATCAAAAAAAAAAGATGATTTTTACATGTAGGAAAGAAGTGTCAGAATTGGCCTTGGTGGCAAGGGGTTAATTATCATAAGTAATATACAAATAATTATTATAAGCCCTGTGAGTTCATCCTCTCAGTCTGCTGCAGAGTGTGCCAGCTTGTATTTATACTGGCCACTCTGTATGTAGCTTCTGATCGACTGCGCAAGCAGCCCCATATCTCCAGAACCATAGATTATAGCAGCCCCATATTTTAACCAGTGCTGGAGTAGGTCTTTAGCTACCTACCCCCCAGAGATGTGGGGTCTCTGTGACTCCTGATCGCTGAGCTACAACCCTCGAAGTCGATCTTTTTTTTTTGGAATATTTTTTTTTTTTTTTGGGGCAAAATGGGCCTATCTTGAGAAAGGGGCCTGGAGCTGCAGCGCCAATAGCCCCTATGTTAATCCGGCCCTGAATATTTTCATGTACATCTGAAAGTATGAGCACAACACACACTGAATAAGTAATTTTTTTTCGTATTGGGATTTAAAAAGAAAAATATTTACATGAATAGGATAAATGTTTAAAATAAATCTATAATTTGCAGGGTAAAGAAACAATTTATTGCCATCCCACCCGACTGCACATATTTGCCTTTCTTTCTTACTCTCTCTCTCCTTTCCATTTGGCTGCTGAGAATGGAGAGAGGAAACCATGTAAAAGTCAACACTTGAAACTCATACAAGGCTGACACTCCTCACCCCATCTAAAAGTGCTGGAGAAGAAGAGGAGCAAGTCACATGTTACTTATACCTGAAATTACAAGTCTAACATAATAGGAAATCAGCTCAATGATCAGACATGGAGTAACTTGCAGTTTACCAAAAAGATGCAAAGGTAGAATTAATAATGCAAACCAAGTTCAGGATTAGGGATGGACCCCCCTCCTGTTCGGTTCGCACCAGAAAATGCGAACAGGCAAAAAATTTTTCGAACACACGAACACCATTAAAGTCTATGGGACACGAACATGAAAAATCAAAAGTGCTAATTTTAAAGGCTTATATGCAAGTTATTATCATAAAAAGTGTTTGGGGGCCCCGGGTCCTGCCCCAGGGGACATGTATCAATGCAAAAAAAAGTTTTAAAAAGGGACGATTTTTCGGGAGCAGTGATTTTATTAATGCTTAAAGTGAAACAATAAAGGTGTAATATTCCTTTCAATTTCGTACCTGGGGGGTGTCTATAGTATGCATGTAAAGAGGCGCATGTATCCCGTGTTTAGAACAGTCTGACGGCAAAATGACATTTCTAAAGGAAAAAAAGTAATTTAAAACTACTCGTGGCTATAATGAATTGTTGGTCCGACAATACACGTAAGAACGTCATGGGATTTCCCCACAGGGGAACTCTGAACCAAAATGTAAAAAAAAAAAATGTTGTGGTGTCCCCCCAAAAATCCATACCAGACCCTTATCCGAGCACGCAACCTGGCAGGCCGCAGGAAAAGAGGGGACGAGAGAGCACCCCCCCAAACTGTACCAGGCCACATGCCCTCAACATTGGGAGGTTTCTTTGGGGTAGTCCCCCAAAGCACCTTGTCCCCATGTTGATGCAGAGAAGGGCCTCATCCCCACAACCCTTGCCCGGTGGTTGTGGGGGTTTGTGGGTGGGGGGATAATCGGAATCTGGAAGCCCCCTTTAACAAGGGGACCCCCAGATCCCGCCCCCCATGTGAATTGGTAATGGGGTACAAATGTAGTCAAAAAGTGTCAAAAAATGTAAAACTGACAATAGACAGTTTTTGACAATTCCTTTATTAATTTCTTCTTCTTTCCCCGCATCTTCTTTCATCTTTTTTATTCCATCTTCTTTCTACTGGTCTTCCTTTGGTGTTCTTCTTCTTCCTCCATCTTCTTCTTCCCCCGCTTCTTCCTCTATCTTCCTCCGCTTCTTCCTCCGGTCTTCTCGTCCGGCATCTTCTTCTCCACTTCGTCCTCCGCACAATCCGCCTCAATGGGGATTATTCCACTGTGTGACGCTTCTGTTCAGGTGACAGTTCTTATATAACGGAGGGAGGGGCTACCCTGTGACCCCACCCCCCTCTGATGCACAGGGACTTCCCTATGACTTTCCCCGTTTTATCAGAGGGGGGCGGGGTCACACAGCTGAAGACTGCCACTGAGGCGGATCATGCGGAGGATGAAGCGGAGAAGAAGATGCCGGAAGAGAAGACCGGAGGAAGAAGCAGAGGAAGATAGAGGAAGAAGCAGGGGAAGAAGAAGATGGAGGAAGAAGAAGAACACCGAAGGAAGACCAGAAGAAAGAAGACGGAAGAAGAAGCGGAGAAAGAAGAAGACATTAATAAAGGAATTGTCAAAAAACATTTTTGACACTTTTTTGTGAAATGGTAGGGGTACATTTGTACCCCATGACCAATTCACACAGGGGGGCGGAATCTGGGGGTCCCCTTGTTAAAGGGGGCTTCAAGATTCCGATAAGCCCCCGCCCGCAGACCCCTACAACCACCGCCAAGGGTTGTGGGGATGAGGCCCTTCCCCCATCAACATGGGGACAAGGTGCTTTGGGGGGCACCCCAAAGCACCCTCCCAATGTTGAGGGCATGTGGCCCCCGCCCGCAGACCCCACAACCACTGGGCAAGGGTTGTGGGGATGAGGCCTTTCTCCCCATCAACATGGGAACAAGGTGCTTTGGGGGGATACCCCAAAGCACCCTCCCAAATGTTGAGGGCATGTGGCCTGGTACTGTTCAGGAGGGGGGGTGCTCTCTCGCCCCCTCTTTTCCTGCGGCCTGCCCGGTTGCGTGCTCGGATAAGGGTCTGATATGGATTTTTGGGGGGACCCCCACACATTTTTATTTATTTTTTTGCTGTCCCCTGTGGGGAAATCCCATGCCGTTTTTATCAATGAACTTTTATGTGTATTGCCGGACCATTTCATTATAGTTTATAATATGACTTTTTTTCCTTTAGAAATATCATTTCGCTGTCAGACTGTTCTAAACACGGGAAACATGCGCCACTTTACAGGCATACTATAGACATATAGACACGCCCCAGGTACGAAATTTAAAGGAATATTACACTTTTATTGTTTCACTTTAAGCATTATTAAAATCACTGCTCCCGAAAAAAACGTTCGTTTTTAAAACTTTTTTTTGCATTGATACATGTCCCCTGGGACAGGACCCGGGTCCCCAAACACTTTTAATAACCTTTAAAATTAGCACTTTTGATTTCTCCCATAGACTTTTAAAGGGTGTTCCGCGGCTTTCGAATTTGCTGTGAACACCCCAAGTTGTTCGCTGTTCGGCGAACGGGCGAACAGCCAATGTTCGAGTCAAACTCATGTTCAACCCGAACACAAAGCCCATCCCTAGTGTCAATCAAAAAAAGTTCAGGAGCTACTTTTGGGCAACTTGATTCATGTGATACGGGTTGCTGCGATTGCAGCGCGATTTATCACACGACAATTGCAACAGACCCGCACGTGATTTTAGGTGTCATTAAAGTGAATGGTATCTCAAATGTGAGTCCCACGATTTGGCATTCACACATCGGCGCTTTCAATTAGCGGGCAGAATTGGAGAAAGTTTTTTTTTTTTTTATTTATTTTTTACACTGTAGTTGCTTAGCAACCAGATATATACAGTGTAAAGAAATAAAACAAAATTAAAAAAAAAGGCAAAACGCAAATCACGGAAAAATCGCGGTAAAAACACGAGCAAAAACGCGGGTACCCGCGCCCAGCCGCCGCAGAGAGAGAAGACCGGAAGTCTTCAATTACAAGGGGGATTATCCTCTGGACTTGGCAGTCCAGCGGATAATCCCGCCGTTAGTGGGCAAGTCCGCGGGGACTTTTGAAATGAACGCAAATTTAGCACGTGACTTCAGGTTACGTAGCTAGCGTAGCAGTAAATGCCGCCGCGCTAGCTCCGTGACCTGGCATGGATTTAAAGGGAAAAAAAAACGGGTGGGGGTTCCCCCCAAATCCATGTCAGACGAACGAGCGCGCCCCCCCCCCTCCCTGAGCCGTACCAGGCCGCGTGCCCTCAACATGGGGGGTGCCCTGGGAAAGGGGGGCCGTGCGGCCCGCCCCCCCACCCCAAAGCACCTTGTCCCCATGTTGATGAGGACAAGGGCCTCTTCCCGACGACCCTGGCCGTTGGTTGTCGGGGTCTGCGGGCGGGGGCTTATCGGAATCTGGGAGCCCCCTTTAATAAGGGGCCCCCCAGATACCGGCCCCCCACCCTATGTGAATGAGTATGGGTACGATGTACCCCTACCCATTCACCTAAGGTGTAAAATGTAAAGTAAAAAAAAACACCCACACTTTTGAAAAAATAGTTTATTGCACTGCTCCGGGGGTCTTCTTCCGTCTTGGGGGTCTTCTCGCCGGACTCCCCCGCCATTTACCAAGCTCTTTTACCGAGCGACGGGAGTCCGGCTACCTTCTTCGTCGTCGCCGCCGTCGTCTGGGGGTCTCGATCCGCCTTCGGGGGTCTTCCGGGGTTCTCTTCTGTTCTTGCGGCGGTCGTCGTCTTCCGCGCCGCCGGCGCCTTGTCCTTCTTCTTGTCCTTCTTGTTCTTCTTCTTCTTCCGATGTTGACCCGTCGCTCTCTGCCCGGAATGCCTGTGCCGATCTGCGCTCGGACTTATATAGGGACATGGGGGACAGGAATGCCTGTGACCCCGCCCCCTTGCGATGTCACAGTCCCAGCATCCTCCGGGACTGTGACAACACAAGGGGGCGGGGTCACCATGTGACATGTGCATGTGACCCTGTCCCCCATGTCCCTATATAAGGAAGAAGAAGAAGAACAAGAAGGACAAGAAGAAGAAGAAGGACAAGGCGCCGGCGGCGCGGAAGATGACGACCGCCGCAAGAACAGAAGAGACCCCCGGAAGACCCCGAAGGCGGATCGAGACCCCCAGACACGGCGGCGACGACGAAGAAGGTAGCCGACTCCCCTCGCTCGGTAAAAGAGCTGGTAAATGGCGGGGGAGTCCGGCGAGAAGACCCCCAAGACGGAAGAAGACCCCGGAGCAGTGCAATAAAATATTTTTTCAAAAGTGTGTGTGTTTTTTGTACTTTACATTTTACACCTTAGGTGAATGGTAGGGGTACATCGTACCCCATACTCATTCACATAGGGTGGGGGGCCGGTATCTGGGGGCCCCCTTATTAAAGGGGGCTCCCAGATTCCGATAAGCCCCCGCCCGCAGACCCCGACAACCAACGGCCAGGGTTGTCGGGAAGAGGCCCTCCTCAACATGGGGACAAGGTGCTTTGGGGTGGGGGGCCGCACGGCCCCCCTTTCCCCAGGGCACCCCCCATGTTGAGGGCACGCGGCCTGGTACGGCTCAGGAGGGGGGGGGGCGCTCGTTCGTCCCCACCCCTTTCCTGGCCTGCCAGGCTGCGTGCTCGGATGAGGGTCTGACATGGATTTGGGGGGAACCCCCACGCCGTTTTTTCGGCGTGGGGATTCCCTTTAAATCCATGCCAGCTTGCGGAGCTAGCGCGGCGGCAATTTACTGCCTACGCTAGCTACGTAACCTGAAGTTACGTTCGAAATGAACGGACTGCTCCGTGTGTGGCAAGTCCGTTCATTTTCAAAAGTCCCGCGGACTTTTGGCCGGCGGATTATCCGCTGGAGAAGTCCGTGCGTGTGTGGGCAAGTCCACACCCTCGGAAAGTCCAGCGGACCTAGCCGGAAAGTCCCGCGGGATTGTCCGCTGGACTCAGGTCCGCCGGCAAAAGTCCGCACGTGTGTACGCGGCATTTGCCTGATTTGGAAGGCAAAGAGATTTACTAAATGAAAAAAATGCATTGATGTGAACATGTTCCATAGGAACCGCTTTAAAAGATTTCCCTGCATTTCTGCAAAATGCATCAAAAAAAGCATTAGTGTGAATCAAGCCAAAAGGTGTAAGCAAAAAAATAAAAAAATAAAACAGGGGAAACATTGCATCACCAAATATTTTGTGGCTACTTTTGATATTCTTATTTGATATTCTGCTACTGCTGCAATTCCTAGTAATAGGTCACATGATATTAAAATACTGCTTTGTAGTTGTTGATGCTAGAGTTTGCTATACATGAACTCACATTTTCTGTGTCACTCATTTGTTCCTTTACAGCTTACGGATGCAAAAACATCTGCAGTGACATGCTACACATATGCTTTATACATAGAAACACATGGGTGGCAAAATGTTTAAATGTAACGTATAGTAACCCAGCAAGACTATGAGTTAGTGATGTTGCTTTGCACTGAAAAATATTGTTTTTGAAGAAGTTTTCAAGTAAAATCTTATTATTTCTTCTTAACACTATGTGATTCCTGTGTCAGCAGTGTTAAAAAAGAACATGTGTGAAGAAGGGGATTTACAGTGGAGAGCTGTGATTTTGTATGAGAGATAAATGGCCAGATACTTGAATAAAGCTCCAGAAAAATAAGGTGCTGTGTGGGACGATTTCAACAGCTTTTCATTAACCGCTTCAGCCCAGGAAGATTTTACCCCCTTCCTGCTTTGCTTTAACTGACAATTGCGCGGTCATGCAATGTTGCACCCAAACAAAATTGACTTAATTTTTTCCCCACAAATAGAGCTTTCCTTTGGTGGTATTTGATCACCTCTGTGATTTTTATTTTTTGTGCTATAAACAAAAACAGAGCGACAATTATTTTTAAAAAGCAATATTTTTTTACTTTTTGCTATAATAAATATACCCCAAAAATATATTAAAAACTATGTTTTTCCTCAGTTTAGGCTGATATGTATTTTTCTACATTTTTTTGGTAACCAAAATCACAATAAGTGCATATTGATTGGTTTGGGCAAAAGTTATAGCGTCTACAAAACAGGGGATACTTTTATGGCATTTTTATTAGTAATGCTGGCGATCTGTGATTTTTATTGTGACTGCGCCATTATGGCGGTCACATCGGACACTTTTGACACTATTTTGGGACCATTGTCATTTATACAGCGATCAGTGCTATAAAAATGCACTGATTACTGTGTAAATGGGGGGGGGGTGGGCTTCCACTCACATGTCAGCGATCACTGCTCCCGATGACAGGGAGCAGTGATGTCTGTCATGTCAAAAGGCAGAATGGGGAAATGCCTTGTTTACATAGACATCTCCCTGTTCTGCTGCTCTGTGACATGATCGCTGGGACACTGGCGGACATTGAGTCAGCGGGTCCGGCGGGCACAGTCACGCTGTTTGCGGCGGTGCAAACTAGCCCCGCCAGTTAAAGGGGACGTACAGGTATGCACATTTTTCCACTGCTTAATTGTGCCAATGTATATCGGCGTGCAGCAGTCGGCAAGTGGTTAAATTAAGATTTTTTTTAAGATATAAAACTTTGTTTTTTCTTTAAAGCCAACACGATCCAATGGCAAATTCTTTCAAGGGGTAGCAACATATTTAACACTTGAGTCTCAAGGGTGAGGAGAATGAAAATAGGCACCCCAAAAAGCTGTGTAAGAGGACAGCCGGTTCGTTCAGGATTCATAGGTCAATAGGGGGCATATAACAGCAGTGATTCCCTTTACCTTGGGAAGGTAGCCTATACCAGGGCTTAAAATTTCAAGTCCTGAGATACTAGCCAGGATTTAAGAGTTACTTGACACCAGTTGCCTCACACAACCCCTACCCTGCCCCGCCTCTAATTATGCCCCTAAACACACCCTTAGTACAACAAGTTTAGCCTGTGGGACTTTGAATGAGTTGATTATAGAGGTCATAACAAGTAGATGGAATACATTAAGAATTTATTGAAATTCCAAAAACATCATCATAAATGAGCATGAGCATAAAAACATCATGAATCATATAGCTTACAACCATAAACCTTGTTTGGTACAATAAAGTAAAAATAATGTTGGGACTTTATATGAGGCAACGACTATTATAGTACATATGTCTCCATCCCTATTGCTTGAAAAGGATGGGGAAATGGGGAAAAAAAGTTTTATTAATGCTTAAAGTGAAACAATAAACGTGTAATATTCCTTTGAATTTCGTACTTGGGGGGGGGGGGGGGGGGTCTATAGTATGCCTGTAAAGTGGTACATGTTTCCTGTGTTTAGAACAGTCTGACAGCAAAATTACATTTCTAAAGGAAAAAAAGTCACTTTTAATACACTTGAAAAAGGAACGCACATGCGCCTCACGGACTTTGCGCATGCTCTGAAACGCATTGTGTTCCTCTCTCCATCTGTCTGACATCACACGCAGCCTCCACGAGCCGCTCACTAGTTTCTCCGGTAAACATCCACCTGGTCTCCTTCCTGGCTTCCCGTGGACTTTGCACAATGAAATTGTGACACTCCTGTGAACATGCTGCTGACATTAGCTACATTATGATGACCCGTGTAGAGCTTCTTATCATATTGACATGTAAGTGCCTACATTTTTGTTTTGCTTATATTGATTAAAACGCTTTTACTCAGAGGCGCTCTCCTATCTTTTGTTTTTTACATTCCTAGTACCGGGTAAGAATGAGACAATGTAATTGAAACTTGAAAAAAGAAAAGAGCCAATCGCACCTTTCTGGGAGAGAGGCGTTCAGCCTCAGACAAGAATGTGAGATTCTTATGGTCAGTAAGAATGAGAAGCGGCACAGTGGTACATTCGAGGAGATGTTTTTCAATTCTCTTACCAATCTCGTAATTGCACTTCGCAGATGACAATTTCTTGGAAAAGTAGCCACAAGGATGCAAGGCGGTCTCAGAGGTAGGGCGTTGAGACAGAAGGGGCTAACACCAGTCTCAGAAGCATTAACCTCAAGGATAAAAGGTAACGTAGGATAAGGATGTGCCAACACAGGAGCAGAAACAAAGGCAGCCTTGAGACTCTTAAAGGCTTTAACGGACTCCGGAGACCAACTCTGTGGGTTACCGTCCTTTCCGATCATATCAGTCAGGGGCTTGACCAGAGATAAGAAGGTACGAATAAACTTCTGATAATAGTTGGCAAAGCCCAGGAAACGCTGCAGAGGACGTAAACCCATGGGTCGGGCCACTGTAGGACTGCTGAAAGTTTCTCTGGGTCCATCGAAAAACCAGCAGTGGAAATGACATAACCCAAGAATTTAACCTGTTCAGGATGGAACTCCCACTTCTCCAATTTACAATAGAGATTGTTCTCTCTTAGTTTCTGAAGCACACGACAAACATCTGTGTGGTGGCTCTCCAGGGACTGAGGATATCATTGAGATAAACCACCACACATAACTGCAACAATTCTCGGAGGACATAGTTAATGAATTCCTTGAAAAATGTCGGGCGTTACAAAGGCCAAAGGCATTACAAGGTACTCATAATGGCCTGTTTTGGTATTAAACACAGTTTTCCACACGTCGCCCTCCTTAATCTTCACAAGATTGTATGCCCCTCTCAAATCAAGCTTTATTGCTCCCTTGAGGCAGTCAAATAATTCCGTAATCAATGGAATCGAATAGGCATTCTTAATCGTGAAACAACTGAGACCCTATAATAAATACAAGGTCTCGGTTCACCACTCTTCTCTTTCACAAAGAAGAAACCAGCACCAGCAGGGGACGAGGATTTGAGGATGAAACCTCAAGAAAGTGCATCTGCAACATACTCCTCCATGGCCTTATCCTCCAATACCGATAAAGGGTAAACCCGGCCATGAGGGGGTACCATGTTGAAGGTCAATTGTGCAATCGGCCGATGGGGAGGCAAACTACCGGCTTGACCATTGTCAAAGACATCGCTAAAATCGCAGTACTCCTCCGGCAGGGAGCAGAGTGAAGAGGTGCACAAGACCTTGGCTACCTTCTGGAAGCATGTCTTACTGTATTGTGGCGACCAGGAGAGAACCTCAACACGGAGCCAATCAAAAGAGAAGTTGTGCCTCTGTAACCAAGGATAACCAATAACCAGCAGAAGCTTAGGTGAGGAAATAACTTGCAATTGGATTATCTCAGCCCTACGGCCATGGACAACGGAAACGTCTCATGAGTCACATGGGCAGGCTGTAGAGGTCTCCCGTCAAGACCCTCAATGGCAAGTGGAGTGTCAAGAAACTGCTGCAGAATCGAGTGCTTCGATACAAAGGCAGCATCAATGAACAGGTCTGCAGCCCCAGAGTAAATTAGAGCCTGTATCTCGACAGACGACTGAGCCCAAGAAAGGGTGACTGAAATCTGGGGCTTATCCTTCTGGAAAACTGGGGACAAAACAACGCCACCTAAGGTTTGTCCGTGACAGGACCTCAAGGTTCAGGCATTCCCCGGACGGGTAGGACAAGACTTCAAAAAGTGGCCTGCCTTGCCACAATAAAGGCACAATCTCTCCCTGCTCCTAAAGGTTTTCTCATCCACAGAGAGACTGTGAAGTCTCTCTGCCGTGAAGCCCAAGTGCATGGGTTAATTTTCACTGACCAACTCTGTACCAGGAGGCATGGGAGGCGAGGGAGGCATGGGTAAGACTGCAAAGCTCGGAGGCAAACGTACAGGTGGCTTCCGCAAGCGCTCCTTAAAAGAGAGCCTTTCTCTGTGTCTGGAGTCAATGAGGATGGCAAACATGATCAACTTCTCCAGCTCAGTGGTTATATCTCGGGCTGCTATCTCATCCTTGTTGGAATCCGAGAGACCATGAGAAAAAGCAGCCACGAGGGCTCATTACTCCAAGCAACCACTGCTGTCAGAGTATGGAATTCAATGGCATAATCTGCAACAGTTCTCGTACTCTGTTTGATGGACATGAGGCACTTGGGAGCAAAAGCGGAGCATGCGGGAATGTCAAATACCCTTTTAAAGGAGGCCACAAACTCAGGGTAACAACAGGTTTTTGCGGCTCCCATAGAGGGTTTGCCCAGGCCAAGGCTCTCTCAGAAAGAAAAGCTATCACCAAACCTACTTTGCTTCTGTCCATGGGAAACGCCTGGGGCAGTATCTAAAAGTATATCTCAACCTAGTTGAGAAACCCTCTGCATTGGACTGGATCAGCCCAAAATCGATGGGAAAGCGGAAAATAAACCAGGCATACATTTTATAGAGGTAATACTCGAGGCGGTTGCCTGCACAGAGAATGGCACAGCAGGAGAGATGGCCTGCAACACAGGTTGTACCGGAGCCGCCACAGTGGGAGACTCCAGGTGAGCTGTGTGACTCAGGAGCATTTGTAACGCCATGGCAAACTGATCCAATGCGGTGATCTTGCTTATCCAATCTGGAAAAAATATTATCGACAAGTGGATTGACTG
This sequence comes from Lithobates sylvaticus, assembly GCA_028564925.1. Taxonomy (NCBI): domain Eukaryota; kingdom Metazoa; phylum Chordata; class Amphibia; order Anura; family Ranidae; genus Lithobates; species Lithobates sylvaticus. Next base: position 436,996,537 of record CM053029.1, read on the forward strand.
TATCTTCTGAATTCATGGCCTTCGCCTACTGTCAGAAACTATGAAATCAGACCGAGACAGAAGTACAGTTAAATTACACTTGTTTAATAATAAAAGTAAATAGAACAAACATAGTCAAAACATAGCCAGAATTCAGGAACCGGAATGGATGGTCAGACAAGCCAAACGTCAGGGAGCCGGAGATGAGTGTAGTAAAACAGCAAGCAGGATCTGGAGCCAGAAGGGATGTCAGCCAAGCAAGTCTTTTAACAGGAATGCAAGAGAGCGTCTCTGTGATGTTGACTATGACTAAGGAGAAGGCAGAGATACTCTGGGCCTGATGGCTTAAGTAGGCAGGACTGACGAGCAGGATATCATCAACAGCTGAGTCACTGTGGAGAGATGGGAGCTTGCAATTAATCGACAGCTGAGCGGCCAGCACAGAGAAAGAAGAGCTGAGCCCAGCCCTGACAATACCCACCACTCCTCCGATCTTATTGATCATGGGGTTGCGGGCATGTACGCGCTTTGCGCCAACGTCACGCCCACACACCACGCGGGTGACGTCATTTTTGACGCACGTACTAGCGTGATGCTTTCTCCAACTGCGTGCAGCACAAGGCACCTATTTATGAAAGATAGTTGCTCAGACGTGGTCGCCTCCTCTCTACCAGCACGTAGCATGACGTTGGTGGGGCTCTGCTGATGGGCTGGCTGAAATCCATCACTATTCCTTGATGGAGTATACACTTTGTTCACAAATGTTTCCCTGTTACACCTATGCACTACGTTGGACCATATGCTTTATTTCTAGTCCCAGGTAATCTTAATGCTGTGGTTTCTTTTACTGGTTCTGTGGTGGGTATCCACCTCTCTTTTCGAATCATCCACTTTTTTTCGGTGACACGTCTAATTTCTCCATTGTACACCCGGGTTCTTTCTTTAAGGCCCACTATACTTTTCATACATGGTTCACTCCTCCCCCCACTTTTTCATCAGCTTAGTTAGTTACTTTAAATGGTACACTAGTTTAGATTATACGTATATTATTTTTTCACAGAAGCCCCAACATCATTCACTACCATAGCTTTTGATGGGGTATCCTTTTATTTTTATCAGCTTAGTTAGTTACTTTAAATGGTACACAAGTTTACATTATATGTATATTCTTTTTTCACAGAATCCCCAAGGGCTCATATCCAACATCTTTCACTACCATAGCTTTTGATGGGGGGTCCCTTCCTATGAAATGTTCATTTACTGATGTTTTTTGCCATTCTGTCGCCACAGTGCTATCACCTCAGCTCCCAGGGGGATGCTTTTCCCACAGTGCCTTCAATCATTAATAACATTGTCTATGCTTTTTTACCTTGTTTCTCCCCATAGGTAAGAGTGTTGAGACTATAAGGTTTTTTTTTTGGTTCCCTCTCTTCCTGTTTTAGTAACTACTATTTACAGTTAAATTACATTTAATTATAGATACTTCCAGTTTATTATAGATACTCCTGATGAGTGGAAATTATCCACAAAACATGTTGAGCTTTTACTGATGCCATGCCACAGCAATCATGCGTCTACCATGGGTTTTTACGTGTTTGAATCATGAATCAATTATATATTTCCAATTATGTTTGTACATATTTGGGTACACTGCTATTCTATTATGAATTACGTGGAATAACATTATATTAAGCAATTATTTTTAATATTATGTGTTTTACCAATCATGTTTATTATAATTCTGTATGTTAGTTATTCAGTTAATATTACATTACCTTGCACTATGCTTATCTGTATTAATAAATATTGTTTTTACTAATATTGATTGATTCATTCTACACCAGTGATGTGTTTAATTTAAAGTTCCATCATCCCCCTTTTTTCCTTTTCATGTTCGGTACAATGCTGAAAAAACATAATATACATATACATATATATATATACTCAATGCATTTTGCAAGCTCTGATCGCTTCCTCAGGAGTTGATGCATGTGCAAGGTATCTAAAAAAAAATATCAATAAGATATAAAATTCAATGATGGTTAAGGTTAGAAAAGAAGCAGGGGGGCTGTGTGCCTTACACAGCCCCCCTGCTTCTTTTCTAACCTTAACCATCATACTTACCTCATATGCTGTGGGGGCATACCAGCTGAGCCGCAGCTCCCTATGTCCATTCAGACACAGAACTACGGCCCACCCCACCCCCTTTCTCTCCTTATTGGCTCACTGATTTTGATTGACAGCAGATCCCCATCACAGACTCCCCTCATCACAGACCATCCCATCACAGATCTCTCAATATCTTTTCCTTTGTAATACCCTTTTTCTGTAAATATTTTGCCTACTTTTTAAAGAATATTTTTAAAGTTGTAAAATTATCTCCAATGCACTAACACAGAACTTGTGATACTAAATTCTAATTTTTTTCATTAAAAATAACAAACATGCCTTTACTTACCTGTTCTGTGCAGTGGTTTTGCACAGAGCAGCCCAGATCCTCCTCTTCTCGGGTCACTCTTAAGATGCTCCTGCCACCTCCCTCCTGTTGAGTGCTCCCACAGCAAGCAGCTTGAGCCGCAGCTCCCTATGTCCATTCAGACACAGAACTACGGCCCACCCCACCCCCCCTTTCTCTCCTTATTGGCTCACTGATTTTGATTGACAGCAGCAAGAGACAATGGCACCAATGAGGAGGGAGAAGAAGGAGAGATTAAGGTCTGGTGTGACCCCTCTGACACCTCCATCCCTAATAATGCACAAAAAACAAGAAAAATAGCCCTGGGACTTTAGATGAGGTGAGAGAGGTTTAGTCAATGTCCACAGCAAACACTGAGACAAAATCCATTTATTTGTTTCAAAATGTTATGTAACAGAGCAGCAAAAACAATGATTGTGAGTTACCCGGCATAATAGCCAATGTACACAACACAGATGAAAGTAAATATACAAAGATTTATTACAAATGTTGTACATCCATGAGCAACAATAAAGCTTAAAAGTTGCTAGGTCGGTGAATACACATACACAATAAGAAAATAAAATGTACATACATGTGGACAGGGAAGTATGTAAACATAATACAGACATCAATAATATCCAGCATGTACTGGCATAAAACAAGCATCAATAAAGTCCTATGCATTTCGCGATACCCTGCTCGCTTCTTCAGGGGCGATTTAACTCAGACCTTCGGTAAGTATGAGGTCTGTTTCAGACCTCTCTTGCCAATTATTCCGCCTGCCCCCATTTATTAACAACATACATTTATTGATCTTATTATTTACATTGCAGATACAACATTCATGCATCCGCCCCTGAAAAAGCGAGCAGGGTCTCGCAAAATGCATAGGGCTTTATTGATGCTTGTTTTATGCCAGTACATGCTGGGTATTATTGATGTCTGTATTATGTTTACATACTTCCTTGTCCACATGTATGTACATTTTATTTTCTTATTGTGTATGTGTATTCACTGACCTAGCAACTTTTAAGCTTTATTGTTGCTCATGGATGTACAACATTTGTAATAAATCTTTGTATTACTTTCATCTGTGTTGTGTACATTGGCTATTATGCCGGGTAACTCACAATCATTGTTGTTGCTGCTCTGTTACATAACATTTTGAAACAAATAAATTGATTTTGTCTCAGTGTTTGCTGTGGACATTGGCTAAACCTCTCTCACCTCATCTAAAGTCCCAGGGCTATTTTTCTTGTTTTTTGTGCAATGAGGAGGGAGCGTCCTGGACAGCCGTGTCTCTCGTGCAACATCGCTGAATTGAGATGGACCTCAGGTAAGTATTAGGGGGGCTGAAGGGGGCTGCTGCACACAGAAGGTTTTTTTTTTATCTTAATGCATAAAATGCATTAAGATAAAAAGCCTCCTGCCTTTACAACCACTTTAAAGACTAAGTTTACCTTTGCTTCCCCTATTTTTTTTTATTCTAAATTCCATCTCCCCTATGACCCAATATTCCATTAATGTACTTCTTTTGCAGACATAACAAAGCTTTCCATTTATTTTACATACCATTACCTCACTGTCCTCATAACTTATTAAAAAAAGTCTCTATTATTTCTGCCTTACTTCCTGGACATACTATAGGTCATGACACAGGAAGGAGTTGACCAGCTTGACCAGCTGATCTCATTAGCACACACCCTGCACCATCTGCCCTCATGCCTACCACTCACTTCCAGCCGCATGTTTTTTTTTATGAAATGCAATCAATCAGTGATCTCTGTTCTCACTTATTACACAGGCATTCATTTTTTTTCTACCTTAACTGATGAGTGATCAAATAAAAGCCTATGTGAATAGAGCTGTAGTATTGAAAACAGGAGAAGTGTGTCCTGAGTTCTGTAAAGCTCACCATACACTATACAATCTGATTGTACAATCTCCTTTAGAGCTACAATCAACTATGCAGTACAAGGGCCTGTCTGAATGCATACAGATTGATTTAATCAATAGGTTGGTCCTCCTATGTCATAGTTTTTGTAAATCTAAAGGAAATTGGGCAAAGATTGTACAATCAGATTGCATAGAGTATGACCATCTTTATATAAGTATTTAGGAGGGAGCATTTTCACTTCACGCATAGGGTAGCTCATCCAATCGAATGAGCTGCCCTGCAAGCAACAATTGCCCCAAAGAAAGTGGTCGTTTTTACTGTGCTTTTTGGTGCAGCACATTTCTGAAATGCATGGCAAAGTGTGCATTTTCAGTGCAGTTTGCCATGGGTTCGGAAGCACACAGATGTGAATGGAACCTCATTGTTCTTGTGTACACACACCAGTTTCACTTTCTGAACCCATTCACATCTAGCGTAGTGGGAGTGCATGTTTTTTGATTAGTTTTTCCCATGACATGCATAGGGCAGCCTATTGATTTCAATGGGCTGCACTACATGTGGCCCATGGGACATTTTGGCGTAAAATCTGTGTTTACTTCTGAGTTTGATGTGCCATTATCAATTAATGGCACTGAAATCGCAACTAGTTAACCTCTGTACTTTCTCCTTTAGATTGACCAAAACGATATAATAGGAGGACATACCATCTATCCAATCACTCTGTATCCAATCAGGCAGGTCCTTGATCTACTTAGTTGATGGTAGATCTAAAGGAGATGGTACAATCAGCTTGTATAGTGTATGGTGAGCTTTACAGAACCCAGGACATACATCTCCTGTTTTCAATACTACAGCTTTATTCACATAGGCTGTTATCTGATCTCTTATCTCCTGCACATTCCAAAATACCAAACAAAACAATCTATGCCAGATGAAAGTTAAGGTAGAAAAAAAATCAATGTCTGTGTATTTAGTGAGAACAATGGTTACTGATTGATTGCATTTCATTTAAAAAACATGCAGCTGGAAGTGGATGGTGGGTAGGAGGGTAGATGATGTAGGGTGTGTGCTAATGAGGTCAGCTGGTCAACTCCTTCCTGTACAATGACCTCTAGTCTGTCCAGCACTAAGGCTGGTTTCACACCGGAGCGGTGCGAGCGGCGGCGGTAAAGCAGCGCTATATTTACTGGAGACACAACAGCAGCTGTTTCAGGTCGGTTTGCAGGCGCTATTTTTAGCGCGATAGCGCCTGCAAACTGCCCCAGTGTGAAACCAGTCTAAAGCCCCATACACACGCCCGGATTATCCGAGGACCAGGTCGGTCGGATCCTGTCCGTCGTACTTTGTCCGATGTTGGTGTTGCGTACACACGGTCGGACAACGTTGTCGGAATTTCCGGTCTGCAAGAACGTCGTGACGTAAGTCCTCTTCCACGAGACTAGAAAAGGGAAGTTCAGCACCACGTCAGGCACCCGTTGGGCTCCTTCTGCTGATCCCGTGTTTATCGCGAGTTAGTCGAAGTTTGGGGACTTAAGATTCGCGCTTCTCAGTTTTCTGACTCAGATCATTACTGCTCTTCAGTTTGTGCTTGTCGTGCGTATCTGTTTATTAGTGCGTGTAGTCAGTTCGCATTTGTTGGTCATTGCGGCCTATATCTTGATATAGGACGCTTTGATTTTCACTGCTTATTGTCTGCTCGTTTCTGGTATTCATTTAGTTCTTTCAGGCCTTGCTGTTTATCGGTGCTTTCTGTTTGTCCGTTCTGACCAGCCGACCTTTTGTGACCTTGTGAGCGATGTTTCCCGTACGTACTCGTCGCCGAGTTCGTGCTGTACGCGGAATTGGTGTCAGGCTTTTAGCTTTGAGCCAAGACCCGTCCATGAACAGAGTGACGAGGAGTATGTGGACCAAGAATTGGTTGCTTCAGCGTGATCAGTTCTCGCACATGCCTTTGCTTCGTGAGATCTGGGAGAATAATCCTGATGATTTCAGGAACTTTCTCCGGATGACGGACCCCGTGTTTCACCGTCTTTTGGCTTTGCTGACCCCTTTTATCAGCCGGCAGGATACCTGCATGAGACAAGCCATCACTCCGGAGCAGAGGCTTGTTGCTACGTTGAGGTACTTGGCGACAGGGAGAAGCCTTCAGGATTTGAAGTTCTCTTCAGGTATCTCTCCCCAGGCCCTGGGAATCATTATTCCAGAGACCTGTTCTGCCATCATCGAGGTCCTGCAGGAGGACTATATTAAGGTAACATTTCTCCTTTACTATTCCCTTCTATGTATGCTCTGTTTGCTAATGACTTGTATTTTTGTCCTCCTTCCATAATTACCATGCTTGCAATATGTTCTAATATGCTCTAATATGCTGTGCCCCTTTTCTCCTTCATGCATTTTTCCCTTCACTTACCTCCCCAGCATGCTCTTCTGGCCCAATAGACACATATGGCCTAGTCACTTAAGCAATGTATTTTGTCTGCTGCATAGTATTGTTTTCCACCAAACACCCCCTAAAACATGCACCAATGTTTGCTGTGTGTTTTACTTCATGTAGAGCCCCCTTTTTTTTATTTTTTGTGGGGGGGGGGGGCTAACTCATTAGGAACCCCCTCCCCCAACTGCTCTGTCAGATGGTACCAATCCTCTATCTGCTGGCTTTCACAGGGTCAATACACACTATATACCTACCTCTTTATAGTGGGCATCTTTAGTGATGAATTCAGCAAAGCATGTAGTGCAAGGGGCTGTCTCCATACTTTCCATTTCCTCTTTTTTTGTGTTCTTTCCCTCCTATTAGCTTGCTTGGTAATTTCAGAATGTCACAATGTGCGTTCCTTTTTTTTTGGGGGGGGGGGGGTTGAAATGTTATTTTATCTTTCCTGGGGGCTGCCAATAGTGTTAAGTACAGAGGGTCTGGCCAAACTAGCACACATTCTTGAGCCATTTGGCAATCAACACCCCCCCCCCCCCCCCCCAAAACCCTAGTTATTGCCAATGGCCCATCAGAAGTGGTGGTATTGATGGGGGGTGAGTAATCTGCGAAGGGGACCCTCTACTTTTCAGTGCAAATACTTTCCAGCCTAAAATGTTAAAGTATGCTCTTGTTCCAAGATGTTGATTGTCTAATCTGCTTGCAATGTTTCTGTGCAAAGTGACTAATTTTTTTTTATTGTTTCACTCCACAGTTCCCTTCCACGCCACAGGAATGGCAGACTGTGGCCTCCCACTTTGCCAGCCGTTGGGACTTTCCTAACTGCGGAGGGGCAATTGATGGGAAACACGTCCGCATCGTCCCACCGCCAACTCGGGGTCCTACTATTATAATTATAAGGGGTTATAATTATTAGCTATTATTATCACTACATTATTAGTGTAGTGATGTTGGTGGTGGTGTCGGCGACATACGAGTTTATGTATGTGGACGTGGGGATGAACGGCCGGATCTCGGATGGTGGTGCCATTGCGCACATGGAGTTCTACTGGCGTCTCCAAAGTGGCAGTCTGTGCTTGCCACCTCCAGAGGAAAATGCTGAAAGACTCCCCTTCATCTTTGTCGCAGATGAAGCGTTTGCCTTGACTCCCCATCTGATGAGGCCCTTCCCGATGAGGACCCTCACCCCAGACCAGAGGGTCTTCAACTACAGGCTGTCCAGAGCCCGAAGAGTGGTGGAGAACACCTTTGGCATCCTGGCCAGCCGCTTCCGCCTGTTCTTGACGGCTATTAACTTGGCGGAATACAAACTGAACCACATAGTTCTTGCCTGTTGCATATTGCACAACTTCCTCAAAAGACATAACAGGAACTATGTGGTGCCCGTTGGCCCAGATGTGGAGGGCCCTCCAAATGCTGACCTCACAGCCCTTCAAGCGGCACGTCCAGGCTTGCCCCCTCTAAATGCCCGCACGGTCCGCGAGCAATATATGGACTACTTTGTGGGTAGGGGGGCTATTGCTCTGCCTGACGATGTGTGAGAGGCATTTTTAAATAAATATTTTTTTTCAACCAACCGATGATTTCTTGTCATTTCCGTATTATTGCTTATTTGACCTTGAAATTTTTTCCCTTTGGCTTCGACAGTGGGAATGCACTTTCTGGGCAAAAGGAGGTAACAGTCTCTTCTTCCCAAAAATATTCTTCTCATGTGGTTTGTTTGATACCTAATCTTTGCTCTAGAGAAGGTTTGTAGTGCATAACTGACACCCAAAATACTCCTTTTCATCACCATGACAGAAATGTGTGTATTCACAAAAATGGTGTGCTACGTGTTTTCAAACAAATCACTGTGGGTGTCATTTACATAAGTCAAATCCACTATGCTCTACAAGTGCAGTGCAAAAGTGCCCTGGAAAAGAAACTTGCAGTGTAAACTGGACTTGCCTTTAGTAAATAACACCCATTTCCCCCCCAAATCATTTACATTTGACATACATAATGCTTTTTTGTATTTAAAAAAGGAAGCCACACATTTAGAAATTTAAAAAAGTTTACTTGCAACACATTCCCAAGTGCGTTTACAAACTTCTTGCCAAAACTGACAAGATCTGGGTTATTTACAACATTGTTTACAAACATTCCGCATTTGGTAAAACCAGGCATGGAGCAAAACAGAACATAGGAACTCGGAAAGATCAACTTTCTAAAGTGAAGACAAGATCAGACATGACTATATGTTAAAAGTGTGTTTGATCTTGCCTTCATCACATGGAGGGTCACCCCTGGAAACTGGAAATTTAGAACATGCACACAATTTTGGTCAGAAAATGGTCATTAGATGGTAAAACACATGCCTAGAATCTTCAAAAGTGCCATTTTCCATCATGGGAATGAATGGACGTTTTTGGGGGGTGCAACCCCTTCACCACAACCACTTTAGTAGTTCGTAAAGGTGGTTGCACCCCCAAAAAAAACGTTGTCATTCATCCACCATGATGGGAGCTAGCACATGTGTACACAATGTGTGCATGTTCCAAATTTCACACAGTTCTTAAGTTGCAAATGTGTTCAGAAGCAGTCACAAATGTGTGTTAATTACTTGGTGCGTTTTCAGATTTTTCCTAAAACATCAATGATGTTTTTCAATTTTTGTTGAACATCATTGATGTTTTGCTTTATGTCATCTAGATCTCTATTGCAGACCATTATCTCCCGATGAGTACGTGGGCACTCTCTGTGGTAAAGTGTGATTCTTCTTCCACAACATCCACGTCACCTAAAAACAAACAAAAACCAAAAAAATGTCTTGGAAATGAGGCAGGCATAGATTGTTTAGCTTACCAGTAGCTGTGTTCTCCCACACTCACCTGTTGTGGTGACAAGTTCTCCAATTTCTATGATCTCTCCTTCCTCCTCCTCCTCCTCTGCTTCTGGTCTTTCCCCTTCTTTGGGAGGTGTTGGTTTGGTGGTTTCCTCTGACGTCACGTGTTTTCGCTCCCCTATGAGAATGTACAAAAGGAAGATTTAGCAGCACAATCTATTGAGGGCAGAAATAGGAAATGAGAAACATTGCTTGAAAGTGAGGGACAATATTTTTGGTTGTCCAGTTACAAATGACACCAACATGAATGTAGTCACTTTGTAGAGGTCATAAACTTATAGCTTTTTGGTCGACGTTTGGGTGATGGAGACCCCCCTCTAGTATCCACAGGAGCACATGTGTGGAAAAGCCTAATAAAAAGTGGGTTTGGGTGTCCCAGCACTAGTGCTCTAGAGTCCAGATGGGTAAACAGCTACTGGGTGACCTCTCCTTTACATTGAATAAATTGGCTTGACATTCTTGATGACATTTCTAGAGAGAACAAACTTCCTTTCCCCAAAAAAAAACACCAAACCTCGTATTATAAGGGGCCGAACGATCGAAGTTGAGTACGATCGAATGCACAGACGAACCTGAAAGTGGCCATTTTGGAATGTACAACTTTGTAAAAATCCAAACACATGGAGCAGTATGCAAGCAAGAAATCAAACACAAAACACAACTACTTACTTTTTTGAAGAACTCGCTTGATCTTTCTGTACTGTGCCTCCCTCAGTTTCAGGTCTGACCAGTGTTTCCTCAGTTGCTCCATGGATCGTTGTACCCCAAAATGATTGTACAGCCTCCTCACAACTTTAGACATGATCTTGGCCTTGCGGACATTGGGGTTGAGGTAAGGCCCATACTTCCCATCATAGTCACTCCTCTTTAATATGTCCACCATCTCCAACATTTCTCCAAATGACATATTGGAGGCCTTGAATTTCAGGCTCCGGGATCGGGACGTTTCTGCCTTCGGCCTTTCCTCATCCTCCTCCTCGTTGGTGGGATATTTGGGGCGCACCTGCTGTGTCCCTGCCATGTGCTCTCCCCACTGCGCGGTAAAAAGAAGGGGTGGGGAATAGACGAGAAAGATCGTCAGGGGCGGGCGGAGTTTGACGCATGCGCACTGTATATAAAATGTCACACGCCTGTGTCGTAGCCACGATCTGTGAGACAAGGGGAGAGAAAGCTCACGCACGAGACGATCGCTATAACGAAGGTACAATTTGACGTTGGTACATGACTAGCCTAGACTGATTAGACCTTGAGGCTTCTTTATGGAGAAGATTAGGAGACTTTAGACTGACATTATTTATAGTGTTTTGTGTGGTGTTGTGTCTTGCAGAGATTATGGACGGCTTCAACCATGTGAGTTTTCTCCCCCTCTTCATTGATAAATATAGGCAAATGCCCCTATTATGGCAGGCAAAACACTGAGACTATAGCAACAGACCAAAGAGGTACGCAGCCATGAAGAAACTTGTAATTTGTAAAGCCAAGATTCCCCACGGCAACCGTGGAGACCTTAAGAGTAAAAATTGCTAACCTGAGGAGTACCTATTTCAGGGAGCGCAATAAGGTCCGGAAGTCCCAAGCATCTGGAGCTGCAGCAGATGACGTCTATGCCACCACGCTCTGGTACTATGAGAGGCTCCACTTTCTCAAAGACCAGGCTAATGTCAGGAAGTCACTCTCGACTCTTCCTTGCACGCGTCCTTCCGCGTACGCCACCCCTGATGAGGCTTCCGAGGACCAACCTGGGCCTTCCAGTCTGGAAGATGTGGAGGAGCCCAGCTTGAGCCAGGTATAGTAGTTTTGTTACCATTTTTGTGAATAATAAATGATGTTCAGTTAATTCAGGATCCCCAATTGCTTAGTTCCTAACGTGATTGACATATCAACTGACAGTAGTGTTGGAGACATTTTTGGGAAAAATCTAAACTGCTGGGCTGAGAATTGTATGGTTTTCTATTTGTAAACATTTGGCAACAGTCACTAGATGAAAATTGTGTGTTTTTGATGAACAAATAACTCAAACTATGTCCCTTTTTCATACACAGGAAGACCTCAGCCAGGAGGTGGCTGTGGAATGTGGCAGTCAGGAGGAGGAAGGGGTTAGTGGCAGCCAACAGGTGGGTAGTGGCAGCCAACAGGGGGGGTAGGCGTAGGAGCCTGACTGTCTCCCAAGTCCCTCCCCTCCGCCTTCCCTACAGAAGGGCGAAAAGGATGGGGGAGGTGGGAGAGTCAGCGCTCCAGCTGATCCGAGATGCTTCAGCCTCCCTATATGCCACACCCACCTACGAGGAGGCCTTTGGCTCCTTGATTGCCAATAAAATGACGGGTATGGAGGCGGGGCAACGCAGCATGTGTGAGGATGTCATCCTCAAAGTCCTAAATGAGGGGATGGCTGGGGGGATAACCACACTCACACATGTTTGCGATAGTGACCTTGCTCCGCCTCCTCCTCCTCCTCCTTCTGCCACCCCACCAGCAATATAGCCACAGCGTCCAAGGAAGCGTGGAAGGAAGACCTGAGAGTCACGACCTGGATTCAGTCTGGTCTGAGAGAAGATGGAGCCTCTCGTAGGACCAGAGCCTGGGGACCTAGGTGGCATCTGCTGCAGTTCCGGATGTTTTGGACTTCAGGACCAGATTGCACTCCCTTATTATTTAGATAGGTACTCCTCAGGCCCCCAATTTTAGACGCTTCAAAAATGATGGTTGCCGTGGGGGTCCAAGGCTTTGCAAATTCCCCAAGTTTCTTCATCGCTGCGTTCCTCTTTGGTTTGTTGCTGACACCTAAATAAAGGTCTTTTTGATTTGAAATAATCCTTGGCTATGTGTTTTACTTTTCTACAATGACAGTTTATTTGTGAGTAGGCAGGTACATTTCACTAATCATAAAGTATAATTAACAAGGGGCACCAACAACAAACAAACTCCTAGAAAATTTAAGCAACAAATACAAATGTTAATAAAGTTGTTTTGCTAAGTTGAGACACAACCCCCCTCCCAAAAAAAAAAAACATCTCCTTAAAATATGTATTCCAAAATAAAAAAGAAAATGAGAAATCATCCAAAAAATATAACAAAGATTCTTTTACGATCTGAGTAAAAATAAACATGTAGTGTAGAAATCCTGAAAACGAATAAAGAACTAAGTTTGTGAGAAGTGCGGGTGAATAGGAGCAGCTCAAACATGTCATTCTTCTTGCATTGTAAAGAAAAAGAGAATGCGCTGCATTAAAGACATTTTAACATTGCAGCGTGACGAATGTGCTGAAAGGTAGTTTTACCTGACCGAGCGCTTCCGTCACAGAATTTCTTCTGAGCATGCGTAGCACTTTGTCCGTCGGACTACCATACACACGATCGGATTTGGTGTGATCGGACCTTGTTGTCAAAAAATCTATCCAGCAGGAGATGGGACTTTGTCCGTCGGACAATCCGACGTACACTGTCCGATGGTGCATACACACGGTCGGATTTTTCGACAACATTGTCCGATCGGACAGAATCCATGCGAAAATCCGACCGTGTGTATGGGGCTTAAGGCAGAAGTGATGGAGAAGTGTTTTTAATCAGCTATGAAAACCGCGAGGTAAGCGTCTGTAGAATAAATGGAAAGCTTTGTTATTTCGGCAAAAGAAGTACATTAACCACTTAAGGACCATATTGATTTGCCCCTTAATGACCAAGCCATTTTTTGCAATACGGCACTGCGTCGCTTTAACTGACACTTGCGGTGTTGTGTGGCGCCTTTCCCAAACAAAATTGACATCCTCTTTTCCCACAAATAGAGCTTAATTTTAGCGGTATTTGATCACCTCTGCGCTTTTTATTGTTTGCGCTATAAACAAACAGCGACAATTTAAAAATACATATTTTTTTTACTTTTTGCTATAATACATTTTCCAAAAAAAACTAAACTAATTTATTCATCAGTTTAGGCCGATATATATTCTTCTACATATTTTTGATTAAAAAAATCGCAATAGGCATATAATGATTGGTTTGCGCAAAATGTATCGAGTCTACAAACTATGGGATAGATTTAGGGACTTTTTTTTTTTGTTTTTTTATTGTTTTTACTAGAAATGGCGATGATCTGCAATTTTTTTGCAGGACTCTGACATTGTGGCGGTCAAATTTGGGGACCAGTGACATTATTACATTGATCAGTGCTATAAAAATGCACTGATCAATGTAAAAATTACACTGGCAGGGAAAGGGTTAACACTAGGGGACAGTCAAGGGGTTAACTGTGTTCCCTGGGTGTGTTCTAACTGTAGGATGAATGGGCTGCATGTGACATGACAGAGATCACTTTTCCCGATGACTCGGAACAGTAAATCTCTGTCATGTCATCCATCAGAAGAATTGGGATCTGCCTTGTTTAACCCTATATGGAATCTATAAGTGAGACCATATCCCTTTTCAAACACACACACCTATTGTTATTCAGATAACAGGACTTGGTGATGGATCTTATGTTAGTTAAAACCTTATACTCCAAGGGGGGTCTCGAAAATTGATGGTATACTGCACACCATAGATAAAAATGTCTGATTGGAATTCTATAAATGTATAAACACCCAATCACCTACCATTAGAGAAGTATTGGCAGAATTTAGAAAGCACTGCTTAGTAGTCTAAAGTAAAACAGTGCATTAGATAGATACAGTATCTGTTTTGAACACATCATTTGTTAGACAGTATAAGCACATTTCTGACTGAGCTGAATCTGTAAGTTGAGAGTTGAAGAGATTAAATTGTCTGCCAAGCTTGAGGTTCATTGTGGATTTGGCCGATTCGCACTTGGCAGCAATTCACAGATACTATCTAATCTATTATATACCAATATTCAATGGATTTACAATCATTCATGGTTTAAAAGACAACATGTAGTTAAACATTAACAATACCAGTTTAACATAACATTGGGCTGGTATCCCTTGGGCCACAAGCAATTGACTTCACCTCAATGCTAATGTTAATACCATGACACTATTACATATGACCTTCAAAGGTCATATGTTTAAACTTCAAAATGCTAAAACAGAATTCCAGCCAAAAATACTAAGATAAAAGCAGTCCATTAAATAATAAAGTAACAAAACCAGCTTTAGCTGGAATATTCACCTTCAAACCAGAAATTTCCCCATGCAGTACTTTTTTTTTACCACTAGTTGTCCTCAGTCTGGTGGCCAGAATCATTCAACCCAACCCTGCCAGCCAGTCACTAGACAGTGAAAGGAGAAACAGCACAGAGATGAGCATGTAGCATCATTTTTGCTATCAGTATGCTTCTTGTTGGCAAACAGCTTGGCTCCTTATACTGCCCCTTTCTTGCAACATTCCAGCCTCCCCATATAGGGACTGAAAGAGGCCAATACTAGGTCATATTCATTTCAGATACTTACATTGCTCACAATAAAAAATATTTAGCAATGTATTCAAGGTTTCAGAACTGCATTAAAGTGGTATTCAAAGTTAACTATAACTATTTTTAAAAATGTCCCCTCCCACCTCCCCCTACCTATTCTGCCCACCCTGATTAAAAAGATCTATATACTGATATACTGTACTTACCTTTTTTTAGTATGCTCTGGTCTAGTCGAATGATCCTGCATCTCCGACTCCCTCCTCATAGTGAGTGGCAGCTGCAGGGGAGAGGGGGGAGCTCCAACAATGGCTGGGCTATGCAAGCCTTTCAGTGACATCACAGCTCCAGGAATTCACAGCCGTTGTTGAGCACTCCATGACATGGGAGGGGGATGGGTATGAAGCTGCAGGATCATGTGACCAGACTAAAAGAAAAAGGTAAGTATGCACATCTATTTTTACACAGGGCAGGCAGTATAGGTGGGAAGGGGGAAGGGGGGACATTTTTAAGAATAGTTAGTGTTAGGATTGAATTCTATTCAGATTTAATGAGTGTATTTCATATCTGGCAAGAGTTCAGATTGAAGAAAAAAAAAATTATTTTATGATCAGACTTATGTAGATTATTTGGGAGCCAGATCATAAATACGTTTCTAAATTCCATTTTAAAAACTTATATTTATTAAGGCCTGTGATGACATTTGAATAACTGTTTATATATGTACTGCCATGTTCCAAAACATCACAAGAAACTTAAAGAGATTTAATCTTTTTTATATGGTCACTAATAGGAAAATAAGTCATATTGCCTGTAGAAAATGGTATAGAATATATGTGACAACATTAACACATTGGTACCGATTTCCACTTCCAAATTCCACTTAGAATACTGTAAATGCTTGGCATCTGAGAATTTCTATAATATGCTAAGGATGTGGAGAAGAACATGATTTCTTTTGTACATACAGTAAATGGTGGACATGCAGATTCATCAGGTTTAGGAGAATCAATTCTCTGTTTCTGAAGCATGGCTACATATTACTATTTCAGTACACATTCTGGCTGTTTTGGTTGCTTACTCAGTTTCAGAACCAGAGCTGATAACAATACTTCCAATGGCAACTATGTTGATTCTGAAACTCTGGAAATCTAGTAGGATTGCAAACTTGGTTGACCCAGAGGGTATTTTTTTGTTGTTCTAGGGAGAAAATGGGTAAATATTGTGGTATATTTTGGGGGTTGGCTACCAGCATTGTTACTGCCAATTCATACACTTGTTGCCCACAGATTTCTGGATTGACAGCACTGCCATTGTTGCTAAAACCCTCTTACTTAAAAAAAAAAAAAAAATATTGGGAAAAAAACCCTCTAATGCCACGTACACACGAAGGGACAATCCCGCGGGATTATCCTCTGGATTCAAGTCCATCGGACAATCCCCTGTGTGTGGGCGTCGGCGGACTTTTTGGCGCCAAAAGTCCGGCGGACTAAGTTTTAAGTTTTGTTTTAAAATTATCCGCTGGACTTGGCAGTCCAGCGGACAATCCCGCCGTTAGTAGGCTAGTCCGCCGGACTTTGGAAATGAAATGTAGCTAGCGTAGGCAGTAAATGCCGGCGCGCTAGCTCCGTCACCTGGCATGGATTTAAAGGGAATCCCCACGCCGAAAAACGGCGTGGGGGTCCCCCCCAAATCCATCTCAGACCCTTATCCGAGCACGCAGCCCGGCCGGCCAGGAAAGGGGTGGGGACGAACACGCGCCCCCCCCCCCCCCCCCTGAGCCGTACCAGGCCGTGTGCCCTCAACATGGGGGGTGCCCTGGGGAAAGGGGGGCTGTGCGGCCCCCCTACCCCAAAGCACCTTGTCCCCATGTTGATGAGGACAAGGGCCTCTTCCCGACAACCCTGGCCGTTGGTTGTCGGGGTCTGCGGGCGGGGGCTTATCGGAATCTGGGAGCCCCCTTTTATAAGGGGGCCCCCAGATCCCGGCCCCCCACCCTAGGTGAATGAGTATGGGGTACGATGTACCCCTACCCATTCACCTAAAGTGTAAAATGTAAAGTAAAGAAACCACACTTTTGAAAAAATAATTTATTGCACTGCTCCGGGGGTCTTCTTCCGTCTTGGGGGTCTTCTCGCCGGACTCCTCCGCCATTTACCAAGCTCTTTTACCGAGCGGAGAAGTCCAGCTACCTTCTTCGTTGTCGCCGCCGTCGTCTGGGGGTCTCGATCCGCCTTCGGGGGTCTTCCGGTGTCTTCCGGGGTCTCTTCTGTTCTTGCCGCTGTCGTCGCTTTCTGCGCCGCCTTCTTCTTCCGCCTTCTTCTTCTTGTTCTTGTTCTTGTTCTTCTTCCTCCGATGTTGACACGTTGCTCCCTCTGGCCGGAATGGCAGAGCCGCGCTGTGCTGGGACTTATATAGTGACAAGGGGACCGGGTCACATGCTCATGTCACATGGTGACCCCGCCCCCTTGTGATGTCACAGTCCCGGAGGACCACAGGGGGCGGGGTCACCATGTGACATGAGCATGTGACCCTGTCCCCATGTCACTATATAAGTCCCAGCACAGCGCGGCTCTGGCATTCCGGCCAGAGGGAGCGACGTGTCAACATCGGAGGAAGAAGAACAAGAACAAGAACAAGAAGAAGAAGGCAGAAGAAGAAGGCGGCGCAGAAAGCGACGACAGCGGCAAGAACAGAAGAGACCCCGGAAGACCCCGAAGGCGGATCGAGACCCCCAGATGACGGCGGCGATGACGAAGAAGGTAGCCGGACTTCTCCGCTCGGTAAAAGAGCTTGGTAAATGGCGGAGGAGTCCGGCGAGAAGACCCCCAAGACGGAAGAAGACCCCCGGAGCAGTGCAATAAATAATTTTTTCAAAAGTGTGGTTTCTTTACTTTACATTTTACACTTTAGGTGAATGGGTAGGGGTACATCGTACCCCATACTCATTCACATAGGGTGGGGGGCCGGGATCTGGGGGCCCCCTTATAAAAGGGGGCTCCCAGATTCCGATAAGCCCCGCCCGCAGACCCCGACAACCAACGGCCAGGGTTGTCGGGAAGAGGCCCTTGTCCTCATCAACATGGGGACAAGGTGCTTTGGGGTGGGGGGCCGCATGGCCCCCCTTTCCCAGGGCACACCCCATGTTGAGGGCACGCGGCCTGGTACGGCTCAGGAGGGGGGGCGCGCTCGTTCGTCCCCACCCCTTTCCTGGCCGGCCGGGCTGCGTGCTCGGATAAGGGTTCTGAGATGGATTTGGGGGGGGCCCCTACGCCGTTTTTCGGCGTGGGGATTCCCTTTAAATCCATGCCAGGTGACGGAGCTAGCGCGGCGGCATTTACTGCCTACGCTAGCTACGTACCTGAAGTTACGTTCGAAATGAACGGACTGCCACGTGTGTGGGCAAGTCCGTTCATTTTCAAAAGTCCCGCGGACTTTGTTCAGCTGACTGTCCGCCGGAGAAGTCCGGGCGTGTGTGGGCAAGTCCACACGCTCGGAAAGTCCAGCAAAGCCAGCTGGAAAGTCCGACGGATTGTCCGCTGGACTAAGTCCGCCGGGAAAAGTCCCGCACGTGTGTACGCCGCATTACTGTGATCTGCAATGTCTGGGATTTGGCTAAGTCAGGAAGGTAATTTAAGTTTTTAGATTACTTTATGGACCTTGTGCATCACATAGCAGCTAGATTTGATATAAGTTTAGAATGCAAAATAGGAGCCTCTCTTTTACTGCTATAAAATTAAGAGCTATGTCAAAATAGAACTACTTTCAGCAGGCTAGGTCATCTGCTGCATTTTTAAAGGCTGTAAGCTCATGGTCATATCAGAAAACATGAATTTACTGTCAGGACCTGGTTCACCTGCTGGTGGCACAGTGCTTCCCAGTGGGAGATTTAAGTTCTGGTGTCCACCAGTGGGTGTCTCACAGCAGCAAGCAGATTTCAATAATCAGCCTCCACCTATTGCTGGTTGTTGGGAGGGTGTTTAGTCCTTCCTCTCATGTTATACTTCTACTGCTTCAGTGTTTTGATTTGCTGCTAGATACTGCTTGCCACTTATCCTGAGTCTAGATATTGGTCTTGCTCCTACCTTGCATCCTGAATCTTGCTGCCTCATATATATATATATATATATATATATATATATATATATATATATATATATATACCCCTCAGCTTACTCCCTCTGTCTCCTCACGTATCACTAATATACTATCAGATATATCTGTCTGGATGTCACACCACTTCCTCAAACTCAATCTATCCAAAACCAAACTTATAATTTTTCCTCCCCCATATGCCCCTTCCCCTGATCTCTCTGTCAAATTTGATGGCACAACTATCAGCCCATCCCCGAATGCCAAGGTTCTAGGTGTAGTCCTGGACTCTGAACTCTCCTTCAAGCAACACATCCAATCACTGTCCAAATCCTGCCGCCTCAACCTCCGCAACATCTACAATATATGCCCCTTTCTAACCATTGACACAACAAAGCTCTTAATTCACTCGCTCGTCATCTCTCGCCTCAACTACTGCAACTCCCTTCTCATTGGCTTACCTCTACATAGTCTATCACCTCTTCTATCCATCATGAATGCTGCTGCCAGACTCATCCACCTTACCAATCACTCTGTGTCTGCCACTCCTCTCTGTCAATCCCTCCACTGGCTTCCACTTGGCCAAAGAATTAAATTCAAAATACTAACAACTACATACAAAGCCATCCACAATTTCACCCCAGCTACATCACTAGCCTAGTCTCTAAATACCAACCTACTTGTTCTCTTCGTTCCTCTCAAGACCTCCTGCTCTCTAGCTCCATCATCACCTCCTCCCATGCTCGCCTCCAGACTTTTCCAGAGCCTCTCCAATCCGATGGAATGCCTTACCCCAATCTGTCCGCCTATCTCCTACTTTATTAGCTTTTAGACGATCCCTTCTCTTCAGAGAAGCATATCCTACCCACACCTAACAACTGTATTTTAATTTTCTCCATCAGCTCATCCCCCACAGTACTACCTTTTGTTCCAATTGACCCTCCCTTCTAGATTGTAAGCTCCAACGAGCAGGGCCCTCTGATCCCTCCTGTATTGATTTGTATTGTAATTGTACTGTCTGCCCTCATGTTGTAAAGTGCTGCGCAAACTGTTGGCGCGATATAAATTTAAATTTTTTGTGAAGAATCACCAACAAGTGGGACACAATTGTGAAGTGGAACGAAATCTTTTGGATTGTTGAAACTTTTTTAACTAATAAAAAAATGAAAAGTGGGGCGTGCAAAATTATTCGGCCACCTTGCGTTAATACTTTGTAGAGCCACCTTTTGCTGCGATTACAGCTGCAAGTCGCTTGGGGTATGTCTCTATCAGTTTTGCACATCGAGAGACTGAAATTCTTGCCCATTCTTCCTTGCAAAACAGCTCGAGCTCAGTGTGGTTGGATGGAGAGCGTTTGTGAACAGCAGTTTTCAGCTCTTTCCACAGATTCTCGATTGGATTCAGGTCTGGACTTTGACTTGGCCATTCTAACACCTGGATACGTTTATTTGTGAACCATTCCTTTGTAGCTTTTGCTGTATGTTTGGGATCATTGTCTTGTTGGAAGATAAATCTCCGTCCCACTTTCAGGTCTTTTGCAGACTCCAACAGGTTTTCATCCAGAAAACTGTATCCTGTATTCCTAGGTCCTGTATTTGGCTGCATCCATCTTCCCCTCAATTTTAACCATCTTCCCTGTCCCTGCTGAAGAAAAGCAGGCCCAAACCATGATGCTGCCACCACCATGTTTGACAGTGGGGATGGTGTGTTGAGGGTGATGAGCTGTGTTGCTTTTACGCCAAACATGTCGTTTTGCATTGTGGCCAAAAAGTTCGATTTTGGTTTCATCGGACCAGAGCACCTTCTTCCACATGTTTGGTGTGTCTCCCAGGTGGCTTGTGGCAAACTTTAGACGAGACTTTTTATGGATATCTTTGAGAAATGTCTTTCTTCTTGCCACTCTTCCATAAAGGCCAGATTTGTGCAGTGTACGACTGATTGTTGTCCTATGGACAGACTCTCCCACCTCAGCTGTAGTTCTCTGCAGTTCATCCAGAGTGATCATGAGCCTCTTGGCTGCATCTCTGATCAGTCTTCTCCTTGTCTGAGCTGAAAGTTTAGAGTGACAGCCAGGTCTTGGTAGATTTGCAGTGGTCTGATACTCCTTCCATTTCAAAATGATCGCTTGCACAGTGCTCCTTGGGATGTTTAAAGCTTGGGAAATCTTTTTGTATCCAAATCCAGCTTTAAACTTCTCCACAACAGTATTACGGACCTGCCTGGTGTGTTCCTTGGTCTTCATGGTGCTCTCTGCGCTTTCAACAGAACCCTGAGACTATCACAGAGCAGGTGCATTTATACAGAGACTTGATTACACACAGGTGGATTCTATTTATCACCATCAGTCATTTAGGACAACATTGGATTATTCACAGATCCTCACTGAAGTTCTGGAGTGAGTTTGCTGCACTGAAGTAAAGGGGCCGAATAATTTTGCACGCACCACTTTTCAGTTTTTTATTTGCTAAAAAAGTTTAAAATATCCAATAGATTTTGTTCCACTTCACAATTGTGTCCCACTTGTTGGTGATTCTTCACAAAAGTTAAAATGTTATATCTTTATGTTTGAAGCCTTAAAATGTGGCAAAAGGTTGAAAGTTCAAGGGGGCCGAATACTTTCGCAAGGCACTGTATATATATATATATATACATATATAATTTAGCTGAATCTTGCTGCCTCTTTTCTGCTTCTGTTGTACCTTATCCCAGTCCAGAATCCCCCTTCCCATCTGTTCCTTGCATCTCCAGTTTTCCCTGTTTATCTGCGTTCCCCATTTTTGTACATATTATATACATTGAGGAAAAAAAGTATTTGAACCCCTGCTGATTTTGTACATTTGCCCACTGACAAAGAAATGATCAGTCTATAATTTTAGAGGTAGGTTTATTTTAACAGTGAGAGACAGAATAACAACAAAAACATCCAGAAAAATGCATTTCAAAAAAAGTTATAAATTGAGTTGCATCCCAGGTGTCTTCTGTACAGATAAGGAGCTGAGATTAGGAGCACTCTCTTAAAGGGAGTGCTCCTAATATCATCTTGTTACCTGTAAAAAAAACACCTGTCCACAGAAGCAATCAATCAGTCAGATTCCAATCTCTCCACCATAGCCAAGACCAAAGAGCTGTCAACGGATGTTAGGGACAAGATTGTAGACCTGCACAAGGCTGGAATGGGCTACAAGACCATTGCCAATCAGCTTGGTAAGAGGGTGACAACAGTTGGTGAGATTTTTGATGGACATTGATGGACAGCAGTGATGGGCATTGATGGGCAGCACTGATAGGCGGCACTGAGTGCCAGCACTGACTGGCATGGCTAATGGGCACTGATTTGTGGCACTGATTGCTGCCACTGGTGGGCACTGATCACTGCCACTGGTGGGCACTGATTGTCACTGGTGGGCACTGATCACTGGCATTAGTGGTCACTGTATTTTTACACTTTATTTCTATATTGTAATCAGAGCACTGATGCTCAGTGCCCTGATTGCTTCCCTAGCTGTCCCCCTGTGAGGAGATAGTGCTGATCGGCTCTCCTTTCCTCACACTCTGTCAGTGTGAGGCGAGAAGAGCCGATTACCGGCATCTCCGAGTTTACATGTGACACAGCCGATCACATGGTTAAAGAGCTGCGGACGAGGCTCTTTACACAGATCGGGGTTGAGCCGTGTCCTAGCAACACGGTGCGGCCACGATCGCCGCACGCCCCCGTTCAGAACAAGAGCTAAACCACCCCGCCATGACAGTGGGTGGGTGGCATGTGGTTAATGTGCGTTCTTTGTGCTTTAATGTGTATTGAACACATGACCAAGCATAAACCCTTTTGTCCAATGCAAAGCACCAAAACATACTGTATATATGGTTCCCATCTGTCATTTGTTATACAATAAAACACAAACGTGTTATGGCACACTTGCAAGGTCCTTTTGGGGTGCCATTAAAGATCTGTTACTAAAACTCACCAAATTGAATTGCATTACCAAAACACATAAGTGTGAAGAGGTGAGAAATGGGAGGCAGAGCCCGGCAGCAAAAAGGTTAAAGAGCAACTGCAGTAAATACTGGTATATGGAACGGAGATGTAATTTATATATAACTCACGTGTGTCCATGTTGTGCAGACTAGCCTCTTTAAAGAGTATCTAAGATAAGTCGTTGTTTTTAGTTTTAGAGTAGGAAATGATTAGTACTCCTGTCAGCTTCTACTGAAGTCGGGGGCTGCATTTGACACATTTCGTGCACTTCCTGTTAAGTGAAAAGATAGTCCACATTAAAAAACGTGTAGGGTAAGCTCTCTAAAAGCAACACAAACAGAAGTTTTTTTTTTTTCAAGTTGTGGAGGGACTGCTTGAATCTCGGTCACCTTTTTACTGATGTCTGTTTTCCTGTTACAAATTTCCCCACACTTCCTGTCAGTAAAAAGCTTTTCCCGGGAGAAAAAAGTGAATGTTAATCTCTTCAACAGAGCTCCAGATAACAGTAAAACCCGACAGGGGGTGTAATGTTTCTGCATTCTACCTAAAACATTAAAAAGTTTTAGGCATACACTTTAATATTTGCGGCACAATGTCTTTTCCATTATTTTTTTTTCTGTGGCTTTTCTGAAGCATGAAGCTGGGTTTTACACTACACTGCTTACACTACACTGACCTTATCGCAATACTTATTAGATTACACTTATCCTATTCCAATACCTATTATAATGCACTCACCTTATCCCACCACATTAACTGGTGCACATTAAAGATAGATGCACTTTTGGAAAGTTTGATCAGTTGTAGTTCAACCAAACTTTTTAAAAACTACAAACCTGTGATTCTCTGAATTTCCAATATAGAAATCCCATTAAAGTCAGTATAAATCTGAACCGGGCTTTTTTTAAAGAGCACAAAATTATGAGAAATTGTACATAATGATTTGGGAAATGTATTGAAGCTCATACCTGATGAGTTAACAGAGCCAAAAACAGCCTAAGCCCCTTTCTTTAAAACTCTATCATAAATATTAAGATAGAATAATGGGACTGGGTGGCATTGGAGGTCAAGTTAAGGGTGCTCAGGCAATAGCAAAAGATGATATAAGGCATAAACAGCCCTTGGTCCCTTTATCCCAAAAGCCTTTTGCAAACTCATGACTTTAAAAAAAAAAAAAAAAAAAATGCAGAGTTCACCATCCAAATCCATGAAATTGGGCCCAAATTCAACATCTCCTGAAATTTGGGATCAGCCCTAGAGCTTATGTGTAAAGCTACGCTTTGTGAAAATTTTCAGTTTTTAACCTCCTGAGTACCAACATGTAATACCTTTTTATTACCGGGCCAATATTCAGTTCTCAGTGCTGTGATACTTCCTATGACAACTATCTCACAAAAGGCTTAGCAGTACAATAGGAATCAACATAGTTAAAAACAAAATGTAGATAGATATTCTCTGTTGGTATTTTCAACAATGTATTTGAAAAAAGACCAAAAACAACCTCTTTACCTTCCTTTCTGCTAAAATAAAAGATGATCTACGCTACCTGACAATGCTCAAGTTGCTCAAGCGAGCGCATGTGACTGATTCTGCCCTGTTGGCAGTGTATATCGCTGATTGGCAAGTTTGGTTTACAGTTTTTGAGAACCTTTATTTCTTCAGCTGGGGTTCTTCCAGTGTTCTCATCAGAGGAAAAGAGGTGGTTCAACAGTACAAAAGTTTCAAGAGACGTCCGCAGCCTTGCATAGCCACATGGTTATTTTTGTTCACTTTTGCATACCCTACTTGTTTACTGACTTACCGTGTCCCATGGCAAAGGTACCCATAGTGTGATGGAATATCAGGGGAATCCATTCTCTTCTTAAACTTATGATCTTATGATCTTTATGTGTCCTAAAAAATGTAACCCTGGGATATTTTGTTTTCAGGAAACCCATTTAACAGCAGAGATGGTGAACTGTTTAAGAAACTCCTGGGTGGGGAAAGCACACCACTCTACACATACCTCTTATTCCATGGGGGTCAGTGTGTTGATTCATGTGCCCTGGATTACCAGGAGTGTGACAGTAAAATTGACAAGGAAGGTCATTTTGTTTTCATACACTTGGTTCGTTGACATGTATATTGGCATGTGTTTACATTCCTCCGCTCTTCACTGCGCCGGTGCTATGGCTTCTTATCTCCCTTGTGGATGGTAGGCCAGCGGGGCCATTGCTAGTACTGGCGGACTTCAATTGCTGTTTAAATCCAGCTTTGGATAGACACCTGGCCCCTAGTTCCTCTGCACTCTCCAGGGGTACTCCCTTGGCGAGGTTTTTGCAAGAGGTGGGCTGGATGGATATCTGGAGTCACAGAAGCCCTAATGTTATCCAATTTACGTGTTTTTCTAAAACTCATGGTAGCCTGTCTAGAATTGACCTTGGGGTGGGCCGCTTGAGCATGCTCCTGTTTATCTCTGATTTGATATATAGACCCCGCAGAGTGTCAGATCACTGCTTGGTGACACACGTAACAGTATCCTGGCCTGTTACACTACCCAAAGCCCCATGGAAATTGAATGCGTTGTGGTTGAAGCTGTTTGCGTCTCCTGAGGTGATGCCAGGGAGCATGCAAGAGTTCTTCACGTTTCAGGGTTCAGATGTGTCTTGCAGCAAAGGGAGGCCTTTAAATCTTATCTGAGGGGTTTACTGATAGCGGAAATGAATAAGGTAAAACATGCATCCTTCGCTCTGAAGGCCGAGGGGGAATCTCGGGTTTAGGCGTTCAAACAACGGTACGTTGCTGAGCCCTCTGACTCTTCTAAGGAGGTGGGGCAGGCTGGCCAATCTGCCCATGAGCATTTGCTCTCCTACCTCAGTAGAGAAGAAGAGATTTTTTTTTCGAGACAGGGATTTTTTGAGGAAGGAGAAAAAACTGGGCGCCTGTTGGCTAGGATTGCCAACGCACACAAAAGGTGCCATAGGTACAATTGCATGCAGGTCCCTTGGTTAGTTTACCTGAATTGATTATGCAGGAGTTGGCAGGCTATTATGAATCCGTTTACTGTCCCGGCACTACTTACGCCCAGGAAGACCTTGACCTCTACCTTCACAGTATAGCCTTCCCTGAACTGACGACGAGGCAGTGGGAGGGGTTGGGGTCTCACTTACCATAGAGGAACTTCAGAAGGTGGTCTGGTCCTTCCCTAATTGCAAGGCACTGGGGGAGTATGGGATCCCCATATAAATATACAAACAATATTCTAGGGACATTCTAGGGACCTCATACATCTCTTATGGCATTGCCCCAAGCTGCGCACTTATTGGGCTGGAGTGGTGGATACTGTTAATTCAGTGTTTAAGGTTTCACTACCGCTAGATCCAAGAACTTGTCTGTTGGGGGCTTTGGAAGAATATGATTGGGAAATGTATACTAGAGAAGCCACTCACAGAGTTCTATTTCAAGCCCGGAAATATAATTGATCCTGATTCATTGGAAATCGGAGAATCCCCCAACAACCAGGTAGTGGATTAATAATATAGGGGAGGTATTGCGCATGGAGAAGCTTACACACCAACACAGGGGTAGTTAATTTAAATACGAGAGGCTATGGGCACCGCGGTTGGATGTTCCAGGGTTTGCCCCGGTGGATCTGATCCTGGATAGATTACGAGGTGTTAATGCTGTTTAAAGACCAGTATGTTAGGGATGATGTAAAAGTTAGTATATAAATGTCTGATGGTTCTTATTGATATATGTTTGTGTGATGAGGGTGCAATGCACTGTTTGGAACTGTAATAATGTTACTGATTGTATACCTATAAAACTTTTTGCTGGATAAAAATAAATAAAAAATAAACGCCAGGATAGTGTGAACACACCAAATTTACCAATTTTTGTAAAGTAGACACCCCAAATGTATTTCATTTTTTGCCACGCTGTTTTGGAAGTGAATAAATATACCAGTTTTGAGGTGGTTAAGCATGGAGCACATAAAGGTCATACACAGAAGAAGGAAATGTGAAAGGGTTAATGGACAGATCAAATACAGTGGAAGGATGGAGGTGAAGAGGTTAACACGCAGATGTAAATGATAAGGGAGGTGAAAGATTATTATGCAGGTCACTGGAAACGAGAGGGGTGAAGCTTGCATCTATGGCTGCCATGATCTGAACAGTAATTGGAGACTAATGAATGCCTCATTCATTCATTCATTAGTTTCTATTTTGTTCCTTTGCTTTGTTGTGAGAAGAAGGGGAAGGTTCACAGATGTAACTATTACACTGGCCCCAAGGATCTGGATCACAATTTACAGAGCCACTCAGATTTGCTCTGTATACAGTGGGGGAGATTTATTAAAACTTTTGCACAAAGAATCTGGTGCAGATGTGCATAGTAACCAATCAAGATGATGCACAAGAAAGCCCTCAAACAGTTTGCTGAAGGCAAGCAGACTAAGGACGTGGATTACTGGAACCACCTCCTGTGGTCTAATGAGACCAAGATAAACTTATTTGGTGCAGATGGTGTCAAGCATGTGTGGCGGTAACCAGGTGAGGATTAAAAAGACAAGTGTGTCTTGCCTACAGTCAAGGCTGGTGGTGAGAGTGTCATGGTCTGGGGCTGCATGAGTGCTGCCGGCACTGGGGAGCTACAGTTCATGGAGGGAACCATGAATGCCAACATGTGCTGTGACATACTGAGGCAGAGCATGATCCCCTCCCTTCGGAGGCTGGGCTGCAGGGCAGTATGCCAACATGATAATGACCCCAAACACACCTCCAAGATGACCACTGCCTTGCTAAAAAAAAGCTAAGGGTAAAGGTGATGGACTGGCCAAGCATGTCTCCAGACCAAAATCCTATTGAGCATCTGTGGGGCATCCTCAAACGGAAGGTAGAGGAGTGCAATGTCTCTAACATTCACCAGCTGTTGTCATTGAGGAGTGGAAAATTACTCCAGTGGCAACCTGTGAAGCTCTGGTGAACTCCATCCCCAAGAGGGTTAAGGCAGTGCTGGAAAATAATGGTGGTCCCACAAAATATTGACACTTTGGGCCCGATTTGGACATTTTCACTTTTGTTGCCAGATTTTATTGGCCGTGTGTTGAGTTATTTTGAGGGGACAGCAAATTGAGACTGTTATACAAGCTGTACACTCACTACTTTATATTGTGGCAAAGTGTCATTTCTTCAGTGTTGTCACATTAAAACTTATAATAAAATATTTACAAAAATGTGAGGGGTGTACGCACTTTTGTGAGATACTTTAAGGTGTTAAAGTAGTATCAATACACAACAGTATTACCTTTTGTATTTTTTTTAAATTGTAGTATTTTTATGCACCTGTTTTTTATGCTAAAAAACAAATATTCCCAAAAAAAAAATGATTGGAGAGACATGTACAATAGTTTAAAACTAAAATCCATGCTTAGAGACACATTAAGCCCCATATTCATTATTAAATATTTTAATGTTAATGTTTAATGTTTTTAATACAACTTGTATCTGTATTTGGAGTGATATGAGCCTTTTCAATTCCCTATACATAAGCATTTATATTGGAAGACAGAGTTTTAAGACTTGGAGCCAGACAGGTGTTTTGCTTGGAAATATCCTGACATGCTGAAAAAAGGACTGACCAGAGTGAGCAGAGGGATGACCTCATCAGTCTCTTGCTGCCCCTTCCTTTTCTAATCAGTGGGAGTACTATGGGGAGATATAAGGAAACCACTGTATGCTTTAATCTATTTATTCAACTTATTCTATTTCTGTATCTACCTGTCATAGAAAATTTGGTGTCATCTGGCTATGCTGTGTAAATCCCAGAATTGGATGAATAGAAATAAAAATCTGGTAGGTAGATACAATAGCCCCCATAAATGTATTTCTTCTGTGCGTTTACGTTCTTGTCTGGAGATCAGGTTTAACTTTCTGCATGGACAGAAATAAAAGTCCTTTTTGGTAGGTACAGCAGCCCCCATATACATTATGTAATTCCTCTGTGTGTTTAAATACTTGTCTGGAGTTCAGCCTTAACGCTTCAGCATGGACAGAAATAAAAAATCCTTTGGGTACAATGCCCCCTATATTTGTATTGTCTCTTTGTATTTAGATACTGGGGTTCAGCTTTAATTCTCCACATTGGCAGCAATAATAATCCTTTGCCAGGTACAACAACCCCATTAATATATTTCCTATCTGTGTTTAGCTACTTGCCTGGAGTTCAGCTTTAATTCTACATCATCTACTCAAAATTGGTATATCAATTTTAGGTTAACTGACCCTTTAACTTTATTGAGTTAAAGGGAAAAAAAAGATTTTTTTTTTTTTAGATTTTACACGGCTTTCAGCTGATCTTCACCAGCCTAACTGAAACTGAAAACGAAAAAGCCCATATCCTTAGAATTAATGAGAAAAAACCCTCTAATTAGTGACATCAATGAAGTGGAGTCTTCATTCCTAACTGCATTCCAATCTAATAAGCTAGTGCATATATTTCATAAGGTTAGAGTTTAAAGCATTATGGGTGACAGACTGCTCTAGGCACCTTCTTTAAAACAGCAAATCCGTTTCTTTTTTCATTGTTGTCTGCAACTATTACATCTCAACATGACAGGCTCCATGCTGAGTGCCAGGCATGCATTAACACTGATCCAAGGAATACCACGCAAAAGCATAAGACACTACAGGATGAAATAGGCACTTAAAAGCTGCCTGGCTTCCAGCACAAAGATTCAACTCAATTGCAGCGGTTCCCAACACACAACCAACAAAACCACAGCACAGTTTATTTTGTAGAGCATTATCACCCACAAATGTAACAAGTAGTTACGTTATTTGAATTCTGTAAGCAATTTTGCAGAATAGCTTGCGACTCTTAAAATAACGGTAGACAACCGAAGATCAAAATGCAGTCCATTTCTATTTTATATTAAATTTTGATTAGAGAAGACAGTTACTGTTAAATATCAAGGCACATCAAAATGGTACGGTATCCATTAGCACAATACTTGAGTTCAGGAACGTATCATTTATAACCAACATATCATCCTTATTGTTCAAGTTAATTTTCAATGATCTTCGCAAGATGAAAAGAATTTTAATGGAAGTGCTGTCCCAAGTATGTTATAAGCTGTTAAAGCATAGATGTTTTTTTTTTTTTTCTTGTGACAGTGACATAGGCACAGGGTGGTGGGGGTGCAGTGAAATGCTCTGCTGATGATCTGCTTACAACAGCCGTAGACTTCTGATTACACTGAATGACTTGCTTCATAGGATGCAAAAGGACATGGAATGTACAGTAGCCTGCAGCAGATATCTCATGACAGCTACATGTACTTACTGCAGTGTGCTATCAGGAGGCTAGCCAGGATCAACAATGCCCAGAAAGTTGAAGTCATTCTTGGCAAGGAATTGGCATATTTTCTGGATCTCTTCACATGTACCAAAGCCATTGAAATTCTTCTAGAGTTAGATGCCAGTTTGTGTCAGCAGGTAGCTCCACGTGTAATCCTAATGACAGCTGAAAGTGGTCCACCTTGGTGCCATTATCCCGAATTCACAAGACATCATTAGATTATATGTGGCTTAGAAATAACCGGACAGTGCAAATTTCTTCTAACTGGCTGCAATTCTTTTGTGCTTTAGCCTTGAACAGTGGGTGGAAGTTACAATTCCAGTTATATGCTGAAAGACTCCATTCTAAGTGTTACTGTAACTACTTACATTGCAGGAGACACAAATTGGTGTATGTATAGTAGTGATGACATGTTATTTCAGCAAACAATGCCAGCAGCAGTGTGACAGTGCTCACCTCTTCCTATGTATTAGAAATAATAACACATTCCTGCAAAAGTGCCGAATCCTAAACGTCAGCAGCAGAGGATTATAAAGATAAAAATGTTCAAAGGAAGGTTTAAGCACATTTTGGATTTGATCTCCATTTTTCCTAGCAGGCAGAGGGATGGCTGATCTGCCTTGGAAAGTTTGTTGCTGTCTTGCTGGTGAAGTGCTGCTGCATGGAGAATGTCAGGGTAGCAGAGGGAAGGGTTGGGAACACCCAGAAACCATACAGGTAAGAAGGCAGCACTCCCACACTTCCAAGCATAAATCATTTAGCAGCCTAACTACAGAACTCAGAATAAAAGTCAGATGTACAGGAGACTCCAGTCTTTTCTCCAGGAGCAGGAAGCGTTTATTGTGCTTATACTGCAAAATCCTTTTCCCGGATTGCACCCAGCACATCAGAGCCTGTGTTACATGAAGCCAGCATCCCTGACATCCCGTTAGATGTGCATTGCTCCTCCCTGTTGGCAGCTGTGTGCTGCCTTTACTGTATATGCAGAGCTGCCAGCACAGGAAATCGCCATAATCCCTGCACATAAACTTAACTATACAATAACTGCTTTACATAAACACCCAAAGTAATTTTCCCTAATGCATTTTTACATTTAACAGCACAATAAATTAACCCTTAAAAGCTTATTTTTGTAATGTTATTTGGATGCTGTTAATAAAATAACAAATATTAATGTTTTTAATAAAAAATAAAAAAAGTGTATGTATTATTTTGCTCCGGCAAGTTTAATTACATTGTCTAGCTAGGATGTGGTCCCTAAAATTAAAGTAAAACTATGGGTAAAAAAAAATAAAAAATTGCGTATGATGCAGTCTGTCAATAACATAAGGTAGCAGTCCCACATAACATAGATTTATTATCTGTTAATCCTGCCAATAAGTCTAATATTTTTCAAAAGTCCTTAAAGCAGACCAAGCTGTGCAGAAAAAGTGTCAATATTGTCTGTATAGTGCCAAACCATTTAATACTGCCAAGGCAGTTTACAATGATTGTTTTTATTCATATAGCTAAACATTTTATCCCAAAAGAAGTAAAACGTCTTTGTAAATGTTTAAAAAGTGTTATGCATATTGTATTGTTAATTTATATATTGATTTTTCATTCTAGTTTTTAGATGTGAAATTCAAATTTTTGCCTACATTAGTAATGTGAGTTTAGAAAACTGCAGTTTGTGCCTATGTTTGAATAATATTGCAATAATAAAAAAAAATAAAAAAAAAAAAATAAAAGGGGGGGGTCCTAAATAATACTATCCATTTTTTGCAAAAACAGAATGTTTTTCTCTATAATTATACCTTAATGCTTTCAAATGTTACATTGAAATGTTGTACAATTTTTGTATGTTAACTCAATAAAAATTTATGAAACAAAAAAAAAAGTGTTAACTGGGGTTAGGCTTTAATTTTTTTAGTACCCTTATGTAAAGTCCATATAATCTACTAGTCCATTTAGCACAACCCTTTCCACAGGTTGACAGTACTGCTGTCCAAGGGTGGCTACATTGTTGCTCCATAGTTACAGAGGAAGAGTGACACCCTAAATGATGAAGAAGAAAATACAATAATGAATTTATGAAACATATGAAAGGCTTGTAACACTTTTGGAAGCAATTCCGTCTTATAAAATTAATCGAAAGATGCGCCTAGAAATAAAATCCACAAAAGATTAAATTAATGCAGCGGCTCTGCTGTGAGATATTAACACAGAGCAAATACACATAAGACATTAAAAAGCGCCTCGCTAATAGAACAGTGATGATAAAATTGATAATAAAAATTATTTTACAATATTGATTAAATAATGCAATAATAATATAAAGTGTCCATACAATTTTCTTTCTTTATGAAATAACTGTACAAAATAAAGTCCAAGTGCAACTAGAGCAATGTTGAAAATAAAGTGCAAAAAAGTGCAAAATAAATGTGCAAAAATGTAATCCTCTTCAGAAATGTGGAAAAGTGTAGATAAAGAACATACATCACTATTAAAATGTTTCTGGCGTGACACTACCACCTCAATATGGACTGCAGGCTTACCAAATTCAGAGGACCCTCTTTTGTAAGAGAGGTCAATAGAGCATGTGGCCAAGCATCCTTGCTAAGGTATTCCCAGGACTATCCTACAGGATCTACTCGAGGACAGGAGTATGGACTGTGTTGGTCATCTCAATAGTATCCTATTAGAAACATGATAAGGAAAAACTCCACATAGCGTAAAACCCCCTTTAGTTGCTTTATTTAAAAGACATCACTTGTGATAAAAAGCATAGGTGGAGCGACGTGCTGACATCATCACATGTTCCCAGAGGTGCGGGACGCTTCTTGCAATAACCCGGCCGGCGAGATTTTTTAACAAGCGATTTATGATATTCGTTGACTTGAATGAAATCTATACTTTTAAATAAAGAACTAGAGGGGTTTTACACTATGGGGAGTTTTTTCTTTTATATCCTTATCATGTTTCCAATGGGATACTATTGAGATGACTAACACAGTCCATACTCCTGTCCTCGAGTGGATCCTATAGGAGATCCTTGAGAATACCCTGGCCAGGGTGCTTGGCCACATGCTCTATTGACCTCTCTTACAATAGAGGGTCCTTTAAATTTGGTAAGCCTGTATTCCATATTGAGGTGGTGTCACGATTGGGATGTTTTAATGGTGATGGATGTTCATTTTCTACATGGTCCCTTTTGAACATTTCTGAAGAGGATTACATTTTTGCACATTTATTTTGCAATTGTTTGCATTTAATGCACGTTATTTTCAAAATTGCTCTATGTGCACCTGGACTTTATTTTGCACAGTTATTTCATAAAGAAAGAAAATTGTATGGACACTTAATATTTTTATTTCATTATTTAATCAATATTGTAAAATTATTTGTATTATCAAATATTTTTATTATCACTGTTCTAATAGTTTGGCTCTTTTTAATGTCTTATAAATTAATAATGTACCGTATTTATCGGCGTATAACACACACTTTTTCCCCTTAAAATGAGGGGAAAATCGGGGGTGCATGTTATACGCCGATCCCCCGTCGTTTGTAAGCTCTTCTGCCGTTCTCGGCAGCTTTCGGCTATCTTCGGCCGTTCTCGGCTATCTTCGGCCACACTCGGCCATCCTCGGTGGCTTTCGGAAAGCCGAAAATAGCCGAGAACGGCCGAAGATAGCCGAGAACGGCCGAAAATACCAGAAAGCCGCCAAAAACTACCGAGCGCCGCCGAGATACACAGGACACTGACAAGGCTGCAAATGACATGAAAGGCTTCAAATGACATGAAAGGCTGCAAATGACAGACAAGGCTGCAATGGAAGGCTGTAAATGACTGACAAGGCTGCAATAAAAGGCTGCAAATGACTGACAAGGCTGCAATGCAAGGCTGCAAATGACTGACAAGGCTGCAATGCAAGGCTGCAAATGACACTGGCAAGGCTGCATTAATGGGCATTTAAATGTAAGTTTTTTTCCTTAAACTTCCCTCCTAAAAGTTTTTTTCTTTTATATTCCCTCCTAAACTTGGGGTGCGTGTTATACGCCGATAAATACAGTAGTTATTCTTTGCAATACTTTTACATTGTGTCCTATTGGCTTCCACAAGTTCTCTCCCCTGATGCTTTACTCCTAATATAGAATTCTCTCTCCCCACCTCCACCTGACAATGCTGGTTATCTGAGCAGCCAATCACCAAAGGAGGGAATCACATACTACCTCACATCTGGAAGTTATGGATGTTGCTCTTTAGCAGGTGAAAAGAGTGGTGTTAAAGTGAAGAGAAGGTAAGTATAATCAGCTGGTAGGGCATTAAATGACATGTGCCTGTTTGCTCTATGTGGGTAAAGTAGAGATAAAATTGAGGCCTGAATTAAGTCTGAAGTACTGTAAACCCAGAGGCTAACATCGTATTTAAACATTAACATATTAATATAATTTCAAAAGTAATTATTAATGTATTTAAATCTGAAGCTTTTATTAAAATAAATTAATTATATACATTTTTTTAAATTCTGCTGTAAAGGTTGTTATTCTGGTACTTTCCCTTAGAGTGATAATTCTTTTGCTGTCTCTCACTTGTGTTCCTGCATTGTCACCCCATCACATGTCTTGCGTTTCTTAGTATGAGAGGCAAAGTAGGTATAAAGAGCATCTCTAACATGTTCATCCATAAATACATGTACAGGCTTCTGAGTATATCAGAACCAGAATAAGAAATGGAGCTAGAAAGTGTTATACATGTAAAAACTGCAAACAGTGACATCTACAGGCCAGAGGTATGAACACTACAACAAGGGCTTTCATTATAGATTGTAAGCTGCTATTTCTATATATGTTCCAGAGACATATTTTGCTGTTATCACTATCAGGAAGTATGCCTAGAGAAAAAAATGTAGCTAACTCTGCAGGGCATGCATATAGGCAGAAAGTGGCCATCCACACAGGCCCTCAGTAACTACAGAACACTGTTGCTGACTTCTCCTTCTTAAAATGATAGTTGCCTGGCTATAATGTTGAATCTCTTGGTTAAAAAATAAATAAAATATTTGTTTCAGAGCACTTAGAAAGAATTGAAGCAAGTATTTTAGCTTTATATCCAGGAAATGGACTTCATCAGGAGATAGTACTCAAATACTCCTGCTGGATAGATTTTTGGACAACAAGGTCCGATCACACCAAATCCGATCGTGTGTATGGTAGTCCGACGGACAAAGTGCTACGCATGCTCAGATCACATTAGAAGACCAAAGCTATTGGCTACTAGCCTCTACGTAGTCCCGTCGTAGGCAACAAACGTCACCACGTTCAGAATGATCGGATTTTCCGACAACTTTGTCCGACCGTGTGTACGCAAAACCAACATCGGACAAAGTACGATGGACATGATCCGACGGACCTGGTCCTCGGATAATCCGCGCGTGTGTATGGGGCTTAAGAATAAAGGAGCACATACAAAATATTTTAAAGGGGTTTGATAAGCACAGTGTTTCTAAACATTTCGCCACACATCATAATGAGGATCCAAGACACCTAAAATTTTGGGGAATCGAACCATATAAGAAGCACTGGAGAGGTGGACATAAAGTTAGAACCCTTAGCCAGTTAGAGTCCAAGTGGATATTTATTTTAGATACTTTTACACCCCATGGTCTCAACATTGAATTTGATCTTAATTGTTTTATTAGTGATTTTTAATCATCTAGTTCTATTGCACTCTGTAGCTAATATTAATTTTACTGATCCATCTTTTTTATATCATTTATTGTATGCCACTTATTTGTCTATTATATATTTGCTCCTTGCCTGACATCATTCTCGGAGTCCGTTATATTCACATATATATTCATATTTTTTTAATATAATATTTCCCCCCCCTTTTTTTCCGCTCACCCCTCCCTCTTGGGATTTTATCAATGGTCCCCTTTTTTCATTTCTCTTGCCACGTTTACCTCATATATATTTTATATATATATTTATATATATTTTTTTATTCCGAGTTTTTACTTGCTCAATTTTATCCCCTCACCCATTCTTAACCCGCGTGAATGTACATTTATTAATAGGCATAGTACCATTTTATTCTCAATTTGTATGCCTTATAGCCTTCTATCTATTTAATTCCTCTAAATGCACATTATCCAATTGGCTTAGTTCCATCATTCCCACTATCTCTATGCCTTGATATGTTAATCGCCCCATCGTCTGTTTATTTAGAATATAAACAGCCCCATCACAATTAATGTTTGCTGAATTTCACCTAATCTGACGGCGTGTCTATATATATTTCTTTTGCCGGCCAACTGTCCTTAATAAACTACAAAAAAATGGCCGCGGTCGTAGCCTAATCCTAAAGAAAATGGCCGCTCCATTACTGAGATAGGGAAGCTTCAAGAAAATGGCCGACCGCTATACACTAACCACCCCTATTTAAAGACACTTCCGACGGCCCTGTATTATCCCCGATGAAGTCACGTGACGGTGACGACATGCGTAGGATACGGACCCCGGAAGTGACGCACAGGCCGCGAGCTCGCCGCTCGTTCAATATGTACACAGTATTCGTTTGTTTTATGTGAGTACCTTTTTTAAACAATAAAAACCAGCTTGTTATTCCCAAATTACTACACTATATGGGTCCCTTGTCTTCCTCTCCCATATCTACACCACATGATATATGCTGAGCGGTGCCTACCTGTAAGGATATCTCCAGACACACCACCCCATAGGCTACTTAGATCCTGGATTAAGAGGACCCCTGGACAGGAGACCATAGAGAACCATCCCCCTGAGGGCTTCTTCCCCCTGTGAGACCATCTCCCAGATGTCTACATACATGCTGCTTACCTTACAGCAGTAAGGTAAGAAGTTAGGACACCCACGGGTGTTGTTAACACTGAAGAAGCACAGCACCAGCATCACCGTTTTTTGCAAGCTATATCACCATCTGTAGACCCACATTTGGCATCACGTACCGCTGGAATCCCCAGTTCCGAATGCCTTTGCACCCACCTGTACCACGCCGCACAATTTCCATATGAACTTTCCTATGAGGATCGATCGATTCACTTATATACGTTGATTTTAATAATTTCCTAATCTTGCCACGATCACCTTCATTTGCTATTCTCCGTGTTATACTTGACCCACCTTCTGGTTGTTCATAATCACAGTCACATCACCATAGTAGTTCGTTGTTTTTAGTTATTCATGCACAAACAGCCACTTGAATTATTATTTTTTTGATTTGTTGCACTACTATCTGTATTTCCGTTTTTATTAATGCATCACAGTGAGTCACTGTATTTATTTATTTTTTGATGTTTTTAACAACTGTTGCACTACAGTCACTTTATTTTGCATAATTTTAGTTTATGTAGTTCATGCGACTTTTATACGATTGCAGCACAGTCACTCAGTCACTGTATTTATCTATGTATTTATGTACTGATGTTTTTAGCCATTGTTGCACTATAGTCACTTTATTCGGCATAACGGCAGTCTAGCAGCTTTATGCGACTTTCCATGCGATTTTACTAGTGATATCAGTTTAGGAGCGCGACACCATCTATTGATTTTTTCCAACGCACACAAAGCTATATGGATATAAACTGGCAGTAACACACACAAAATTATATGGCGTTAAACTGGCAGTAACTAAATCAAATAGAGGGTGTTCAACCATCACTACACTGACGCTATCTGAACTGTCCCTACTCTACACTAATGTATGTATGACACTACAGTGAAACTATCTGAGCTGTCCCTACTCTAGCTGCACACTGTGCAAAGCTGAATGATGGTCCTCCTCACTACACTCACACTATCCCTAGACTGACACTAAACTAATATTATACACTGACAATTGAAGCAAAATGGCACAGTAGAGCACACTAACTAACTAAAAGCACTGAAGAATGTAGTTCTATCTCTCTCCATGCCAAAATCACAGTGAAAATGGCTGCCATTGAAAGAATACTTTTATACTGTGGGGCGGGAATGAACATGATTGGATAAAGTCATGATGACAGTGTCCAATCATGAGTATGACAGTGCTCTGTGCCATGATTGGCTGAAGCTTTCACTGCTCCAGCCAATCAGGGCTTGCAATACACTTTTCAGTGCCACAGTTAAATGACCTGAACAGTGAAAGTTCAGCCTGAACTTATGCTCGGGTCGAACTGTTTGCCCATTCCTACTCAGCGCCTATTCTAAAAATGTCTTGTATTGTTTTCCATGACTGCAAGGCGTTCTCTCGTGGAAAAAAGATGAGAGGAAGGGCAGATAAGGTCACAATATCCACTTTGTCCATTCAGAAAATATGATATATTCATTCAAAATATTACAACATTTCTTTGAATATTGGAGGTGTCAAGCAAGCATCCCCCTTTGTTAAATATACAGATGGCAAGTCAAGCGTGCAGCACCCAATAAAGTTCAGCACTGATTGTATATAGCACAAGCTAGTACAGTGTTATCCTGCATCCCCAATAGTCCTTTGGCTGTGAGCTATGGATTATCTGTAACCAAGCTTGACCAAACAAATAAATAAAAAAAGATTATTCCTGGAATTAGACACCAATTTAAATTATGATCTAGTAATATGTAATATGTTATAGTCACATTAATTGTATTATTTTTGTACTGCTGTATGTTGATGTCTATTTGGTTATCTTCTCTACCTTTTCTTATCTATGTACTTGTTTTGGGTTAGTGAATCAGAAAGTATGGAACCTAGCAGGCTTGATTTTATGAAGGATACATGCATACTGCATACCATAGTGTAAATAAACCATTCAAGAAAAAACAACAGTGTGATGTAGGTGAGCAATCCCTGTTTTCAAATATCAGTGCAAAAATAAACTGTGCTTTTCTCTGAAACTCAAGAATATTCCCCTTGTGGCAAACAAACTCACTGACTTCAAATGACCTCTTATGCAAATAAGAGGATCCATTAGCACTGGCTTGGTTTACACAAATGTGTGAAGATAATGGTGCCCTTTCCGCTCATTACTCCCAATGAGTAACCAATATGTAAAGGCTGAGAGAGGAAATATTCATAGAGAAAAAAAAAATCTAACTACTTCATCTCTCTGGATGTACATAGTAAATATTTTTAAAAGTTTAAAGCTATGCCTATTGATAATTTGCGGTACCATAATTTTTGCCAAACAGTTTTAAGGCTTTTGAGACATATTTGATATCTATTTACTCAACGTGCATCTCATCTTTTATTTTGTACAAGAATGGGGATTAAATTGTGTTTGTGTGCAGAAAAATTAATTTGAGTTTTTGTTTTTATTAAATAGATATACAGTAGTAGATTTTGTGATAGAAAGATTGATAGATAAAGCCCAAGCCATGGGAAATCTCTATCAGTATATCTATCCAAATAAGGGATTAAATAAAAAGGAGAAACCTGCTGCCTCCACTATTCCAAAACCTGTTGTGAAGATTGTTTAAATATTTTTTTTAAGAAACCTTAACTGAGAAAATGTATAGGCTACCATTGATATTTTTCCTCTAAAATTATAGTTGCTTGGCTGTTTCAAAGACTCCAATGTTTTCTGTGGAATTGATATGAACAAAAAAGGCAGACTTAAGTCAGAGTTCTAACTTTAATCTGACTTTTCTTTTGCATGCTTGTTCTTGGGCAGTTTTTCAGAAAACGTAGAGGTAAGAGGCAGTCAAAAACCAAAGTAGTTCAGAAGTTGTTGCGGTACCAAACATTATTATTTAAAAATGTTAACACCAACTCCTAATGCCTAACCTCCAACAGCTAACAACATTTAGCACCTAAACTCTGTCCTGTAATGCAACAGTGCCCAAACTATAGAAAGCAGGCCAGTTGCAGCCATCTAGTTGCTGTAAATTAGCCTCTGCAATAGGAAAACTCCACTGGCAGGGCTTTGCTAGCAATAGCAATAAGCTAGCAATAAGCTGGAATGCAGAACGATTGTAGGTCTTAGGCATTGGAACTTAAAGCATTCCAGCACCTGGCAATCTTTAACAGACAGTGATCTGTTGCACTAGGGTGCCTGATTAGTCCAAGTCATAACACCACAACAAGAAGCAGCATAGGTAATTGAGCATACTTAATGTTAAGTGACCACTGAACACCAATGCTAGGTTGAGTCTTTTATGGCTCCCACTGAAAACCAATGCCATGGAAGTCTTTAACATCTGAACACTGAACATCAATGAGGGTGTTTAATTACGCTCACTTACACCAATGCTGTGGGGTCCCTAATTATTCACACTTATACCAATGTCTGAGGGGTAGTATTATACTAATCTCACTGACACCAATGCTTGGGGGCTTTCCAAATCCCACTGACATTAATGATGGGGCACCATTCCTTTCAGTGACCACTAACACAAGGACATTTATCACTCCTACTGACAATGGGGGGATTTTTTACTTCTGCTGACTGGTATACTTTTTAACTCCCACTGATGTCTGATGGAGGAGCATTGCTTAACTCCCACTGGCCAGAGCAAAGCAGTTACAGAACTGATCCCCATGTGTGGCCCTCTCTTCAGCAGTTAAAACCAGGCTTCTTCTCCCCCAGAAATTGGGATAACATACACTTTAACTCCTAACAGCTAACCCTTAATTCCTAACTCTAGCCTCTAACACCTTATTGGGACTTGTCAATGAAACAAGACCATTCAGATAAAGTATATGAACATTTGAAGCTGGGCTCACTGGGATCCCCTAAACATTGCATGGGAGAGGCAACATGTTTTATTATAGATTCCCCTGCATATGAATGGCTATTCAGGCTGGACACAGCTTCAGGTTGTTAACTAAGCCTAGCAAATACTCGGTACACCATTAGTAAATCAACCCCAAAGATTTCCACAGTCTAGCCACACACAAATCCTGTTTGTTTTTATATAGGTTGTATGCTAAAAGACAACTCTATTATCTTTATTAAAAAAAAAATATGTGTATACACCCACTCACAACCATTTGCACGTGACTATAGTACATTTTACCAAACATTTGGTAAAGTGAAACCACAGGCAAAAAATAAATGCACAACTGAAATCCACATTACTATTTTACCTACCAATGGATTTGTAGTTTTGTTTACCTAGTCTTTTAATTTACACACCTGCCAAACTGCATAGTCCAGCTCTACCACTTCCTTTTTATAATGGAGTTGCACATAATATATCTGAACATTTCAGAGTCCAGGGCAACATGAACACACTTCACTGGGATATATCATCAAGCTGCCCTGGGCTTCCATGAGAATGCTGCATAGAACACTGCTAATACGTCACTATGTTTCTTGCAACATTTAGGTTTGCTCACATGACTGGACAGAAGACAGGCAGAAAAATGGTATTATCACATACCTGGTAGAAGAGCCTGATACGAAGAGGAAGGCCTCTCTTATACCTTTGACTTGGGGCCACCAGATAGTGTAAACAGGAGGCGCAGGAGTATGGATTGACACAAGTGCCTGTAAGTCTTGCTAGCAGCAGGGCAGGTGTCCAAGCTGGACAGAGGAATTTGCCAGAAGGCTCCAGTAAACAGGCGAGCTGGTAGGCAGCTTGTGGGCAGCAGACTGAAGCAGGCTGGTACTGGACACAGCAGACAGCTGAGACAGTTGCTTCTAGCAGACTGTAGGTCAGTAGGAACTGCAGGGAGATAGGCGGGTACCGGTGAAAGAAGCCAGAGTAGCAAAGTTAGGCAGGCTGGGTCATACACAGACAGAATGGACCGAGTACAGTGCACAGGAAGGAGCATGGTCTGGAATCGATCAGTGAAGCAGGAGCCAATGGAGCAGATAGAAGGGGAGGTCAAGGGACAATCTAAGGTCAGTGCAACTGGAGTTCAGAGAGTAACCAAGACAAGCCGGATAGGTGACTGGAATCAGGGTACAGAATCACAGGAACAGAGGATACAAAGGAGGCTGAAGACAAAGCAGCACTGTTCCTGAGCACTGGCCCAGTTTCCATAGCTTATTTGGCACCAACATCTGTCACAAGTAGGGATGAGCCGAACACCCCCCTGTTCGGTTCGCACCAGAACCTGCGAACAGACCTAAAGCTCGTGTGAACTTTAGAACCCTATTAACCACATGCCGACCGCGCTATAGTCGAAAGACGGCCACAGCGCGGTCGGCTTGTTCTAAGTGGACGTCCTACGGACGTCCTCCCAGAAACATGCTCCCGCGCGCCCCCCTGGGGCGCGCACTCGGGAACATCCGTGACCGCCGGGTCCCGAGGACCCGGCGCATCACGGATCACGGTAAACAGCCGCTGATAGCGGCCGTTTACCACGTGATCGCTCCGTCAAATGACGGAGCGATCACATGTACACAAACCGGCGTCACGTCATGACGCCGGTTCCTCCCTCCCCTCTCTGTACCGATCGGTACAGTGAGAGGGGAGAAGCGGAGAGGGGGAGAGATGGGGCCAGCGCTGTGGGCTGGATGTGTAGTGCCCACAGCGCTGGCCAATACAATGCCA
Organism: Lithobates sylvaticus; assembly: GCA_028564925.1. NCBI lineage: Eukaryota > Metazoa > Chordata > Amphibia > Anura > Ranidae > Lithobates > Lithobates sylvaticus. The sequence continues at coordinate 437,039,440 of CM053029.1, forward strand.
CCGCTGTGCAATGCTCTGCAATCACTGTGTAATGCTCTGCCACCACTGTGCAATGCTCTGCCCCCACTGTGCAATGCTCTGCCCCCACTGTGCAATACTCTGCCACCACTGTGCAATGCTCTGCCACCACTGTGCAATACTCTGCCACCACTGTGCAACGCTCTGCAACCACTGTGCAATGCTCTGCCACCACTGTGCAATACTCTGCCACCACTGTGCAATGCTCTGCCACCACTGTGCAACGCTCTGCCACCACTGTGCAACGCTCTGCCACCACTGTGCAACGCTCTGCCACCACTGTGCAACGCTCTGCCACCACTGTGCAACGCTCTGCCACCACTGTGCAATGCTCTGCCACCACTGTGCAACACTGTAATACTCTGCCAATACTCGCCAATACTCTGCAATAATTTTTAATAGAAACAAAGAATTTTTATTTATTTTTTACCGAATTTTCAGTATTTTTTGATTTATAGCGCAAAAAATAAAAAACCCAGCGGTGATTAAATACCACCAAAAGAAAGCTCCATTTGTGTGAAAAAAAGGACACAAAATTCATTTGGGTACAGTGTTGCATGACGGAGTAATTGTCATTCAAAGTGTGAGAGCACCGAAAGCTGAAAATTGGTCTGGTTAGGAAGGGGGTTTAACTGCCCAGTGGGTATGTGGTTAAAGTCTATGGGACTCGAACGTTCAAAATCAAAAGTGCTAATTTTAAAGGCTTATATGCAAGTTATTGTCATAAAAAGTTTGCCCCAGGGGACATGTATCAATGCAAATTTTTTTTTTAAAAACGCCCGTTTTTTCAGGAGCAGTGATTTTTTTATCAATGACTTTTTTTTTTTTTTTTCAATGACTTTCAATGAATGACTGTTCTCTGTGTTACGGGAGCCGGCAATTCATTAGCCGCGATAGCTTTTTTTTTTCTGCAAAAAATTACACTTTGTGCAGGGACAGTTCTAAGCACGGGAAACATGCACCCCTTCACAGGCATACTATAGACACCCCCCAGGTACGAAATTTAAAGGAATATTACACTTTTATTGTTTCACATTAAGCATTATTAAAATCACTGCTCCTGAAAAAACTGCCATTTAAAAAAAAAAAATTTGCATTGATACATGTCCCCTGGGGCAGGACCCAGGTCCCCAAGCACTTTTTATGACAATAACTTGCATATAGGCTTTTAAAATTAGCACTTGAGATTTCTCCCATAGACTTTTACAGGGTGCTTGCAGCTTTTCGAATTTGCCGCGAACACCCCAAATTGTTCGCTGTTCGCTGAACAGGCGAACAGGCAATGTTCGAGTCGAACTCGAAGCTCATCCCTAGTTACAAGTGTGAACACCAGCGTGCACTGGTCTGTGAGTACGAAATGGAACATGCATTAGTCTGTGCACAGAAGTTCATCCAGAGGAGCAACAAGCACTAAACAGGAAAGGTGGACAAAGGGAGAAACCAAAATCACATTAATAGACACATTTTAGTGCCCATAAACTGGCACTTGATGTCAGCATACTACAGAAAAGTGATGCCCTCATGGTGTCCAATATATGACATAAAAAAATACAGTAAAGTTGGGCAGAACATACACCGAAAAGTATTTACAACACCATACAACAAACATTGCACAATTGTAGTCAATATTGTTCCCAATAACAGCATCATACAATTTACAGTACTATAGAAACATTTTTATTTTCTTAGCAATACATGAATTGTTAGTATTATGATAAGAGAGTGTATAAGTATATCCTATATCTGGCTGTCACAAGATAATCATTTATTTAGTATCTTACAATATTAGCACCCACACTAGCATCTCTCAATTACTTAGTCCGATTTGTGCCGCTCTTATCGTTTTAGCTAATTTACTACAATATAAGCCATTTCCCAACATACCTTTTGACAGCTCTGCACATTCTGTTCAAATTCTATTTTATTGTAATTATAATTATCTAAATATTGCCACATGGAAAGCTAATAAAACTAAAGATCCCACAGTTCCATTAATTTTTCGTCTAACATTGTTGTAACATGGCAATGATTATTGAAGCTCTAGTAAACAAAATCCCAAAGGCAATTTTTCTGCTTTTATTACCATAAGGACAGATTGTAACTTGATCGTGAATTAATTTTTATTTACTTGCAACCTTCTTGTACTCTTATCTTTCCCACCATTTTTTCCATTTTAATTTAAAAATTGCTTTAAATATCTTAAAGCATCTGTAACATTTCAGTAAGAGGGATGGACAGAGCTGGTTAAAATTGTTTTTTTTATTATTACTAAACTTACTTAGGTTTGACAATTGTGCTTAAATTGTCTTTAACCACTTCAATACCGGGCACTTTTAGGGCTAGTTTACACTTGCTTCAAAACATGGCTTTGGACACGCTTTGTTAAAGCACTCTGAACGTCATTCAAAGCTTCTGTCACTAAATAAAATGGTTAGCTTACAGTCCTGTTTACACCTGCTTTTGCTTGGTGCTTCGATAAGGCTTTGATAAGGCTTCAGTGGGGCTTTGGTGGAGCTTCGATGGGGCTTCGATGAGGCTTCAGTGGGGCTTCTGTGGGGCTTCAGTGGGGCTTCAGTGGGACTTCAAGCGAGCTTTGCAATAGACTTCTATAGAGGCTTTGAAGACGCTTTGAAGCACCACTGAAGCTACATGGGGTATCATTTTTGAAGCAAAGCCAAAGCAAAGCAAAAGCGGGTGTAAACAGGACTGTATACAGCACCTATTTAGTGACAGAAGCTTTGACTAACGTTCAGAGAGCTTAACAAAGCCTGTCCAAAGCCTTGTTGAAGCCTTGTTGAAGCTGAAGCAAGTGTAAATGAGCCCTTACTCTCTTCCTACCCAGACCAATTTTAAGCTTTTAGTGCTGTCACACTTTAAACGACAATTGCACGGTCATGCAACATTGTACCCTTATGATATATTTTTTTTCACACAAATAGAGCTTTCTTTGATGTTATTTATTCACCACAGTTTTTTTTTTATAAAACAAATGAAAAAGGACCAACATTTTTTTGTTATTAGTTGCTGTTAAAAAATTGGCAAATAAATAATCTTCCTTAATAAATTTAGGCCAAAATATATACTGCTACGTTTCTTTGGTGAAAAGAACCCAAATCAGTGTATATTATTTAGTCTGTAGAAAAGTTATCCAAAGAGTCCACATACTTTGGTATACATACCTGAAAATTGATTCCTTTATTAAAAAAATGTAAATGTCCCGCAATGCACCCTCCCCATGTTGAGGGTATGTGGCTTGGTATGGTTCAGGAGGGGGGGCACTCTCTCATCCCCCCTCTTTTCCTGCGGCCTGCCAGGTTGCGTGCTCGGATAAGGGTCTGGTATGGATTTTGAGGGGGACCCCTACACCATTTATTTAAAAATTTGGGTGCAGGGTTCCCCTTAAAATCCATACCAGATCTGAAGTGTCTGGTATGGATTTTGGGGGGGAACACAACACCAGTTTTTTTCTATTTGGCACAGGGTTCCCCTTAATTTCCATATCAGACCTGAAGGGCCTGGTATGGATTTTAGGGGGACCCCCACGGATTTATTTTTTCCATTTTGGTTCGGGGTTCCCCTTAATATTCATACCAGACCCAAAAGGCCTGGTAATGGACTAGGGGGAACCCATGCTCTTTTTTTCAATGAGTTTTATCTATATTGCCGAGACCCAATTCATTACAGCCGCAATCACTTTTAAATTAAAATTTTTCCTTTTAGAAAGGTCATTTTGCTGCGGTACTGTTCTAAACACAGGAAAAATGCGCCACTATACTATATAAAATATATACTATATAGTAATGCGCATACTATAGACACCCCCAGGCATGATATTTAAAGGAATATTTAATTTTTATTGTTTCACTTTAAACATTAAAAAAATCACTGCTCCCGAAAAAACTTCAGTTTAAAAAAAAAAAAATTGCATTGATACATGTCCCCTGGGGCAGGACCCGACAATAAATTGCCTATAAGCCTTTAAAATGAGCAGTTTAGGTTTTTTATGTTCGTGCACCATAGACTTTAACAGTGTTTGTGTGTTCTTCTGAATTTTTTGCCTGTTCGGTATGTTCTGGTGCAAACTGAACCCGGGGGTGTTCGGTTCATCCCTACTGGCTGCCTCTCATTTCTTGAGACACGAAAATTCCAGGACAGTACAAATATCCCTAAAATTACCCCCCCCTTATTTAGTAAGAGGCATGGCAAGTTTTTTTGAAGTTGTAATTTTTTGTCATAATTTTTGGGAAGTTAATGCATTTTTCATTTTTTTTTTTTTCATTTTTTACATACTGTCACCAGTGCAGTGCAGCGTCATCATATAACTGGTGTGGCAGTGATCAGGGACACTGACTGGCGACAGTATGTAAGTAAAAAAAAAAAAAAATATATATATATATATATATATATATATATATATATATATATATATATATATATATATATATAACCAGATATATATATATATATTTTTTAATACATTTTTTTTACAATGTTTTTTTTTACATACAGTAACCAGAGCAATAAAGTGTTACCATAGTAACACTGTACTACTCTGGAGAGGTGATCAGGATTTATTTAACATTTTTTACACACTATGGTTAAATAACTATAAAATATCAGAAATTTACAGTTACAAGCAACCATTTTTTTCTGCATAAAACTACTCATTCAGTGTTTACTATTGTGATTAGCTGTGACAGTTGGGCTGTGATTGGCCCTGTCAGTACCATGTGATGACTGTGACCAATTACAGAGCTCATCACAAAAGTACATAATGAAAGGCATGAATCAAAGTCGTTCACTTTGTACAACTGTCATGTGACCTGCATTGATTGGCCACAATGGTCACATGGTATTGACAGCGGTACCATGGAGGTCACACTATATGTGTTATATTCTGTTTGGGATATCTGGGTAGTAGAGGTCACACTGCCTATGCCACAACATGGCTTTAGATATCTAATGTCAGGATGTAGCATAGCCAGTATACAACACAGATAGTGTTACCTTCATGATCCAGAACTTTCAAGCCAGCATACAGCATAGGCAGTGTGATCTTTACTATCCAGGTCCTTTAAGCCAGCATATGGTAATATGGAGATAGATAACCAAGAGAGAAAATTGTGACCAACACATTTGATGGCCTTTTTCATGTTTCCATGGTAGAGTGCACACCTCATGATTAGAATGTTAATGCTCATGCGATATTGTTTGTGAGTTTTTCCCTCAATGTGGTTGGTTATAAGATTATACTCATTATCTCTAATGGTGTCTATGTAATGGGGAGTGGGGAATGAGGTGGTGAGAGCTCCTCCTTCTACTACTTCTAACTGAATAGTTGACGATTGCTTACCATCTTGCAACTCTATAGTACTCATTAACCTCCCTTTAAGTGAATGTTATGCACGTAGTTACATATAGATTTTATTTAGTAATGCTAATAAAGGTTATATTTTATACCATTGGGCAAGGTACGTAGGGTAAGTACCCTCGTTCTGGTAAAACAAATATGATTTTATTTTAATCCTGAAGGCTCAAATCCTGTATAAAATGCATTACACTGCACTTCTTAAAAATGCATTTCAATGCAAAAAAAACGTGTTTTCTTAGTTTTGAATTGAGTGGGGAAATGTTAGAACCCCTGTAGGTTTTATACTGATATATTGGAGGATCTGTAAGCTGTGTTAGAAAGATTTCCCTCACTTACTTTACTTACTTTCTCGCTCATGGCAGTGAGGGGAACTTTCTGTCAGCAACACAAACAGACATGAATGAATGAATGACTTGTATAGCGCAACCTATGCGAACTGAATCGCCTCAGGGCGCTTTTTGCCACTGGTGTCCATCTGTGGTATGGTGCGGTCCTTGCCCTGTGGGGTCCTGACACGCTTACAAACACATACACATACACATACACATATTTGGCCAATTTTATCGACAGGATCTAATTAACCTACCAGCATGTCTTTGGAGTGTGGGAGGAAACCGGAGTACCCGGAGGAAACCCACGCAAGCACAGGGAGAACATGCAAACTCCAGGCAGAGGGTGTCGTGGTCGGGATTTGAACCAGCGACCCTATTACTGCTAGGTGAAAGTGCTAACCACTACACCACTGTGCTGCCCCATAAAAATCTTTTTTTTTTGTCAAGAATCCATATCCGACTTTATATTTATGTCTGTGTCCCTGTTGCAGATTTTGGAGTGGTAAAACCATTCTCAGCAGGACAAGAATTGAGGGCAAAAGATTAAAGAGCTGTCATTGGGTATTATGACAGGATAGCACTCTGTCATGGTGAGAAAAGGCAGTTCCACTGCAGATTGGCATGCAAAAAATGCAAATCAAATCTGAGATTGGTTGGCAGCCCTCTAGACAGTTGTTGTTTCACTTATGTGGGCGAAGGGCTCCAGGATCTGTGTCTCTTATGTGAAAAACAAGCTTTTTTTTCTCAAAGCATAATATGTTCTAAATGGGTCCTAGAACCTGGAAACTTTGTAGGGTTTTAGGTGGGATGAAGCATTCAGAGTTTACATGGTAACCATTTGCTACTGATTGTGTCCCTGTGCACCATTCTTTTTGTGTGTGAACTAACTGGGGTTACATGCTTTTCCACTTTAAGAGACAGTCTTAGTGCAAAAGAGCAGCAGAAGTGTGCACAGACACACAAGAGGTTTGTGCCTCTGTATTGACCAGGCCAACGCCTGTGAGAAAGTCTGTGTTTTCTTTCCTGATATGTGCGATGCTAAAAATAATGAACATTTATGACCCTAACCCACCCACATAGACCTTACAGTGATTTTGGCACTTATTGTTTTCCATCCTTCTGAAGTTCAGTCTATGATCAGTTTTTCCTAGCAATAAGGATGTGGTAGGGGGTGACCTGATGTCTTGGCTCTCTGTGCAGTCAAAGCCTGCCACCAGGAACGTCCCTCAGAAAGAGGGGGATTGCACATGCGCGGGCCTACGCAGCGGGCCTGCGCAGTGGCGTGATCCCGATGCGCTCGTGTCACCCGGACACGGCGCATCTCAGATCGGCAGGAGGGCTCTGTGATTGGCCCTCCTGATCACATGACGGCCGTGTCCAATCACAGCCATCATGTGATGTAAACAGAGAGCCGGTTGCTAGGCGATCGGCTCTCCTCTCCTCACACATTAGTTGTCGGTGAGGGGAGGAGAGTGGATCGCTGCAGACGGCTGGTGAGCAGTGTGTATAAGCTGTTTTTTACAGTTTCTTACACACTGATCACCAGCATAGTAACACACAGTGTAAAACACAATGTCCCAAAACACAATGTCCCAAAACACATGTCCCCAAAACACATGTCTCCAAAACACATGTCCCAGTAAAATCACATGTCCCAATGATTATCTGCACACATATGTCCGTGATCACCTGCGCACATCTGTACATGGTCATTTGCGTACATATTTACCAAAGACATGTAGCAGAATACATTTTGGTCTAAATGTATGACAAAATTAGATTTTATTGTATTTCTTTTAAAATAGAATAAAGAAAATGTTTTTTCTCTAAATTTTTCGCTATTTTTTCGCTTATATCGCAAAAAATAAAAAACGGATCTGTGAATAAATACCACCAAAAAAGAAAGCTCTATTTGTGCAAACAAAATGATAAAAATTGCATTTGGGTACAGCGTAGCATGACCGTGCAATTGTCATTGAAAATGCGAGAGAGCTGAAAGTTGAAAATTGGCCTGGTAAGGAAGGGGGCGAAAGTGCCCAGTATTGATGTGGTTAACTGGTTGGACTGGACAACAGAAGTCTGGCACGGATGAGGAGGTGCAATTAATACAATAATGCAGGTGACTAGAATATATTGTAAAAAAATAAATGTAATACATTTTTTCACCCTGAACTAATGCCTTGAGCGAATGTAAACATGCTGAGGACAAACACAGAACTATATTCAGGAAAAAAGGTTAAAAAACAAAACAAAACAGGGACAGCCTTGATTAACCACTTAGTCTTTTTCAGTCATGACTGTTCTATGTTTCTATTGTAAATTGGTGGAGAATTTATTTGAAAGAATACTAAGGAACATTACAAAGCTGAGGTAATGAGAGCAACAGAGGAAATTTCATTTTATGATGCATAGTGCCTATTTGAACACGCACTTTCCATTTTAGTCAATGGATAAAACACATATTACAACATCAAGATAATGTATTTTACAGAGAGTGAAAAATGTGTATCTTTTAATGGGAAAACTGTCTGAAATTGGGCAGATGAGTGTAATCTCTGTTAAATGCAGAAACCCATAATGTGCATGATGTTGTTATTCTGTTTTGTAGGACAAGATATTTAAATTAATTTCAACAGCTGGAGACAGTAATGGGTTAGCAGTTAGTGAATATTCTTTCTTCACATTGGTAAATTACTTTTTTTTTTTCAGGTAGCCTACTTTTTTTCTCTTGAGTTCAAATGCAAGGTGGTTTCTTTGTTGGTTTGAAAATAAATTATTATAACGATCCTGACATATGATCACCTTCATGTCGTTTGGGAGTCTTCACACCTGGGTAGACTACTTTGGTATCCTGCACCCCCCAACATGATTTAGAGGTCCAATTGTTGGGTACACTAAAAAGTAAACCTTTTTTTTTTGTTTTTGGTATTTGTAAGAGTGGCACCTGAAAAGTCCCATTGTTTTCCTTTCTTTGACTCTTTTTGGAATATATTACCGAGATGTGGTTCAATTAAATGTGTGGCCGACCACTCCTTTCTGTTTACCATGGTTTATGTTAAGGCTTATGTTGGGCTTATGTTAAGGGCATTAGTTTGACGTCAGTGCCAGAAGCTTCTGAAATCACTGAGAATTCATTGACAGGTTCCTTCTGACCACTTCCTGGTAGACATGTGCGGTTCGTTTCGTTCCGAATCGAAAATTCAGACAAATTTTCGTTATTCAGAAATTTGGATGTATCCAAATTACTGAATTAAAATAATAACGAATATAAACAAATCCATAATAATGAACCATAATTCGGACAAAATTAGATTTGAATTTGAAAACAAATTTGAAAAAAAATTTGAATCAAATTGTAAAAAATTAGAAAACGTTAAAATAATAGAAAATAATAGAATAGAAAATAAGGGAATAGAATAGAAAAACAATAGAATAGAATAAAATAGAAAGAATATAACCATCTTCGGAAATTCAAATTTCGAATAGAATGAATTTGAATAGAAAATATTAGAATAGAAAAGAATAGAATAGAAAATACTTGAAAAACAATTATTAAAGAATAGAATAACATAAAATAGAAAGAATATAACCATTATATTCTTTCTATTTTATTCTATTCTATTGATTTTCTATTCTATTCTCTTATTTTCTATTATATTCTCTTATTTTCTATTATATTATTTTCTATTATTTCAATTCTATTATTTTCTATTCTATTCTAATCTTTTCTGTTCGAATTTCAAAAGATGGTTATATTATACCTATCTTCTGAAATTCAAATTTTGAATATGATGAATAGAGTAGAAAACAATAGAATAAAAAATACAAAATAATAGAATAGAAAAGCAATAACATAAAATAGAAATAATATAACAGTGCTCAATCATCATCTGTCACAGTGTACCATTGTCCCATGAACATCTGTCACAGGGTACCACCAGTGCCCCATGCACATCTGTCGCAGTGCACCAGTGCCCCATCAACATCTTCCGCAGTATACCAGTGCCTCAGCTACATCTGTTACAGTGTACCACCAGTGCCCCATCAACATCTGTCACAGTGTACCATTATCCCATCAACATCTGTCACAGTGTACTAGTGCCCCATCAACATCTGCCACAGGGTACCAGTGCCCCACGCACATCTGTTACAGTGCACCAGTGCCCCATAAACATTTTCTCAGTGTACCAGTGCCCCATAAACATCTTTCGCAGTGTACCAGTGCCCCATCAACATCTGTCACAGTGTACCAATGCGCCATCGACATCTGTCAGTGTATAAATATAAAAGGAAATAAGAGAATAGAACAGAATAGAATAGAAAACCCAAAGAATAAAAAAACAATAGAATACAATAGAAAAGAATACAATAAAATAGAAAGAATATAACCTAACCATCTTCAGAAATTTGAATTTCATAGAATGAATTTGAAAAGAAAAGAATAGAATAGAAAAGAAAATAATATAAAACACTAGAAAAGAATAGACTATAAGAGAATAGAATAGAAAAGCAATAGAATAGAAAAAAATAGAAACAATATTCCAAAATTAGAATTTTGAATATAATAAATTTGAATTTGAATAAAATAGATTAGAATAGAATCCAAAACATGGAATCCAAAATAATTGAAAATAAGAGAATAGAAAAGAATAGAATATAAAGAATATTTTATTTTATTCTATTGATATTCTATTCTATTCTCTTTTATATTCTAATCTTTTCTATTCAGATTTTAAAAGATGGCTATATTATACCTCTTCAGGAAGATATATATCTTCAGAAATTCAAATTTTGAATAGAATGAATTTGAATAGAAAATAATAAAAAATAATGGAATAGAAAATAGAATAGAATAGAAAAACATATAATATAGAATAGCCTAAAATAGAAAGAATATATCTGTTATATTCTTTCTATTTTATTTTATTCCATTCTATTAATTTTCTACTCTATTCTTTTCTATCCTATTCTCTTATTTTCTGTTATATTCTTTTCTATTATTTTTTTCTATTATTTTCTGATCTATTCTATTCTTTTCTATTCAAATTTGAATTTTGGAAGATGGTTGTATATTCTGTTTTATTCTATTCTGTTCTAATGTTTTTCTATTATATTCTTTTGTATTCAGATTTGAATTTTGGAAGATGGTTATATATTGCATTCTTTCTATTTTATTCTATTCTATTGTTTTGCTTTTCTATTCTTTTCTATTCAATTTTCTTATTTTATATTCTAATATGTTCTATTATTTTGAATTCTATTCTAAATTAGAATTTCAGAAGACGGTCAGTCAGTATCAATAGCCTAATGCAACAGTTGCATTTAAATGAAAAAAAAATAGAATTTGAGTTTGAGGTAGGATCAGTAAATACAGTGACCCTAAACTGTAAGCAAGTCTATAAATATTTATATTTGAAAAAAAAACTCAAATGGCTCTATTTTTGCTGGAAGATATTATGGTATGTTTTAGAACTGTACAATATCCATTGTTTAAAAAAAAAGGTATGGGTGTGTCCAGGCCCTGACTGGGACAAAAAATAGGCCCAAGCAATTTAGACTGAGCAGCCAATTTTCCAGCAACCGCCCATTCGCGAGGGCAGTTGGTGACAGGATAATCACAGAGTCAGTCCTCCGCACTGTAATGTAATGGGGGCACTGTGATATAAAGGGGACTGCACTGTAAATAAAACTGTAATGATTACAGTCCCCCTTTACAGTGCAGTTCCCTTTTCATCACAGTGCCCATACCAATCACAGCCCCCCATTACAGTGCCCCTTGCAGTCATGCCCCCTCTTTTTTATCTGTAATCACAGTGGCCCCTTTTACTCTCTGCCTCCCCTGCACAGTCCTACCTTTGGCAGGGCAGAGGCAGGATTCAGCCTGTGTGTCCTCTACCGTCTCTCCCACCCTTCCAATGATATCATCCTATAAGCAGAGTAGGGGGCGGGAGGAGCTGTAGATCAGGATCATATTAACAAACGGGTGATTACCTGCTTGTTGGTATGAAAAGACTCCCGCTTTATTGAACCTGTATTACCATTGATTAGGTCCTTCTCCACCCAGGCTTTGTTCTCTTCTTTTTTCACCTATAATATTTTAGGTTTTTCCATTTTTATTTTTTTCCTTATTCAGGTTTCTTACACTTCGTGTTCTTTCATTTTTATCCTTTATTTATTATTAATTTTTATTTCTCCTTTTTTTCCATTTCTTTTTATTATTATTTATATTTATTTTTATATTTATGTTTTATTATTTTTAAATGTATTATTATTTTTTCACACTTTTATTTATTTTTTATTACTTAGGTAATTTTCTTTACTTGTTTTTTTTAAGTTCATTTTCATACATTTTTCTCAGTTGCACCTTATCCTCTTAATTTGTCTCCTTTTCCCACTCATTTCTTCCTTATTTTCTATTTTCATTTCTCTATCATCTTTATCCTTTTTTATTTTTCACTCGTATTTTTCTCTTATTTTCCTCTCCTTTTGTCTCCTTTTTCTGTTTCTTTTTTTCCTTGTTTTTCTCTTTCTCTTTATATATCCCCCTTTTTTCTTCTTCCTTCCTTCCCCTCTTCTTCCCTTCTTTATTATCTCCTTTTTGCCGCCATTTATTTTTATCTATTTACACTTTCCTGTGTCCTCCATTATACCTTTTCTCGTTTACCTGTTTTCCTTCTGTGTCTCCTTTCCTTGTGTCCCGATCTGATAGCTTCACTTCTCTCTATGCACTTACACTTCTCACGTTTAGTGTCTTCTCACTCCTGTTGGTTTTTTGAATGGACGTAATCTGCCTGGGTGGGCGGGGTCTCCAGACATCATACGTTTCCATGACATCAGCGGCCCCAGCCCTGGCAGCATCCCCGTTGCCTAGCTATCGCCGGCAGCAGTGCACGATAGTGGACAGCAATCACTGTTTTGATTGGTTCCGACCTGCTGCCTAGCAATCACGGATCCCTGCACTCATGCTGTTCAGTGTCTCCGGCTCCTCCCGTCCCTGCTCTGCTGATAGATGACATTGTTGGCAGGGCAGGAGAGTCTGGAGAGGAGACACAGGAACAGCCGCACAGCGGGAGGTGAGCGGTGACCGCGGCCTGTGATAACCCTCTCCAATTTTGCCACTTGTCTACTATGACCATGGGCGTCCGCAGGTAGGGGCAAGGGGGGTCAAGTGCCCCCCCTGGAATCAGGGATCTGATCGGCACATTCAGCATAGTGGCGTCGCTATGGGGGGTGCAGGCAGCCAGCAGGGTGACACCATCAAGGTGCTGTCAAGCCCCCCCATCAGTGTAGTGTGACTGCAGGCTCTTTTCCCTGCTCAGTCCAGCAGAGAACTTGGCGGCATTGTGTCAGAAGAAAGGTGAGCTGCAGGCTCGCCCCCCTTTCTCCTGTCAGGGAAAAAAGATGGCGGCTCTTACCAGGTTCCCCGCCCAGCTTCCTGCCTGCTCCGTTCTTTCCCTATTGGCCATAATTGAGGGCCAATCAAAAGAGACTAGGAGAGGAGAGAATCATGGGACATGTAGATTGGAGGCCCCATTTTCCACAGCAAGGAGGCTACAGCTCGATCAAGAGAGAGATTGAGAGACTGCAGCCTGGAAAAAAGCTGAGGGAGAGAGTGCTAGAGGACAAAGAAAGATGGGTGTGCTGGGCAGAAGCCAGAGAGAGAGCCACACTGGCCAGTGGCACCAGAGAGAGAGCCACGCTACCCAGCGCCAGAGACATAGCCATGCTACTCAGCGCCAGAGAGAGAGCCACGCTAACCAGCGCCACCAGAGAGGGCCATGCTGCCCAGCGCCACCGAAAGAGAAAGACTGAGCCACTGCCAGGGTACAGACATGCTACACTACTGACCAGAATCACCCCCGGGCAACCCCAAGTGAGTGATCGTCCAGCCGGAGGGATCACTGCTGTAGTTTCGCTGGGTCTGGTAAGAGGGCCGGTCGGCCATTATCCATTACTTATTCTAGGGACTGTACTACGCCTGCAGTCTCTGACCATGACAATGTGATAATGAAATTGTTGAAAAGTGGCAGCATATGGGTGACCCTAAAATGATGCCCCCCCCCCCCCCTGAAAAAAGTTCTGCGGACGCCCATGACTATGACATTTATAAACATACGTTGGAAGACAAGTGGTTAAACCTACTTTGAAAAGGACCTACTCTGTGGAAACTGTGCCCAAAAAAAGACAAGTAGAGGGCAATGGATTACACAACCTATAGCTGATCTTTTCCCTATTAGTCTGATCATTCCTTGGTTTGCACTGCGTCTCTGTGGAGGTGGCCATCATGGTAGAGAAAGGGCTTTGCTTTCTCATGTCAAAGCAGCTCCCCCTGATGGGGGTTAATGATCAAGAAGAAGATGAAAAGGTGGTGAAAGCACAGATTCACAAAATGAATGAATAAATGAATGAAGTAGAGGCATTATTAATTTTACAGGCACAGTGAATTAGATGATCTCACATTAAAAATATTAAGCTAATATTTTTTATAAGGTAACATTTTCAGGATACTGCTTAGGCACACTTAACATTGCTAGCAGGGCCGATCCTAGGGTCACAGACGCCTGGGTGCAGAAATATTTCTGGCGCCCCCACATGGGCGTGGTCATCTTACCAACTCCTCCCCTTTACAAATGTTTCTATGACAACGACTTCAACACAGAGATGTTCCCGTAAGAAGTCTTCGTTACCCTGGGATCCTCCCATGATCTTTTACCAATAAAGAAAATACAGGAAGAGCGTACACTAATGAGACCTGGAGGGGAGTCTCTCTGATGCACACAGAGGGGGCTTCTGTTAGAGAGTCTATTAGAAAGAGCCCCCAGACATAGTACAGGAGATGGTTAGAGACTGTAGACATAATACAAGAGACGGTCAGAGACTGTAGACATGATACTAGAGACGGTCAGAGACTGCAATCATGGTACAGGAGATGGTCAGGCTGCACACATAATACAGGAGATGGTCAGAGACTGCAGACATGTTACAAGAGATGGTAGTAAATAATGGCCGATCAGCCCTCTCACCTGACCCAGCGATACAGCAACAACGGTTCCTCTGATCAGGAGTCGGCTCACTCTGAATTGCCCGTGGCGACTCCGCTGGGTAGAGCCCAGATCTGTATTCCTGCAATGACTCCATTCCTTTCTCCACCAGGGATGGCGTCAGGCTGTGTGGCTTTTTCTCTCTGATGGTGTTCTCTCAGCACTGCCCTCTCCCTCTGGAGTCCTGGGTGCCCTTCCCTGAAAGCTTTCCCAGGCTCCTGGCTTTCTCTCTCCCATTCAACTGAGCATGCTGTTTGGGCTGCAGTTTCCGTGTTACAGTGGGGCTGCCAGTCCTTGGGACCACATGTCCCACAATCCTTTTCTTTGCTCCTTTGTTTTTTCTTCCCTGGCCGTTATGAAGGCGGGGGAAGAAACATAGTGTGCCGCTCATTAGTACAGCAGCGCACGAGGAGGTGAGGGAGAGGGGAAATAAGAGCCTGCAGCTGCAGTGGCATCACTAGGGTTGGTGTCACCTGGTGCAGTAAAACATGGTATCACCCCCTCCACCAACTATAGTCGTCCCTCAGTACAAACCCCACTCCATTAAGTATAGACCCCCTCTCCGTCAGTGCAGACCCTTCACTAAGTATAAATACCTCCCTCAGTACAGACCCCCCCCCATCAGTATAGACCCCCAGGACCCCCCCAAAACCCCCCACAAAACACCCCCCTTTATCAGTATAGACCCCCCCTCAGGACAAACCTTTCCCCCCCTACATTAGTACAAACCCCCCAGAACAAACCACCCCCCCCCCCCCCCCCCCCATTAGTACAGACCCCCCAGAACAAACCACCCCCTCCATTAGTACAGACCCCCCAGGACAAACCACCCCCTCCATTAGTATAGACCCCCCCAGGACAACCCCCCCCCCCCCCCACATTAGTACAGACCCCCCGCACATTAGTATAGCCCCCCCCAGGACAAACCCCCCATTAGTATAGACCCCCCAGGACAAACCCCCCTACATTAGTATAAACCCCCCAGGACAAACCCACCAGCCCCCCACCCCACATTAGTATAGACCCCCCCAGGACAAATCACCCCCCTACATTAGTATAGACCCCCCAGGACAACCCCCCCCCCACATTAGTATAGACCCCCCGGACAACCCCCCCCCCACATTAGTATAGACCCCCCCAGGACAAACCCCCCCCCCCACATTAGTATAGGCCCCCCAGGACAAACCACCCCCCCCCCCACATTGGTATAGACTCCCCCAGGACAAACCCCCCCCCCACCCCCCACATTGGTATAGACCCCCCCCAGGACAAACCCCCCCCCCACATTAGTATAGACCCCCCAGGACAATCCCCCCCCCCCCACATTAGTATAGACCCCCCAGGACAAACCCCCCCCCACATTAGTAGACCCCCTAGGACAAACCCCCCCACATTAGTATAGACCCCCCCAGGACAAACCACCCCCCCCACATCAGTATAGACCCCCCCCCCAGGACAACCCCCCCACATTAGTATAGACCCCCAGGACAAACCCCCCCCACATTAGTATAGACCCCCCCAGGACAACCCCCCCCCCATTAGTATAGACCCCCCCTAGACAAACCACCCCCCCCCCACATTAGTATAGACCCCCCCAGGACAAACCACCCCCCCCCACATTGGTATAGACCCCCCCCTAGACAAACCACCCCCCACCACTAGGCTAATTAAAACCAGAGCGGACTCCTCCTGTGTTTAACTTCCGCCTCCTGCCCACCAGCACCAGCATCACACACGCTCTGTTCTAAACAAGTCGGGCTCGGCCACGGAAGCCCCACCCCCCGTGGCGTCACTGCGCGGCCGCGGCTGTGACAGGCGGAGAGAGCCGCACCGCCTACGGACAAAGAGAGGAGGAGGGAGCGGAGCACTCTGGCGCTCCAGCGCCCCCACCTCTGTGGCGCCTGGGTGCACTGCACCCCGTGCACCCCGGGACGGATCGGCCCTGATTGCTAGATGTTTTCTATAACATACTGTACATTTAACATACATTTTTACACTTTTAGTTCAGGTCACCTTTACTGCAAATACTGTAAACATAAATCAAAATATATACTCAAATATATACTTGGGCAGGCTTTATAACCTTATGCAGATGCCAAGATGATATCAGCAAAGCCACAATTTCCTAAAATGGACCACTTTGTGCAGTTCTGTATCCTTCTATCAAGGATGGCCCTTTTTCTTTTGATAGTACTGCGGACTTAACCGCTGAATTAAAAAAAAAATTAAATATGAATTATGCTACCAACCTCCTTATTTTTTATCCAGAACCTAGGCAGGTAGGTGCTTTGCATTACATGGCAGTTGAAGAGATTTTTGAAAAGAAAGACATGCTGCATGGAACAGCGTAAGCCGTCATTTGTACCATTACATTTAGTGTTGATGTGCGATAAATGCACTTGAATTGGCATGTTTTTTTTTATTGCATGCATTGCATTATTCTGCATTTTTTTTGTTTACAGCAGGAGCCAAAAACATACTTTTCTTTCCTTAATGTGTGTTACAGTGTGCTGTGATGTGGTGTAATGCGTTTCAGAACATTTCTTTGCATTCAATTATGTTCCATTTGTTCCATTTTCACAAAGCTCTAGTACAGCCCATGGATCCCTTCCACCTGAAAGCCAACAGTCAGCTTGTCAGATTTACATGCATTAAAATCCTGTGCTGCTGCCAACATATGACATACATCAGTGGTAGCTCAACGGTTAAAGGTTTAAACAAAGCTGTTTGAAGCTTGCTGAAAGCTTTGAAGGTGCTTGCTGTACAAACTACTCCTATACAAGTTGATGTCTTACCAAGGGCTAGGGTTCATTCAGAACTAAAGGGAGGCAGATGCTGCAGCTTCTCATTATGTCAATGTGATCTGCTCAGGCGGGGCCAGATTAACATAGGGGCTATTGGAGCTGCAGTTACAGGCCCCTGCCTTAAAATCAGCCCGCCAGCCAGCAGTATAAGCTCGATTTTCTCCTGTCCATAAACGTCTATGGGAAAGGAGAAGCTATGTATAAATGTAAGGGTGTCTAGCTACACCTGTGTTGGCTCACTGTGGTTATTACAATGTCACAGTACACAGTTCCCCCTTGCACAAATGGGAAAGGAGAGAGGCTCTGCCTTCCCCCTCCCCTCCCTCGCCCCTCTCCTTCTGGGAAGTCTGTGCAGCGAAGGAGCCGGGTGGATGGTAAATTATGAACAGAGCAGCCGGCAGATACAAGGTGAACACAATATCTGAGTAATAAGCCTCCAGGGGCCATCCATTCCCTCTTTTTTAACTCTTTCCTTCAGCAGTAGCTGTTATAACTGCAGCCAAAGTGTTTAGAATTGTGTCATAAGCCCATGATAGTACTTGGTCCCTTGTGCTTTTAAGTGGGTTCACACTGGTTTGATATGTCTTGGCCCACTGCTGGGGTATCCGCAGTTTTCCTGCATTTTACCCGCAGTCCTATAGATTTCTATTAGGTTGCGTGTTTTTTCTGCATTTTCTGAAAGCGTATCAAAGTTCCTGCATGCTGCATCTTTGGCACACTGTCCGAAAATGCAGCAAAAACCTGCAACCTAATATAAATCAATAGGACTGCAGCTATAACTGCAGATACACAAGCAGTATGGCCAAACTACAACACACCAGTGTGACCCCAAAGGCTTGTACACACAATATACCCCCTGTAGATCAATACTCCTGGCATTCATTTCACACACGGCCATACCATCCCAGCTCAGGAGGGGTGGGGGCTCCAGGGATTTGTTTGACTATGCAGGCCCCATCCCTTCTATCCATCCGGGCAGAGTCCTGGAGGGAGTGGCAGGCTGCTAGTGGCAAGTGGAACACTGTATTTGGTGGCAGGCTGTGGGTGGCAAGTGGCACATTTTATCTGGTGGCAGGCTGTGGCTGGCAAGTGGCACACTGTATCGGGCAGCAGGCTGCTGGTGGCAAGTTGCACACTGCATCTGGTGGCAGGCTGCTGGCGGCAAGTTGCACTCTGTATCTGGTGGCAGGCTGTGGGTGGCAAGTGGCACACTGTATCTGGTGGCAGGATATGGGTGGCAAGTGGCACACTGTATCTGGTGGTAGGCTGCTGGTGGCAAGTGGCACACTGCATCTGTTGGCAGGCTTCTGGTGGCAAGTGGTACCCTGTATCTGGTGACAGGCTGCTGGTGGCAAGTGGCACACTGTATCTGGTGGCAGGTTGCTGTTGGCAGATGGCACACTGTATCTGATGGCAGGGTGCTGGTGGCAAGTGGCACACTGTATCTGGTGGCAGGCTGTGGGTGGCAAGTGGCACACTATCTGGTGGCAAGTGACAAACTATCTGGTGGCAGGCTGATGATGGCAAGTGGCACACTGCATCTGGTGGCAGGCTGCGTGTGGCAAGTGGCACACTATCTGGTGGCAAGTGACAAACTATCTGGTGGCAGGCTGCTGGTGGCAAGCGGCACACTGTATTTGGTGGTAGGCTGCTGGTGGCAAGTGGCACACTGCATCTGGTGGCAGTCTGCTGGTGGCAAATGGCACACTGTATCTGGTGGCAGGCTGCTGGTGGCAAGTGGCACACTGTATCTAGTGGCAAGTGGCACACTGTATCAGGTGGCAGGCTGTGGGTGGCATGTGGCACGCTGCATCTGGTGGCAGGTGGCGGTGGCAAGTGACACACTGCATCTGGCAGCAGACGATAGTGGCAATTAACAAGCTGCATCTGGTGGCAAGTGACAAGCTCAGGTTCCCACTGATTCTGCATTATGGTGAGTTGAACTATTTTACTATATATTACAATGTAGTAATAGAAATAATGTCATTTGATCATCCTGACACCATATCAAGCATGGTGCCAGGATGATTTTAAGTGCTAACACCAGCCATTTGCCTAACAAATCACCCCCGCCACCTATTTCCCCCGAGACTACATCCCCCCACATCTTTTGTTAAGAGGCGGGTGTTTTTCCCTGAATGGCAGTTTGGAAATGTGTCACCCTATGTTGCTGCTGGTGAGAAACCGCATAACAGGTGGTATTGGTGGTGTTGCTGCTGCTGAGGCTGCATGGCTGGTATTACTGGTGAGAGTATATTTAATTTGTTTTAGCAAAAAAATTGTGCATTTTCATTTTGTTTCCATAAAAAGGCCCACCAAAATCCTCAGCACCAGGCCCATGATGCTCTTAATATGGCTCTGTGCTCAGGTTATAAAGATAAAGAATGAATGTGCACTTAAAAATGTTTGCTAAAATCCTCTCTACGTACATAGTTCATCTAGGGAAAATGCTTTTTTTTCTTGAGAAATGTAAGTCATACTTTAAGGTACTTATGCCAAAGCAATCTACAGTAGGTTGTAGAGTTAATTGTTTTAGATCTAATTAGTGAATAAATGTCTGTGATTATGTAGCACTAAAGACCCATGCAATTGGTTAGAATTGCTGATTTTCCAAGTATAAGACACAGAGAAGACAATATTGAAATCTGTTCATACAATGACCGCATCTGATGTTTCCTTTCTGAGGTCTAGAATGTGAGCTGAAAGTTATCTCTGGTGCCATAACTGTGCTGTCAAAATCTGATAAGATTAGATTCTATAGGGGTAGTGAATCCTGTCTCATACAATGTCTTGTGCTGAAAACATAGTAGCACTTAGCCCTGGTTCACATTGGAGTGATTTGGCATGCGATTTGACATGTCAAATCGCATGCCAACTCGGCAGCAATTGCCGGAAATGGGACAATCCAAATCGGTGCGGCGCTGCACCAATTCCCAAAAGTAGTTTCTATACTACTTTTGGTGACTTCCGGGGGTGATTTCCATTGACATCTGTGCAGCAACCCACACAGATTTCTTTGAAATCGCCCCTGAAGTCGGGACTGACACGCGGGAATGAAATTGTGCAATGGTACATTTTGATTCAATGATGGAAACTTTTATAGGGAAATTTTCCATCACCTGCCATCATGAAGGACATTCATCAATGAAGAATTTATACAGTGCGTATAAACACACAAAATTATATTTTCCTTTGATAAAAGGTTAGATTCTTTCTTATAAAAATAGGATGGCAGAATGACATATAATAGTTATAACAACTGTATCCATAACATTTAACAACTTTATGGATTTAATATATGTATATTAATAATAATAAAAAATAATAACTGGAAAAAAACTGTTAGGCATGTTTATCTGTACACAATATTTAATACAATCTTGAAGCATAACATCTGCAGGTATACCATCTGGGTATTGTTTCACTTAAAGTGTATGCAAGTTTCTACAGATTTGTTTTCAACCTGTCTGGTCATATTACACTCAGGTTTATTATGCGGAACCATGAGGAAAATGCAGTAACATTACTCAAGCTGCAATAAAGAAGAGGATTTTGATGCAGTACCTTTTATTATACTGCAACACAGTATCCTTCCAAAAAAGAAAATTCTCTCTGGTCAATACTGCCAGATCAGATGGAACACATCAATATAATAATCATACACATTTGTTTGTATTCAGATAGCTTTATCATAAACTTCTCTGCTTGAAAAGGGGGAAATTACATTGGTACATGATCATGATACATGGTACATGATTGGTACATTGGTACATACATTGGTACATGATTGGTTTAATCATGTACCATGGTAATGGTTGTACATGGTTGTACATTATTTTTACTAATTTTAATATAAAGTATATGGCATCTGCATTAAGTATAAGTCAATGACATTGCTAGACCTTGGCATCATATGTAATAAGTGGATCCATTCAGATGGGTATTTTAGGTCTGGATACTGCTACCACTACCCTGCAGTGGAATTTCCAAGAACCACACATTGTTCTAGTTTGGATCAAGTCATATAAAGATTTTATTTCAAACATGCTAAAGTAAAAAATAAACACCAAATTGAGAAAGATTATGCCACAATGGTTAGCTATCACTTTAGTGTAGGCTGTGCATGCCATAACCATCACATCACAAAAAATGTCATAATTAAAAACATTTATGCATATTAAATAACTGCACCTGCTTTTTGAACCTTTTCATTTCCAATGATTTTTATTTAGAAACATTTTAGAAAATAAACAAATTCAACATTTGCCATTGTAACAAGGAACAGTCTCTATTAATAAACCAGGGCACAAATGGTTTGCAACACAGAAGAGTACAGGTTGATATTAAACCTAGTGTATTATCATCCACATATTGGAATTATGTCATGAAATAAAAAATGAACAATAAAAGGAACATAGTATAACAGGAAAAAAACAAAACAGAAGCAAAAAGGGGCATCAAGCGGTCAAATTTGTGTTTTGAACCTTTTAAATTGGAACTAAAGGCACTATACTTACCTCCTCTCTAACAGTCCAGAGTCTGTGAGGGGCCCCTTGCTGGTTCCGGTATCTTCTCCCCGGGTGACAGTTTTCCAGACTCTTCAACGGACAGTGTGGGATTACGTAACCGCGCACAGGGACCATACCAGGAATGGAAGTTTACATGCCACAAAGGACTGCAAGCAGGCGGGTAGGTGAATTTTATTGCATAAGAGACATTTACACACAAGCACATTTTAGGCAGGGTTAGTCTGACAGAGTTAGAACCTTCATACTGCATCCATGATAATTTAGGGGTGTCATATTGACAGAGATTTAAACTTATGTAGTCAGTCTTTTTTTTTTTTAGAATTTTTTTAGAATTTTTTTACTGCAATTCATTTAAAAATCAATTTGCAAAGATGAATTTTCATTTTAATATTAAAAAGTATATTTATGTTGATCAGTGTCGTAATTAAAAAATGTATTGCAGAGCATGTTGTGTGAGAATAAAACATGAAGGCCACAAAGTGAATTGAATGCTGTAGTTATTCTTTTGTGTGCTACCTTTGAATGTGGCAGTAGAGCCATCACCAGCTCTTTGTTTCAATGTGCGCTATTGCTGCTCATCATCCCTTCCTTTGACCTTTTATCCATTATTTGTTTTAAACTAATTGAACCTTCCCAGTCTTAAAACAAACCTAATAGACTACAATATATTATAGGCATATTTCCTTAACTTCCAGCATAGCCTCCTTCTACAGGTCACAGTAACAATATGTTCTCTAGCGGTGCTGGCTATTTAATGATCTTCAATTAGACACTCAATCTCCCATGCACATTAACAATTAAAATAAAAGACATATGTCATCATACAGACATGTCATTTCTTTAGAGAGACATCCAGATTAATTAAAAGGGATCTCTAGTAAGAAAGACATAATTTCCTCATCTATATTTAAAAACCCAAGATTTAATGTCACTTAGTCAAGAGAAAAAGCAATGTCAGAGACTGATTCATTAATCGTTAGGATTCCACCCAGTTTCTTAAAAACAGGAGAAAGAAGAAAAGACGAGTTAGAAACTTCCACAAGTGGGCCCCCAGCATTTGGTCAAAAACATGCAAAAAACCTATGAGTAGGGGCTGTCATTGTCAGCCTCACAATTTGCTTGCCTCCATGCGGCTTCTCTATGCCTAAGAGTCCTAGACAAGTGGTATGATATCATCCCACCACCTCCTTCTCCCAGCAGAACCTACACACACACAGCCATCTGCTATAAAAATAATGCCTAGCAGAATTGCCCTGGGAGCTGCTTGAAGGCATGATGCTAAACTGGCTGATGGGTTTTTCTCTGTGGGGTTACAAGGTTCTAGGAAGAGCCACTTCACAAATCTGCCATCATATTTTATTTTATGTAAGTGAAAAACATTAACCACCTTAAACCTCCCTAATGTACTGATTATAACATTGCTAATATTATTAAGACTCCGAATTGGATGCTTTATTTGGGGAGTCACTCACTGTCAGTGTCACTCATTGGGATATGTGGAATTGGATAATGACATAAGGACAGTGCATTGAAGTCAAATTACAGGTATGGATATTTTTACATAGATGCAATGGTCACGCTTTGACCAATGTAGTCATGCATATACCATACCTAGTGTCAAGTACCTTGATTGGAAGTAACTTGGTTGAGATTACGAGAGGGCTTCCCTTGCAGCTCTGGTCCAAGCACCCCTGAATGTGATGACAGATATACAAGGCTCAAAGAAGCATGGGTGCCAGTAGCTAGGTGATTGCTACAGAGATGTAGTCAAGGTGAGCCAGAGTCATACATAGGTGAAGCAGCAGCTTAGGCCAGGAGCAGGCAGAACAAGGTACAGTAGCAAGCCAAGGTCAGTACCAGGGAATCACGCAGAACAAAGTCTAGGACCAGGCCAAGGTCACTAGCAGAGATCAGACAGAGAATAGCCGGGTTCGGTATCCAGAATCCACAGAGCAAGGTCAGGAACATGCCAGGTCAGCAACAGAAAATCAGTCAGCAAGCAGGAACACAGGAGCACGGGTCACACGAAAACCTGAAGAACATCTAGCGAATAGCACACACCAGGGTCTCCTTTAAATAGGCAGCTTGGCGCCAATGCACATGGATGTCCGCACTGGTGTGCGCTGGTGCATAGAAATGCATCTACATGTCAGTGCATGAGCATTATTAGCAGAAGCCACACAAGAATGAGCATTAGCTGCATGAAAATAAGCACTAGCTGTATTAGCTTCCTGACACCTAGCCAATCCCCCTGGAAACTGGAAATGTATTTGGTAAGCACCGCTATTACAGTGATCTCCACTAGCTTCCAGGTCCTGTGCTAAGTGGCTTCCCGCTCTCACTTGGCACAGGCACCATACAGAGAATGCTTTTCTCAACTCTTCTTCCTTGGCCTTCTGTTAGATTGCTCTTTCCTGGTTCAGATCCTACCTATCTCAGCACACCTACAACCCCATCTCCTCCTCTCCACTTTCACTTTCCAGATCCCTCAAGACTCAGTCCTAGGTCCCCTTCTATTCTCCCTCTGCACCTCTTCTCTGGGTCAGTTGATACCCCCTCTATGCCAATGGCACCCAAATCGATCTCTCTACTCCTTAGCTAATCCCATCAGTCTTTGCACACATCACTAATTTACTGACTGACTTATCAGTATGTATGTTAAACCCCTTCCTAAAACTAAATATTTCCTCTCTCCTAATATCCTTCCTCCAACTTTAACATTGCTATCAATAGCTCAACTATTAGTACATCCTCTCATGCCAGAGTGCAAGGAGAAATCCCCACATCCAATTACTGTCTAAATCTTGCCACCTAAGACTCCAAAGCATTTCCAAAATTAGGCACCACAAAGGTTCTCATTCTCTCCCTGGTCATCTCCCATCTTGATTATTGCAACTCCCTTCCTGTTGGCCTGCCTTTTACACATGCTATGCTCCCATCAGTCTATAATAATATGCTGCTGGCAGACTCATCACCTTACTAACTGATCTGCACCCACCTCTGCCAATCACTCCACTGATGTCTGCTAGCACAACATGTAAAATTTAAAACACTAACAACATACAAACCCATCCACAGTTCTGCCCCCAACTATTGTACACCACCAGCCTTATCCCAAAATATTGTTCGAACTGTTCACTTTGCTCCTCCCAAGTGCTTTTACTCCCTACTTCCCTCTTGACCTCCTCCCATGCTCCCCTCCAGGACTTCTCCAGAGCCTCGCCCATCCTCTGGAACTTCTTAGTCAAATAAAGCTATCTCCTACTCTGTCTACTTTTAGGCAAACCATGAAAACTCCACTTCTAACTGCTCCATCAGCTCATCTCTCACAGTTACTACATTTTGTACCACTTGCCCCTCCATTTTTTAGATTGTAGACTCCCACAATCAGGGCCCTTCTAATTTACTTTTATCAAACTGTATTGTTACTGTATTGTCACCCTTTATAGTGTAAATGGCTTTGCAAACCATTATATACATGTTATGCAATAACAATAATAAAGTACATATTTATGTATCATTTATATGCAGCTTCATCTATTCATGGCACTGGTGTATTTACCAATGCTATTATTGGATGAAGCTGCCTGTAAATAGTAAATCATTACTTACTCTATTCTAATCTTGATTGTTTATAGACATTTTTATGATACCTCTGATGCTCTCCTAATGAAATAGGCATACTCGCTTCAGCATCTACCACAAAATGATTACTCTTTCCCTTTTACGCAGATGTATAAATAAACACAGTAAAAACTGGTGCAACGATTGAGATACATACAGTATATACAGTATGTAGCTGGTCGGTGGTAGTTACGGACCATAGACACAATCCGAAAATCGGATAAAAAATATCGATTTAGAAGCGATCGTACGATAATTGGATCGTTAGTACACAGCTATCAAGAGCCAATCATGACAGTTCATCTGATATTATCCGATCAGACAAGCACAATTTTTTTCGTATGATACCAGATCGTACAATTTTCATTTAATCAGTACAGTTGTCGTCGAAAATACAGTACAAATACGCTATAACACATTACATCACTTCTGATTTTTTATTCTGTCGTTCAAGAATTTTTGTAACTTTAGTAACCTCTCCATTTTCGATATGTGAATAGCATTAAAAATAAATGGGCGATCTGTTGTACGATTTGTGTGTATGGGCCATTAGAGGCAAAGCATTTAGAGGTTTTGTATTGACATATTGCATGATTAAACCTTTCACTGCCAGGCCCTTTGCTCCATTTTTAGGGTTTCACGATATTTGTGCAAATGTTTATCAAATTTTACAAAATTCCTGCTAAATCCCTACTAAATATAAAAGCTTAACCTGTATGAAGTTAATAAATAACAAAAAAATTTAATTTTTACATTGTGCCCTTTTTGCAAAATGATGAAAATCGAATGTTCACAAAAAATGTAAATGCGCAAATTTCGCAAAAAATCGGAAGGTTTTCATTTTTCCCTTACAGCTTTCAGAATATGTGAAAAACCTCCAAAACCATAATTTTCTGAAAGCATATGACCTCTAGAATAAAAATAAGGTGCTACTGATTTCTTAAGCCTTGCTGTATTTGCACAAATGTTTATCAAAACAATATTGTCACTAAAAATACACTAAAACTATTATTAGCAGATAAAAACACAGCTAATTTTACAAAAATTCCTGCTAAATTCCTGCTAAATATAAAAGCTTATCCTGTGTTAATAAATAACAAATATTTGTAAAATTTTAATTGTGCCTTTTTGCAAAATGGTAAAAATCGAATGTACCTAAACATTTGTCTAAAAATCTGGAGGTTTTAATTTTTCTTTTACAGCTTTCAGAGTTTGTAAAAGACTCCCCAAACCATACATTTTCTGAAAACGTATGACCTCTGGAATAAAAAGAAAGTGCTACTGATTTTTTAGGCCCTGCGGTATTTGTGCAAATGTTTATAAAAACAATATTTTCACAAAAAATTCACTAAAATCATTAAGAGTGGATTCATAAATTGCAAAATGTACAAAATTCCTGCTAAATGGCTAGCAAATATAAAAGTTAAAACTGTATAGAGTTAATAAATAACAAACATTTGTATGTTTTTAAATTTTGCATCTTTTTGTGAAATGGTGAAAACTGAAGGTACGCAAAACTGTAAATAAAAACAATTTACTCAAAAAATCCGCAGGTTACCATTTTTCACTTACAGCTTTCAGAATTTAAAAAGACCTGTAGAATATAAAAAAGTGATACAGATTTTTTGGGCCCTGCAATAATTGCACAAATGTTTTATCATATTGCTATTTTCATAAAAAATACACTAAAATCATTAATAGTGCACATAAACACAACATATCTTACAAAATTCCTCCTAAATTACTACTAAATCATTGTTCACATGTGACATACTAAAGTGTACACCCATGGGGGGGCCATGTTTACCTGCACGGGGATGAACAGGTGTTCCGTGCATCCCCATACAGGCAGTCTCATTTATGTAAATTGGGATGCAACAGCTGCACAGGCATAGCTGCTGTTCCCAATCTGACACCTGTGTGGGTGTGGGTACCACACCCCAAATGCTGACAGTGTGAGCTCAGGGACATGCATGCGGACCTACATGGATGTAAAATTGGGAGCAACGGCTCTGTTCGTGCAGGTGCTACATCCCAAATGACATCAATGGGACTGCCTGCACAGAGATGCATGGAACACCTGTGCATCCCTGTAAAGGTATGCTGTGTATGCCCTGTGTGAACAAGGCCTTAGGCTCCATTCACACAAGTCTGTTTCCATCTGACAGCCCCATAGAGATCAGCGGACTCATGCAGAGCAGACACGGACCTGTCATCCGCCTTCTCAGCAGGGATCAGCAGACAGATCCCCTGCTGAGCAGGCAGATATGCTTGACAGAGTGAAAGGGGTCTTACCAGGAGCGGCTGGTCCATTAGGGGCACCGGGGCACCGCCCCCCTGCAGCATTGCACCTCAAACCCACCTACTTGTGACAATAGTGAATTAATATTCCGTATTGTCTTCCGGCTTCTCCACCTGGCTAATCAGGACAGATCAGGTTGGTCGGGAGAAGAAGCTGAGGAATCCCTGGAGAGGTGAGTGCGGGGGGGGGGAGACCTTCACCGTGGAGGGTTGAGTGCGGGGGACCGTCACCATAGGGGGAGTGTGGGCAGACCTGGGGGGTCTTACCATGTTTTTTTTTTTTATGTTTACTTATGCAGTTACAGTTATTTTTTTTTATTTTTTTGGGGGGGGGTGGGTGTTTGGTGAGATTTCAGAAGTCTAAACAGACACCCATATCTCTTTTTTGAGACAGAGAAAAGGACTGAAGATAATCCCTTTTCTCTGCAGCACTTTACTTGAATGAATGAGGAATCTGTATAGAGATTCCACATTCATTCATAAAATGACAGTCTGATACATAGTAACACACGTGGTTTACTATGTATCAGCTGTCAGTGGATATAGGAATGCTGCCTATATCCACTCTACTACAGGGGGGAGCTTGGTAAACACATATATACCAAGCACCAACTTCACCCCCACCCACACCACTCCCCCCCTCCCCGCCATGCTACCCAGCCTGACAGATCACGGAAATCAGTGGGGGGGTGAAGGGGATAGGAAAGGAGAGGGGGGCAGTTTTAGATGGGAGGGAGCAGCGGGGGTGGATAGGCAGGGGACGGGGAAGCGGCGGCATGGGTAGGGGGGCGTCGCATAACTCTGATCAGTGGGCTGTAATTCACTGATCAAAGTTATAGAATTGTTCAGCAGAGTCTGCTTAACAATTCTGATATAAGCTTATGGTCATTGAAGTGACCATAAGCTTATGGGAGAAATGAGAAAATGACTTGGCCACCTGCGGGCACTTTTTAGGTCCGTACGGCGTATGGACCTGGCAGTGAAAGAGTTAAATACATCAACACCAAAAAAGGACTTTTTTTATGGACACTTGTTTTGCACTTTTTGAAAAAGTTTTTTCTTCCTAAAATATGATAATGATTTATACATTGTTTGCTGATAATTTTTATTGAAATCACAAGATATATGTTTTTTTAAGTAAGAATATTTTTTTCTTGCACAAAAATTTTAGTAAAACATTTATGCAGATAGAGCACTGTATGCTTATATGACTATTGCACATTGAGGATTGATGTTAGAATCCCACAGGGGATACAGTTTGATGTTCAGCTGTTTGATGATGATCACTTGTTCAGATATATAGCTATTCAAAATACATGTAAATATGCTTGGCCAAGTGGGGTATGACTATT
Organism: Lithobates sylvaticus; assembly: GCA_028564925.1. Classification (NCBI taxonomy): domain Eukaryota; kingdom Metazoa; phylum Chordata; class Amphibia; order Anura; family Ranidae; genus Lithobates; species Lithobates sylvaticus. The sequence goes on from CM053029.1 coordinate 437,068,812, forward strand.
GGTTCTACATTATATAAAATGTAAAATAAGAGAAACTAAAGTAGCAAAACAATATTTTCTTCTTTATTTGATGACTTTAAGCCGCGACATGCTTGAGGTTGACAAATATAACAAACAGTTGATCCATAAATGCAATTTATTTGGGAGCAAGATGATTCAAAGTTTTAAATGTGCATTTTTGTTATGGTGTTTGAATCATATTATGCTTTTGTTTGGGCAATATTAACCATTGCATATGAATAAAGTATGTTTAATAATGGTATTACTATGTAGGCTTCTCTGAATTTTTTTTCTTACACTATTAACTGATATCATTCTGTGTATTTCAAAACTAGACCTTGCTTACAGCAGTAAGAATGAAGCTGTTTATAATTTATGAAAAAATGCACATCATGGTAATTTTCTTGAACTTGTTTTGCCTCTTAGCAAATTTGATATCAGTCTCCACAAACATATATAAGAGGCTGTAGGCTTGCATAGTAAAAGAAAGTCACAGCACCCCGCTAGCAGAGGAAGAGATCGTTTGGTAACATTGCTAACCAAAACTGGAGTCAATCACTTGATCTCCATCATGGAAAACATGGTGAAAGAACAAGTAAAGATAAATACAAATATAGATAAATAAGCCAAAATGTTAAAGAAACTGCTAGATTCAGTGTGGAAATGGACAGTACACAGGATGATGGAAGAACAATTCAGAGAGAATGGTACAAGGGAGGCTTTTCTTTTTACGTAATATGAGTAGCAGGCCTGGAGAAAGCCTGTTTGCCATTCATGTTAAATGTATTTGTTACTTTGGTTTTGCAAAGTAGGCGGTTACAGCATCAGATGGCACAGCGGTAGACATCAATGATCACCAATAAAAGGAACACAAGAACACACTTACATACGGTATAACAACAGTTGCATATATAATAAAAGGTACTGCGGCAACTTAAGTCAAACAGTAGCCGTAAAGGGGAGAGGGAAAGGAATGGGTGGGGTGGGGACTGCCGAGGCTATTATTATTATTATTTATTATTATAAACGATTTATATAGCGCCAACAGTTTACGCAGTGCTTTACAAAGTATAGGGGGGGACAACACAATTACAGTACAATACAAAAGGTACAAGAGGGCCCTGCTCGTAGAGCTTACATTCTGAAGGGACGGGTGGTGGTACAAAAGGTAATAGCTGCAGAGAATGAATGATTTGTTAGGTGGGTGTGGGATAGGCTTCCCTGAATAAATGAGTTTTCAGGGATCTCCTAAATGTGGACAGGGTAGGGGCTGATCGGACATAATGGGGCAGGGAGTTCCAGAGGATGGGAGAGGCGCTGGAGAAGTCCTGAAGGTGAGCATGGGAGGAGGTAACAAGGGAGCTAGAGAGCAGGAGGTACTGGGAGGAGCGGAGGGGACAATTTGGGCACGATCGGAAAAAGTCTGATCGGATTTTGTTGTCGGAAAATTTGAGAGCAGGATCTCAAATTTTTTCAAAAGTCCGATGGAGCCCACACACGGGTGGATTTTCTGACAACATGGTCCGATCGGACATTTTCCGTTGGAATTTACGACCGCGTGTACGGGGCATTAGAAAAAAGCTGTCTTTTTCTCAAACAAATGCTCATTAATATTCTCTAGATTTCAAAAAAGTGATGACCACATACTACAGTAGATGGTGGAGCAAGCGAAAAGCACTGCGCATCATATTTGGTACCATTGAAGACCAATCAAAGGAATGGTATACTGTCCTACTGTACATACATTGTATATTTCCCTACATTTGACAGGAGAAAAATTCCTGAATAATGATCAGTAAAATATTTGCGTATAGATGCATTTGAATGTATAAAGACATATAGGATAATTTATGTTTCGCCTTTGTTTAGACTTATTTTACACTCTTACAAATGCACATATACATGTGTTTATATGCATACAAAGTGCATGTTCTTAGACACAGATTTTTGGATTATGTGTTACAGATCTGAATGCAGTGCATGTTTAAGCACCTGTGTGAATGGCTCCATTGAAAACAATGCAGCTGTGTTCAGATCCATGATTAAAAAACACTTGTGTACAGTATGTGCTTTTTTATGTCTGTGTAAATGAAGCCTAAAGCTAAAAATGAAGCCAAATATCTGTTTTATGCTTGGACACAATATGAAACCTTATTTATCTCATTCCTGTTTATGCACATAATTTTCCTAGTCCAGTTTCAGAGTATCTGCAAATATATAGAATGGATACAGGCTTGGCAAATGGTGAAAAGTGCCAAAGCTCAAATTATGATGCTTAGGGAATACTTTTCAAATCTAACCACACTCTTGGGATTATTGGTGAAAAAAGTCAAGCAGTATCCTGCTTGATCATTTGGTCAGTGCTGTCATTAAAAGGCCTTTACTTTAGATAAGATTCAGAAGGAAAAAAGAATGCCCAAAGAATTGTCACTGGATAAATGGTTTCAGTATCAGGTTTAGTCATTGATCAGTCAACAACAGAACTTTTCCTTCAGGCTAGTTGTTGCCTGATCAATGGGAGCTATGATGGAGTGCAGGCCCACATCAAAACAATGTCATGCAGTTCTGTATATGTCATGTGTATGTGGTGCTATACTCACATTCTTCATTTTATGATGCCTGGGGCAACAACCAGCCTGGAAATAAAGTAAAACTTTGGTCCATGATATGTCCTATTTAGACCCTAAATGGTTTTCAAAGGAAAGTGACAATCCAACAAAAAATTTGCAAACTCTAGCACAGTTGGTGATGTTGAGCATGTCATTGATGATTTAACTGAGAATGTAGACCTCAGTGATGTGAATCATGTACCAAGTGAGAACAGTCTAACTTGTTGCTATAAAAATTTGTAACTTGTAATTTCATAACTTGCAGTCTACTGAACACACAAACTTTTTGCAATATACTGTATAAAGTGCCTCTTATGCCACGTACACACGAAGGGACTATCCCGTGGGATTGTCCGCTGGACTCAAGTCCACCGGACAATGCCCTCGTGTGTGGGCGCCGGCGGACTTTTTGGCACCAAAAGTCCGGCGGACTAGGTTTTAAGTTTTGTTTTAAAATTGTCCGCTGGACTTGGCAGTCTGGCGGACAATCCCGCCGTTAGTAGGCTAGTCCACCGGACTTTTGAAATGAACGGACTTGCCGCTCATCAGAATGTCCGTTCATTCCCGCTGACTTTTTCCAGCGGATTGTCCGCCGGAGAAGTCCGGGCGTGTGTGGGCAAGTCACACGCTCGGAAGTCCGGGCGTGTGTGGGGAAGTCCCGCCGGACTAGGTCCGGCGGACAACGTCCGAACGTGTGTACGCGGCATAACTCTTCCATGCTCTCAAGTGTCTTGTGAAAGAGTATTTTTCAAAATTAAAAAAAAACAATCAACCACTTGCTTACTGTGTACATAAACCCCCCTCCTGTCCAGACCAATCTTCAGCTTTCAGCGCTGTTGCACTTTGAATGACAATTGCGCGGTCATACAACACTGTACCCAAATGATTTTTTTCCCCACAAATAGAGCTTTCTTTTGGTGTTATTTCATCACCTCTGCTGATTTTATTTTTTGTTAAAATTTTTTAAAAAGACCGAATAAAAAAATAAATAAAAAAAAACTATTTTTTTTATATTTTGTTGTAAAATTTTGCAAACAGGTAATTCTCCTTCATTGATGTACACTGATGAGGCTGCACTGATGGGCACTGGTGGGCTGCACTGATGGGCAGCAGTGAGGGGCACTGATAGGTGGCACTGGTGGGCACTAAATGGCAGCACTGGTGGGCACTGATAGGCGGCACTGAGAGGTGGCACTGATGGGTGACACTGAATGGCATTGATAGGTGGCACTGGTGGGCACTGGCAAGTGGCACTAATAGGTGGCACTGATAGGTGGCAGTGATGGGCACTGATGGGCGGCAATAATGGGCACTGATCGGCACTGGTAGGTTACACTGATAGGCAGCACTGCTAGGTGGCATGGATGAGGCACTGATTGGCACCACCGGTGGGCATTGATAGGTGGCACTCATGGGCATTGATAGGTGGCACTCATGGGCACTGGCAGGTGGCAATGGCAGGTGGCACTGGCAGGGGGTACTGATTGGCACAGATGATTGGCACAGATGAGGGAACTGATAGGCATCCTCTTCGGGACCAATGTCCCATGCACATAAGCTGGTGATCGGCTTTTTTTTTCTCCTCATGCTGTCAGGAGAAAAAAAAAACGATTACCGAGCTTTTGTTTACACACATGATCAGCTGTCATTGACTGACAGCTGGTCACGTGGTGAGGGGTCTCGGTTAATCAGTGATCACAGCACACATGGAGCATGGGGAGCGCAGGGAGCGTGCAAAGGGGAGAACATCATATGACAGCCTCCCGGAAATTCAGGTCTGCGCTGTAACCGTCATTTGGCTATAGCGCGGATGCCAAGAGGTTAAGGTTAGACAGGATCCTATTGAATCTCGAATTTTCCTAAAAACAGAGAGGGATACCATTGGAAGTTTATGATGATATCTTTAAAAAAAAAATGCATATTTCTTCTTTGGTCTCAAAAAAGTATTCTTTGAATGGAAGCAGTCATTCAGTGTTTGCCTATTTATTTGTCATAGGTGGATTAGAAGCGTCATGGGATTGCTTGAGTATTATACCCCAGGTGTGGAGCAACTTCACACCTTTGCTCGGGTTTGAGATTGTGTACGCTGTTCCGTTGCGGGTGATGAGTAGAGTAGTGGGGTAGCACCACTTGTAGGTAATCTTGTGGTTGTTGAGTGCCTTGGTGATGGTCTTAAGTTGTCTCCTCATCTGGAGAGTATATTGTGATAGGTCTGCATAGATCTGTAATCACTCGTAAAGATGTGGAAAATTGGGAAGCTATCTCGCTTTAGACAGTAGTTCTTTCACTGGAAAGAAGTGGATTTTCATAAGAACATCCCTGGGGATGGTGTCAGACAGGTGTTGGGGTTTGGGATTTCGGTGGATGTGATCTAGAGTCAGTTCTACTTGTGATAGGCCAGGTAGCATGGTGGAATTTAGATCACGGGCGTATTCTTGTAGGGGGGCTATTGATTCTGGCACTCCACACAGTTTTACATTGTTGCGTCTTGAGCGTTTCTCTGCTTATTTTGCTTTTATCCATAGGGCGTCCTCTTGGTAATCCTTATTTGCATCGACCAAGTCATTAACTGTGTTTGTGCATTCCTCCTTTTTGTTTTCTATGTATTGAACCCTATCCCCCATTTGTTGTATATCATTAAAAAACTTGTGGATGAGGGAGGAGAGGTTAGACATGAGGAATGATTGGAGTGAAAGGAGCATGTCCTTTATTAGGGAATCCAGGTTGCCCAGTAGTGGGGAAAGAGGCAGTGGATGACTGATAGGAGTTGTCAGTATGCAGAGGGAGGTTGTCTGTACTCACCGCTGGAGCAGGGTGGTGAGGGCAATCCATCCTCATCCTGGCTTTAGCTGGGCTTCCTGAAGCAGGGCTGGTGGAAGTGGAGTCCCTTGGGGATGGGGATGTTTGCCCCCCCCCTTCCTATACTTCTGTGTCTGCATCCGGCAGGTCTATGTAGGCTGCAGAGGGAGAATGGTTACTCTGCTCACCAGCGCCATCTTGGGTCTGTTCACTCAGCAGCCTGAGAAAGAAGGCTGTGAGCTTCTTCGGGTGGGATTCTTCTTTCCACTTGCAGGATGTCATCTCCGCTGTGTCTCCGGGGTGTTAGGAGAAAGATTCTAGTTTGATGGGCAATGATGCGGGCACTGGGAAGCTGGATGTTTCCGGTCCTTGTCTCTGAAACACTGCATAGTGATAATTTTCCTAATGCAAATGGCTCAGTAACTCAGATATAATTAAGCTGTTCCTAATCACATGTTAGTCCTACCTAAACCTGCTGGAGTGCACTGCTGTGTTGCATCAAGGGCCTGGCAACTCGGCACTCTCTTGTCTAGTAGCAGTTTTACTTTCCCTGTGGTAAATGTCTTTCAGTGGCTCAGACTGTTACAAGTAAGTTATTTGTAATCATTTAGTTATTCTTAACTCCAGTTGTAAATAAGCTATTTTCTGAGGTCATTCATTTTCTATTGCTTTTACCGTATATACTCGAGTGTAAGCCGACCCGAATATAAGCCGAGGCACCTAATTTTACCACAAAAAAATGGGAAAACTTATTGACTCAAGTATAAGCCTAGGGTGAGAAATGTGCAGCTATTGGAAGTGGAAAAGAGGGTCAATGATGACCATTTGCAGCCCCACTGTGCCCATTTGCATGCCTCACTGTGCCCATTTGCAGCCATAGGTCCCCTGAACTTCAAACTTGGTAGTTAAGGGTTCCTAGATGCCCCCTAGCTGCAGACAAAATTTGGGGTCTCTGGACCCAAAGGGTCCTGAAATGACATTGCCGCAGATGGACACAGTTGACCGACTTTGGGGCCCTGTATCTCGGGGCCACTTGGTGCTAGGAATATGGATATGTTGTAGTGTTGGTTCCACTCGGTTTGCACACCAAATTTGGGGATCCTAGCACCAAGTGGCCCCGAGATACGGGGCCGCAAATTCGAGTTGGAAAATGTAATTTTTTGCTGCAGAAAAGTGCTTGACTCCAGTATAAGCCGAGGGGGGGAAACTTTCAGCACAAACAAATGTGCTGAAAAACTTGGCTTATACTCGAGTATATACGGTACATTTTAGAGGGCCAACATTTAATTTTTTGTATTGTTTGATTTGCGCTTATACATATATCTGCAATTTACAGTATGTATTATATGAGTTACAATGTACATTATTTCAAGATATTGAATATCAGTATATATATTTTGCAAATGTTTTTGTAATGAGCTGAAGAGCATTAGTTGTTAAATATAAGCCAACTAAGAAGATTCAAGGAAAACATAAGAAAAGAATAGAAACCAATAAAAATAAAATATTGATACTTTAGAAGTTTAGATGTGATGGCCATGAATCTGGCCATTAACACTGCTTATGTGATTGTCATAACATCATATATTTGTAACCAAGAGTTGCATTTAAAGCAAAAGTCAGTGGTTCCTTGAGTTTTTTAGGTTGGGAAGTGTTTGTGTGAGAATTGCAAATGGACACTATGGGGGAAATTTACTAAACCTGGTGCACACTGCACATAGTAACCAATTAGCTTTTATGTTTTAATGTCAAAGCTTAATTAACAAGCTGAAGTTAGAAGCTGATTGGTTACAATGCACAGCTGCACCAGATTCTGTGTGCACCCGTTTTATTAAATCTACCCCTATGTAATACTTCATAAATATTAGGAGCTGCTGTTTGTTTTTATATGTTAGGAATTTTCTATTTTACTGCAATTAAAAAAAGCAGTACAATAGTGCTATACTGTCTCAGGAATCTATCTATAGTTATACCTAACAATGCCAACACTGGAGAGGGGGCTTGTAAGAATCCCCATAACTGTAGATATTAAGGAAAATACTTTAAGAAGCTTTTAAAATTCCAAAACAAATTGAAATGTATTTCCCACTTGACCACTTGGGGGCAATTAGACTCCTTCCCTGGCTTTGGATGGGCTACCATGGGTCCTGTTAGGTCTATTGGACCCAGGCGGCACTTTGAAAGGGGCAGCAGAGGTGACTCTTAAATTAGGAATTCGCCTTAGGCCTCTCACTCACAGGGACCTCGTGGCTGCCTAATTAATGAGCCACCTCTGGGAGTGGGTAGCCGAGCTCCCTGCTCTACCACACTGGCTGCTCTTTAGTCTCGGATTCCCCGCCCGTGTGCTCAGCCGCCTGCTCCGGGTCCCTCTCTCCTGCCTCATGCAGCACCGCTCAGCTCAGTATCCTGCCCAGCCAGAGTCCTGTCCCCCTGAGTCTGCTGCATCCATTCGTCATGTGCAAAAAAAGGTTAAGCATACAGGTGCTGCAGTGCAGTAGCCACCACACACCATCTTATACCCCACTCCATCTCCCCTGGGGACAGGAACCCCATCTCCCCTGGAGACAGGGAACCCTCCTCCCTTGGGGATAGGGACCCCTTCTCACCTCACGGCTTCCCGGCGGCTATCTCCCACCAGGAGCTCTTCCCCTTTGAGGAGTCCCGGGGGACCTACTGCTGCCCGAAGGGGATGATGAGACCTCTGAGGTGGTGAAACTTGCACAGCCCCTTCTCTTCTATGAGGCAGAGTTCAAGGAGCTCTATGAGTACAGCACTGATAGAGACAGAGCACTGACATCAGCACTGATATAGAGGACACTGACACCAGCACTGAGTGTGAACTTAAACCAGCCCTGAGAGAGACAGAGCACTGACACCCACTGAGATAGAGGACACTGACTTCAGCAACGAGATAGAGAGCATTGATACCAGCACAAGATAGAGGGTACTGACTTCAGCACCAAGGCAGAGTGCACTGTGAAAAAGTGCCATGACACTAGCACTGAGATAGAGAACACTGACACCAGCACCAATATAAACAGCACTGACTCCACCTCTAAGACAGAGTGCACTAAGAAAGCCTGCCATGACACAAGCACTAAGATATACGACACAGAGAGAGACCACTGACACCACCCCCCGAGATAAAGAGCACTGACACCAGCACCGAGATGCACTAAGAGAGTGCCATGACTCCAGAACTGAGATATGGAGATAGAGGACACTGACACTAGCACTGAGAGCACACTGACACCAGCTTCAAGACACACTGCACTGAGATAGAGTGCCCCGACGCCAGCGCTGAGAGAGAGTGCACTGACACTAGCGTTAAGATAGAGAACACTGACACCAGCATTTTAAGGCTCTTAAAGGGATACTATGAGTTTGTTTTATATATTTTTTTTAAAACAAACATGTCATACTTACCTCCACTGTGCAGAGTGGCCCCGAACGTCCTCTTCTGGGGTCCCACGGTGGCTCTCGCGGCTCCTCCCCACAAGAGCTAACCCCCTCTGGAAAGCTCTCTCCCAAGGTGGTTACCTTGCGCGTGCGCGCTCCTGTGATACACTCGGCAGCCATATCCGCCAAGTGTATGGCTCGGCCCCACACCCCGGTGCGCCGCATCATTGATTTGATTTACAGCAGCAGGAGCCAATGACTTCGCTGCTATTAATCATCCAATAAGGAGCCAACTAGAGCTCGGTGAAAGCAACGCAGGATCGCGCCCAAGGAGATTCTGGTCTCAGGTAAGTAAAAGGGGGGCTGGGGGGGCCAGTGACTGCAAGGTGTTTTTTCACCTTAATGCATAGGATGCATTAAGGTGAAAAAACACGAAGCTTTACAACTCCTTTAAGATGTGCAATCTATACAATTACATTTTATCACTTGAATTATTTCTTCCATTATGGGAGTGAGTAGGGCCTCACGTCTAAGTTATATCTAAGGCCTCACAAAGGTTAGAGCCACATCTGAGGGGTGACAAATTGATGCCCAAGAGGAATTTTTCCAGCAGTTTTGTGAGTCATCAGTTTGCGGTGTGTTACGGGTGGCATTTCCCCATTTCATACTGCCACCATTTCATACTTCAGGACTGCTGGACCTTGCAGCAGGGGACATACCCAGAAAGCTTGTCCTGAAAACTTGTGTGTTAGTGCAAATAAAAAAAGTATCATGGACAGTATTCAAGTTTCTATGCCTCAATAATACGGCAACAATTACCTCAAGTATTTCAGTACACAGGAAGGTACAAGGATACTGGGAAAAAAACAATGCTGACATCACACTTGTAAGCTGTAATATATTCAATTTTTTTCTAAGGTATTAGATATTTAAAGCCTGATTTAAACTCACAGTTTTTATTTATATATATATATATATATATATATATATATATATATATATATATATATATATATATATATATATATATATATATATATATATATATATATATATATATATATATATATATATATATATATATATATATATATATATATATATATATATATATATTCCAGATATGCAGTACATCCTATACATTCCATCTTAAACTTAATTTTCTTTTTAAAACAGCTATAACTTGAGTAAAATCCTGTACCCTGCCAGCATTTTGCTCTCTGGGGGAACCAGTGGTCTCTGATTATTTCTATCATTATCAGTATACAGTACATCTACTAACTAACTTCATTTTCTCTTATTCAGAACTGTATTTTATATACTACTGAGTACAGGCATTTTTGCATAAAAACCTAATGTACATTTGCATCCACAATTCTTTGTCTATTCAATATGACTGCTTAAAATCATAAAGCTGCAATGGTCTTCCTAAATAAAATATTACATATATCATAAACATATATCACAAACTTAATTGCAAAATACCCTGTGTACATGATTTACAGAAGCTACACAGTTTCTAGAATGATAGCAATTACAAGAATATTCTGTGAATGAGGAGATAAACGGAAAGGAATGAAGAATTAGGTATTTAACAGAACATTTTAATGAACTATTTTGCCATGGCTTCTATCATTGTACTTGTTTAACTGAATCATTGTAATATTTCACATCCTATAAATGATTTGCAGTTATCATTATTTTAATTTAAAAATCAAAAAAGCATTTGTATGTAAAACAGTAAGACATTGAAATCATGTTTTTGTCTTCATCATTGCTTGAGGACAAGTAAAATTAAATGGTAATCAAATAAGTAATGTTGTGCTTTCAATTAACAAAGCTGTTCACATCTAGGCCATGGGGGAATTAATTTGGATACGGGCAAAATAATGGCTACTATAAATCAAAAGTCATTTGGCTTCTTCATTTATTGCGCCAAACTAATAGTTCGGCTTTGTTAAATAGGCAACGTATGCTTTTGTTTAATGAAACTTTCTGAATATGAAAAATTATACTAAGAAAGAAAAAGTAAGCTTATGCTGTGCTGGGTAACTAACAGAAAGCCATTCCTCTTCCAGCAAGTATACAAACAAGTAACTATATGCAGAGCATTCCATTTACCTTTAATAGTGTCCAGCAGGACGGTGGCCCTGAAGTTCAGGGACCTTAATAATGTTTCCATGTAGCAATAGTTTATAGTTAAGGTGCCTGATGCCTAACCTGTCTCTCTTTGGCTCTTACTAGGTGGCATTAGGAGTAATCTGAGAACCTAGATTCCTAACCTGGCCATAAACACATATATTTCTTTTGATTAGCCTGTGGACTAAATTAAATAAATAGCTTCCATCATCTAAGCTAAACAGTGTAGATTGATGAATGTCCCCTGCTGGCTATTGCATTCTGATAGTTGTCAGAATTTAAAACTTAAATAAGTGATGTAGTAATAGTTTAACTACTTGCCTACCAGCCACGAACACCCCCTTCCTGACCAGGCCATTTTTCAGCTTTCAGCGCTGTCGCATTTTGAATGACAAATGCGCGGTCATGCAACGCTGTACCCAAATAAAATTTTTATCATTTTTTCCCCACAGATAGAGCTTTATTTTGGTGGTATTTGATCACCTCTGCGGTTTTTATTTCTTGCGCTATAAACAAAAGAAGAGGGACAAGTTTGAAAAAACATAATATTTTTTACTATTTATTATAATAAATATCCAATTTTTTTTTTTTTTTTTAAACAAATTTTTTCCTCAGTTTAGGCCAATACGTATTCTTCTACATATTTTTGGTAAAAAAAAATCGCAATAAGCGTATATTGATTGGTTTGCGCAAAAGTTATAGCGTCTACAAAATAGGGGATAGATTTATAGCATTTTTATTATTATTTATTTTTTTTTTTACTAGTAATGGCGGCGATTTGCGATTTTTATCGTGACTGCGACATTGCGGCGGACACTTCGGACACTTTTGACTCATTTTTGGGACCATTCACATTTATACAGCGATCCGTGCTATAAAAATGCATTGATTACTGTATAAATGTGACTGGCAGGGAAGGGGTTAACGCTAGGGGGCGCTGCAGGGGTTAATGTGTACCCTATATGGTGATTCTTACTGTGGGGGGAGGGGACTGACTGGGGGAGGAGACCGATCGGTGTCCCTATGTACAAGGGACACACCATCGGTCTCCTCTCCTCTGACAGGACGTGGATCGGTGTGTTTACACACACCGATCCACGTCCTGCTCGATTACCGGGCAATCGCGGGTGCCTGGCGGTCATCGCGACCGCCGGGCACGCCCACCGAGGCCCCAGCTACGCGGCGGGCGCGCGCGCGCGCGCCTCCCGCGCGCGCGCGCGCCCCCCCCAGTGGCCAAATTTGAGACGACGTCATATGACGGCGTCCCGCCACAGTAGCTGAACCGTCCCGCCGTCATTTGACAGTGGGCGGTCAGCTAGTGGTTAAGAATGCTACATGCCATATTAGGGTTCTTTTAGACAGGTGGTAAGCTTAAAGCAGATTGCTTTTCAGAGGTTGGTATATCAGGGGCTGGTAGGCATTCAGGAGGTGCCACTGCCTCCTTCTGATGCTTAGTTTTTGCTTTTTTTTGTTTTATACTTTTTTTAATTGCCAAACATCTAAATGTTTTTCTTGCGGTTGCAGTATGGCCTTGTTAATCTCAATGGGCGAGTTTGATAGGCAGTGCAACCTGTCTAACTCTGTAGTTAAAAATGCCACAGCTGCAAAGCACAGCATCATTTGGCATTTGCACAGTCCTGCCAGTCCTAAACATTTTGTTTCCCTGGCTGTCATGGTGATCCAGTGGTCTCAGTACATTCGGAGTCACTGACCTATAAAGATATGTAGATTAGGAGCTCTGACTTAACTCTGACTTTAATAACGATTTACATATCTTGCAGCTGGAATAAATCAATTTATATGTAGAAATGTATACCTCAGTATTTAATAAGGGGAGTCCTTAGTCCTGACAGAGAAAATTATAATCTGCACATGGCACATAAGAATAGGTTTACAAGGTCTATACTACTTTTTCTTTTCTTTTCAAAGTTCTTTTATTCCCCAGCAATTTTGAAATGAAACTTTTGTATTCTTATGTCATTAGATATGACAAGTAGCCCCAGGTTTATTTTCTGCTGAGTTATTTTGAGTCTCACACTATGAAGAATGTGTGGTGCCCTAGGATTGCTCTGACCGAAAGTGCTCTATTTTGCATATCTTCAGAGGCACTCATAGAAGCAATAAATGTTTATATTCTTATGAACGTAATGCACTTTGTTTTTAAATGATGAAATTACTTCTTTCAGCTATTTTCCAATATTGATCATCCATTTATTATTTCTGAAGCTGTGTTGCTGTTAAAATATTTGCACATTAACAGACAATAAAATTGAAAAAGCCAACCCTGGCATTGACATAATATAGAATATTAGCAAGGAATTACATGGAAATAAACTTGAAAGTTTATTACTACAGCAAAAGTCAGATGTAGGTACCGTATGTATCAGCGTATAACATGCACTTGTTTCCCCTTAAAACCAGGTCGTGGGTGCGTGTTATACGCCGATCCCCGGCCGATTGTGAGCCTCTCGGCCGTTCTCGGCGGCTTTCGGCCATTCTCGTTGGCTTTCGCCAGCTCTTGCTGGCTTGCGGCCGCTTTCGGCTGTTCTCTGCGGCTTTTGGCCGCTCTTTGCGGCCCTCGCAGACCTGCTTGTGCCGGCGCTATTTTTAAATGGCAAGTCTGCAAATGACACTGGGGCAAGGCTGCAAAGACAAGGTTGCAGATGGACACTGATAAGGCTGCATTGATGGGCATTTAAATGTAAGTTTTTTCCTTAATCTTCCCTCCTAAAAGTTTTTGTCCTTAAAATTCTCTTCTAAACTTGGGGTGCGTGTTATACACCGATAAATACGGTATATAATCTTTTAGGTCCAGATAAAATAGTTTACAGTATCTGCAATAATTTATAACTATTTTGCTTTTTATATTTGCTTTTTATATTAAAGCAAAATTAAGCTTATAATAACATTGTACAATGCATGTACTTTCCTTAACCTTTTTTTTCAGATTCTCTGAGAATTCTCCGCCATGAGGTGCCATGTTGAACTTCCAGTGACCAGTATGAGAGAGTGAGAGTGATAACAACAAATTTAACACACCTGTTCCCCATTCACACCTGAGATCTTGTAACACTAGCTAGTCACATCGGGGAGGGGAAAGGGCTAATTGGGCCCAATTTAGACATTTTCACTTAGGGGTGTACTCACTCTTGTTGCCAGCGGTTTAGACATTAATGGTTGTGTGTTGAGTTATTTTGAGGGTACAGCAAATGTACATGGCTATACAAGCTGAATGTACTTCACTACTTTACATTGTAGCAAAGTGTCATTTCTTCAGTGTTGTCACATGAAAAGATAGAATAGAATATTTACAAACATGTGAGGGTTGTACACACTTGTGTGAGATACTATATATATATATATATATATATATATATATATATAAACTATATTGATATTTTTAACAACAATGTCTGTTGTATCTAATGTCCAAACTGAAAAAAAATTGTCTTAATATATATTTTATACAAACAATTAGACTGTCCAACAAGTTGTAAAGATTCTTTGTCCCTCAAAGTCTGCTGGGAAACCTGAACTTCTCAGAATGTTAATTTCTAGTGCTCAGTGGCTCTACCTGCTGCCACAGTAGTGATGTAAAGGTCAGTTGGCTCCCTGGACAGAGGTAATGATGCAAATTAACCATCCAATGAGAAGTCTGTAGGAAAAGACGTGACACCGAAACCTGTATTGCTAAACCAGGATATATTTTTTTATATAATAACTACAGGTGTCACAGTTGCCTGGCATTCATTGTGGAAAATGTGTATGAATCACAACATTGACATTAAAGAATTGCATATCCTTTGGTAGGTAAATAGAGAACATACGTGCATTTCAGTTGTATATTAACTGATTGCTAGTAGAGTAATTTTAAATCAATTTAATTCAATTTACAGTTGTTAAATTGCATCAAAAATAGGGGACAAGTCCAACACAGGGGAGATACCTACACAAAACACCATTGATACTGCTCACTTAGATCCCAAAGCCCAACTCCAGAATTGTCTCATCTTTTCCTACCCCGCTCTTCCTCCAGCAATGGGTCATTCCTGAATGCTGCCGAAAATGGCACCAAATAATGTCATAGTGCCTCTCTCTACAGCATTCTCCTGTGAGCCCTGGGCTCACAAGAAGAAGGGTTGAGTAATATGGGTGTCATTCAACCCAAGAATACAAGTGTTGTATCGCAAAGCAGTGAAATTGCATGACAAGTTTTTTTGAAACTTTAGCTACTGTGGTAAAAATGGTGTTAAGGTAACAGTCACATGTAGTTTTAGAATTTCTACAATCTCCTAAGGAACAGGGGGGCATAATGCTCCCAAACCTGTGGATATATCATCACTCTTCCCAACATGCCATAGATGCATAATGCATAAGATTTGGTGGAAAACTTGACAGTTTCGGAGGGTGGTTGGATATACAAATTACTCTCTAGCTTGGAATAACCCTGATTTTGAGGCGCTAAATAAACAGTGCTGTGAAAAAGGATGGATTAACTGTCAGATAGGAAAACAGAGTCAACTGCTGGACAAGAAGGAGCTGCAATTATTTTCTCTATTTCAACATTAGTACCATATCCTTCAAATCACATGACTTTCTTATTGGCAAGTTCAACATTCCTTTCAGGTGCATTATAAAGGTCAACTAGGAGCTTTTGGCCCTGTACCCATATTGAAACTGGTAGCTCAGTCTAGTTCTACTAAAGGCGTCATCTGTAATTGTTACAAAATAGTTACAAGGTACTTTTAAGGGAATATTTATGTTCTTACCAATTCAAAGCTATCAAGATGTATGGGAAAAAGCTTTGGGTAGCATTCATAATGTTTCTTTACATGAATCACAAAAGCTGGCTCAGCTCTATATTATAATGGGATCATATTATACACCAAAGAGGCTTTACTAGTTTGGGAAACAACTATATTCTGTATGGACTCGGTAAGGGACCATTGGGACCTCCTACATGCTGTGGAGGTGTTTGCAACTGTTGTACTATTGTGGTGAAGTGGTTAGCATGCTAAATGCAGTATTTCAAATTGATAGCCCAGGGGACTCTGCAGGTATTTTGGGCTCTTATATCAAAAAGTGCAGCGCAACAATTAAATATCTGTGCAATCTCAATTTCATTGAAGCATGCACGGCAAGACTGCACTTATAATAAGATGGAAGTATTTTTAGAAGCTATAAGAACACTTTTGTTTTGTATGTTTGGATATTGAAAGATAAATACTTACTTTAACTAATCAATCATTTTGTTGCTGGTTACATGCAGTTTATCATTTATTCACTGTATTTATAATAATTATGAGATTGCACAGATATTTAATTGTTGTGCTGCATTTTTTGAAATAAGATACTTTGGATGTGGGAACACATGTACATATTTTGAGCTTGCACTTGCTAGTTTGGGTTCTACCTTCCTTATGAAACTTGTGTATGGGAGGCAAATTTAAAAACTCTATTCCAAACTAGAAAAACTGAAACCAAAAATGGTATGCACTGGAAATGCCAGCTTAATGATAATCATATAGGTATACTGGATAAATGTTACATGATATGGAGTCCATGGATTATTTATTATTATTATTATTTAAGGTACTTATATATAGTGTTGTCAATTTATGCAGAGCTTTACATATACATTGTACTTTCACATTGGTCCCTACCCTCAACGAGCTTACAATCTAAGGTCCCTAACTCACATTCATATACTAGGGCCAATTTAGACAGAAGCCAATTAACCTACCAGCATGTCTTTGGAGTGTGGGGGGAAACCGGAGTACCAGGAGGAAACCCACGCAGGCACAGGAAGAACATGATTATGACTCCTGGATGTCCACTCTGGATTTATTGAATATCTCGCTGAATAAACACTGAATTGGGAGAGGACTATTTTTGACCCATTTTGTTTTTCATTCAACTGCAACAAGCATAAATGTATAATAATGGTATGCAGCAGTTTTGTCCCAATATGTCCTTGCTCATGAAACAGCAAACAAAAATCCCAAACATTACACTTTGGTTTGCATATTGAAATTGTCTTCAGAAATTAACCAGAACACCTTTGTCTATATACTATATTTAGAACCTCTATACTAGTTCAGAAAGCAATACAGGCGTTCCCCTACTTACAAATATCCGACTTGCAAATGACTCCTACTTACAAATAGAGTGAGACAACAGGAAGTGAGAGGAAATCTACCCCTAGGAAGGGAAATTCACTGCTGTAAGAGATATTATGGGAAAAAGGTACCCCCACTGATGCTTTATCACCAATCCTTGTTTCCACAACAACCCAAAATGTACAAAATCCAATTGTCATTGGGACAGAAAGTGAGGTGAAATCTTCTGAACAGGGGCATAGACAGCAAAACAAACCTTACAGGGGTGTTAAACCTTCCCTATGCTATTAAAAAGCTTAAAAATAGTTTTTCTGGCTGGAGCTACACTTAAAAAATGTACCTGTTCCGACTTACAAACAGATTTAACTTAAGAACAAACCTACAGACCCTAATTTGTTTGTAACCCAGGGACCACCTGTAATGCAAATTTTGCAGGCTTTGCGGTCTACAGCCTTCTCCCGGGAAATAATTAAAGTAAGCTTTGCATAACCTATATATAATAAAAAGCTGATTTTCTGCCAGCGTTGTCAATGAATTCTCAGTACAAACGTTTATCTTTTGCCAGCACTTTTCATGTGCATAATGCAGAGCCCAGATCTAAGTTATTAGCTCCAATGCTACTCACAGAAAATGTGAGTTTAGATGTTCTCACTGTGTAAAATAAGGAGAGATTTTAACTTTCCTTTTCAGTGCAGGAGGGTTTAACCACTTCAGCCCCGGACCAATTGGCAGCCAAAGGACCAGGCCCCTTTTTGCGATTCGGCACTGCGTCGCTTTAACTGACAATTGCGCAGTCATGCGACGTGGCTCCCAAACAAAATTAGCGTCCTTTTTTTCCCACAAATAGAGCTTTCTTTTGGTGGTATTCGATCACCTCTGCGGTTTTTATTTTTTGCGCTATAAACAAAAATAGAGCGACAATTTTGAAAAAAATTCAATATTTTTTACTTTTTGCTATAATAAATTTCCCCAAAAAATAAACATTTTTTTTCCTCAGTTTAGGCCGATACGTATTCTTCTACATATTTTTGGTAAAAAAAATCGCAATTAGCGATTATTGATTGGTTTGCGCAAAAGTTATAGCGTTTACAAAATAGGGGATAGTTTTATAGCATTTTTATTAATATTTTTTTTTTTTACTAGTAATGGCGGCAATCAGCGATTTTTTATTATGACTGCGACATTATGGCGGACACATCGGACATTTTTGACACATTTTTGGGACCATTGTCATTTATACAGAAATCAGTGCTATTTAAATAGCACTGATTCCTATGTAAATGACAGTGGCAGTGAAGGAGTTAACCACTAGGGGGCGGGGAGGAGTTAGTGTGATGTGTTGTGTGTTTTTTTACAGTAGGGGGCGTGGCTGACGTCTGACATCAGTGATCGGCTGTTCCCGATGACCGGGAACAGCAGATCACTGACAGGCAGAGTAGGAAGCGCGGGGAGAGGTTTGTTTACACATACCTCTCCCTGTTCTTCAGCTCTGTGACCCGATCGCGGGACACCAGCGGCGATCAGGTCCGCTGGTCCCGCGGCCGTGGTCACGGAGCTCCCGACCGGGTCGCGAGCGCGCCGCCAGCGGCGCGCGCGACCCCACGGCTAGGCAATTAAAGGGGACGTACCCATAAGTCCTTGTGCCCTTCTGAGGACGTAAATATACAGTGGGCGGTTGGGAAGCGGTTAACCACTAGGAATAAATATAGTAGGAAAAAACGTAGGCAAGGCACAGATTATGCAATTTTCTTTCCTTCAACCATGGATTGAAGGAAAAAAAATTGCCTGAGTCCCTCATCAACACAGTGTTGATGGGGGAATCCCTGCTGTCAGAATATAATGATTGCACAAAAAAAACTTGACAGGCTGTTGTGCTGAAGTTAATCAATAGATCGACTTCAGTACAACCAGACTGCACATAGATGGCTTGAAACGGCCACATTTCGATCCATCTATGGCTGGTTTTACTCTGAGTTCCAACCTCAGGGCAGTTTTAACTTGTAATTAGGGATGAGCTTTGAGTTCGAGTAGAACTCATGTTCGACTCGAACATTGCCTGTTCGCCTGTTCACCGAACAGAAAACTATTTGGGAATTGGAATTTGGAAATTCGAAAAACACCTTGTAAAAGTCTATGGGAGAAATCTAAAGTGCTCATTTTAAAGGCTTATATGCAAGTTATTGTCATAAAAAGTGTTTGGGGACCCGGGTCCTGCCCCAGGGGACATGTATCAATGCAAAAAAAAGTTTTAAAAACGGCAGTTTTTTCGGGAGCAGTGATTTGAATAATGTTAAAGTGAAACAATAAAAGTGTAATATTCCTTTAAATTTCGTACCTGGGGGATGTCTATAGTATGCCTGTAAAGGGGCGCATGTTTCCCGTGCTTAGAACTGTCCCTGCACAAAGTGTCATTTTTGCAGGAAAAAAGCATTTAAAAGCACTCGCGGCTATAATGAATTGTCGGCTCCCGTAATACAGACATTGAAAGTCATTGATTAAAAAGAAAAAAAATATGCGTGGGGTTCCCCCAGATTGAATTACCAGGCCCTTCAGGTCTGGTATGGATATTAAGGGGAACTCCACGCCAAATAAAAAAAAAATGGCGTGGAGTTCCATCCAAAAATCCATACCAGACCCTTTATCCGAGCACGCAACCTGGCAGGCCGCAGGTTTCCATTACATCAGAGGGGGGCGGGGTCACCCGTACGTCACTGGGGAAGCCCGGCCTCCCCCTTGCGTCAGAGGGGGGTCAGGTGACGGGTGGCCCGGTCCTCCTCAGCTAAGACCTAGGATTCCCACAGTGTCTCCGTGAAAACAGGATGCGCTGCGCTGGACGTCATCGGAAGAGATCAGCCATCGCTGGATAGCAAGAGTGGATTACCACCACTGGAAACGGTGTCTGTGTGTTTTTTAACAATTTTTTACACTTTCTTTGTGAAATGGTAGGGGTACTTTTGTACCTCCTTACCATTTCAAACAGGGGGGGGTGGGATCTGGGGGTCCCCTTGTTAAAGGGGGCTTCCAGATTCTGATAAGCCCCCCACCCGCAGACCCCCACAACCACCGGCCAGGGTTGTGGGGATGAGACCCTTGTCCCCATCAACATGGGGACATGGTGCTTTGAACAGACCCCCAAAGCATCCTCCCAATCTTAAGGGCATGTGGCCTGGTACGGTTCTGGAGGGGGGGCGCTCTCTCGCCTGCCAGGTTGCGTGCTCAGGTAAAGGGTCTGGTATGGATTTTTGGGTGGAACTCCATGCCATTTTTTTTTTTAAATTTGGCGTGGAGTTATATTTAGGGGGAACCCCACGTCATTTTTTTTTTAAATTTGACCCGGGGTTCCCCTTACTATGCATACCAGACCTGAAAGGCCTGGTAATTGAATTTAGGGGGAACCCCACGCATATTTTTTTTCTTTAATCAATGACTTTCAATGACTGTTCTCTGTATTACGGGAGCCGACAATTCATGTCCCCTGGGGCAGGACCCAGGCCCCCAAACACTTTTTATGACAATAACTTGCATATAAGCCTTTAAAATTAGCACTTTTGATTTTGAACGTTCGAGTCCCATAGACTTTAATAGGGTTCTAAAGTTCACACGAACTTTAGGTCTGTTCGCAGGTTCTGGTGCGAACCTAACAGGTGGGTGTTCGGCTCATCCCTACTTGTAATAATGAGAAGTCCCCAGCACACACATTTTCTCTACCTGGGTGTAGTCACTACTATTGCATGAACATTTTCACATTTGCACCACACATTTAAAGGAATTTATCAAAACTGGAGCAGCCATAATCTGGACAGTTGTGCATGGCAAAAAATCAGCTTCAATGTTACATTTTCAAAGCTTAACTGAACAAATTGAAGATACAACTGTTTATGCCCTCTACAGTCCTTTCCTGTACATCCTGGTCTCTGTCATACCCTACGCAGACCAGTCCACAGTCATACCCATTGAAATAATATCCTGCACATACTGGTTGATTTTTAACCTTTTGCATGCCTGATCATCACACCTCTTCTGCATAAACTGTACTCTAGCATATGCCCTGCACTACTCTCCTGCATTTTTTGCCTACTGTCCTACCCTCCCCACCCTTCAGCTATCTATCATACCTTTTGCATTTCTTTCCTGCAAGTACCAATTCAAAAAGATTAAAACATTTATTATCTTGACTAATACTTTTAATAACCCATTATCTCAACAAAAAAGCAGCCACTTTTGTGGGGACTTCTGATAATGTCTGTTCATCAGGAAACGACCCTAAATTATACTCTCTGATATCCTCTGCAGTCCCCTTCTGTTTGTAATGCCCACTGTCACCCTCCACAAATCTTTCCTGCACATACTGTATTGTCCACTGTCATATCCACTACAACCTTTTTCTGTACAAACTACCTTCTGTTCTTCCCTCAGCTTTCCTCTCCTGCATACACTGGAGCAGACACACTTTTTCTGGTATTTTATGTATGGAGATTGGTGCACGATTCCCTATTCTCTGTAACTGTTTATCAGTAAAATTACATGAGGAAATAGTGTAGCATTAATGCTTCTAAATAAATAAACTTTTTTTATGTTATTGATAACACTTATTTTACAATATCCTGATTATTTGCAAATACATTTATATGTAAATATACAGCAAGTCACTACTGTATTTTTGTATTGAAATGGGACAGTATGTACA
The DNA here is from genome assembly GCA_028564925.1 of Lithobates sylvaticus. Taxonomy (NCBI): domain Eukaryota; kingdom Metazoa; phylum Chordata; class Amphibia; order Anura; family Ranidae; genus Lithobates; species Lithobates sylvaticus. The sequence continues at coordinate 437,090,564 of CM053029.1, forward strand.
CAATTTACTTTGCATAATGACAATAAGTACACAACATTATAGTTCATGTCAGTACTTTTTGCAATGACATAGAATGACCTCTCCTATTCCCTGTGTAAGAAGTGGGTACTTATTAAATAAATGGTTCAGTGCCAAATAGGAGTTCAAACCACTACCTGGAAGGTTGTATTCAACAATAATTAGCATTTGAATTTAGGTCTGTAATTAACCTATGTCACGCGATTTGATTTATATAGTATAAATTGTAATGCAGGAAGAGAAAAAAATGAAGAAATACATTTCACATGACGATGATTAGTCACTTTCGACTTTTGGCTTTGCTTTTTTACACCTCTGACAGATGTGCAGTCATCCACAGTTCAGGAAAATTAATGGTGCAGGCAATTTTTATACTATAAATAACTTTCTGTTCTTTTTATAGTTTTTTCCATTATTCATTTTAATCAAAATACTGTGAAAGATGTGTCATTAGTTGAAATAATTCTCTATTTAAAAATACAACTGCATATCTTTCCAGACTACGGTTCCTTAAAAGGAAGCTTTAGGACATCTGTTATTTGCCACAGTCAATGTTTCTATCTAGCATTGAGGGATTCAGGTACTGGAAGCAGTGCATGATATGAGGCGAAGAGTATATCTGTTCAGCACTGGAACGAGCCCTACAATGACTATCTTTAACACTGAATTGGAGCCTTGGCTGTGACAATTAACTGTCATCATAAAGGAATCCCTTTACTTGCTACTGTATTATCCACATGAGCTTTAAGTTCATAAGTTAATTTTTCTAAATATTCAGGTGATTTTTTTTTGCCAATGTGTATGTAAAAATCCTGAAATGTATTCCTGGAACTATATAAAACTTTGTGTGTGTTAAAATGCTTATATGCAGATACATTTATATATATATATATATATATATATATATATATATATATATATATATATATATATATATATATATATATATATCACAATTATATTATTTGCCTGCTTCATATGCAACGTGATACACATAAAATAATTTTTGGTCTATTTTGTTTTTTATCTAACTGCAATGAAGACATATGTATAATAATGGTGTAATGCAGTGGTTTTGTCCCAATATATCCTTACTCATGATACAGCAAACAAAAATCCCAACATTCCCACTTTGGTTTGCAAATTTGGTTTCCTGGATGTCATTAGAAATTCACATACTGAATTATATTATGGCTGACCTCCTATTTTCCCCACTAGTCAAATTTGCAAGTTGACAAAAGATGAATGGTAGTGAAGACCTGTCTTTACAAGGTTGGGAGAGCATTTGCAACAGTTTCCTAGACATATGCCTTTCAATTCCTTTTGAAGAATTTCAACACCACGAAACAGAGTGTACATTACTTTGTACAAATCTAAGACAGATGAAAATAACTTTACTTATGGCTCTGGCTCTTTTCTAATTCTATTTTATTAGGTAATACTGAAAAATGTACCTGTCTTTTAAAAGTTAAATAAACAAGAGCAAATAATGTAGTTCTACCCTAAACAGCAGGAGAAGAGCACAGTCGTTTTTTTTTTACTTAAAACAGGCTGTTTCTGTTTATTATAAAGAAAACCTCTTCACTAATTATCCGCTAGTAAAAGAGCTGGAAGAAGATAGCGGAGGAGCCCGGAAGAAGAGGCCGGAGAGCGGGAGAAGAGACCGGAGAGCGGGAGAAGAGGCTGGAGAGAGCAGAGAAGAACCGGAGTGAGCGGAGAAGAACCGGAGAGCGCGAAGGAGTCGGAAGAGACCCCCGAAGTCGGAAGAAGACCACCGGAGCTGCCTAATAAATTACTTTAAAAAACTGTGTAGTGTGTTTTTTTTCTATTGACTCTTTTCCCCAGGTGAATGGGTAGGGGTACGATGTACCCCATACTCTTTCACATAGGGTAGGGGGGCTCACTTATTAAAGGGGGCTCCCTGATTCCGATAAGCCCCCCACCCGCAGACCCCGACAACCAACACCCAGGGTTGTCGGGAAGAGGCCCTTGTCCTCATCAACATGGGGACAAGGTGCTTTGGGTTGGGGGGGGCCACAGGGTGCCCCCCTTCCCTAAAGTACCCCCCCCCATGTTGAGGGCATGCAGCCTGATACGCCTCAGAAGGGGGGGCACTGGATCGCCCCCACCCCCGTTTCCTTACCGGCCTGGCTACATGCTCGGATAAGGGTCTGGTATGGATTTTGGGGGGACTCCCATGTCGTTTTTTTCAGCATAGGGGGTTCCCCTTAAAATCCGTACCAGACCTAAGGGCCTGGTATGCCCCTGAAGGAGGCGACATTTTCGATTATTTCTCGCGCTCGCTGCTATAGGATTGCAACCAGCACGAATACCAGCGTGGCGGTATCACGCTGGTTCGAGAACCATGTCGGTGAGAACCAGCGCAACGGGATTCAGCTGGAAACACAATATCGGTGGCACCTACTGTACATCCATCTCCGAAACAGCCGCAGGATTAACCGGTGCAGAAAAGCAGCACCGCGGACAAATAAACTGCCCAAATTCTTCCCCGATATTCCCAGGCCACAGCAAAATGGAGCCGTCACCGGCTCTTCACAGCACTATGAGCACGCCGAGAACACTGTGGTGGGACGCGGCCAGCACAATACTGACAGGGCACAAACAGGAGGTCACAGAAGCACTCTTCCAGCGCCTCCAGCCTGACCACTCAGAGCCCAGTGAAATCCAAAGCCCACAAACACTCTCCACTCAGAGATCCAGCCGCAACAGACATGGAGGTGAGTGGATCCCAGACATCCAAAGGAATCACCTCAGTTCCAGACCCCATATCAGCTTTTCCCACTACAGGACAGCCTGTGTCACACCGTGCTGAAAGATATGATGCTGTCACTCAGGGCATCCCTACAGGCTGACTTAGTGTCCAGTGTGAAACAGTGCCAAGTGGAAGTGCAAGTTTTAGGAGGAAGGGTAGATCATGTGGAACATACCATGGGGGAATACTCTGCATCCTTTAATACTCTAGTAGACTCCCACAATGCACAAAATGAAGAAATGACATGGTTAAAAGACAAGATTTCTGACCTGGAAGACAGATCCAGGAGAAATAACATCAAAATCAGGGGCATCCCTGAGTCTGTGCCACCCCATCAACTGTGACAATTTGTACTGAGCCTATTCTCCTCCTTAGCACCAGCACTGTCAGTACAAGATTTAACGATCGATCGGATCCAAAGATTGCCAAAACCATCTTTTCTGGCTGCTGATGTGCCCAGGGATGTCCTCTTAAGAGTAAATTTTTACCACGTGAAGGAATTACTAATGACATCATTCAGGAAAGCTGAGCAACTACCAGATGTATATGCGACAATTCAGTTACTACCTGATCTATCTAGACACATCCTTCAACGCCGCCGCAACCTATCGACCATCACCAAAGCACTGAGAAACTATTGGATTCTGGAAATACCCTGCTACACTCTCCATTACCCATAATGTAGCAACAACTACGGTGACAACACTAGAAGAGGGTCTAATCGCCCCACACCAATGGGGCATACTTCCTGAATCATCATCCGCTCCAACCCAGCTGAAACCGCCGATGACAGTGGAACCAGAATGGCAGGTGGTATCACACAAAAGATGCCCCAAGAAACAAGGTGGTGGACCCTAACTTTCTGTATATTACACAAACCCTCACAACCCCCCAGTTAGAGGAAAGTTATTCATACCTTCCTATATCCCTCTCGCTACTTTTGTTGCATTTACTGCTCTCGGATCTGGTAACAGATCCCCTTTGTACAGTTTATCTATGTTCAACTTACTACTGTATGTCCTGTTTTGTTCTTATCTTCCTTTATGTGGTACACAGCAAATTACGAATCCTAATCCAACAACACACCCACCATTCTTCGTTGGTCAGACAAGACACCCTAACAAGACATTGCCAACAATGGACTCAACTGCCACCAGAAGACGACAACCGGCACAACAAAGTACGCATTCAATCGCTACAAATCCACCATAAAAGTGAGGATCGCCACATCACCAAACACACCCCTAATCTTATAACATGGCCTTTACTTGCCTCTCACTCAACAGCAGGGGCCTAAATCACCCAGCCAAGCGTTTTTCCATGTGGAAGGAAGCATGCAGGAACAAAGCCGACATACTTAGAATCCAGGAAACACACTTCCAAACTTCTAACATACCCCAATGCTCACATAAAGACTATCCCCACATATATCTAGCTTGTGCCGAAGGAAAGAAAATGGGAGTCCTTCTAGCAGTCTGGAACTATCTTGCTTTCCATCTAAAGGAATCTATCTTGTACCCGGAAGGCAGGTTTATCATTATCACCTGTGACATCAACGCACAACCATACACATTAGTGGCATTATATGCACCAAATTCCCACCAACTTCGGTTCCTACGAACATTGTTTAAACAAATTATCTCTGTGAAATGTGGTCAACTCTTGATTTGTGGAGACTTCAACTTAACAACGAATCCTCACCTAGACAACAGCTCTAAGGTGAAAGGTCGTGGTACCTCACTATGCCAACTGTTTCACTGAGTGGAACTGTACCATGTCTGGAGATGCCAACATGCGAGCGAAAGAGATTACACTTACTCTCCCAGACATCGTACAGACTCTCGTATTGACCTGTTTGTGTCTGATAAATGGCTACTACAAAAGGTATCCTCATCCAGGATACATGATATAACCTGGTCGGACCATGCTGCAATCTCTATTACCATAGCAGAGAAGCATGTCTCCCCCTCTGTTCCCATCTGGCGCTGTAACATTTGATTATTATAAGAGTCTACCAGCTCTACTATTATTACTCAACACCTTAAAGACTTCTATAATAGCATTAATGCAGCCTCTGTTGACAACCCCTACACCCTATGGAATGCTCACAAAGAATACATGAGAGGTATTCTGATTCAAAAAGGTGCTAGGGCAAAAAAAAACATTACAACCTCAAACTCAATTCCCTCTTGTCTGACATACATGGATTAGAATCCCAAAACAAATGTGACCCCAATCAGAATACGTCCAAACTATGAGAAGAGCTAAGAAACCTGCTAACACAGCAAAATTATAAAATTCTCCACTGTCTAAAAACAGAATAAAAATAGCCCAAGCTAAATCTAGAATCACACATCCAATTCACCCCACACTACACCATAAAATTACCAACCCCCAGGATATAGCGAACCAATTCGCTGATTATAACCTGAGGGATGACCCACACACTCCCCAGCCTTGCGGAGAAGACATCAAAAATGTTCTACTGAAATTGAACCTCCCCACCCTCTCGGAGGCACATCTACTTAAACTGAACGCTCCTTTCACAACCAAAGGAATTGAAAACACCATAACAACCCTCCCCAATGGGAAATCCAGGCCTGGACAGTTTCTCCAACAAATATTTCAAATGTTTTAAAAGTATTATATCCCCTTACTTACTACTAGTCTACACTAAAGCAGCCCGTTCCTCCTCCTTCCCCAAGGAGATGCTAAGAGCTTATGTTGTCACCTTGCATAAGACAGGAAAAGATCCTACGATCAGAGGCGGCTCTCTAATTAGTCAAATTAGCAGGTCGCCTAAGGCCTCGCATTCACAGGGGCCTTACAGCCTCTTAATTAGCCTGTGCTCAATCACTGATTCTCTCTCTCCCCCCTCTTTATCTCACCCTCCTTTCTGTGTGCTTGTATTTTTTTTCCTATTATGGACGTGAGTGGGGCCTCATGTGTAAGTTTCACCTAAGGCCTCACAAAGCCTAGAGCCGCCTCTGCCTACGATACCGACCAATTTTAGGTCAATATCGCCTCTAAACACAGACATCAAAGTATACGTGAAAATACTAGCCAAACGCCTTACGGATATTATTCCGTCTTTAGTTAAAAGCGACCAGCTGGGAGTCATAAGGGGTAGACAAAGAGTCCTCAATATTGTACACTATGCAGAACATATTCGAACACCTTCTCTGCTGCTCTGCATTGATGCAGAGAAGGCATTCGACAGAGTACACTGGCAATATATGTCATCAGTATTATGTAAATTTGGATTTCAAGGTACTATACTCTCTGCAATTCTAGTCTTATATTCGTAACTGTCAGCGTATGTCTACACCTCTGGCCTCCTCTCCAAGCCGTTCAATATCACTAATGGAACTCAACAGGGTTGTCCACTATCACCAACAATTTTCAACCTAATGATTGAACCTCTAGCAGAAACAAGTCGGACACATCCTTTAATATCTGGCTTCAAATTACACTCTACTAAACATGTGATAAGTCTCTTTGCTGATGATGTGATCCTAATTATGACAGACCCCAATAAACTCACTCCCACATGCCCACCAAACGTTGTCTCAATTTAGTACCATATCATACTAAAAGGTCAATTACTCTAAATCCCTAATTCTAGATCTTGACCTAAGCGCGATCAAACAAAACCCACAACCAAAATTCCCCTTCAAGTGGAGTTCACAAGGAATCCCATATCCGTATTACCTTGACACATAATATATCATCCCTAACTAACGGTGAGCACTTTTGTAGAAGTTTACAGTAAATCCTTTTGCATCACAGGTCACCAATATCCCCCATAATTTTAAGGATGAACATGGTGGAGAAATGGATTTATTTTTGCTGGGATCAAAAGAGTTCTGCCCCATCTTAAAGGAAGGAATGTTCACAGGAAATTTTTACAACAGGAGTCCCTGGATATTTTGACTGCAGACCAGAGTTCCCCAGGGTCTCAAATAGATATGGGATGTTAGTTAATATATGAAATATTATGTTTGATTACACTATTTAAATTATTTCTTATTAGTCTCTCTATATCAATGTTTTGAGTATATTTTGAATCATGTTTGCATTAGGTCTGTTCTTAAGCATTGGTTTTAATTGTTTTCTAAGTGTTGTTCTTTGCTCTAATTGATGTTCCACCTATGGTTATTTACCATTTTAATGATGCTGTTTCATTTAGCACCCAGTAATGACTATGCTGACTAAGACAAAATGTGGCAGCATTTGCTATTCGCATACCAGACAAAAGAAGATACAAAGCTCCAGGCAGGTCCACCGAATACCCTGCTGCTAACACACTAATCAGGTAACAGCCCAGCTAGCAGCTGCCTTCATAGAAAAAAGAAATCCAGTTGCCCACACTTTCAAAATCACCTCTATTATCAAATCTTTAATAAAATAACAATAGCATTAAAACGGCAGAGGGAAACACAGAAAAAAATCGAACATGTTTTACTTAACTACTGCTTACTCATAGCTGAGGCTCTGTGCATACAGATGGTTTGAAAATGAGGGATTTATGAGAGGTTGTGCAATAATGTCAGTAATTTACTTTACTTGAATTATCTGAAGCCTTTGAAGAAGGATTGTTCACCACATCCAGGATGTCAGGCATCAAGCAGAGGTGAGCTGTGTATCTTTGTTCTCTTGCATTTCCATTTTTGTAAAGTCCACCTACAGTGCCTTGCAAAAGTATTCACCCCCTTGCCATTTTTCGTGTTTTGTTGCCTCACAACCTGGAATTAACATGGATTGTTTGAGGATTTGCATCATTTCATTTACAGAACATGCGCACAACTTTGAAGATGCTTATTTTTTTGTTGAGAAGAAAACAACAATTAGGACAAAATAATAGAAAAAGTCAATGTGCATAACTTTTCACCCCCTAAAGTCATAACTTTCTAGAGCCACCTTTTGCGGCTATCACAGCTCCAAGTCACTTTGGATAAGTCTATATGAGCTTGCCACATCTTACCACTGCGATTTTTGCCCATTCCTCTATGCAAAACTGCTCCAGCTACTTCAGGTTGGATGGTTTGCGCTTGTGAACAGCAATCTTTAAGTCTAACCACAGATTTTCTATTGGATTGAGGTCTGGGCTTTGACTAGGCCATTCCAACACATTTACATGTTTCCCCTTAAACCACTCAAGTGTTGCTTTAGCAGTGTGTTTGGGGTCATTGTCCTGCTGGAAGGTGAACCTCTGTCCTAGCCTCAAATGGTACAGATTTTGCTCAAGAATATCCCTGTATTTAGCACCATCCATCTTTCCCTCGACTCTGACCAGTTTCCCAGTCCTGACTGCTAAAAAATGGGATGGTGTTCTTTGGGTAATGTGATGTGTTGGGTTTGTGCCAGACATAGCATTTTCTTTGATGACCAAAAGGTTAAATTTTAGTCTCATCAGACCAGAGCACCTTGCTCCATTTTGTGAGCCTCCCACATGCCTTTTCGCAAACTCAAAACATGTCATTTGTTTTTTTTCTGAAAGTAATGGCTTTCTTCTGGCCACTCTGCCATAAAGCCCAACTCTATGAAGCATACGGCTTATTGCCGTGCCTATGTACAGATACTCCAATCTCTGCTGTGTAGCTCTGCAACTCCTCAAGGGTTACTTTAGGTCTCTGTGCTGCCTGAATAATGCCCTCCTTGCCCGGTCCATGAGTTCTGGTGTGCGGCCGTCTCTTGACAGGTTTGCTGTTGTGCCATATTCTTTCCATTTAGTTATAATAGATTTGATGGTGCTCCTAGGGATCATCAACAATTTAGATATGTTGTTAAAAGGAACAATATCGCGCTAAACTTTAGTGAATGACTAAAACAACGGGTGTGACCCCTAAGAAGCTACATAAAAATGTGACGAAAATTCTATCAGTGGTGGGAATGGAAATGTAGCGCTGAACCTAAAACAATGCACTGAGAAGTGCCAAAAAAATTTTATACAAACAAAGATAGATGACAGAGTGACTGTCTGGTGTGCAAAACAAAAACACATCTAACATAAGTGCATATAGACAATGAACCATTAATACATATGGTAGGTGCCTGTAAAGAATATAGTAAAATAAATGAGAATGTCCACCATACAAGAACACACTTCAAATGAATAAATGTCCCAATGTGATGAACAGGTGTAAATCTCAATAACGAGTGAGCACCAACAAAGAATGACTTGGACTGGATCCTCTTTAGCATTCAGATCGATGAGAAAAAATAGATGTATGCTTACCAAAGCAAGTGGACTCCCTGTCAGCGACAGGAAAGTCAAACAAGCATGTAGTATCCGGACACCGATGGATGGAACATCACTGGCATGAACCGATGAAATCCGTGGACTTCTCACTAGGAGATGGTGGAGCCGGTCCTCCAGGACCCAAGATGGAAACAGGTACACGGCTGCAAACACGGGACCACGAACTCCAATCGGTCAGACCGGACAGCAGGCAGAGTTTGAGAACTGATGGCTAAAGACCACTGGGGATGAGGTCAAGGCTCTCATATGATGTTTGTCAAAAAGCATGTGGAGAGAGAAGAAAGGAGGGGAACTCCAATAGTGCAGATCAGCATGGAAGGTTTTATTGAAAGAAAACCACCAATACAAAAAATAAAATAATAAAAGTGATCACGATTAAGGTTAAAAGCAGACCTATCCCCATACTGCTTTTAACCTTAATCGTGATCACTTTTATTATTTTATTTTTTGTATTGGTGGTTTTCTTTCAATAAAACCTTCCATGCTGATCTGCACTATTGGAGTTCCCCTCCTTTCTTCTCTCTCCACATGCTTTTTGACAAACATCATATGAGAGCCTTGACCTCATCCCCAGTGGTCTTTAGCCATCAGTTCTCAAACTCTGCCTGCTGTCCGGTCTGACCGATTGGAGTTCGTGGTCCCGTGTTTGCAGCCGTGTACCTGTTTCCATCTTGGGTCCTGGAGGACCGGCTCCACCATCTCCTAGTGAGAAGTCCACGGATTTCATCGGTTCGTGCCAGTGATGTTCCATCCATCGGTGTCCGGATACTACATGCTTGTTTGACTTTCCTGTCGCTGACAGGGAGTCCACTTGCTTTGGTAAGCATACATCTATTTTTTCTCATCGATCTGAATGCTAAAGAGGATCCAGTCCAAGTCATTCTTTGTTGGTGCTCACTCGTTATTGAGATTTACACCTGTTCATCACATTGGGACATTTATTCATTTGAAGTGTGTTCTTGTATGGTGGACATTCTCATTTATTTTACTATATTCTTTACAGGCACCTACCATATGTATTAATGGTTCATTGTCTATATGCACTTATGTTAGATGTGTTTTTGTTTTGCACACCAGACAGTCACTCTGTCATCTATCTTTGTTTGTATAAAATTTTTTTGGCACTTCTCAGTGCATTGTTTTAGGTTCAGCGCTACATTTCCATTCCCAACAATTTAGATATGTTTTTATAACCTAACCCTGACTTGTACATCTCAACAACTTTGTCCCTTACTTGTTTGGGGAGTTCCTTGGTGTTCATGGCAGTGTTTGGTTAGTGGTGCCTCTTGCTTAGGTGTTGCAGCCTCTGGGGCCTTTCAAAAAGGTGTGTATATGTAATGACAGATCATGTGACACTTAGATTGTACACAAGTGGGCATAATTTCACTAATTATGTGACTTGTGAAGGTAATTGGTTGCATCACAGCTTTTTATGGTACATACGCACATGCCAATTATCATTTTTTTATTTCTGAAAAATTGTTTTATGTATATATTTTTCAAATTTTACTTTACCAACTTAGACCATTGTGTGCTGATCTATCACATATAATTCAGATTAAAAAAACATTGAACTAAAGGCTGTAATGTAACAAAATAGGTAAAAAGCCAAGGGGTGGATACTTTTGCAAGGCACTATATATAGAGAGATAATTAAAACACAGATGAGTGAAAAATAAAAGTATATTTTAAATTTATAGAAATGCCAGTGTCTTATTTTTTTTCCTTTTTTTGTTTGGTGCTAGTTGCACTTTTACAACTCTTTCCACTTCCATTCATTAAGTTTAATGTCTTTTACTGCTGTAAAAATGTTTAAAAAAAGTGTTCTGCATTATTTCATTTTTTTTTCTTTTCAAAACTTTTTTGTCCGGCCTTCTTTTCTTTTGTAATTTTTAATCATACTTTTATTTATTTATTTCCCTTTCATTGCTTCTCCTCATCAGCATCTTTCCAAAAAAGCCTAAACCCCTAGAAATCAATTCTTAATTGGAAAAGGTGGACAGAGAGTGATGTGCAAAATGCAGTAATCAGTAGCAACCAATCAGCAGCCTTATGTACTGCCTTAACTGACCTAAATGAATAGAAAGTAAATCTGATCTGGCTGTTACATTTTATTGCACCTTGCACATTTGCTCTGTTCTTTTCACCACCTTATTAGATAAGCCTAAATGTTTTCTAAAAATTCTGTAAAGTAGATAATTATATTGCAATGCCTTGTACATTAATCTATAAAATTGCCTATTTAGCCAGTGCTGCCAATTCTTAATTTTTTTAGATGTAAAATGCACCGTTGTTTTAATGCAAATCCTGGATGAGATCCCCATTGGTTTGGTACAAATCCTGGATGAAAGACACCATTTGTTTGCTAATTCTTATTGGTTATCTAATTCTTGCAATAAAGCCAAGTAAATGACCAGTTGTGTACTAATGCTCCTTTACTAAACAAGCATAGTATGTATACAAACTATTTACAGGAATACAAGACATACAGAGTACTGCAAATATGCATACAAACACACATACACATGCTACCTATCCTTTCCCAGCAAATGCACTTTTGTTATAGCTGGCTGACAATTTTCATTGCAAACAGGAGCCCAGCTATTTCAAGCAATTGGAGGAAAATTACTTTGTGTTCTTTAACTGTCTGTCTCTTTGCTGTCTTTGTTATGTAGCCATTACCACATGGGTGTTGGCTTTTGAAATTTGGTTTTTATATCAGTTTCTATGAAGGGCACATTTCTGTCCACAAACACTAGATGATATTAACAGAGTATTACCATAATTGCCATAGGTCAGGTATGTCAAAAGGTAATTCTATCGTTGATTCTTACCAACATAACTACAATTAAGCCTATTTCCAGTGTTTGACAAGAACTCCCCTAAATCAATAGATACAGCTAAAAATGTGTACTTTCCCAGTCAATAGTTTAGATTGCCGACATGTACCACAATCACATGTGCTATAATAGTATCTGTTTTTGTAGTAAAGTAAAGGACAGCAAAACTAGGCGTGTGCAAATACTGCTTGATTTAACAATGGCACAAGACTAGTTTTGCTGTCCTTTACTACAAAAATAGATACTATTATGGCACGTTTGATTGTGGTACATGTCGGCAATCTAAACTATTGACTGGGAATGTACACATTTTTAGCTGTACCTATTGATTTAGGGGAGTTCTTGAAAAATCACAGACAGAATATTTATATATACTGCGTGTGTATATATATATATATATAAATCCAAACTCAGGCGCCAGGTCTTCTTCCCTCTTCTCCAAAGCTAGCACCTGTGTGACTCTTGTGCACTGTAGATAAGTGTCCAGTCTTGCTTCACCTCTGTGACTCCCTGTGAAGTCCACCCATTAACCTGCATTCAAGCACACACAGTATGTGATTACCATGTGTCCCAGCATTGTGTCCCATTAAGTCTCTGAGACTTAATGCAGCAAGTGATTATAATCAAAGCTGACCATTCAGGAGTCTGTCTGAAAAGGACAAATTCCAAACAAATTTTGGTCAAATCCTTACACTGTAGATTGATTACCCAGAGAGAATTGTTTTTTATCAACAATAGTTGAATTATACTTAAACTTTCATCTTTAATTTCTTTATGGATGTCTGGTTCAGGGAAGGCTTGATCCAACCCCTTCATGTAGCTGAAATTGATCTGCTCCAAGATGGCTACTGAAACTCAAAGAGAATGCCAGTGACATCATAAATGAAATTATAGAAAAATGCCCCCACTATACTCAGATGCAGGCACAGGCAACTTTAACTCTTTTCCCCGCAACTTTCTGGTTTCCTGGTCAAGCACAGGGAAGATATGGCAGCTCAGAGGCAGTGAGGCAGAGGCACCAAGGTGTTATTAGGGTTTATATCTTCAGTTGTAATCTGTTTTTTGCATATGGATCAATCCTGACTTAATACGTTCCTGGCGTTTGGATTCTTCCTTTTCAAAGGGATTTAACATGCGCATTTGAACAATACTATATGATGGTCCACAGGATCTGGTAAGAGGCTTATTTCTCTATTGTCACCCAGGGGTGGAATCACTGAATATTGCAAAGTGGGAACACTTTTTTTTAACACATCTCCTTTTATGCCCTTCCTGATTTTATGGACTGATTATATATATTTTTTTCACAAATTAGTTTGGTGTCACTTTATAATTTATGTTTTGTCATCATAATAACCTATAATATTTTTGTTTTAACTAACATTGATTCAGGATTGAATCACCTGTCTATTAATTTAGCGCTGCTTCCATACATTATTATAATGAGCCAGAGGTAGCTATGCAAGTGACCTGCAGCCAGGTGAGAGGCTAATAGCACACACCATCTGCAGCAATTGGGTTCCAGTAAGGTGGTGCTTTGTTCTTGAAACTTAGATCAATTCAGCTGTTACCCGGTTTAACTAAAGCTATCTTGGACTGCACTGTGAGGGATGCTGTTTATAAGGATGCTGTCTGTAAGGAAAATCACAAGTAGCTGTGTTGTGTACTGTTATACTGAAGTAGTGATTCTCAGCTTCAATTTCTGTTATAGGGTCTTAGAGACTATGCTATGCAGCCACATCTTACCCTGACTGAGTCACAGAAATATTGCTGTGAAGAATCCATGTTTATGCAGTTTTCATAATAAGACTGAAGTGTGTGCCTGTGTTTTTCATCCAGAACCTGTTTTGCAGGATTATTTCTAGACTTGTGCCTTTTTTAACCACTTAAGGTCCGCCCTGTAACAGTTTTACTGCTACAGGGTGGCATCTGTGCGCCGGATCACGTATATATATACAGTATCTCATAAAAATCAGTACACCCCTCCCATTTTTGTAAATATTTTATTATATCTTTTCATGTGACAACACTGAAGAAAAGACACTTTGCTACAATGAAAAGTAGTTAGTGTACAGCTTGTATAACAGTGCAACTTTGCTGTCCCCCTCGAAATAACTCAACACATTCATTTCTAAACTGCTGGCAAGAAAAGTGAGTACACCCCTAATCGGCAGCTGATCGGTGGGTGCACAGTACCTGATGGGCTCCAGCACCCGCCGATCGTTAGGCAGACAGACATATTTACATAGGCGGATTGCCATCTCTTCCCCTAGTAAAGCACCTCACACAGTATAGTAAAACACTGGCTAGGCACACAGTTAACACTTTGATTGCCCCTGATGTTAATCCCTTCCCAACCAGTGTCATTAGTACAGTGACAGTGCATATTTTTTTAGCACTGATCACTTTATTAGTATCTCTAGTCCCCAAAAAGTGTCAAAAGTGTCAACGTCAGAATGAATACTGCAATATTTCAGTCACTGATTGCTGCCATTACTAGTAAAAAATAAAATAAATAAAAATATCCCATAGTTTGTAGACGTTATAACTATTGCGCAAACCAATCAATATACACTTATTGTAATTTTTACCAAAAGTATGTGGCAGAATACATATCAGCCTAAATTTAGGAAGAAATTAGATTTTTTTCAATTTTTATTGGATATGTTTTATAGCAGAAAGTAAAACATTTTTTTTTTTTTGTTTATAGCACAAAAATTTTTAAAACACAAAGGTGGTCAAATACCACCAAAAGAAAGCTCTATTTGTGGGAAAAAAGGGCATACATTTTATTTTGGTACAGTGTGGCATGACCATGCAATTGTCAGTTAAAATAATGCAGTGCCGAATCTTAAAGGAATCATGAGGGTGGGGTGGGGGTAAATCTTTCAGAGCTCAAGTGGTTAAGCAAACTTAAACTTACAGTTACTCCCTATCTGATAATTTGGCCAATTACCCATTTTGTTAAAACATTAGTGGGACTTCACATGTAAATTAATGGGAAATCATCGTAGTTACACTGTGCTACAGAAAACCTTATACAGCAGTCTGGAGCAGGACTAGTTGCCTAGAAGTTTTTGGTTTCAACCTTTGGCTGGAGACAGGGCAAGGCTCCAGCAGACAACAAAGACAAAGGTCTTAAACTATAGAGTTGTTTTAAACATTAAGGCGGTACACAAAACCCATTTATTAATCTCTCCCATTAAAAATAGATTATCTTAATATTTAATTGAATTGATGGTATCTGAAAATATGTGAAAAAACTGTATTGCTGTATTTCATGGTAAATAGATGTTTTAAAATGTTGAAGTGCATTCTTTTTATGGTTAGTCTATTCAGAATGATTTTTTAACCACTTTCAGACCGGACCATTTTGCTGGCTTAAGACCAGAACACTTTTTGCGATTCAGCACTGCGTCACTTTAACTGACAATTGCGCGGTCGTGTACGACGTGGCTCCCAGACAAAATTGATTTTTTTGGTAAATTCCTGTGTAAATGACACTGGCAGTGAAGGGGTTAATCATTAGGTGGCAGTGTAGGGGTTAAGTGTTCCTAGGGGCATGTTACTAACTGTGGGGGGCGTGGCTGTGTTTTAGTGAACACTGATCTCTGCTCCAATCACAGGGAGCAGAGATCAGTGTCACTAGTTGCTAGGCAGAATGAGAAGATGCTATTTACTTCTGCACCTTACCGTTCAGCCTTCCCGTGAGATAATCACGGGTATCCCCGTGGCGATCGAGTCCGTGGGACCCGTGACCGGACTCACGGGGGTCCTGACCGGCATGTGCCGCCAGCGACGTGCATGCGATAGCACGGCGGCAATCTTGGGATGTACCTGTACGCCCTTTTGCCTGTCCGTGCCATTCTGCCGACGTATATCGTCGTGCGCCGGTCGGGAAGTGGTTAAGGTGTGAACTTTACAATATCAGGGATTGTGCACTGCACCAAATGAAAATGTGTTTAATTATTTGCATTTCCCTTTTTTCTGGTTTAATTAAAAACTCAACAGTCTCATATCCTCCATCATACTGCATATTGCAGTATTAAGATATTTGTTATCTTAATACTGCATATATCAATATCTTTTACTTTTCTATGTAATGTTCCTTTTACCATTTCTAGTCTATGTTCACCTTTAATGTTCTTTATTTTTCAGCAGTTTTAAGCTTTTCTTCTAGTAAAATTCAGGCAGATGGATGTTATCCTCACTGATCAAAAGAAAGCCATTGATCATGTGAACACAAAATCTGTAGACCTCATTGGAAATATATGGGGTGCAAGAAAATCTTATAGACATTATCAGGACATGAAACAAATAGTGACAGCACAGTACAAGCACAGGAAGGAATGGCAAGATTGTTAAAAGCAAATATGCAAGAGAAAGCTTTGCCCTGTCACCTCTTGTATCCATCATATACATGTACTAAATCCCAAAAGAAGCTAATCCCAAAGCAAAAGACCCAAATGAGTTATTATTTGCAGACCATAAGAATATGATTTGATTAGTCAGCAAAATCTGAAGGAGCATAAATGACCCTGAATGAATTACAAATAAAAATATAAGGATAAGCATTGCCAAAACCAAAGTATTACAGGTCAGTCAAATCCCATAGAAGCAAGACATCAATATACTGTAGATGGCAGCTCATGGAAGCACATTTACCAAAGTTGAAAAGACAGAAAAAGACGGCAGCTACCAATTCATAACATTTTTTTTCTTTACTCCCACTCTGTGTTATCAATATCATACAATGACACTCAATAACAATAATAAAGGAATAATAAACACATGAGGGGCACAGTCTCTCTAGTATGCTGTCCACAAAACAGAAAAACAGAGGAATAATATTGTTATAAATTTACTAAAAGCGTTTAGAATCTGGTGTGGCTATGCATGGTAGATATTCAGCTTTTACCTTTAGCTTGTTCAATTAAGCTTTGACAATAAAACCTTAAAGCTGTTTGGTTTCTTTGCAGAGCTGTACCAGATTGTGTATGCTCCAGTTTTAGTAAATCTCACCCATTGGGTTATTATGTGTTGTGACTCCCATAAAAGGTTCTGGTAGGCAATGTTTATGTATCCATACATCCACTGTATATGTAGAGATAAAACTCATTACCTCCAAGACAGTCTACATGAAAACGTTGGCACAAAACAAAAACATCTATAAAAAAGATTACTTGAATACAATAAAGAGATTCGACAGAAACATTAGCTTATTTCCCCATATAAATTAGCAGCACAAGGGTATCAAAAGTGTATGTGCATCTGTATGTATACAAAGGCAAAACTTTTTGATAACATTAGTAAATGAAAATGGAAGGGTTATAACACCTGTCTGTTTTTTTACTACTGTATGTGGTCCCAATGGGGAGGTTTCTGTTGGGGACCATTGGGTTTTGTACAGAAAGTGGTGGAAAATGCTAACTTTTGAGCTGCCAATGAAACAGGAAGTGAGGGGAAATCCTCCCATGAGTAAACCTGTCCTGGTGACAACTGGAGACATAAACTCACTTTGGAAAGAGTTCTTATTTTCTTGCTGGGTTTCTCAGACAGAAAATGAGGAGGATCTCCTGTCAGGACTCACTCCGAAACAAATACAGATAGTGGTCTTAACCATTTCCTTTTCTCTCCAAAAGGTCTGGGCTTTACATACAATTTAAAAGTAAGGAAGTCTTACACCTATATACATTAAGTATTTTTTTTTTGCATATTACTGCATGCTTTTATTTGGATTCATTTTTATTTTAAATATGTTTTTTTTGCTCATACAGTACATAATAAAAAGTAGAGGAGAACTCATAAAATGTACATGTTTTATATAAACACATTTTTTTTTTAATTAATTAAATCCAAGTGTTTTATTTTAAGAAATTTATCAAATGTTCCTAAGCCCTTTGCAGTAAAAAAAGTTAAAGAGCAATGTGCAAAATTCTACTAACCAATCAGAAATTTCATTAGTCTGCCTAAACGGCTGCAGAAAGACATTTGGTTAAGAGACAAGGCACATTGATGCTTTCACACTTTTAACTAAATGCTGCATTTGAATATTGGTGAAAGAGCATAATAAACTATTATGTTCATCTTTTTTAAATATGCTTTTAAATATTAATGTTCCCTAATTCTTTGCTCATCATTTAGATATCCATATATTTTTTTTGATGAAGCTGAAAAGAGATTTGGCTTAGAAATACACATTCAGGATTATGTCCTGCTGCCTACAAGTCATTAAAATATAGCATGAATATAACAGCAACATAATAGCATTTTTTACTATTCTAATATTTTCTTATTAGTACTCCTTTCTGTCCTTCAATAAAAAGTCAGAATCTGCATTTAGATTAGGATATTCACAAGAAGTACCAGTGCTTATTTTCCATAATTTGTCTCACTTAACGGGAACAGAAATAAAATGCAGATTTACATTTAGTTAGTTCTCATATGGCTAGCATTGATTTTGTACTTATGAATGAATTACATTATACAACAATCATCCAGAAAGTGTCTGTAAATGATTATGCTAAATCAAATATTAATATGTTTATTTTAACATAAATAAATAAATATTATATAAATGCAAAGTGTCAGCATTCGTTTTTTTTTTCAACTATTGAGCTAGGTTAAAGCTACTGTATAATCTTTCATGAAAGAAAACAGTCAGAAATATACTTGTGAAAGAACCTGAGCAATTAGTCTTATATTATTAGAATTCTACAGACTTATCTCTGAAATATTTATGTTTAACAGATTATTTATATAGAGACAAAAGTAAAGCCGCGTACACGTGTTCGGATTTTCCGATGGGAAATGTGTGATGACAGGTTTTTGGCGGAAAAGCCAACCGTTTGCAAGCTCCATCGGACAATTGTTGTCGGATATTCCGCAGGCAAATCTTGGATGGCAGGCTTTAAAATTTTCTGCGGACAAATGTCTGTTGTCAGGTTTTCCAAGCATGTGTACACAAGTCTGTTGGACAAAAGTCCAAAGTACAAACACGTATGCTCAGAAGCAAGGACGAGCTGGAAGCGGTCGGTCTTGTAAACTAGCATTCGTAATGGAGAATTAACATTCGTGTCGTGGCAAATTATGAAATCTTGAAATGCAGCGCACATTCTCTTCTTCTCTATTAATGGGATAATAATGAAGCTGCTTTGCTGGTGATACTGATGGAGTTAAGGCAAACATATTTTAAAAGGCTTTTATTTTCTAGTGATATCAAGAATACTATTATTATACTTTTTTTTTTGGGCAAGTTACCACAACACCAAAGATCAAAGATGTTGGTGCTCCTTGTCAATTTTACATTGTATTTTTTTTTTTAATGTAACTGCCTACTCCCAAACTGTCATTTGAAGCAAATCACATTGGCAAGTATTATTCTACACAATTTTTTTATTGTGCATTAAAAAAAGAAAATAAATACAATTAGACATGCTATCTGCCAATAGAAATTAACCAAAAAGTGCATTCTATGCATCCAAAAATATAGAAAATATAACAAATCAAATCATTATTCAACCAAAAAATAAAGTAAAAGCCTCACGCATGTGTCCTGCATCAACAATGCCAAGAGTTGCCAAGAGGGGGTCAACAATGCTAAGAGTTGGTGAAAGCAGGGGTCCGTCATCCGGAGATAATTCCAAATATCATCAGGATTATTCTCCTGGAGCTCCCGCAGCAAAGGCATATGAAATAATTGGTCATAATTAATAAAGCAACCAATTTTTGGTCCAAGAAATCCTCCTCCTCCTGTTCCTGTACTGGACTTGGGTCAAAGCAATAACTCCAAGGCCAATAATAAATAACACGTCATCTCCTCCAATTCTGCAACATGTCTGGTTGACGAACGGCCGTTCAGAAACGAACTGAAAAGCACGAAATGAAAAGCAATCAAAAACAGGAAGAAGATCTGGACAGCCTCACTTTTTTTGCCTTTTATTCAAAAATTCTTGTGAACAAAAATACAAGCCACAGCAGGAACAGACAGGAGCTAACACGTTTCACACTTTGATGTAGTGCTTAGTCATAGAAGTGCTATGACTAAGCACTACATCGAAGTGTGAAATGCGTTAGCTCCTGTCTGTTCCTGCTGTGGCTTGTATTTTTGTTCACAAGAATTTTTGAATAAAAGGCAAAAAAAGTTTTTTTGAGTGCGGCTGTCCAGATCTTCTTCCTTTTTTTGATTGCTATATGCATTTCTGGCACCTGGGCTTCCAAGCTGGATGAGAAGGTTTTCCACTGTCGCTTGACCTACCTGGAGTGGTGATATCTTTCTCTCTACGAACTGAAAATCGCGAACTGAAAAGCGCTAAATGAAAAGCGCAAAATGAAAAGCACGAATCAACACTCACCAAACTTTTACTAACATGAAATTAGCAGAAGGAGCCCAAAGGGTGGCGCTAAAGAGCTGAAAAACCATGTAGTACGTCACTACGTTCGTGTTTGTTGGCCGACAATTCCTTGCCATTTGTATGCAAGACAAAATCCAGGTACACACCTTCGAACAAAAGTCTGAGGTTTTGTCTGCGGAAAATCCAATCGTGTGTACGCAGCTTTAGAGGCACCCTGAGGTCTGATGGATGCTGACCTGTCATTAACACATACTGTATTTTAGCTCCTAAGTTAACACCACAGTATCAAAAACAAAACTATGTAGTAGTTTACATTCCTCTCATCTAAAAGGTGTCCACAATATCACCTCAAGTACAAAACAATGCAGATAACCCACAATTTTTCTTATTACTTGGAGGGGTGTTATATTTACCCATGCCAATCAATTTGCAGTCAATAGTTGAGCACCACGCTCTATCGGAGTCAATCATATGAAGCCTTCACATTTTCAAGGAAGATTCACCATCTCTATAAACTATAAACTTCTCCTGTATTAAAGTCCACAAACAAACAACCATAATCTTACATTGATCACCCTTGCCAGCCTCATGGAACACAAAACTTTATTGATTCCCTCCTAAAAAAAATTACTTTACATGAAGTCAGTTAAGCTGACCTGCATGAGCTCCTGCCTTAATTTATAGACCTAAATAAAGAAGTTTTATTGTTGCTAAAGATCCCAGAAATGGTGAGTTTTATTTGAGAACGCAAATGCTTCAAGTGACTGTGGCAGCAAATGTATTTAATTGTTAACTAGAGGGCTCTGTTATATGAGGCTGTTATGGACATTCAGAAGAAAGTTTGCATTTTCATCATGTTGTCAATCAGCTGGCAAGGAAACAACAGTCAGAATTTAGGTAACCCCTTACCTTCAATTCCCAAAGCTCAGGGCTCCTTCACACTAGCCCACACGTGTTACGCACCATATGTGCATACTTGTGTGTGCTGTAAAGGGAGGTATGATGATTTGTTACAACACATTGCACTGTTTACTTTTTTCCTTTCTATAATTTTATTGAAATGCCACCTGATATGATTACTTATAACTTACATACTGAGATTCTTGTAGAAGCCTAATCATGACTAGTTTTCTTTAAATGATAATATGTTAAAAAGTTTTAGTTTTAATGATAGCTCATTTTAACACACCACATGCAACATATAGTAGCAAAAAATATATGTACTTGCTAATCACTGCAAATTATTTATATCATGAAAGGTTTTGATAAGAGGGGAATTAAAGTAGATTGCCAGGATAAAACCTGTACCCAGTAGAAGAAAGATGCATGTACTTACTCATTTTCAGGTCATTCTGGTCCGGTCACATGTCCTCCCCTATGTCAGCCAGTGCTGACTACAGAAGATAACAAAGAACCATCCAACAACAGCTGGAATGCCTAAACAGTGACATCACCCATAGGCTTACTATGGCCATCCTTTGGTGCTTTCTCCTCTCCCCTACAACTGCATCAGCTGACATAGGGGAGTCAGATCATGTGACTGGACCAAAACAGCCTAATGCCCCATACACACAGTCGGAAATTCCGACCACAAAATCCATCGGATTTTTTCTGACACTGGTGTTGCATACACACGGTCGGACAAAGTTGTCCGAAAATCCGATCATTCTGAACGTGGTGACGTCCGTTGCTTACGACGGAACTATGTAGAGGCTATTAGCCAATAGGTTTGGTCTCCTAATTTGATCTGAGCATGCGTGGCACTTTGTCCGTCGGAATTCTCTACACACGATCGGAACAAGTCCGATCAGATTTTGTTGTCAGAAATTCCGACGGAAAAAGTCAGATAGAGCACACACGGTCGGATTTTCCGACAACATGGTCCGATCGGACATTTTTCCGTTGGAATTTCCGACTGTGTGTACGGGGCATTAGAATTGGTAAGTATATGCATTTTTCTTCCACAGAGTAGTAATATATGTGTTAGAATGGGGGCGGGAGTATTTTTCAAGATTGAACAATTTTATCCTGTGTATATATATATATATATATATATATATATACAGTGGTGTGAAAAAGTGTTTGCCCCCTTCCTCATTTCCTGTTCCTTTGTCACACTTAAGTGTTTCGGAACATCAAACCAATTTAAACAATAGTCAAGGACAACACAAGTAAACACAAAATGCAATTTGCAAATTAAGGTGTTTATTATTAAAGGTGAAAAAAAATCCAAACCATCATGGCGCTGTGTGAAAAAGTGATTGCCCCCCTTGTTAAAACATACTATAACTGTGGTTGTCCACACCTGAGTTCAATTTCTCTAGCCACACCCAGGCCTGATTATTGCCACACCTGTTCACAATCAAGGCATCACTTAAATAGGAGCTGCTTGACACAGTAAGGTCCACCAGAAGATCCTTAAAAGCTACACATCATGCCGAGACCCAAAGAAATTCAGGAACAATTGAGAAAGAAAGTAATTGAGATCTATCAGTCTGGAAAGGGTTATAAAGCCATTTCCAAAGCTTTGGGAATCCAGCGAACCACAGTGAGAGCCATTATCCACAAATGGCGAAGACATGGAACAGTGGTGAACCTTCCCAGGAGTGGCCGGCCGCCCAAAATTACCCCAAGAGTGCAGCGACGACTCATCCAAGAGGTCACAAAAGACCCCACAACAACGTCCAAGGAACTGCAGGCCTCACTTGCCTCAGTTAAGGTCAGCGTTCATGCCTCCACCATCAGGAAAAGACTGGGCAAAAATGGCCTGCATGGCAGAGTTCCAAGGAGAAAACCACTGCTGAGCAAAAAGAACATCAAAGCTCGTCTCAATTTCTCCACAACACATCTTGATGATCCCCAAGACTTTTGGGACAACATTCTGTGGACCGATGAGACAAAAGTGGAACTCTTTGGAAGGTGTGTGTCCAAGTATATCTGGCGTAGAAGGAACACTGCATTTCAGAAAAAGAACATTATACCAACAGTAAAATATGGTGGTGGTAGTGTGATGGTCTGGGGCTGTTTTGCTGCTTCAGGACCTGGAAGACTTGCCGTGATAAAAGGAACTATGAATTCTGCCGTCTACCAAGAGATCCTGAAGGAGAATGTCCGACCATCTGTTTGTGTACTCAAGCTGAAACGAACTTGGGTTCTGCAGCAGGACAATGATCCTAAACACACCAGCAAGTCCACCACCGAATGGCTGAAGAAAAACAAAATGAAGACTTTGGAGTGGCCTAGCCAATGTCCTGACCTGAATCCTATTGAGATGTTGTGGTATGACCTTAAAAAGGCCGTTCATGCTCGAAAACCCTCTAATGTAACTGAATTAGGGCAATTCTGCAAAGATGAGTGGGCCAAAATTCCTCCAGGACGCTGTAAAAGCCTCATTGCACGTTATCGCAAACGCTTGGTTGCAGTTGTTGCTGCTAAGGGTGGCCCAACCAGTTATTAGGTTTAGGGGGCAATCACTTTTTCACACAGGGCCATGATGGTTTGGATTTTTTTTCACCTTTAATAATAAACACCTTCATTTACAAATTGCATTTTGTGTTTACTTGTGTTGTCCTTGACTATTGTTTAAATTGGTTTGATGTTCCGAAACACTTAAGTGTGACAAACATGCAAAGGAACAGGAAATGAGGAAGGGGGCAAACACTTTTTCACACCACTGTATAAATATGTGAGTTTTTGTAGATATTTTATTATATCAACACTGAAGAAATTACACTTTGCTACAAAGTAGTGAGCATGCAGCTTGTATAACAGACAGCCATTAATGTCTTAACCGCTGGCATCAAAAGTGAGTACACCCCTAAGAGAAAATGTCCCAATTGGGCCCAAAGTGTCAATATTTTGTGTGGCCACACAATTTGCCAGGACTGCCTTAACCCTCTTGGGCATGGAGTTCACCAGAGCTTCACAGGTTGCCACTAGAGTCCTCTTCCACTCCTCCATGATGACATCACAGAGCTGGTGGATGTTCGAGACCTTGCGCTCCTCCACCTTCCATTTGAGGCTGCCCCACAGATGCTCAATAGGGTTTAGGTCTGGAAACATGCTTGGCCAGTCCATCACCTTTCCCCAAGCTTCTTAAGCAAGGCAGTGGTCATCTTGGAGGTGTTTTTGGGGTGGTTATCATGTTGGAATACTGCCCTCCGGCCCAGTCTCTGAAAGGAGGGGATCATGCTCTGCTGTCACATGTTGGCATTCATGGTTCCCTCAATGAACTTTAGCTCCCCAGTGCTGGCAGCATTCATGCAGCCCCAAACCATGACACTCCCACCATTATGCTTGACTGTAGACTTGTCTTTGTACTCCTCACCTGGTTGCCGACACACACGCTTGACACCATCTGAACCAAATAAGTTTATCTTGGTCTCATCAGACCACAGGACATGGTTCTTGTAATCCATGTCCTTAGTCTGTTTGTCTTCAAGCTTCCTTCTGGGACGACAGCCATGCAGACCAATTTGATGCAGTGTGCAGCATATGGTCTGAGCACTGACAGGCTGACCCTTCATCCTCTGCAGCAATGCTGGCAGCACTCATACATATATTTCCTAAAGACAACCTCTGTATATTAAGCATGTTCTAAGTGGAACCTGTCCTGTTCAACTGCTATATGGTCTAGGCCACCATGCTGCAGCTCAGTTTCAGGGTCTTGGCAATCTTCTTATAGCCTAGACCATCTTCCTGTATCTTCCAACATATCTTTTTCAGATCCTCAGAAAGTTCTTTGCCATGAGGTGCCATGTTGAACTTCCAGTGACCAGTATTGAGAGCGATAACACCAAATTTAACACACCTGAGACCATGTAACAGTAACAAGTCACATGACACCAGGGAGGGAAAATGGCTAATTGGACCCAATTTGGACATTTTTACTTAGGGGTGTACTCACGTTTGTTGCCAGTGTTTGAGTTATTTTGAGGGGACAGCAAATTTACATTGTTATACAAGCTGTACACTCACTACTTTACATTGCAGCAAAGTGTAATTTCTTCAGTGTTGTCACATGAAAAGTTATAATAAAATATTTACAAAATTGCGAGGGATGTACTCACTTTTGCGAGATACTGTACTGTATATGTATTTCTAAACATCATTAAAGCATTTTAACAGTTCAGTATCTGAAAAACAAGGACAGTGTTGGAAGGACATCAAGCATGTCAATGTATTAGTTCTGGACATGTTAACATATTGCAGTGTACAGAAATAAGAACAGATATAGTGTGAAACTAAACGGAAAAAACATATTCAATCAACAACACACTGACTGTGCTTAACAAGTCACATTTGGGATGCCATAGGGCAGGTCATAATTTAAAGATGCAAAACAGAATTGGCAAAAGCATAATTCTTCAATAAATGTAGAATATAAAAAATAGGAGGAGGAGAAGAAAGTGTTTTTTCTCTGGGTTTGTCCAAGCTAGAGCCATTGATCTCTGCAGACAACATTTTTTTTAACAAAGCTCCTACGACTAGAAAGGTAAACATGGGAGATTTTCATATGCCAAACTTAATTTTTACCTGACAAAAAAGCATAATAAAAATATAGAAAACCAAAATACAATACCTTAAAGGGGTGTTCCAGCGGATTTGTATTTTTTTTAAAAGTCAGCAGCTACAAACACTGTAGCTGCTAACTTTTAATAAGGACACATACCTGTCCAGGGCGCCCGTGATGTGACCCCCCGAGGCCGATACGTCCCTTGTATCGTGTCCCTGCACCGCCATCCTCACTAAGGGAAACAGGCAGTGGAGCATTGCGGCTTCACTGCCCATTTCATAATGCGCATGCGCGAGTCACGCTGCGCTTTGTGAATGGGGCGCGTTGTGTTCTGGTACACACACAGTTCCCAGAACACACCGCGTCCCATTCCCCAGAAGACAACGCGAGGAGAAGCGAAGACCGAAGATCACTGCAGATTGGGAAGAGGCAGGTTAGGAAGGCTGCATAGCAGCAGGGGTTTCTGGTAAGTTAAAAAATGTATTTTTATCAAATATTTTATTTACATTTTTTTTAAGAATATTAATGCTATTTTTTTTTTTTTTAGGGTGGCCCTCCACTTTAAATTAGTGAGCCATCCCACACAGATACCTGAAGGAACCATTAAAGGGAAAAGGGAAAAAAAGGTACCACATCTATTAAAAAGCGTATTATATACTGTATACAATAGCAATATAATATATAGTATAATATATAAGATAGCAGCAAAAATCTAAATTACTGTGTAAAGAAAAACATCTGTATAATTACACGCTCTCTTAATTGTAAAGCTATTATATATAATGACATAATCCAGTTTATTGTCCATGGTAGTTTGTGTATATATTTTTGTTATGGTATAGACTGTCACCAAGAAAGGGAACCTCCATGTCTACAACATGTTTGTCCTTTGTAGGTGTTTTTTCTCATGTGCTAGGTAAAAAAGTAATATTTGTTTTCCATCTGTAAGTTGGTATCCTCTGCATCTGATTGATGAATGCTTTTGTTTGCTGTTCACCATCTTTAATAGGTTTTCAAGGTAATGTTGACTGATGGTTTTTAATTAGATTCTTTAAATATTTTTACATCCCAGAACCTCTCTGTGTGCTCCAACAGATACATCAGTACTCTATTTATGCCCAAAAATGTCTGATTATCTTAGTTAATTGACTAGCTTGATGTGACCTTGCCTGAACTTTTACTGGCCTGACCTTTATAACATTTTGGACCTCAACTCTGATCAGCATTTTGGTTGATTCTCAGCTTCCTTCCATTAACAATGACCCATTGCGACACACTCAAATATGCACCTTGGGGAACTTTGAGCATGTAATTGCTTAATCTCTTGCTGCTATCTGTTCTGGTCTAAATACACCTGGGACAGTACTTTCAGTTATTCTCCTAGCCTTCCCTTTTTGAGGCACAGTTGCCTAACTCAGAGACTCTAGTCTTGCCAGAAAATGTCAGGGGCAAAAATTGGCTACTATAGTCCCCACAGTTCTGACACTAGTGTTTGACTTGAAAACTCTTGCAAAAAATGTTTTGCTTTTGTTGGAAATTCTTCTTTAAATTCTAAAATGACAGTATGATGACATTTATCATGATAGTTTAGGATGTGCTATGTGTACTTTAAACATGTTCCCATAAATATATTCATCCAGTTTTATTGTGGAAAGTAGGCTACCTATAAAGATACAATCAATTATGTGAAAATTAGCTGGGCAAGAAATGTCTATTTTTCCTAAATAAATGACCTACAGAAAGCTGGTGTTATGATAGAAACCTCAGGTTATAGTCGTTATAATCTTTAAATAAAGAAAAGTTTGTAAAGAAAGTTTTGTTAATATGATATACAATATAAAATAATGATTTCTACTGCTAGTTAAGTGCACACTCTCTGCAGCATATTTAACGCAAATGGTATTTTTCCAAACAGTCACACTGTGTTTTGCTGCAGGCATGCAACTTCCTATCTAAAAGACAAATGTCCCTGTACACAGATTTGAAAAACTCACTTATTGACTCTTTCATCTTGTGTAAACAAATAATCAGTCCATCAACTCGGTAGGGGAGGGAGAATTAGGTTTCGAAGAGCTTGCCAAGCTTTGAATTACTTGGATTTAAAACATGTTTTCTGCTAAATAATATTAGCTATAATTAGTAGTCAAGATTGCTGTTATAAGCTAATATATATATATATATAGTACTGTACTAGATTCAATGACCTTCTTCCAGAAGTATAGAGTTCCAAAGGTAAAAAAGCTATGGTGTTTCCAAATGAAGTTGATTAAAAGAGAGAAAAGTAATGATGTAAAAATGAAACCAAATACCAATAACAAAATATTGCACTCAAAAAACATTAAATAAATGCATTACCTACATTTATTTAGGAAAACCTTTCCTAAATAAATGCATGTAGAAAAACCTTCCCCCACCCCACAATTGACATTTCAATGGCATGTCATTGGTTGAAAGACAAACTGGATATTTCTCTATTCCAATGGATAACCTGATTTGTAAAATAAAATTTTAAAATATTTTGAAACCCACCACTAGGTTAAAATGTCCAATGCGTAATTGTTTGTGGTTTGCAAAAAGCTGAACACTATAATATGCATAATAGGCAGCTTTCATAACAAGTTAAATCATACTAGTTATTATCATCCTTTGTATATACTTAATAAATAGAGATGGGTCAAACGACCCTCTGTTTGGTTTGCGGCAGAATTTCGAACATTGCAAAAGTTCGGAACCGAATAACGAACCCCATTGAAGTCTATGGGACCCGAACTGAAAAATTAAAAGTTACTATTTTGAAGGCTTATATGCAAAGAACTGGACATACAATGGTTATGGGGGGTCTGTGTACTCCACTGGGGATATGAATAAATGAAAAAAGGTTTGTAAAAAACATAATTTTTAAATGGGCAGTGATTTACTGATGCTTAAAGTGAAATCATCAAAATGAGAAATAACAATAAAAACTAAAAATTCCTTTAAATATAGTGCCTGGGGGGTCCCCTTAGTCTGCCTGTAATGTGGCACATCTGTACCATGTATAGAGCCTGCTGCAGCAATAATGACATTTATAAAGCCAACAAAAATATTTTTTTTATTCAAACTTTCTTTATTTTATAAAAAATGGATTGGGGAGCCAGTCTGTATGATGAGGCCACATTTTAGTGCACTCGGAACAAGATTAAAGATTTTTTGGATAAATTCTGGTGTCTCTTTGCAGACTTTGGAGTAACAGGTACGGAAAAATTGGCCTTTGGGTGTTGGTGGTGCCTTCCCACCATAACCCTATAGAGTAGTGGTTCTCGACTCCTGTCCGCAGGGCCCACTAACAGGCCAGATTTTAAGTATTACCTTGGGGAGGTGCAGACTAGAATACTGCAATCACTGAGTAGAAATTTATATCACCTGTGATGTATTTCAGTTATCTTGCAAATTAGGCCTGTTAGTGGGCCCTGAGGACAGGAGATGAGAACCACTGCTATAGAGGTACTCTTCATGAAAGCAACAATTGGCCATGCGGTCAAGAATTGAAATGTGATGCCCTGCTCAAACAGTTGGGAAAAAATTGGTCTTTGGGTCATCGGTGGTGCCTTCACACCCTAACCCTATAGAGGTACTCTTGATGAAAGCAAGAATTGGCCTTGCTGTCAAAAATTGCAATGATATGCACCTGTCAAACAGGTGTGGAAAACTGGATCTTTGGATGTAGGTGGTGCCTTCACAGCATAAGTCTATAGACCAGGAGTGTCACACTTAATTTAATCATGGGTCGCATCACCAATATGTTTACCCTTAAAAGGCTGGTTGTATCTGTAAGACTATATAAATGTATCTACTCTTTATCATGTTAAATAATTGCCTCTGCATTTGATTATTACTGGTTTTAGTAATAACTTAAGACTAAGCTGTGAAGGGAAGTTGCAGACCGGCAAGGAGCCCGCTCACACTCCTGTAGCAGATGATGCAAGTCTGAAAAGAATGGGGCACACACTGATGATATCATACATGAAAAACCTTATTGGAAACCATTTAGACAGAAAATGGTTCTGTCATGGTGTTCTGTCTGAGCAGTTTCCAATAAAGTTTCTTTGGATGATACCAGCGGTGGGCAACCCTTATTTTTAACTGCCATAGATTTGTATTATTCTCATAATAATTATAAGCAGATGCCCAGGTCATCCCACCTCCCCTTACATAAGATGTCAAAATCTGCCCCACCATCAGTGCACCCCCTTGTGCTGCTACCAGGAAGAATCTGGGGGC
This sequence comes from Lithobates sylvaticus, assembly GCA_028564925.1. NCBI lineage: Eukaryota > Metazoa > Chordata > Amphibia > Anura > Ranidae > Lithobates > Lithobates sylvaticus. Next base: position 437,120,586 of record CM053029.1, read on the forward strand.
GGAGCTGAGAATCAGAACGTGCAGGGTCTGTGTATAATCACCTGAAATGGCTACAGACTCTTCTGGCCTGCTTCAGCAGATCTTCCAACCCTGGGTACCTATTTAAAAATGCTGCACCACCAAATTGAGGACATGTGCCAGGGTGGACAAAAGGTTTGTGCCATTATCACACACCACCGCCAGGAATAGTGGGGGTGTGCCATTATCACACACCACCATTCCTGGCTCTAGCTGGCATGGCAAGAACCATCTCTGGGCTTGCCCCTTCAGAGCTGCCAGAATCTCTGCTCTGGTGTGGCTTTCTGTGCCTTAGACAGACTAGATGAAGCACAGTATGGCACCTTTCAGCCTGGCTCATTGAATAGCCCCTTGAATGCTTAGATGGTACTTGTAGTTCATGGGAGATATCAGCAGAGGAGGGCATGGAGGAGGAGAAAGGGGTGAAGCTGACAAATTCTGAATCATTACCTCTAGCTGTATGGAGACATAACAAACTGCAGCACTGAGCCCTGTCCTGCATCCATCCGAGTTGCAAGCAGAGTTACCCAGTGTGCTATGAATGAAATATATTGTCCGTGAGCATGCTTGCTGGACCACGTTTCAGCAGTAACATGGACCTTGCAGCCAACTGCCTTGCCCAAATGATGCCCAAATGATGCTACAACATTATGGTACAGAGCTGGAATATAAAATATATAAAATATAAGTGTAGCGCTAAAATGTATCTGGACAACACCAGTACGCCAGAACTGAAATCTGGATACAAATAGTGTGGTCCAGATATTTAATGAGAAGAATCCCAGCCGGGAAAAAATTAAAAAAATATTATATGTGAGTAATACCATATAATGAAAAAGGTCAATGTGACTAAAAATAAATCTAGTTACTAATATATGTGCATGTTCATATGCCAAAAAACTTACTAACTTACTAAAACTACTAAGCATATGTGAATAATGATCCACAAATGTAATAGGATGTGAAAATTAAATCCTCTAAATATGAAAGTGAAAACTTATCACAAAAAATTATAATCAAATGTAATAATAATCTGAAGTGGGTCATCCAATCCCAGATGTCACTATAGATGGCAATATGACATCAACCTATGGAATGTGACCGCTAATCTCAGCAGACATGGATGTGAAATACATCAAATAAAGTGCTGACCAATGTACTCATACATGGACGTTGCAAGTGTTCAAAAGACTAGATCGTGAAGATAGACTTATATCGTAAGACTTGTGAACCACATGTCCGTGACAAATAGAGTTCATACGTGAAAGGTGAGTACACGAATATCTCATAAATCACATATGTGATGTCCTGAAGTTGTGTCTTCATATGATATCTTGAATCATAACATACAGTAGAGTAGAGACTGGGTACGCTTACCGTCAGGGGTGGACACACAAGCCGGTGGCTGTGGGTCAAACGAGCTTTGGTGGGCCAACAGGCAGTGCCCTTGGATTAGACCGACTTGGACCGTTGGAAACAGGGATGGCACACCAGTTTGTACTCACCAGCCACTAAGCGTTTGAACGGTGAACTTCCAATAATCGCTCCAATGACTCCAAAAATCCTTAAAGAGGAACATCATCAAAACCAGCAACTGCAATCCTCACTCCCCATGACAACCCACATCACCTCCAACACAGCAAAAGGTTTTGATGATGCTCCTCTTTAAGGATTTTTGGAGGCATTGGAGCGATTATTGGAAGTTCACCGTTCAAACGCTTAGTGGCCGGTGAGTAAAAACTGGTGTGCCATCCCAGTCCTGCCTGCCTGTTTCCAACGGTCCAAGTCGGTCTTATCCAAGGGATCTGCCTGTTGGCCCACCAAAGCTCGTCTGACCCACAGCCACCGGCTTGTGTTTTCACCCCTGACGGTAAGCGTACCCAGTCTCTACTCTACTGTATGTTAGCTCTCCATGCCAATATCACACTGCAAATGGCCACTTTCGGGGAAAATATTTTAATAGTGTGGGGTGGGACTAAGAGCAATGAGCCATGATTGGAAAGAGTCATCATTACTTTCTCCAATCATGGCTCTGACAGTGCTATGTGCCCTGATTGGGTAAAGCTTTCATTGCTTCAGCCAATCAGGGCTTCCAATGCAATTGCTCGGACCGAACCGTTTGCACAACTATTAATAAATATTACAGAAACATTAAACAATATATAAAACCTCAGTGTATCAGTGTAATAAGACTTTCATCTCTTCTTCTTGCTGTGTTCTACTTACTTTTAACATAAAATATTGCGCTTGTTATTGAGTTTAGGTTTGGCATTTTGGCAGTACAAATAATTGATAACCCCAAGCTATTGTGAGCATCTATCAGTGTACAATACACTGTCTTTACAACAATCAGAAAGAAGCTGCTTGTTAAATTGATATTTACGCATAATCATCATTTAAATTACAAGCTACAGCCCCACTGACCTAACCACAGAGAAGCAAGCTACAATTTTTTTTATTTTATTATGTATATTTAATAAGATGGATTTTATGTGCAAATATAAAAAGGTAACACAATTTCTGCAGTTATTTATTTGAAATAGAGTTTTTATGTTAATTAACTGTGTGTTATGGTTTAAAAGGGTTATATTCAATTATTAAAGAGATATTAAATGTAGTTAAGGAAATCAAGTCATCTCTGAGACTGAGACTGTGAGTAGTTTTCAATGTGTAAATTGTTACAATGTTACAGTATCTCACAAAAGTACCGTATTTATCAGTGTATAACATGTACTTTTTTCCCCTTAAAATCAGGGGAAAATCGCGGGTGCGTGTTATACGCTGATCCCCTGCTGATTGTAAGCGGAGGAGCGAGCGGCTCCGATATACATACATAGCCGAGTGTACTCGGCTAGTCTCAGCTCCTCTCGGCTCTGCTCACAGTCACACCCAGTCATGCCATTGGACCTGTGTTATCTCCATCATTGGGCGGGACTGCGAGAGGAGCCGAGAGCTGCCGAGAGCCGCCGAAAGGAGCCGAGAGTCGTTGAGAGCTGCCGAGAGCCGCCGAGAGGAACCGAGAGGTGCTGAGAGCCTCCGATAGCCGCAGAGAGCCGCCGGTGACATTTTTAAACTGGAAGGCTACACTGACAAGGCTGCAAATGACACTGGAGCAAGGCTACACTGACAAGGCGTCAATGACAAGGCTGCAGATGGACACTGATAAGGCTGCATTGATGGGCATTTAAATGTACGTTTTTTTCCTCATAATTCCCTCCTAAACTTGGGGTGCGTGTTATACGCCGGCGCGTATTATATGCCGATAAATAAGGTAAGTACACTCCTCACATTTTTGTAAATATTTAATTTTATCTTTTCATGTGACAATACTGAAGAAATTACACTTTGCTACAATGTAAAGTAGTGAGTGTACAGCTTGTATAACAGTGTAAATTTGCTGTCCCCTCAAAATAACTTAACACAAAGCCATTAATGTCTAAACCACTGCCAACAAAAGTGAGTATTATACAGGCAATTTCAACTGGTTAGTAGTATATTTCCTGTTTTTTTTTTTCTTAGCAACATCACATATGAGTCTTTACTAGGACACATTTCCTAGTATGTTTTACACCAAAACTGTTTAACTATCAGACACTCCCACCAGATATGTGCAAAGGTACTTTGACGACTCTGGCTAGAGCTAGGTATCTCATTAGTTATTTATAATTTGTTTTGAGGGATGATATACTACCAAAACCTTTAGAAGGGTATTCCTATATTTGTTCCCATTCTTCATTATTTATTGAATCTTTCAATTCCTGTTCCAATTTGACAACATATGCAGTTGGAGAGGAGTGGATTGGATACAATTGCTATAAGGGTTGCACCAATACTACTTTTTTAAGACCAAGTACAAGTACTATTGTTCACTTACTCACCAATACCGATTACCAATACTTTTTTTAAAGTTATTGTAAAGACATATTGTACTTAACTCCTCTGTGCAGTTGGTTTTGCACAGAGCAGCCTGGATCCTCCTCTTCTCGGGTCCATCTTTGCTCGTCCTAGTCCCTCCCTCTTTTGAGTGCCCCTCAGCCAGCAGCTTGCTACAGGGGTCATCCAAGCTGTATCAGAGCACCGTGTATCCATTTAGACATGGAGCCCCAACCTGACCCCATCCCCTCTCTCCCCTGATTGGCTGACTGATTTTGATTGACAGTAGCGCCGCTGCTTTGTCTCAGCCAATCAGAAGGAGTGTACTGGATGGCTGAGGAGATCGTGTACATTGTTGGAGCGAAAAAGAGCTCAGGTAGGTAATAGGGGGTTACTGGGGAGGCTGCTACACACAAAAGGTTTTTTATATTAATGCATAGACTGCATTAAGGTTTTTACTCCTTTAATGCCATGTGACAGTGGACTGTGTTAGTAGTTATTTATTTTTATTTTTTTACAATTTTATTTTTTACAATTTTATTTTTTACAATTTTATTTTTTACAATTTTGTTTTATAAATTTTTACAATGTATTATTTTTTTGGTTATTTTTTTTTAAAGCCTTATTTTTTTTGGGGGGGGGGGGTAGAGAGTGTCAGTGTTTTTTTTTTTTTTTTTTTTTTTACAATTTTACCTTTTAAAAAAAAAAATCATTATTATTATTATTATTTTTTTTTAACAGCCCTTTTTTTGGGGGGGGGGGGGGCTTTGACTAAAGGGACTTTAGTCAAAGGGACTAAACAGACCACTAAAGGGACTAAAGGGACTAAACAGACCACTGACATCTCCCTTTTGAGACACGGAAAGGGACTGAGGACACAGATTTAGCTGCAATGAAGATGAATGGACAGGAGGCAACGGCTCCTGTTCATTCATAAATTGAGACATTGTAAACAGTTTACGCTGCTCAATTATGGATGGACAGTCAGTAATCATTGACTCTGTGCATTCAAAAAAGGAAGGAGCCGGTAAATTACATATTTACTGACTCCTTCCCTTACTCTCCATCCTGACATATCTGGCACAGGGGAGGACCGGAGGAGCATGGAGGGGGACCAGAGGAGCATGGAGGACATGGAGGGGGATGGAGGAGCATGGAGGACATAGAGGGGGACCGTAGGAGCATGGAGGACATTGAGGGGCAAATTAGTGTAAATTATTTGGTCTTTGTGAAAGTTATAGAGTTTACAAGCTATGGTGCCACAATCATTGAAAATTGATCATAACTGATGTACTGACGGCCTATCTCATTTCTTGAGACCCTCACAATCCAGAACCATACAAATACCCCCCAAATGACCACTTTTTAGAAAGTAGACAGCCCAAGGTATTAAGTAAAAGGCATTGCGAGTTTTTTTGAAGTTGTGATTTTTTCCCACAATTCTTTGCAAAATTAAGATGTTTTTTCTTTTTTTTCATGAAATTGTCATATTAACAATTATTTCTCTCACACAGCATATGCATAACACAAATTACACCCCAAAATACATTCTGCTACTCCTCCTGAGTATGGCAATACCACATGTGTGAGGCCTTTACACAGCCTGGCCACATACAGAGGCCCAACATGCAGGGAATACCTTCGGGCATTCTAGGGACATAAATTACACACCTAATTTCTAGGCTACCTCTTACACTTTTGAAGGTTCTGGAGCACCAGGACAATGGAAACACCCCAAAAATTACCCAATATTTGAAAGTATACACCCCAACATATGTTCTATGAGGCATATTGAGTCTTTTGAACATGTCATTTTTTGCAGATGTCTTTGGAAAATGTGGAAAGAAAATTAAAACGCATTTTTATTTACATAAAAGTTGCCCATTTATAATATATTTCCAACACATAGCATGTACATAGCAAAAATGGTACCCCAAAATACATTCTGCTACTCGTCCTGAGTATGGTGATACCACATGTGTGAGACTTTTCCACAGCCTGGCCACATAGAGAGGCCCAACATGCAGGGAGCACCGTCAGATGTCTTAGGTACATACATTTCAAATCTAATTTATTTACCTATTACACATATGTGGGGCACTGTAGTAGCATGGATGTGGCATGGATGAGGACTGATGTGGCATGGTTGTGACACAGATGAGAACTGATGTGGCATGGATGAGCACTGATGTGGCATGGATGAGAACTGATGTGGCACAGATGAGTACTGATGTGGCATGGATGTGGCACAAATGAGCACTGATGTGGTATGAATGTGGCACAGATGAGTACTGATGTGACACGGATGAGCACTAATGTGGCATGGATATGACACGGATGAACACTGATGGGGCTTGGAGGTGGCATGGATGAGAACTGATGTGGCATGGATGAGCACTGATGTGGCACGAATGAGTACTAATGTTACATGGTTGTGGCACAGATTAGTACTGATGTGGCATGTATGTGGCACAGATGAGTACTGATGTGGCACAGATGAGCACTGATGTGACATTGATGTGGCAAGGATGAGCACTGATGTGGCACGAATGAGCACTGATGGGGCATGGTTGTGGCACGGATGAGAACTGATGTGGCATGAATGAGCACTGATATGGCATGGATGTGGCACGGATGATCACTGATGGGGCACGGATGATCACTGTTGTGGCATGTATGTGGCATGGATGTTGCACGGATGATCACTGATGTGGCATGGATGACCCATGAATGAACCATGGATGGGGATGGGTGAGCATGCATGAGCCATAGATGGGGATGGATGAGCCATGGATGAGGATGGATGAGCCATGGATATGGATAGGTGAGCCATGGATGGAGCATGGATGAGCCATGTATGGATAGATGAGCCATGGATGGAAGGATGAGCTAGGGATCGAGCATGGATAAGACATGGATGGAGCATGGGTGAGCCATGGATGAGCCATGGGTGAGCCATGGATGAGCCATGGGTGGAGCATGGATAAGCCATGGATAGATGGAAGAGCCATGGATGGAGCATGGATGAGCCATTGATGAAGCACATATGCAGCATGGATGGATGGATGAGCCATGGATGGAGCATGGATGAATGGATGAGACATGGCTGAGCCATGGATGGAGCATAGATGGATGGATGAGCCATTAATGGAGCATGGATGAGCCATGGATGGAGCATGGATGAGCCATGAATGGAGCATGGATGGATGGATGAACCATGGATGTACAGTAAATGTACAGTATGGGTGTACAGTAAAACTTTGGTTTGAGAGTAACTTGGTTTGAGAGCGTTTTGCAAGACAAGCAACATTTTAAAACAAATTTTGACTTGATATACAAGCAATGTCTTGATATACAAGTAGCGTCATGTCACAACTGAGTATAAAAGAGAAGAGGCGCCTCTAAGTGTAACAAAATGGTTACATTTAACTACCTGAGATCCACGCTATAGCCGAATGACGGCTACAGCGCGGATCTAATATGCCGGGACGACGTCTATTGACGTCGTCCCGGCCTCTAGCTGCCTGCGCGCCCCGCTCTGTGATCAGCGAGTCTGTGAGACTCGCTGGATCACAGATCCGAGTAAGGGGTCAATCCCGACCCCTTACCACGTGATCAGCTGTCAGCCAATGACAGCTGATCATGTGATAATAACAGAGCCGGTAATCAGCTTTTTTTCCTCGTCGCGCTGACAGCACGAGGAGAAAAAAAAAAGCCGTTCACCGGCGGCAGTGAGAGGGACATCAGTCCCTCTCACTGCAATGTGCCCAGCAATGTGCCCAATCCATGGTGCCCACCTTTGTCCAATTAAAGTGCTGCCTACCAGTGCCCACAGTGCCATCTGTCAGTGCCCACAGTGCCATCTGTCAGTGCCCACAGTGCCAGTGCTGCACATCAGTGTCACCTGCCAGTGCTCATCTGTGTCACCTACCAGTGCTCATCTGTGTCACCTACCAGTGCTCATCTGTGTCACCTACCAGTGCTCATCAGTGTCCCCTACCAGTGCCCATCAGTGCCCATCAGTGCCACCTATCAGTGCCCATCAGTGCCACCCATCAGTGCCACCCATCAGTGCCCATCAGTGTCATCCATCAGTGCCCATCGGTGCCGCCTATCGGTGCCACCCATCCGTGCCACCCATCCGTGCCCATCAGTGCCATCTTTGCTGTCCCCATCAGTACAGACTAATCTGTCCCCACCAGTGCAGCCTATCAGTGCCCACCAGTGCAGTCTATCAGTGCCCACCAGTGCAGCCTATCAGTGCCAACCAGTGCAGCCTATCAGTGCCCACCTTTGCCGCCTCATCAGCGCATATCAATGAAGCAGAAAAATTACCTGTTTGCAAAATTTTATAACAAACTATTAAACATGATTTTTTTTTTTTTTCATTTTCCATCTTTTTTTGTTTGTTTAGCAAAAAATAAAAACCCCAGCTGTGATTAAATACCACCAAACGAAAGCTCTATTTGTGGGGAAAAAAATGATAAAAATTTAATTTGGTACAGTGTTGTATGACCGCGCAATTGTCATTCAAACTGCGTCAGCGCCAAAAGCTGAAAATTGGTCTGGTCACGAGGGGGGTTAAGTGCACAGTAATCAGGTGGTTAATGAAGGCACAACATTTAGCAACATATTGCTACACTTAAAGCCACCTCTCTTCTCTTTTATACTCTGTAGCTCCTGCTGGATTTTGCTTCTAATCCCCTTGTGGAGGCTTCCATTTATGGATGGACATTTTATGGTTACACAACCTATCCCATTGCTATAATCTTTTTATATGGACTACTGTATAAACTGAAGGACCTATGAATAAATGGTTGAGGAAAAAATCATTTGAGTTTCCATTATTTCCTATGGGGAAATTTGCTTTTATATACAAGTGCTTTGGATTCCAAGCATGTTTATGGAACGAATTATGCTCGCAATCCAAGGTTTTACTGTATATCAAAAACAGTCACTTTGAAAACACAACACAATGCAAGACATCAACTTTAATTAGCCAACAGTTCTTGCAGCCACTACAGATGATAAACACATACATACTGTATCTCATGAGAAGAGATTTGGTGTGTAACATTATGCCACAGGTGCACATATAATTTGAGCACTTTCTAATGTATCATTGGGTTGTCTCGCATGATTGTGCTACTGAGACACTGGAAATACTTTTCATAGCAGTGCTTATTCATCAGTTTGATAGTAAATCAGCTCCATAGTCTTTTAACCCTTTTACTCCCACCGACTTATGTAGTACATCAGTAGCACAGAGGGCTTTTCACACACTCCTGGCTGTTCCAGTGACTGGTAGCATGTGTAAATCTAACAAGCTGACTGTTGGCTGTCAGATGGAAGTGACCTGGTGGCTATAGGGTGTGTGAATCGCTTTCACGTATCCCTGTTACAGTGTCCCCGTGAACACACCCTTCCATCCACGGCAGGTGCATCTTGTCCATTCACTGACCTCGCCTTCCTGTTACTGACTAGGGATGGGCCGAACACCCCCGGGTTCGGTTCGCACCAGAACCTGCGAACGGACCGAAAGTTTGCATGAACGTTAGAACCCTATTAGTTACAATGGACGCGAAGGTTTGAAATCGAAAGTGCTAATTATAACGGCCAATATGCATGTTATTGTTATAAAAAAGGTTTGGAGACCCGGGTCCTGCCCGAGGGGACATGTATCAATGCAAAAAGAAGTTTTAAAAACTGAAGTTTTTTCTGGAGCAGTGATTTTAATGATGCATGAAGTGAAAAAAAAGTGAAATATTCCTTTAAATATCGTACCTGGGGGGTGTCTAAAGTATGCCTGTGAAGTGACATGTGTTTCCCGTGTTTAGAACTGTCCCTGCACAAAATGACATTTGTAAAGAAAAAAAAGAAGCCATTTAAAACTGCTTGCGGCTTTAATGTCATGTCTTGTCCTGGCAATATGGATGAAAATCTTTGAGAAAAATGGCATGGCTACCCCACCCCCCCACCCCAGCCTATTACCAGCCCCTTTGGGTCTTGTATGGTTATTAAGGGGAACCCTGCACCCAAAATAAAACCCTATACCTAAAACCCTATATACTCTGAACTGCAGTATACAGGCGGTGCAAACAAGACAGGGACTGTAGGTATATACTGTATGTATGTATGGACTGTTGGTGTATACTGTGCTGTGCTGGAGGCACACAAAACACACTAACTCCTGCAGATGGCTGTCTTAGGTGACAACAGGGCAGATACAGTGTAAGGGGGTTTAGTGTGCTACTGCTGTGCTATACTCACACAGCACACACACACACACACACACACTAACTCCTGCAGATGGCTGGATTGGTAGAGAACAGCACTGAGAAGAACACACTATCCCTGCCTATTTTTCCTCTATCCCTACACTTTCCCCACAAGCAAAGGCTGAGAAGAATACACTATCCCTGCCTATTTTTCCTCTTTCCCTACACTTTCCCCACACAGAAATGATTCACATATAGTGTGTACATGTACAGTACACTGTCACTGTTCGTCAAGCCGGAACACACTACACGAGGCCGCCGGCGCGGCGGCCTTATATAGTGTGGGCGTGTACTAAACCCCCTGAGCTATAATTGGCCACAGGCATCCTGCTGTGGCCAATTATTGCTCTCCTCGCCACTGGCTCTATGATTGGCCAAGCATGCAGGGTCACAGTGCATGCTTGGCCAATCATCAGCTAGCAATGCACTGCGACTGGTGCAGTGCATTGTGGACCGTTCGCATCACACGAATTTGATGCGAACGGCCCTCAGAGTTCTGCCCTCGATGATTGGACGAACGGCCGATGTTCGATTCGAACATGGGTTTGAATCCAACACCGTGCCCATCCCTATTACTGACCCAGAATTGACATTGAAAGAAATGAATGCAGTTATATGTGAACTGCATGCGTTTCATAGGATGACAGTTGAGACATCAGGGGTCTCAATAAAGAGAACCTGTCATAAAAAAAAATACATCACCTAGGGGACTTTTTGATAAAAAAAAAAAAGTTTAGTTAGAAAAATTTAAAAAAGTGTAAAGAATCCAAGTTACACCAAAGCACTTATTATCCCCCCCCCCAAAAAAGAAAGAAATTTGAGCCCCCCCCCCACCCCTATATATGAAGGTTGACGTCTGTGTCTCTGCAGTGTGTGTATCACCTCCAGCTACAGGCCTCACAATCCAGTCTGTGTCTCTGCAGTGTGTGTATCACCTCCAGCTACATCTACAGCAGCGCTTTGCCAGCGGTATAGCCGCACTGCCCCATTGATTTCAATGGGCAGGAGCGGTGGAGGAACGGTATACACACCGCTCCTTCACCACTCTAAAGATGCTGTTAGCAGGACATTTTTAGCGTCCTGCCAGCGCACCGCTCTAGTGTGAAAGCCCTCGGGGCTTTCACACTGGAGACACAGGAGCGGCTCTTTCAGGGCGCTATTTTTACATTTTACATTTCACGGGTGCACACAATTTAAAGGTTTGACATGTTGGGTATCTATTTACTTGCTGCAACCATATCTTTTATATTTTGCCACAAATTCCGTAATATATTGTGTTTATGTACCTTAAAATACATTTTTGTGTATTCTTTACTGAAATAATGCATTTTCTAAACTGTTGCTCTAATCAAGTGGGGGTCTGCTTTTCGAAAATAATATATTTTGGGGTTTTACATAATCTTTAAGCCTAAAATGATTTTTTAAACATAAAAAAATGCAGAAACAGCTCTGGCAGCAAAAGGGTTAAGCAAACATTTTACAATATTATAGAATCCATAGTGTGAGACACATGAGGAAAAGACATTCTATAAATAAGTTAATTTACATTTTGACAATGCCAAGTTGAGTTTTCTATAAAAAAATATTGCGAATTTACCAAATGTGTAGTTGTATTAAATGTTCATGTGGTTATTCACATGCAGAGAGTTTGACTTACAAGGTTGCCACACATTATCACACCCTATAAGATTCGATTTTTACCCAGCTCACATACCCACTAAACAGTGCATATCACTGAAGCCAACCATAGAGCCAACATGGAATAACCACAGATCTTAGAATAAACAAAAATGGAAAACTGACTGAAGAAGGAATACTTCCAAACAACACAGTCAAAGACCAACATATGAAGGTGATATACTAAGATCCTAAACATTCTATATATTGAAACTGTATGTATCTTGGAGGAATGTGTATCTATGTGTGGGTACCATTTTAGGAAAGGGTTAATAATTTATTTTGAAAGTTAAACAGTGAAAGACTGATGATCAAGAGCAAAAGATCATGGATAGTGTGACTTGTAGATAAGCCTTGATTGATTGAAGAGGAGATACTCATGACATTGAGAGGCCAGACTCAAGGAAGTTTAATAATGCTAAACAACACATGTTTAATCATCTTAAAATATGTGAGAGCCTGAATTATGATGATCTTTTTATCATAGATTTAAAACTAATTATTTTATACTTTTACTATTTTACAGAATTATCTTTTATAAAATAAAAAGTTAAACAGCAGTATTTATTTATATACATGTGTTTTAGAAAAGAGTGCAGGTGCTTATGATTATTTAAACAATACTCACACTTTGCACTTGCTAGCTTTCAAATTGTACTAAACTTGACTTACTGGATTTTTCTGACAATATGATGTATAAAAGTATATTGTGTTAAAATGCACAAGCTGCTTCTGTTGATGAATCCATGCATGTTTATTCATAAAATATTCATTTTGAATAACCTTATTGAGCTAACTAGCATAGTGAAAAATGCAGACTGTCAAATGGAAACATTTTGAAAAATTGAAAAAATACTTGGCCTGAAGCAAGAAAAGTAACAACAGTGAAAATTTAGAATAATGCATCAGCTGCTCTCTATTGTCAGCAAACAAAAAGGTGTAAAAACTGAAAACCAATAAATAGGAAATAAAACATGTCAAGATGATATCTTGTGTATGTTTACAATCAATAGAGATTTGGGAAATGTTAATTTGTATCCTTGAAGCCTGTTTATATGGAAACTTCAGATAAAAGGAAATTAAAAACAAATGTACTGTAGGAAGCGCTAATATAGTGAGTAAGAACTTGTTTTGTTAAATTAAATAAACTAACACAATTTAAAGACATAGTTTTAAAATGTTTAAAATGCATAGGGATTTATCAATAAATCAGGAATGGGACATTCACTGCCCACCTACTAAATATTAACAGCATCCAAAGGTGGCTGCTCTGTCCATAATCAAAGAGCACAACTCCAACCAAAAATACCACAATCAAAATAAATGACCAATGAAAAGATAAAATACCAAAACCAGCTTATGTTGTAATATTCAGCTTTAATGTAGATATTTCATCTGCAGTATTTTATTCTGCCATTAGATTCCCTCAGTCTTATGGCCAGCATCAATAAACCTACTTTCTCTGAGCGCAGATCATCCTTTACCCAGCCCAGCCTGTAACTGGACAGTGAAAAGAAAAGCAGCACAGTGATGAGCTTATCTTTCTGTCACTGTGCACATGAATTGATTGGCTCCTTGTGCTTCTTCTTGCTTTCACATTCTAGCATTGCAGTACAGAAACTGAAAGAGGCTGATATGTCAAATTTATGTACTTACACCTATTGCATTTAAACATGCATTAAAATATGTATCAATGAGTACAGAGTTGCTTTAATTTGTGACTTTTATATCTTCCCAGTGTAGCACTAACACCCAAAGGAGCTGCTGATTTGATTTGGGCCTGCACTCTGCTGATAAACCCCATTAACTTGGCTCAGTCCCCTTGACACAGCTGTGGTGCAATACAATACAGTACAATATACCTGTATTGTAACCTCAGGATTAGGGATGAGCCGAACACCCCCGGGTTCGGTTCGAACCAGAACCTTCGAACGGACTGAAAGTTTGCACGAATTTTCGAACCCTATACGTTATAATGGACGCGAACGTTCGAAATCAAAAGTGCTAATTACAACGGCCAATATGCATGTTAATGTCATAAAACAGGTTTGGGGACCCGGGTCCTGCCCCAGGGGACATATATCAATGCAAAAAGAACTTTTAAAAACTAACGTTTTTTCGGGAGCAGTCATTTTAATGATGCATAAAGTGAAAAAAAAAAAGTGAAATTTTCCTTTAAATATGGTACCTGGGGGGTGTCTAAAGTATGCCTGTGAAGTGGCATGTGTTTCCCGTGTTTAGAACTGTCCTTGCACAAAATGACATTTGTAAAGGAAAAAAAGAAGCCATTTAAAACCACTTGCGGCTTTAATGTCATGTCTTGTCCTGGCCGCCATATGGCTGAAAATCCTTGAGAAAAATGGCATGGCTACCCCATCACCCCCCCCCCCCATCCCAGCCCCTTTGGGTCTTGTATGGATATTAAGGGGGACCCCGCACCCAAAATAAAACCCTATACCTACAACCCTATATACTCTGAACAGCAGTATATAGGTGGTGCAAACAAGACACGGACTGTAGGTTTGTTCTTAAGTAGAATCTGAACAGGTACAGGTGAAGTGTAGCTCCATCCCAAAAAAATCTATTTTTAAGCTTTTTGGAGAACATAGGGAGGGGTTATCACCCCTGTAACATTTGCTGTCTTTGCACATCTGTTCAGAACATGTCACCTCACTTTCCGTCCCAATGACAAATGTTTTTGGAAAAGTGGGGTTTTAATTGAAACAAGGATTGGTGATAAAGTATCAGTAGAGAGGAGATACCTTTTTCCCAAATTAAATCTAACAGGATAGAATTTCCCTTCCTAGGGGTAGATTTCCTCTCACTTCCTGTTTTCTCTTTCCGTTTGCAAGTAGGAGTCGTTTGTAAGTTGGATGTTTGAAAGTAGGGGCCTGGCGTATATACTCTGCAGAAATTTGCCCTATTAGATGTTGGTGTAGCCACAAGACTGGTGGGCACAGGAATGGGCCCTGCTGTGAGTTAATAGATCAAGATTTGTACTTGCATGCACCTGTTGAACCGGGCAGAAAAATTGGGCCTTTGGTGGTGGTGGTGGTGGACGACGGTGTTGCCACAAGACTGTAAGCTCTCACAGTTACTCTTGGTGGGCGCAGGAATGGGCCCTGCTGTGAGTTATTAGATCAAGATTTGTAATTGCAAGCACCTGATGAACAGGGCAGAAAAATTGGGCCTTTGGCGGTGGTGGTGGACGGTGTTGCCACAAGACTGTAGGCCCTCATAGTTACTCTTGGTGGGCGCAGGAATGGGCCCTGCTGTGAACTATTAGATCAAGATTTGTAATTACACGCCCCTGTTAAACAGGGGCTGAAAAATTGTGCCTTAGGCACTGGTGCTGGTGCCACAACACTGCAACCCCTCACAGATACTGTACTTGGAGCACAGCAGTCACACGTGTTGCGAAGCATTTTTAAAAAAAATTGTAATTACACGCCCCTGTTAAACAGGGGCTGAAAAATTGTGCCTTAGGCACTGGTGTGGTGGCATGGATCATTGAGGAGGAGGAAGAGGATAGTCAGTGAACATAACAGGACAGTCACTCAGCATCAGCATAGGCAGTCTTGAAGGGATGTGACATTATAAATTATTCCGTTATATCCGCTTCAGGTGCCTGGTAGCTGGTGGTGATCCAAGACTGATTCATTTTGATGAAGGTCAGTCGATCAACCGAGTCGGTGGACAGGCGCACCCTATGATCGGTGACAAATCCTCCAGCAGCACTGAATGTGCGTTCGGAAAGAACGCTGGAGGCAGGACAGGCCAGTAGCTCAATTGCATACTGTGCAAGCTCTGGCCAGTGATCCATCCTCAGGACCCAGTAAGCCAGAGGATTTTCGGTGGGAAAGGTGTCCAAGTCTGACCTTGCCCCAAGGTATTCCTGCACCATGTATATCAGACGCTGGCGATGGTTGCTGGAACCGATCATACCTTGGGGCTGCGGACTAAAAAATTGTCTGAACGCATCGGTCAGACGTCCACCTTCCCCACCGCTCCTTCTGCTACTGACCGAAGCCTCAGCAACTCGTCGCCCAGGACCAGGAGTTTGTAACCTCCCAGTTTCTGGGAACGCGTTGCACAGACCTTTCTGCAAGGCCTCCCTGAGATGTCTCATCCTCTGCTCCCTCTGCGACGGCAAGATAAGGTCCGCAACCTTACCCTTGTACCGTGGATCAAGGAGAGTGGCCAGCCAGTAATGGTCCCTCTCCTTGATCCGAAAAACACGAGGATCCTTCCGCAGGCTTTGCAGGATCAGGGAGGCCATGCAGCGTAGGTTAGCTGAGGCATTCGGTCCGGAGTCTTCTGGGTCACTGAGGATGACATGATCGCCAGCCACCTCCTCCCAGCCACGTACAAGTCCACTGGTTTGTTGGGACTGTACATCATCCCTAAAAGACTGCTGCTGCTGCTGATGCTGAGTGCCAGGCTCCACCTCCATGCTCACACAATCCTCCTCCTCCTCCTCCTCCTCCTCATTCTCCTCCTGTGTGATGGGTGGGACAGAAGGAACACTGTCTGGATAAAGGGGGCCTTGAGAGGCAAGGAAGTCCTCCTCTTCCTGCCTCTGTTCTGCCTCAAGTGCCCTGTCCATTATCCCACGCAGCGTATGCTCCAACAGGTGGACAAGAGGTACAGTGTCACTGATGCATGCACTGTCACTGCTCACCATCCTCGTGGCCTCCTCAAATGGTGAGAGGACAGTGCATGCATCCCTGATCATGCTCCACTGACGTGGGGAAAAAAAAACAAGCTCCCCTGACCCTGTCCTGGTGCCGTAGTCGCAAAGGTACTCATTGATGGCCCTCTGCTGCGTGTGCAGTCGCTGCAGCATGGCCAACGTTGAGTTCCACCTGGTGGTCATGTCACATATTAGGCGGTTCTTGGGCAGGTTCAGCTCCTTTTGCAGCTCAGTCAGCCGAGCACTGGCATTATAAGATCGGCGGAAATGCACACAGACTTTCCTGGCCTGCCTCAGGACATCCTGTAAGCCTGGGAACCTGCCCAAGAACCGCTGCACCACAAGGTTGAGGACGTGAGCCATACAGGGCACATGGGTGAGCTGCCCCTGTCGCAGGGCGGAGAGGAGGTTGGTGCCATTGTCAGAAACGACCATTCCTGGCTTAAGCTGACGTGGCGTCAACCACCTCTCGGCCTGCCCCTGCAGAGCTGCCAGAACCTCTGGCCCAGTGTGGCTCCTGTCCCCCAAACACACCAGCGCAAGCACGGCATGGCATCTTTTTGCCTGCATACTTGCGTAGCCCCTTGTACGCCTACGGAGCACCGCTGGTTCCGAGGACAGAGCACTGGAGGAAGAAGAAGAGGAGGGGGTGGAGGAGAGAGAGGTGTGTCACAACCATTAGCAGTAGTAGCGTTTTGGAGGCGTGGTGGCGGAACAACCTCCAACACTACTGCACCTTGTCCTGCATCCCTCCCAGCTGCCAATAGAGTGACCCAATGGGCCGTGAAAGAAAGGTAACGTCCCTGTCCATGCCTGCTGGACCATGAGTCAGCGGTAATATGCACCTTACCGCTGACCGCCCTGTCCAGCGAGGCATGGACATTGCCTTCCACATGCCGGTAGAGAGACAGAATCGCCTTCCGTGAGAAAAAGTGGCGTTTGGGAACCTGCCACTGAGGAACCGCACATTGAACAAACTCACGGAAGGGGGCCGAGTCTACCAACTGAAAAGGCAGCAGTTGAAGTGCTAGCAATTTAGCCAAGCTAGCATTCAACCGCTGGGCATGTGGATGGCTGGGAGTGTACTTCTTTCGACGGTCCAGCAGCTGGGGCAGGGAAATTTGCCTGCTACAATCGGACGTCGGTGTACTGCAAGTACTTGGTTGTGACACACCTAATTCTACACCTTCAGTCCTCTCACAGCAGCTTTCAGAGAGGACTGAAGATGTAGTGGGGATGGAGATCCCAGCTGATGAGGAGCAAGGAGAGGTCCGCTTAGTTCTTTGGTGTGGGTCTTTTATGTGTGCCTGCCAACGAGCTGCATGGCAGGTCGACATATGTCTGGTCATGCTTGTGGTGCCCAAGCGGCTGATGTTTTGGCCACGCGAGATACGCTTGAGACAAATATTGCAAATAGCAGTGGTGCGATCTGATGCACTCGTCTCAAAAAAGGCCCACACCAAAGAACTTTTCTGATAACGTGCAGAGGCAGCGCCCTGCACAGGCGGAGCTCTGCGGTGTTGTACAGTTGCTGTGCTGGCCTCTAGCTGGCCTCCCGGGGGGCATCCTGCCTCGTTGGACATGTGACGCCGCATCATCCTCCTCCTTGTCCTCCTCCTCATCCTCTCTCCCTCCAGGCACCCACGTGGCGTCAGTGACCTCATCATCCCCTCCCTCTTCACCACTAGAGCAAACCTGGCAGTAAGCTGCAGCTGGTGGAACAGTACTGCCAGATTGCTGTCCTTCAGCATCCCCTCTCTCTGCGCGCACACTACTGACTTCCTCAAGCTGGGTATCATCATCCGAGCCTTTGAATCGTTGGGCATCCTCCTGGAGCATGTACCCAACACTGTGCTCAAAGAGTTCGGGGGACTCCTCAGGAGGACATGGTGGGTCTAGGGAAGGGGTGGCTGATGATGCCATTGAGTACGCGTTGGCAGCTGCTCTGCCAGTACCCTGAGCCTGGGTGAGAGAGGATGAGGAGGATGAGGAGGGCTTGGTCATCCATTCTACCAAGCCTTCAGCATGATGCGGCTCCACATGTCCAGCTGCCGAAAACAAAGACGCGTGTGTCCCATGGCCACGTGCTGATGACGATGCACGACCACGTCCACGGCCACGGCCACGTCCACTAGAAACAGAGCCTGCCTGCCCTGTGTTCTTGCCTCTGCACGCTCTGCCTCCCCTTGGCGGTCTTCCAGCCATTGTAGTCGGTAGTCCTGTGGGTGCTGCTGAGAAGAAAATATAGGAGCTCTGTGTGATGCCACTAACACACTAGAAGTCCTATGGGTGCTTCTGCAAAGAAAATATAGGAGCTCTGTGTGATGCCACTAACACACTAGAAGTCCTGTGGGTGCTGCTGAGAAGAAAATATAGGAGCTCTGTGTGATGCCACTAACACACTAGAAGTCCTATGGGTGCTTCTGCAAAGAAAATATAGGAGCTCTGTGTGATGCCACTAACACACTAGAAGTCCTGTGGGTGCTGCTGAGAAGAAAATATAGGAGCTCTGTGTGATGCCACTAACACACTAGAAGTCCTATGGGTGCTTCTGCAAAGAAAATATAGGAGCTCTGTGTGATGCCACTAACACACTAGAAGTCCTGTGGGTGCTGCTGAGAAGAAAATATAGGAGCTCTGTGTGATGCCACTAACACACTAGAAGTCCTATGGGTGCTTCTGCAAAGAAAATATAGGAGCTCTGTGTGATGCCACTAACACACTAGAAGTCCTGTGGGTGCTGCTGAGAAGAAAATATAGGAGCTCTGTGTGATGCAACTAACACACTAGAAGTCCTATGGGTGCTTCTGCAAAGAAAATATAGGAGCTCTGTGTGATGCCACTAACACACTAGAAGTCCTGTGGGTGCTGCTGAGAAGAAAATATAGGAGCTCTGTGTGATGCCACTAACACACTAGAAGTCCTATGGGTGCTTCTGCAAAGAAAATATAGGAGCTCTGTGTGATGCCACTAACACACTAGAAGTCCTGTGGGTGCTGCTGAGAAGAAAATATAGGAGCTCTGTGTGATGCCACTAACACACTAGAAGTCATATGGGTGCTTCTGCAAAGAAAATATAGGAGCTCTGTGTGATGCCACTAACACACTAGAAGTCCTGTGGGTGCTGCTGAGAAGAAAATATAGGAACTCTGTGTGATGGGACTAACACACTACAAGTCCTATGGGTGCTTCTGGGAAGAAAATATAGGAACTCTGTGTGATGGGACTAACACACTACAAGTCCTATAGGTGCTTCTGGGAAGAAAATATAGGAACTCTGTGTGATGGGACTAACACACTACAAGTCATATAGGTGCTTTTGGGAAGAAAATATAGGAACTCTGTGTAATGGGACTAACACACTACAAGTCCTATAGGTGCTTCTGGGAAGAAAATATAGCTCAGTGTGATGGGACTAACACACTACAAGTCCTATAGGTGCTTCTGGGAAGAAAATATAGGAGCTCTGTGTGATGGGACTAACACACTACAAGTCCTATGGGTGCTTCTGGGAAGAAAATATAGGAGCTCTGTGTGATGGGACTAACACACTACAAGTCCTATAGGTGCTTCTGGGAAGAAAATATAGGAACTCTGTGTGATGGGACTAACACACTACAAGTCCTATAGGTGCTTCTGGGAAGAAAATATAGCTCTGTGTGATGGGACTAACACACTACAAGTCCTATAGGTGCTTCTGGGAAGAAAATATAGCTCTGTGTGATGGGACTAACACACTACAAGTCATATAGGTGCTTCTGGGAAGAAAATATAGGAGCTCTGTGTGATGGGACTAACACACTACAAGTCCTATGGGTGCTTCTGGGAAGAAAATATAGGAACTCTGTGTGATGGGACTAACACACTACAAGTCCTATAGGTGCTTCTGCAAAGAAAATATAGGAACTCTGTGTGATGGGACTAACACACTACAAGTCCTATAGGTGCTTCTGGGAAGAAAATATAGGAGCTCTGTGTGATGGGACTAACACACTACAAGTCCTATGGGTGCTTCTGGGAAGAAAATATAGGAGCTCTGTGTGATGGGACTAACACACTACAAGTCCTATAGGTGCTTCTGGGAAGAAAATATAGCTCTGTGTGATGGGACTAACACACTACAAGTCCTATAGGTGCTTCTGGGAAGAAAATATAGCTCTGTGTGATGCCACTAACACAGTACAAGTCCTATGGGTGCTTCTGGGAAGAAAATATAGGAACTCTGTGTGATGGGACTAACACACTACAAGTCCTATGGGTGCTTCTGGGAAGAAAATATAGGAGCTCTGTGTGATGGGACTAACACACTACAAGTCCTATAGGTGCTTCTGGGAAGAAAATATAGCTCTGTGTGATGGGACTAACACACTACAAGTCCTATAGGTGCTTCTGGGAAGAAAATATAGCTCTGTGTGATGGGACTAACACACTACAAGTCCTATAGGTGCTTCTGGGAATAAAATATAGCTCTGTGTGATGCCACTAACACAGTACAAGTCCTATGGGTGCTTCTGGGAAGAAAATATAGGAGCTCTGTTTGCTGGCACTAACACACGTACTACTGAAATACTGTACTAACAGTAAGACACGCACCAGACTAACCCCCAGCAGCAGCTAAAAACACACTAACCAGCAGCAGCAATGGACGATCAATGACAGGTAGCAATGGTTTAGCAAATAAATAGCCAATGGTTTAGCAAAGTAGAGCAAATCTTTCTTTAGGAATCTAGCAAAGAGTGACACAGAATCAGCCTGCTCTCTCCTAAAGCCGGAACTCATGTGACCGGCGCCGACGGCGTGGCAGCCTTTTAAATGAGGGGGCGTGTACTAAAGCCCCTGAGCTCCTGCCTGTAGCCAATTATGGCTCTCCGATTTTCCGGCGCTGTGATTGGCCAAGCATGCGGGGTCACAGTGCATGCTTGGCCAATCATCAGCCAGCAATGCACTGCTCCGGCTGCGCCGGCTGCAATGCATTGCGGGGCCGCTCGCATCACACAAATGTGATGCGAGCGGCCAAAATAGTTCTGGGCTCGCCGAGCGAGCGAACACCCGGTGCTCGATGCGAACATGGGTTCGCATCGAGCACCGGGCCCATCCCTACTCAGGATCCACTGGCTCCACCTGCTGGGAGAAAACAACACTCCACACAACTGGGTATTTAACCAAAAGATGTTTTACTGCAAATATATTTTCAAACAGGTGATTACAGTAATTGTGCTGTCATCCCAACATAGAATGACAGCACAATGGGTATTAGTATAACAATTTCAAACAATATAAATACACGCGAGCTCCCCTTACTTTTATAGCTATGTATGAGATCTCCCTTGAAGTACTTAGTCTTTAGTCTTCTGATCTTCGCTAGCTAGAATAATTCCTTATGATTTGTAATCCAAGGGGTTAAAGTAAATCAAATTGAGTTAAAGATGCTCCTGGTATAACTTCAGTAACTATATTACAAGGCTTGAGATGCAAAGCAGATAGGCCTCAAGCCTGCTCAGTGTCAGTTGCTCTGCTCCTCCTCCGTGGAACTATAAATCCCAGTGAGGCCTGTGTATGAGTCTAACTGCGTATGAAAGTTAACAAAATGTGGGCCGTAACCCTCTCATCAACTGGATCGGAGCTCTGTGTAGTAGCTTTGGTCCAGTGACTACAGCTTGCTTCGCCCTCAGCTCGCTCCGTTCAGCTCCGCTGGGTTAGCCCGGTCCTCCGATTCTCAAACAAGTGTCTCTGGATCTATCCAATCCGGTCACTCTATCTCCGGCACATTGGAAGTCTTTCGACCTACGACCAAAGTCTCAAATCCAACTCCTTAGTCTATTAACTCTACTACAACTTAATCCAGATTTTCGCCCTGGCACTAATGACAACTTTCTCTCGGAAATTTGGACCTACAGAGATGTTTTAACATCCCATTTCTACCATAGGGGCACTCTTTTGCCTTTGGATGCTCTTAATACTAAACTGGCACTTCACTTTGTTCCCTATTGGACACAATCACAGATAAAACATTTCCTGACTGGACAGCAGACTGCTCACCCTGGTTTCACAGACTTAATAATATGGAAAAAATAGAATAACTCATTAGTATCTCACAAGAACAGATCTACAAATTTACATTAACATGGCACAGCTGGCATCACTTCAAGTGAACACTTGCATACTCGGTACAAATGCTGTACCACAATCCCACGGCCCGCATACGAATAAATAACACACTGTCCCTGCCGTTTCCCCTGTCTAGAGGTACTAGACAAGGATGCCCATTATCCCCTGGACTATTTGCGCTAGCCATTGAACCCATGGCAGCTCGCATTAGGCCTGCCTGCTTAGTGAAGGGAATCCAAGTCGGCGTAATAACAGATAAAATATCCTTATATGCCGATGATACCCTCCTCTTTCTTCAAGACATCTCCTCCCTCCCGCCAGCGCTCCAAATAATAGACAAATTTGGCTCTTTTTCGGGCATCAAAGTTAATTGGGGGAAATCAATTCTTTTATTACTAAACGCGTCGGCCCATCACCTGCCAACAGGTATACCCCCCTAAGCTGGAATTCGGAATTCAAATACCTGGGGGTAAGGATTGGGACTCCGCTATCCTCATACCACAAGTTGAATTTTCAACGGTTACTAAAAAACTTCTCACAGAAGTGTGTAGCCTGGAGGACCCTTCCCTTATCACCAGTAGGTAGGGTTAATCTTAACAAAGTGGTCTATCTCCCCAAATTCTTATATCTTTTTCGAAACGCCCCTCTGATCCCCCCAGCCTCGTTCTTCGCCAAAATAAAAAGTATAATCTCTTCCTTTGTCTGGAACGGAAGACCCCCACGGCTGGCCATTGCCCCCCTTCAGTTGCCCATCACCAGGGTGGCCTATCCTTGCCAGACTTTCAGATCTACTTCTGGGTGGCCGTCCTTGTGACGGTAAGATGGTGGTTCTCCCAACCACGAGACAACCCGGCAGTGACCCTGGAGGCAGCCATAATGGGTTCATATTCCTCCCTTAGCAACGTGGTGTTCAGGGGGTCACCCTGGCATTACGGACCTGATGCGCACAACCATTAATATATGGAATAAGGCCAGGGCACGTTTTAGCTCCCCTGCAATGTTCTCTCCTCACATCCCTCTTTGGGGCAATCACAACTTACCACATATGAATACAGTTTCGGACTCCCAAATTTGGGCAAAGAAGGGTATAGTTAAGATGAAACATATAGTCACGGGGGTAAGCTGAGGACCTTCTCTGATCTTAAAAACGCCTACTCCCTGCCGGGATGGATGTTGTTCCGATATTGCCAACTTCGCCATGCATATAGAAAGCAATTCCAAGTGCAGCTCATACTGAAGTCAGACTCTGTGGAGGGACTACTTACTACCAAGACCATAGATAAACCCCTTTCCTCCCTTTACTTTCACTTATCTATAGCTCCAGTGAAGAAACTGGAAAAAACCCTGGCAAAGTGGAAACTAGACGTCCCAGATCTGTCAGAGGATGAATGGGAAGTATGTGTATCCTCCTTTGTCACCAACATTATCTCGGTAAGAGACCGATTCCTGCAGGTCAAGTTCATTCACAGAGCCTACTACACTCCTAAACGACTAACAATCATGAATCCTAACAATCCGGTGGCCTGCCCCAGATGTGACCAATACTACGCCCCATTCTTTCATATGATATGGTCATGCCCCCGCTTGGGAGACTACTGGTCAGAGATAGCTGATACCCTTGGTCGAACTACCTCCCTGGAGTTAGAAGTAGACCCCAAATTGATGCTGCTAAATGTTTTTGATTCCAGAATAAGGGGCAAATAAACTAGACTGTTTCTGAGTTATGCTACCTTTTATGCCCGTAGAGAGATATTCCTGAACTGGAAGGATGCTGCACCTCCCAGGGTGTTCTCATGGTGCCTGACACTGAACTCGGTGCTGCCACTGTATAAGCTCACTTACTCCAATCGAAACTGCCCTGGAAAATTTGAAAAAAATTGGTCTGGATGGATAGATGCCTGGGGCAGAGAACTGGCGGACAATTACTAAAACCTCACTGCTGGTCCTGCCCCCAAAAAAGACTCCACTGCTAGGCACTCTTATTTGTCTAATTACTGTCTGAACTGAGTGAATTTGGTACAATATATGAGGTCCCTCCTGTGTTCCCATCCCTCCTCCCCCCCTTTCCCCCCTCTCCCTTCATGCCTCACCCCCCTCTTTTTCTCCTCCCCATAACCTGTCTTCCTATGAACCCCCCCCCCCCTCCCTAGGACCTCCTTATTTAGTCCTGCTGAAAACTACCTCCTCCAACCTATATCCTCATGTACTATAGCTTAACAGCCTGACGCACCTTCCACCTGCCTTAATGTACAGCTTCTTTGACCTGTGACGATTTATGTAATATACTTCTGTGAACAAATGTGTATATGCATCGCTTGTACTGTAAAGATCGAATAAACATTTCTTCTTGTTAAAAAAACACTTGCATACTCAGAGAATGACTACGATTTCTTACTAATATAAACGTCCTTTATACCTAAACTAGAGAAGAAAAAATTACAGTCAAATCCTGCTTTTCTGTTAGATTATCCAAGGTTACCTACAAGTCAGAAATTGTAAAACAAATGATACATGGATTGGAATCCAATTTCAAATTATGCATTGAACATCTGCATGCATATTTAGCTTTTTCACAAAATTAAAGACACCAGCCCCTATCTCACAGCTTGTCCTAAATTTAGCTAAATTGGAGCCGCATTACCACAAGTTGCAAAGAGACCCCTTGCTATGTTTATTTAGTAATTGGTTTCCACCAAATTACTTGCATAAGGCCTTAGGAAACGGAGTACATATTTGCCTTCTCCTAGCTAGTTTAGAGATAATGTCACAGTGGTTTTCTTACATGCCCCTTTTGTTGTGGGCCTTCTTTCAGCTATTAAAGTGCTGATGTGGAGGAAAAGACTTAAAGCACAAATGGACAATACCCTCACTGTAAGGGTTGGCTTCTTCTTTAGCCTATTTATTTTAGAGGTAATAAATAATGTGTAATTTTTACCTTGCTCATGCAGGCTTTCTTTCCACCATACCCCCAATCCCAAGCAGCAGCTCTGTTCAAGGCAGGACCAGATTAGCTTGAAGTCAAATATGAGAAGGGAGGTCAGTTAAAGGTGTGTGCATGTATATACTGTAGTTGTCTAGAACACTGGCGTTAATATTATTATTATACAGGATTTATATAGCGCCAAAAGTTTGCGCAGTGGTTTACAATATAAAAAGAAGACAATACAGGTATAATACAATAAAATACAAGAGGATTAAGAGGGCCCTGCTCAGAAGAGCTTACAATCTAATAGGGTTGGGCAGGTGGTACAAAAGGTTTTAACTGTGGGGAATGAGCTGATGGAAGTGGTAGAAGATTAGTTGAAGACGTGATAGGCTTTCCTGAAGAGATGAGTTTTCAGGGATCGCCTGAAGGTAGCAAGAGTAGGGGATAGCCGGACAGGTGGGGGTAGCGAGTTCTAAAGGATGGGAGAGGCTCTGGAGAAATCCTGAAGATGAGCAAGAGAGTTTGAGAGTAGGAGGTCTTGAGAAGAGTGGAGAGGACGATTTGGGTGATATTTGGAGACAAGATCAGTGATGTAGCTCAGGGCAGAGTTGTGAATGGCTTTGTATGTTGTGGTTAGTATTTGAATTGAATTCGCTGGGTGATTGGGAGCGAGTGTAGGGATTGGAGGAAAGGGGTTGGCAGACACTGAGCAGTTGGTAAGGTAGATAAGTCTGGCAGCAGAATTCATGATAGACTGAAAAGGGGGTAGCCAATGGAGAGGCAGGCCAATGAGAAGGGAGTTGCAATAGTCAAGGCTAGACTATTAAGGTAGTAATTGAGGAGCTTGGTGGTTTCATTTGTTAAAAAGAGGCACATTTTAGACATGTTACGGAGGTGAATTCTACAAACTTTTGACAACCATTGGACTTCAGAGTCTAGGATTACACCTAGTACCCTGGCGTGAGGGGAGGGGCTGACAGTTGCATTGTTGATTTTGATGGAAAAGTCATGAAGGGGGGCATGGCGGGGGGGATATTAATAGCTCAGTTTTAGAGAGATTTTGTTTAAGGAAGTGGTGCGACATCCATGCTGATATGTCAGTTAGTAAGTTATTAATGGGAGAGGAGACTGAAGGAGTAGACAGATAGATTTGGGTGTCATCGGCATATAAGTGGTATTGGAAGCCGTAGGTGGTTATCAATTGACCAAGGGAGGAGGTGTAGATAGAGAAGAGAAGGGGTCCAAGAACAGAGCCTTGGGGGACCCCCACAGAAAGGGGCAATGGAGAGGAGGAGACAGAGTTGTAGGTGACACTGAAGGAGCACTGTGATAGACAGGCAGAGAACCAGGATAGAGCAGAATCTCGGAGGCCAAGGGAATGTAGTTTATTGAGAAGGCGTGGGTGGTCAACAGTATAAAAGGTTAATATACAGACAACCCTCAGTGCTAGACAAGTTTTAAGTTGCACTTAACTGAACGGATGTGCTTTTTTTTTTCTTTTAACTTGTAACTTTTGCAAGTTGGAAATGAAAATCCACCAGTGTTTAGCTCAGTTATACTGTAACTTCTAATTTTAGGCTTAAGTAGCTATATGTATTTTTTAGAAAAGTGCCCCTGGACGACGTGATTGTGTCACGAAGCGCGTAGGGCGGAGCGACGCGCTGACGTCACCTCACATCGTGTTGCTCGGAGAACCAGGAAGGGCGGGTCTGTCAGTGTGCGTCCGGCCGGCGTACCTGACTTAAGGCGCTACTTTCTACACATTGTTGTAAGTGCATTTTTATATTGTTTTTAAAAATAAATATCTTGGGTTTTACACCATCTGGAGCCCTTATTCTTTTCCATGAAAAATCTCTATTGGATGAGCGGTACCACATCAAATCTGTGTTGAGAAATCTGCCTACTAAGGAGAGGAAAAGTATCCATATATCCGAAGGGAGATCTTATATATGCTTTACATGACACTCTGTAGTGGAGTGTCGTGGCGCTCTGGTAAGAGTTAATTTTACCCGCACTGGTGGTGGATCACGATCTGATTTATCACTACAGGACCCGCTGTTTTGGATGAACTTTGTTATCTACTGATTTATTTCATTTTTGATATCCACGGGTGTTTATGCACTATAGATCAATTTTGGACTTTATTTTTGTATATCCATTTTTTTACTTATTTTTGGGTATAATGATTTTAAATTTGCATCAATTCAATGCGATATATACATTAATCACGGTGTTATATATGATTGGTATATGAATTTTTATTTGCACAATTTACGTATTTATTCACATATGAGATTTTAATGAATTTTGTTTGTTTGTTTTTGTGGCCTAGACCCTTTCAATGTATATGGGTCTGGTCTCATCTATTCACTTTAAACATCAGTTTATAGAAGTGTATTTAATATAAATTTTTCAATCAATTTTATATTTAGGAGTTTACACACATTATTAGATCTATGTTTATGTTTTTGTAATTTGGGCCCTGATAGTCAATATCATCCCCCGGTCTAGCGCAACTCTTTCGTTTTTCCTATGTATTTTTTAAGTTCAACCCTAACATCCATTTTAGTTGTATGCAAAAATTGCAATTTTGGCGTGGTTATGATATAACTTCTAATTCTATGTTTTATGCAGCAATTTGCCCCATTAAATTCCACCCTAACTTCCACTTCAGTTATATGCAAAATGGCAGCAAAATTAAGTGATTTCACTGATTAGTTTGTTCCTGCTTCCAATAGCAGTATATTGCTTTTCTAAACAACAGCTTATAGCATTTTGAAAACTATGTTGCTTGTCCAGCAAACTTAACAACAATTTGTTCTCTACAATTTCTAAAAGTATTTCTGCTTGTCCAGCAGCTATTACAGCTTGAACATTTTACTAGTATTCTTGCTTGTCCAGTGACCCTTGCATTGCTGGCTTTATTCCCAGAACATCAATTTTACCATTACTTGCCATTTTTGCAAAACAACATATTTTCTTTTTGGTTTACCAACACAATTGGTTAGATTCTAATGTATATGTCCCAAATACTAAAAGTTTTTAGTCACTTTGTCATTAAACAAAATGACAACATTGATTTTAAACGTTTATTATCCATGCTTTTTTGTATGGTACAACAACAAAAAAATCCAAGAAATTCTTGATCACATTTAAATGAATACTTATACTGTATAAGTCCCACTGCCAATGCTTTGATATATTTGCATGCTGTGCAATAAAAGCCTGTGTTTTCAACTGTATAAATAAAAAATAAGTTACATTTTCTGACTTGGTATGGGTATTATTTAAGAGTAGTATTTAACTTGTAGTTTTCACTTGAAGAATGCCCCACTCCTTGTAGATTAAAATTATTAGGATAGCTCCTATTTTTTTTTTAATTTGTAACATTTCTATGTACCTAGCCTAATCAAAGTTTGTGTCATTTAAATCATTCTGAGGTAGAACTATTATCCTCTTGCTTAGCTATGTAATCATTTTATTAGAATGTTCACATTTGGTAGTGCTCCATTTGTAGCACCCTCTAGTGTGCTAGAGTAGGATTTTTCTGTAGTGTAGGTAAATTGTTAGGCTTGGCTTGCAGCTGTCTGGAGTATTCTGAGAGCCCTGACCAATCCCCAACAGATGGGTTGGCAGGGGGCAGGCCCCCCTCAAATACTCATGGTCTGCCCAGCTGGGGCAGAGGAGTTTGGGTGGAAGCTGGAGATGGAGTGTTAGGCTGTCAGTGGCCCTTGAGGTAGCCCCCTAGTCTTTGGGGGTGACCTTGGGCCTGGGCTCGGGTGTGGAAGGGATCCACTTCATGACACACAAAGGTGTCCTGACTGGAGGCAGGGGTGCAGGAGGTGGACAGCAGGAAAACACTCGCCAGGTGGGCTGGTGAGTGTTACATTCGGAGAGAACTGAGAGGCATGCCTAAGAGGACTGGGTGAAAGCAGTCTGGGATGAATGCAGAGTCAGTCTGGGAGGACTGTGGAAGTTTAACCAGGAGGGCTAGAGAAAGGGGCAGCTTCAGCCAGGTGGGCTGGCAGTGCCTGAAGAGGTGGTGCTGGGGTGGTGCTGGGATCAGTAGCCACAGAAGGACAGCTGGGCACTAGGACTTTGCTACACAAACAAGGGGCCTGCAGTCCCTGCCTGTAAAAGGCTTTTGTATCCAATCTGACTGAGCCTTTTTGGCAGATCACCTAACAGTTTGCCAGCTGGTCCTGGGAGTTGTAGTTCTGCAATCAAGATTTGTGCAGGAGGCGTATATGTATGGACTGTACATAGTTGTGTACCTGAATAGTTCTTCTGCTAAAAGTCAAATGGGCTTCCCATAATATTCCTATCACTATCCAAGTTTATTCTCCTCAATAAAACATAAAAACAAAGCACTGGACTGTTCTTCTGACTCAGGTGTGCTGTGAAGATGCGGTGTGCCTGGCTGTGCAGGGTGGGGAATCCCTTTACACTGGTGGCTCCTTAGGGGGAGCGCTACACATTACTTCAAGATATTTGTGGTTTGTTAAGCACCATTTCATTAACCCTATGTAGCAATACATTACCATGCCTTTTATGTATTGGTGTAGCTTGACAATGTGTCATCTTTGCTATTTAAATATTGATTTTTATTCAAATTCATTGTAAAACCCACTGTTGTGATTACTTTCTTTGTGTAGTATTTTTTGCTTCTTACTTTCCTGGTAACTTTTTTCTTCCATCATAGAACTTGTAGAATAAAAAATAAATTAATTAAAAAAAATAGAGTGCAATCAAAGCTATACGTTTAGTCTTAGGTATAAGTGGTCTAAAATCCATATATTTAAACTGGATTTCTGAAAATTGGTTTACCTACTTTTAATTATAGCCTTATATTGCTATATTGTCAACACCATGCAATCTACCTCTCTGATGCCTTTTGCGCAGTTGTGTCCTGTTAGTCTGCTTGTTAGTATGTAAGAGCAAATCCATATCAGAAGCAAAACCTGCAGAAGAATTTTTTGGGAAAAACAGTCCAGAAATATACAAAGGTTGGCAGAAGGGGGTCAAATATAGTGTGTATAATGGAGAAGTAAATGTGGTAATGACTGTTGATGGAGATGACACAGGAGTTAAGGGAACTGGGGACCCTTGAGACAATGACAGAGAAATGCAACAGTCCTACTAACCATAGTAGTTTTTAGAGGGATGCTGTGAAAGTGCAGTGCCCACCCCATGTTATTTTTGACACCACTTTGCCTATTAGCCCAGAAAATGGGCATTTTTTTTATTTGGCAGGCTCTTATTGTATTCAGTGGGGTTCTGGTATCTGAACTCCTTTGAAGATTGCCATGTCTGCTCCATCCAAACCCAGGGCAGTTTAGTTTATCCCTACCAGCCACTCCACAATATTTGTGTCTATTGTCTCTCAAATCATACACTCTAATGTTTAGCTCAAACATGCCTCCTATTTATATTGTAACCTATCCAAGCTGCCTACATGCTGTTCAGCCACTGAACAATATGTGTTGCTACTGTCTCTCAATTAATACACTATAATAGACCCCTGTTGTCTCAGTATAGAGAACCTATCACAACAAAACTGTGTCACACAGAGGACCACTGACCCCCTATGTGATATAAATAAAGACTTAGTGACAAAGAAGGTTTTTAAAAAAAGTGATACCAAAGCACTTAACCCCCCCCCCCCCCCAAATAAAAACAAATTTGAAGTATGTGCAAAAGAAGTGACCGCACTCCAATCTTCAGAAGTATAAATGCTTAAATCGTAAAAACCCACGCATAACATCACTATGCCATGATACAACAGGACTGTAGCAACAATTTTGACCCTGCCAACACGTACTGTACATGCACATACAAACTTGTTGAAGGCACCTACACATGAGATTTCACTATACATGTTACATATTGATGCACATGCCAGAAAGCAATAATTTTAGGCTATTTTTTAAAAGTTAGAACTAAACTGATGACTTGTAGGGGCTTTTAAAGTGTTGTCTATGGAAATTTTAGTGTACCGAAGTTTGTATCCGGTTCACAGGTATATGCAATAAGCCAAAGCTTGACATATTGGGTATCTATTCACTCAGTGCAACCTTGTCTTTTCTATTTTACTAAACAATTGGTAATATGTTGTAAATGAGGGCCCTAAAAAAAAAATTTGTGTATTTTTACAAAAAAATTGTAGTTGAAAAACCATTGCACAAATCTCATGTGACCACAAAAAACAGAACTACTACTATTATATTATCCAGGGTCTCTGTTTTCAGAACGTATATACTTTTTTGGGGGTTTTAAGTAAACTCCAGGCCTAAAAAAATGTTTCTTTTAAACATGTGTGCAAAAACACAAAAATGTCTGTGGCAATGAAAGGGTTAAATGCTTTCCCAATAATGTTATTTAAAGAATTGATGTTTTCCCATGTCACACTCAAAGTTGCATAAAAACAGCTCCTTTTTGTCATAATTTTGTTGCTTTGTCAACCACTTCAATACCCAACTGTTTCAACCCCTTCCTGCCCAGGACATTTTTCAGTTTTCAATGCTGTCACACTTGGAACGATAATTACTCATTAAGTCATGCAACACTGTACCCAAATTTATTTTTTCCAAATTTTTTGAGACAGAGCTTTCTCTCTCTTGGTATTTAACAACCACAGTTTTTTTTTTTTTTTTTGCTATATAAAGGAAAAAAAGACCAATGTTTAAAAAAAAACAAAAAAAAAAACCTTTTTCTATTTTTTTTTTAGAAAATTTTGTAAATTAATCAGAATCATATATACATACCCTTCTTCCACCAATAAAAAAGCACCATTGTCTTTTGTATTGGTGGAAAAAGGATATTTATATATGTCTGTGATTTTTGATAGAAATTTCCATTCAATATTTGACATTTATAGAGATATTTTGTATTTACTTTAGTATAACTAAAGGGAAAACTTTTTTATTTCGTTTTGTATAGGGTGGAGATGTATTGGAACACCTACTAGGTTTTTATTGCTTCTTTCTGTGCTTCCTTAATCGAGATTCACACTCTCTACTTGTCCTGTTTACCATTACCATTGAAAATTAAAGAAAAATATAATTCAACATGTTGGGTTATCCCCGGAAACGTAATAGAGGGGAAATCTTACAATGGGGACACTAGCTCTGGGGACTTGGTGGCCCCCAGGGGATTCCCTTAATTTGCAGGGATTTCCTCTCACATCCTGTTTTGGCAATAGGACAGGCAGTGAAGGTAAATCTCCCCAATGGGACACAGATGGTAAAACTGACAGGGGTTATAAACCTTGCTCTATCCAAAATGAAAAAAAAAGTGTGCCTATAGTTCTACTTTAAGGCAAATAGACTGTGCACTTTGCAAGTTGCTCTACAGCTTAGTAAATGAGATAAAATTCACTTTACAAAGGATACCCAAATGCATGCAAGGAAAATTTGAAGCAAAATAAATTTTTGCTTGCACCTGATTGAGGCTTCCCCTCATTTACTAAGCATTGGAGTAACTGCACTTGTAAAGTGATACGTCTATGTGCCTTTAGAAAATCCACCCCATCACATTTAGTAAATCCACACCATTGCATTTAGTAAAACCACACCATTACATGTAGTGAAATATACAGTATATATTTTCATACTTTCATTTTCAATAATAATGGTAAACAGGACAAATGGAGACTGTGAATCTCAAATTGGCATAATGATACCCCTCGGGAAGGCTTTCTCCTCTCACTGGATTTACAGAAAACCTTTGACTCGGTCTACTGGCCCTACATCTTCTCCACCTTTAAACTTTGGGGTTTCGGAGAATTGTTCATCAATATCCTGCATGCCTTGTATTCCCCCCCAGAAGCCCTGATTTTACTCAGAATCTTTCCAGATATCTAGGGGCACCAGGCAAGGATGCCCACTCTTGCCACTTATTTTAGCTATAGCAATTGAAACCCTAGCGGTAGCAATTACGGATAGCCCAGACATTAATGGCATTCAGTGTGGTTCCCACTGCCACAAATATACGTTATTTGCTGACGATATACTCCTGTTCATTTCTTCCCCGTTAATTACTCTCCCAAACATGTGCTGGCTATTGGACGACTTCGGAAAAATCTCGGGGCTCCTAGTCAACTTTGATAAATCCCAAGCACTTAATATTAATATCCTGGCGTCGTTACTCACTAGACTTGAGGACTTTCGATTCACCTGGAGTGACTCATCAATCACTTACCTATGGATTAGCCTGATGACCAAATTTGAACACCTCTATCAGTCCAATTATCCCCTATTTAAAAGACTAGAATATGAGCTATCCAGGTGGTAGCAAATCTCTCTTTCCTGGCTGGGCAGAATTAATGAGATAAAAATGACGATACAAACTTGCATCCTATACTTCATTAGGTCTCCTCCTATCCCCTTGGTCAAGGCTCACCCTAAAAATTTTCAAGCCAAAATTATTATATTTATTTGGGGTAAGGGGGGCTACCGGCCTTCTAAATCTGTCCTATTCCGAGCGAGGGACGAGGGTGGTCTGGGCCTACCAAATCTATTTTGGTATTACCAAGCTGCACAACTTGCCCAGACCTCAGTAGCTTACTCTTGCTGGGAATTGCCTAATTGGATATATTGGCCTGGGAATCTGACATTTCTCAACAGTGGGAACTGGAGATATGGAGTAAAAATTTGTTTCAGTCATGTAAGGGGGTTCTTAACACTGGCCTCGCAGAAGCGAGTATAAAAGTCCTATCCAGATGGTACCTGTTTCCATCTAGACTACCTAAGCTCTATCCAGCATCATCCCCACTTTGCTACAGGGGATGTAACCTCAGGGGTAATATGTTACATGTATGGTGGTAATGTCCCAACTTACATAGTTTCTGGAACAAAATACTCCCCTTGATCCGTAAGGTCACAAACGTTCCAATACAGAAATCTCCTCACCTAGCCCTTCTTAACTTCCAGGTAAGGGCTGCCTCCAAGAGTATACAAAGCCTTATCTTTTTCATCCTTTTGGGAGCCAAACTTACTCTAGCCAAAGCTTGGAGCATGTATACCGCACTGAGAATTTTGAAACAATATGGGAACCTTGGGCAACCTTCATAAAGGTTCCCCTACACCGATGACCTCAAACCTATTGTGCACTTCAGCTCTTCTTTTCTCAATCTTTTTTGGTTTTCTTTCTTTTCTCTCCTCTTGTTCTCTTATTTCTTCAGTGACGGCTACAGGCCCTCACCTTAGCAGTTCTTACTAATATTAATGTATGGTTGCTTCTAGGAAGTTGGCAAGGTTACATTATATATAACGTTATTGCCTCGGGGTCTAATTTCCTCAATACTCAATTTCTGAACGTTAGCTAGTTACTCTCTTGTTGATCGACCCAGATGGGGGGAATCATCCTGGCCACAGTTTGTTCCCATTAGGGGTGGCTGGTTTGACTTCCTGAACCTCCTTTTCCAACATTTTACTTAAGGTCAGATGTTCAGTCATACATTTTAGGCCTTGGCTTATATTTAGCATTGTTACGTATGTTGCATGTTTTTGCCATTTACTTTAAGTACCATAACGTTTCTCTTACACCAACTGTATTAATGGCCATGTTGGCCGACGCAGGACAAATGGTCTTATTCAATCTTTTGTACTCTGTCTTATAAAAAGTAATAAAAATATTAAAATATAAAAAAAAAAAAACTATCAAGCTCCTAATAAAAATACAGCATCACAGTAGTGTCCTCTGTCCCTGTCATATCACCCTCACGCTGTAGTATGATCTGCTCTTCATAGCAGTGTCATCTGCCCCCCTCCCCCCACAATAGTGTTCTGTACCCCAAGGCAGTGTCCCCTGCTCTCTTCACACCCCCCACTGTAGTGTCCTCTGCCCCACTCCCCCACAGAAGTGTCTTATACCCCCACAATGATGTGTCCTCTGGCCTCTGCACATCACCCCCACCCTGTAGTGTCCTCTTCTCCCCACAGTGTTGTCTTGCACCCCCAAATGCTGTATCCTCTGCCCCTTCACATCACCTCTCCCCCTCTGTAGTGCCCTATACCCCCAATGCTGTGTCCTCTCCCCTTCACATCCCCCCTCACACTGTAGTAGTGTCCTCTGCCCTCTTCCTCCCCCAGTAGTGTCCAATGCCACCAAAACAGTGTTGTCTGACTCCCTTCACATTAAGCTCCCCCATAGTATCCTCTGTCCCCCCTCCATTAGTGTCCCCCCCCCCCCACATACACACAGCTCTGTGTAGGTAGCACTTACCTGCCAGTGTGTGTTTATCAGAGCTGGCAGAGTTAATAATAGCAAGCTGGTGATTGGTTGCTAGGACCGCCTAACTGAGCAGCTCCTGCACCCGCCCTCCATCCAGTTCTTGCCTCCCGCTCTCCATTCTGAAGTTAACAGGAGAGCTGCCGAGGTTGGGGGAGGAACAGCGATGGTCATGATCCACCTGTCGCCCCCCCCCCCCTGGTCTACTGGTCAATCGCGATCGACAGCTTGCCGGCCCCCCGCCCAAGGCCTTCAAATTACAATTATGTTCATCAATGAAAAACAAAATGTAGGGAAGAAATGTTCCTGTTAATACCCATTCATCATAAAATCCTATTGCTGTTAGAAAAAAAAAAATTTTCAAACTGGAAAGTCTGGCTATCCTTGTCTGCCCTGGCTGCTAACACCACTTCAGAGGTGTTCAACATCTGCAGAATCTTGCTACAATGCAGCAATTGCTAAGACAACATGTGTCATTGAGCAGACCTTTGTTTTTTTTTAAAGCAGGTTCTGCTTTATGGTTTTCTGTGCTATAGCCTTCAAAAAGTTAGCAACATGTTTTTGGCCTGCTGTATCCTTCATAACATAACCCACTCATGCAGGATTGCTGCTGGATATTGAGGTTTCAGACACTGATAAGGATCCTATTCCACTAATCCCTGAATCTGATCACAATGAGTGTGGCCATCAAGTCCAACAGTGCTTCATACAAAGCTATTTTTCAAGGTATGCATCAACACTTACCCTGTACAGTGGAACCTCAGATTACGAGCATAATCCGTTCCAGGAGTATGCTCATAATCCAAAGTACTCGCATATCACAGCGAGTTTTCCCATTCAAGTCATGGGAAACTAAAAATAATTTGTTCTGCATTGACATCAATGGGATGCAATACCGCATGCGGCCACAGCCGGGGGAGAGCCTCGGAAACATCCAAAAAGGCCCGAGCACACTTCGGCTGACCTCGGCAAACCTCGGAAAGACTCCATTCACGAGCCTTTCCGAGGTTTGCCGAGGTCAGCCGAACTGTCCTTGGGCCTTTCAGTGCATTTACAAACGCTGATGATCGGCGCTGTTCGGCTCCCCACCTCAGGCCAAAATCGATACTGCACACCGATTTTGGCCCGAATCCTGTTCGTTTTGCGAGACGAAACACGCTTAGGATTTTTAGAAATACAGTGCTCATTTTGCGAAACGCTCGTTAACCGTGTTACTCGCAAACCTAGGTTCCACTGTATATCTTACCAGGTCGTTTTTTCTGGTTTTGGTCAAAAGGCTGTGGTTGTTGCAAAGGAACAGAGGAAGTGACCACATATCAAGCTGTCTAGGACCCTCTCACTTCAACACAAGCTGCTCATTTCAGTTCACTTCTTTGGAAGCTCAGATCCCTTGCTTGAACATACTGTATGTCACAGCAATCCATTTATTCTACACCAAGATCTTTGGAGATATCTTAGGCAAATATTTATGCCACACAAAACCATTCATGTATGTTTGCTTAAAAAAAGTCATCAAAACAAATAAATAAAAGCATAAAACCAGTATGTTGGCTAGCAATATTACTATTGAGCCAAACAACCAGTGGTGGACCAGAATTGTGTAAATCCACGGTATTTGCAAGTCATATGCCAAAGGAAGGTAGGTGTCCTATCTCACTTTAATACACACTGCTAAACATCTCATCTTATGATGAGATGTTTAGGTTTAAAGAACTAGCTCAACATTGTCTAGAAGTAAAACATAAAAATGCATGTGCTAAGATAAATGAGGCTGTTGAAATGCTTACCATGTGCTCCACCAGATCAAGAAGGTTTGGCTTCTCTTCTGATGAGCTCTCCTCCGCTATCTCTCCCTTCTGTCAAGGCCATGAGAAGTGTGCACCGGAAAAGAAGCACTGCCCACAGAATATGGTGACACCTACCCCAAATAATGCGGAAAAGACTGCAAAAACGCCAAATAGCTCATGCTGTATTTTAGGAGTGTTTTGTGGTGAATGCCAAAACACTTTTTGAGCCGTATTTTGTGACGCTGTGAGTGTGTATGACATGGAATGTCATATACTGCAGTATATCGCAGGTCAGTCACTGACTGCCATAAGTGCACACAAAAAAGAATCCCACCAATTATTGCTCTAACAATCCGTTTTTGAGACCATACAAATGTAATGTATACAGATGTATTGTAACAACATAATAGGTAATAAAATAACATTTACTTTACAAATGTTAAAGATTTCACCTTTTCCCTTTTAAATGTTTTGAGATGGCTACACACACAAATTAGTATGTGTATATAGAGCGAGGGGAAAAGTGTTCTACCTGCCTTTTTTTATTAATAAGAGGGCTGATAATTGCTCTTGCTGTGTTATGTAGTTTAACATTATTGATTAAAAGGCTTGTTTAGAGTAGAGTTACAAAAACTATTAACCTAATGTTAACAAAGCTCTGAATTAATATAAACACTGTTCACCAAGTGAAAGTAGAAAAATCTATTGTGAGCATTTAATGTTTCAGATTGAAAACACTTTATATATCTAATGCAGATAAGGAAACAAAACACCTTTTTGTTCTTTCAATTGTTGCTTATGATTTGCAACAATAAATCTGTGCTTTAAATCATCCATTCTGAAATCATGTCAAGCTTCAATAGTTCTGTTTCAATACAAACATACGGGAATAATATTTTATGGCTATTTTTTTATTTAACCACAATTGCTTTTTCCAGTGCATCGGTTTGAAAAATGTCCTATTTATATTTGTAAATTCAAATAGCAGTAAAGTCATGTAAACAAAAATATAAAAAAAAAAATGCTAAACGTAGTTATGCTGTCAAATTGTTCAAAGTAAGTTTGCAAAGATATGTAAACACTGTCAGCGGAGGATAATGTTTTATCTTAACACAGATCAACAGAAACTTCATTGTTTAGTTTATTTATTTTTCTGCTGCTTGCTATGTAAAAAAAAATGTCTTTCCTGACAGGCAATTAATTATATTTAGCCATGATAAAATGTGAACAACCATGTAACATTTAAAGTGGAACTATAGACAATATCAAAGATGACATACGATATATGATATATTCTGTGACCGTGACTGGTCTGTGACTAGCAATAACTGTAATAAGCAGTATTTGGTTTTCTGACACTAAAGGCTAGGTTCACATTTATGCGAATCGGATGCATTTTTAAATGCATCCAATTCGTATAACATGTTAATGTGACCGGCTTTTAATGGAGCTGGTTCACACATGTGCGGGGTGGCCAAGGTTCGGATTTGGAAAGGGTCCTGTGCATTTTTGGGTCCAGTTCAGGTGTGAATTCAGGTAAAAATTTGCACCTAAATCGCACTTGAGCCAGTAAACACAAGGGCACCCGACTGCAAACCGCAGCCACATATGTGTGAACCCAGCCTTAAACTTAACATAGTTTCATTGTGTGTTGATCCTTCCAGTAAGTCTGTTATTTTCCATCTTTCTTTAACTATACAAGCTGTCCAGCAAAAGTGACATTCATGCCGCGTACACACGACCGGATTTTCCGTCAGAAAAATCCTGGATGGTTTTTCCGACGGAATTCCGCTCAAGCTTGGCTTGCATACACACGGTCACACAAAAGTTTGCTGAACTTTCGACCATCAAGAACGCAGTGACATACAGCACTACGAGAAAATGAAGTTCAATGCTTCCGAGCATGCGTCAAATTGTTTCTGAGTATGCGTAGGAATTTTGGGCATAGGAATTTTGTACAGACGATCGGAATTTCCGATCTGAACTTTTTCCGACCAAAAAATTGAGAACATGCTCTCAATCTTTTGCTGGCCGAAATTCCGCCAGCAAAAGTCTGATGGAGCATACACACGATTGCATTTTCCGACGAAATGCTCTCATCGGTCTTTTGCTGGCCAAAATTCAAATCGTGTGTAAGCGCCATTAGAGTAGAAACAAACTATTTACATTGAAAAAGAGCTAATGTTTATTCTTGTAGTTGAAAGATTTATCCCAAAAGGAAAAAAAAAATGTTTCTGTAACTGCTTAAAAAGTGTTAGCTGGTGTTAGACTTTCATTTATCCCATATGTAAAGTCTGTGCAATTCTACTAGCTCATTTAACACTACCCTCTCCATAGGTTGACACTGCCGCTGTCCAAAGGTGACCATATTGCCCCTCCATGGATACAGTGGAGTGGAGTGATTGTAGCCACCGTAATGCCCTGTACACACGGTCGGACTTTCCAACAACAAAATCCATCTGATTTTTTTTCGACGGATGTTGGCTCAAACTTGTCTTGCATACACACGGTCGCACAAAGTTGTCAGAAATTCCTATCGTCAAGAACGCGGTGATGTACAACGCGTATGATGGGACTATAAAGAGGAAGTTCAATAGCCAGTAGCCAATAGCTTCCATCTTGTGATTTATTATGAGCATGTGTGGCACATTGTGCGCCGGAATTGTCTACATGCGATCGGAATTTCCGTGATCGGATTTTGTTGTCGGAAAATTTTAGATCCAGATTTCAAACTTTGTGTGTCGGAAATTCCGATGGAAAAAGTTTCATGGAGCCTACACAAGCCACGACAACACGCTTCGATCGCACATTTTCCGTCGGAAAGTCCGACCGCGTGTACAGGGCATCAGACAAGAAATGTGATACTGGTGGATCACCAGGTAAAAATAAAGGAAATAAAAACCTATAAAGGAAAGCTAAACCAGCAACCACATCTAAGAATCAATAAACTGCAATATATTCAGGTTTTGGTTTTTAAATTAGTTAAGCTTTAACATGTATATACCATGGCTGTATTGTACCTAGTGACAGATGGATGGATGGACATACTGGCAGATCATTTATAGGAAACAGGTCCCAGCTAGATGTGTGCATTATCTATATGTCCACTTCAGCTCTCACACCTGTTTACCCCCTATGAACCAGACTATGGCGGTTATTTATGAAAGTCAAATCCACTTTGCACTACAAGTGCAAACTACAAGTGCAAAGTGCACATGAAATTGTACTTGGAAGTTCAGTCGCTGTAAATCCGAGGAGTAGATCTGAAATGAGGGGAAGCTCTGCTGATTTTATTATCCAATCATGTGCAAGCTAAAATGCTTTTTTTTAATTTTCCTTGCATGTCCCCCTCGGATCTACAGCAACTGCACTTCCAAGTGCACTTTCAGTGCAATTTCAAGTGCACTTTGCACTTGTAGTTTGCACTTGTAGTGCAAAGTGGATTTGCCTTTCGTAAATAACACCCATCCCCTCCCCCCACCTTCCTTCTTTCCTTCCCATCTTCTCCATACCCTCTTCAAGTGCACCTTACCTATCCACATAAGTGCCTGGTGTGATTATCTTTGTATGTTTATATTGACAACGTATTAAGGGTAACTTTGTTAAACTGACTTTTCCTTAAACTGGTGTATCTTGTTACCTACACTCACTATATTTACTTCTTGTTTTTTTTTCATTTAGTAAATGTTTCTGCATTACTTTGTTTTGTTTCTATAAAAAGGTTGGGTGTGCTGTCTCCCCCTATGACACAGTTTGTGCCCATATGGGATGTCTGGGGAGGTTGGATAATACGCTTCACCTCATAATTAACAATTAACAATTAATATCTTCACATCATTCACCTTGTTATATCTTTGCTCTGTCACTGTCACTCTGTTCACACTCTGTTCCTTGTGAAAAGCTCAATAAAAACATTGAACATAAAAAATATTGGGGTGGGAAACTACATGGCAAATAGTTTAATGGTCTGATGTTGAAAAATGTAAAGTAATGCATTTGGGTGCTAAAAATACGAATGCAAGTTACTCACTAGGGGGAGAACCTCTGATGGAATCTAGGATGGAAAATGACCTGGGGGTCCTAGTAGATGGCAGACTCAGTAATGACATGCAATGCCAAGCTGCTGCAAGCAAAGCCAACAGAATATTGGCATACATTAAAAAGGGGATTCACTCCAGAGATAAAACGATAATTCTTCCACTCTACAAGACTCTAGTCTGGCCACATTTTGACTATGCCACCCAGATCTGGGCACCAATCCTCAGGAAGGAAGTGCTGGAACTGGAGAGAGTCCAGAGAAGGGCTAATAAAGGGACAAGAGGGACTAGAGGATTTCAGCTATGGGGAAAGACTACAAGCATTGAACTTATTCTCTCTGGAGAGGAAATGTTTGAGAGAGGATATGATACCAATGTACACTTACTGTACTGGTGACCCTAGCATAGGGAAAAGAAAACTTTTCTGTGAAAATATGCGATATGGCACTGCATCGCTTTAACTGACAACATGTGACGTTGTACCCTAACAAAATTGATGTCCTTTTTTTCCCAAACATAGCTTTCTTTTGGTGGTATTTGATCACCTCTGTGGTTTTAATTTTTTGCGCTATAAACAAAAAAAGAAAATTTTGAAAAAAAAAACCTATATCTTTTACTTTCTGCTATAATGCATACCCCAAAAATATATATATAAAAAAAATGTATTCATCAGTTTAGGCCAATATTTATTCTGATACATATTTTTGGTTAAAAAAATTCCCAATAAGCTTATATTGATTGGTTTGTGCAAAAGTTATAGGGGAAAGATTTAGGGACTTTTTAATTTTTTTATGTTTTTACTAGTAATGGTGGGAATCAGTGGTTTTTAGTGGGACTGTGACATTGTGGTGGACAAATGTGACCCTAAGTGACACTTTTTGAGGACCAGTGGCACCAATACAGTGATCAGTGCTAAAAAAATGCACTGATCCCCGAATTTCCCACCCGGTTTGGACATTAGAGCGTTTCAGTGGTGGTTGGATAAAGGACTGTACCACATAGGACACTACTTCACAGATAAAGGACCTCTCACCCTGAATTCATGTATCAACAAATTGGATCTGCCGAACTCGGAAAAATTCAGATTCGGTCAAATCTCCCATTTCTTACACAAGACTTGGACGGAAAAACCCCTCCCCCCCAAATTCACGAACTATGAACTGTGGTGTGGTCAAGACACGGGGCAGAGGGGCGGGATATTGGTAATTTACTCGTCGCTCACCCTTCCGACAGGTAAATCCTCATACATGACAGCTTGGGAGGCCGACCTCCAATACGAGTGGGACCTAGAGACCTGGCAACAAGCCAGTGCTAAAGCTTATAAGGGTATTCTCAACACGTCTTTAATAGAAGCCAACATAAAGGTCCTTATGAGATGGTACATGACCCCCACCAGACTGGCATCAATATACTCAACAGCAGACCCCTGTTGCTTCAGGGGGTGTCAACTCCGTGGTTCCATGGTGCACATCTGGTGGGAATGCCCCAGAATCAGACCACTATGGTCGAGACTCTTTAATATGATAAATAAGGTCACCAAATGCTCAGTCCCCAGGACTGCATCAGTAGCGCTCTTAAATGCACATATCCTGAATGTTTCCAAACCTAAGCAAAAATTAATTCACTTTATTTTGCTGGGAGCTAAGCTCACCATTGCTGGGGCATGGAAGCGTCCGAGGATTTCCTTTTTAGCCATTAAATGCAAAATCTCTTGGATAATGACCCACGAGAAATTAGCGAGTATACTACAAGACACCTCTCTCAAGTTTGATTCCATTTGGGAACCATGGGCAGCTTATTGCGGAATCTCACTTATTCCCGGGGTCCCCCCGGATAGACCCTCGATATCCAGCTGAAGAATGGCACACCCCCCCCCCCAACCCTTCCTTTATTTCCCTTCTCTTTCGTCTTCTTTACTTTCCTACTCACCCTAGGTTAGCCCAGGTAGACCCAGCTTACCTCTAAGCTGGCTTTAGGATGTTAACGTTATGAAGCCCAGGTGACAGCTATGGATACCTACTCCACCAGAAGGCAACTCCCCCAGGTTGACGGGTCACTTGCCTAAGTTCTAACCTCTCCAGGCCATAAACAAGAATGGGTAGAGGATTTGTGGGGGAGTCGGCTCAGGGCACAGAAAGATCCCGTTAGGGGTGCCCGGAGCAGGCTCGAACCCCTAGACTTAATGCCGCTTATTTGACCTCCTCCTATGCATTACAATACATCCTAAGGGGAAGAGAGCTGGACCGTTCCGATATGATGGTCCATTACACCTGGGCCCAAGTTGAGTTTCAGAATTGTTTCATTGTAACACGGTTTTCACCTTTGTTTATTACAGTTTATTGATCTACCTTATGCTATACATATGTAAAGCCTACATTCTGTATGACTTATTACATAGTTACATAGTTACATAGTTAGTTAGGTTGAAAAAAGACACAAGTCCATCCAGTTCAACCACAAAAAATATATATATATATATATATATACATATATATATATATATATATATATATATATATATATATATATATATACATACACACACACATATATATATATATATATATATATATATATATATATATATATATATATATATATATATATATATATATATATATATATATATCTATCATACAATCCCATATACCCCATTCTATACCCACAGTTGATCCAGATGAAGGCAAAAAAAAACAGCAGAGCATGCTCCAATTTGCTGAAGCAGGGGAAAAAAATCCTTCCTGATCCCCGAGAGGCAATCGGATTTTCCCTGGATCAACTTTACCTATAAAATGTCAGTACCCAGTTATATTATGTACATTTAGGAAAGTATCCAGGCCTTTCTTAAAG
Organism: Lithobates sylvaticus; assembly: GCA_028564925.1. Classification (NCBI taxonomy): domain Eukaryota; kingdom Metazoa; phylum Chordata; class Amphibia; order Anura; family Ranidae; genus Lithobates; species Lithobates sylvaticus. Next base: position 437,165,063 of record CM053029.1, read on the forward strand.
CAATCTACTGAGCTGGCCAGAACCACCTCTGCAGGGAGTCTATTCCACATTTTCACAGCTCTTACTGTGAAGAAACCTTTCCGTATTTGGAGATGAAATCTCTTTTCCTCTAGACGTAAAGAGTGCCCCCTTGTCCTCTGTGTTGACTGCAAAGTGAATAACTCAACACCAAGTTCACTATATGGACCCCTTATATATTTATATATGTTGATCATATCCCCCCTTAATCTTCTCTTATCAAGGGTGAATAAATTCAGTTCCTCTAATCTTTCCTCATAGCTGAGCTCCTCCATGCCTCTTATCAGTTTGGTTGCCCTTCTCTGCACTTTCTCCAGTTCCCCAATATCCTTTTTGAGAACTGGTGCCCAAAACTGAACTGCATATTCCAGATGAGGTCTTACTAATGATTTGAACAGGGGCAAAATGATATCTCTCTCTCTGGAGTCCATACCTTTCTTAATACAAGAAAGGACTTTGCTCGCTTTGGAAACTGCAGCTTGGCATTGCATGCCATTATTGAGCTTATGATCTACCAAAACCCCCAGATCCTTCTCCACTACGGATTCCCCCAGTTGTACTCCCCCTAGTATGTATGATGCATGCATATTCTTAGCCCCCAAGTGCATAACTTTACATTTATCAACATTAAACCTCATCTGCCACATAGTCGCCCAATTTTATTAAATTAAATAAAAATTTATTGGAAGTAAAAATGCATTGATCACGGTATAAATGGCACTGGCAGGGAAGGGGTTAACACTAGGGGCAATTAAAGGGTTAAGTGTTCCCTAGGCATGTGTTTCTAACTGTCAGGGGGACGGACTGACTTGAAGTAGAGAGAGATTGCTGTTCCTGATCACTAGGAACAGCTGATCTCGCTCTCCCCCCTGTCAGAACAGGGATCTGCCTTGTTTACATAGGCAGATCCCTGTTCTGCCTCTCTTCACTGCAATTGTGGGTGGCCAGTGGACATTGAGTCCCCCGAACCCACAGGTGAGCTCCCGCAGCGTGCGACGGGCGTGCACGCCCTTAGTACCACATGCACAGATCGACGTATAGATATGTTGGTTTGCGCAGCTGAGCCTCCTTGCTGCAGTATATATGCGGAAGACAGTCAGAAAGTGGTTAAAAAGACATACTGCCATTCACTGAAATTGGAAAAGAAGCTGTTTAACCTTGAACTGCTTAGTGGGTTCTTTACTGTCAGAGGGGTAAGGATGTGGAATTCTCTTCCACGAGCAGTGGTATCAGCAGGGAACATTGATAGTTTCAAAAAACTATTAGATGGGCACCTTAACGATCACAACTTAAAGGGATATACAATGTACTATTGACATAAACACAAGCGCACTCACGCACCAAAGGTTGAACTGGATTGACTGGTGTTTTTTTCAACCTTACCAATTATGTAACATACTGGAATAATAAAAACACAACTTTAAGAGAGCAAATTTTTTATGGCTGAGGGCTGCTCTCCAAGATTTAAACTGGGAGGCAATGTTTTCATTAAAGCACACAGAACAGAAATGGGAAAGATTCAAATCGACTGTATGCAAACACTGCTAAATATATTCCCATGGGCAATATGTTTAAAAGGCTAAAAATAAACCCTATGTAGCTCACACCAAAGTTACAATAGCTATATATATTAAGAAAAGAGCATTTAAAAATATAATAATTAAGGAACACTAGCATAATTTAAAAGTTATAAAGAATAAAACATAATATGTAAAAAGGAAATCAAGGCCTCAAAAATTGGAAACAACTGGTTGCAAAAGAGAGTAGGAAAAAACCCCAAAAATTCTTCAAATATATTAATAGTAAAAGGGTCAGGTCTGAGCATTTAGGACCTTTACTAGATTTGAGTTGGTTACTGGGAACCTAGAGAAGGCAAATTTATTAAATACCTTCTTCAGCTCTGGGTATGCAATGGAAAATGGGTAATCTCTAGTCCCCATTGGGGATGGTATTGACACGGCCCCAAATGGTCCACAATGGCTCAAAATTGACATGTTCCAGAAACATTTAGACAAAATAAAGGTGAATAAAGCACCTGGACCAAACGGCTTACACCCAAGGGTCCTGAAAGAGAAACGCTTTGTTACATCTAAGCCATTGTCTCCAATTTTTATAGACTCTTTAATGACTGCCATGGTACCACTGGATTGGCATAAGGCCAATGTGGTGCCTCTATTTAAAAAGGGATCAAATTCTTTACCAAGTAACTACAGAGCGGTTAGTTTAACTTCTATAGTTTGGAAGATACATGAGAGTTTAAAGCAGGGGTCAGGAACCTTTTTGGCTGAGAGAGCCACGAACGCCACATATTTTAAAATGTAATTCTGTGAGAGCCATACAATATGTTTAAAACGAAATTCAAGTAAATGTGTGCATTTTATGAAAGAGCAACACTTTTAAAGTAAAATAAGTCTCTGAATTATTTTTAATAACGTTGTTATGCTGTTGCTAACCAATGATGAATAAAGTACTTCTTACCATTAATGCGAGTTCTGGTGCTGCATGGTTTTGCTGATGGCTTTGTAGTCTGGTTGATACGTGGTGAGGTTAAGCTTCATGAAGGCGTTGAGACTTCCATCCGTTAAACGTGATCGTAGGTTGGTCTTTTTTTTAATCGATTAATCGACTAATTCCGATTAATTATAACTGTAATGTCGTCATCTACCCCACTGTAATATCCACATCTCCCCCACTGTAATATCCAGATCTCCCCACATCTCCCCCACTGTAATATCCCCATCTGCTCACATCTCCCCCACTGTAATATCCACATCTCCCTTAAGACAAGGTCCTGCACTTCTGTGACCCGATTTCAGTAGGCAGTGGGCTGTAGTCCGTTGTCGGCTGACGTCACAGAGCCGGACCAGGCTTGGGCAAGATCGCGATAATGAAGTTGGGATCTGCCCACATGCCTGGACTGACACGCTTCACAGCCCAACACTCCACTGACAATCACCAGCTCTCTGCTCAGGGAGCCCTGAGAACAAAGTAATTTGTGGTGTTTGATTGCTCGGTTCTACGTCTTAAGCCCCATACACACGGTCGGATTTTCGCATGGATTCTGTCCTATCGGACAATGTTGTCGAAAAATCCGACCGTGTGTAGGCACCATCGGACAGTGTACGTCGGATTGTCCGACGGACAAAGTCCTATCTCCTGCTGGATATATTTTTTGACAACAAGGTCCGATCACACCAATTCCGATCGTGTGTAGCGAATTCCGACCAGACAAAGTGCCACGCATGCTCAGATCACATTACAAGACCAAAGCTATTGGCTACTAGCCTCTACGTAGTCCTGTCGTACTCAACAAACGTCACCACGTTCAGAATGATCAAATTTTCCAACAACGTTGTCCGACCGTGTGTACGCAAAACCAACATCGGACAAAGTACGACGGACATGATCCGACGGACCTGGTCCTCGGATAATCCGCGCGTGTGTATGGGGCTTTAGTGCTGGTGGGGACAGATGCAGCAACCACCTAGGTAGTTATGATTCTGCAAAAAAATAAAAAATAAAATACTTCTCTTTTACTAAAGGACCATCTACAAGAGTTTACAAGATAATATTTTAAGCAATAGTCAGCATGGATTTACGAAAGACCAAACTTGTCAATGAAATCTGCTTTCCATTTATGAGGAGGTGAGTAAAAACTTAAGCAAAGGAGTGGTTGTGGATGTAGTATACTTGGATTTTGCCAAAGAGTTTGACACAGTTCACCACATGCAGGTGATATGTAAATTAAAGCCTACAAGCTTTGAACATGTAGTTTGTAAATGGCTAAGAAACTTGCTAAAAGACCATATTCAGAGAATAGTGATTATTGATTCATACTCGGAAAGGTGTAAGATTATTAGTATTGTACCCTACAGTTCTATGTTAGGACCTATACTTTTTACCATATTTGTAAATTAAATAGAGTCTGGGATTAAGGATATAATTTCAGTATTTGCAGATGACATCAAGCTATGCAGTGGAATTACATCCTTATAGGATGTCTCCAACCTCAGCATCAAGCACTATTTAATTGGACAATTATGTGGCAAATGAGGTTTAATGTTGACAAATGTAAAGTTATGCACTTGGTGGATAAAAACATGCATTCATCATGCACACTAGGATGAGAACAGCAGGAGGAGTCAATGGTGAGGAAGGATCTAGTAGATCATAAACTTAAAAATAGTGTGCAATGTCAAGCTGCAGTTTCTAAAGCTAGCAAAATGTGTTGTTGTATTTAAAGAGATATAGACTCCGGAGAGAAACATTTTGCCTATGTACAAATCGTTAGTAAGACCTCATATGAAATATGCAGTTAAATTTTGAGCACCAGTTCATAAAAAGGATATCATCAAACTGGAAAGTGTGGAGAAGGTCAACCTGGAATCACAGAGGGACAAGAAGAGGGAAAACCCCACACAGCGAGTGACCTATTTCAAGGACATATATGTATTTTGCTCTTTTTTAATTCTCTTATCTATTAATATGTGTGGAGCATTTATGTTTTTTTAGTACATTTGTAATACAATTTGATTGTTTTATATATTGGTCTCTTTATGATTTGTGGTAACCAGTAGTATAACTTCAAGTCCCATATCAGAGATGTTCAATAGTTGCAATATACTTATGGGATGATACTCTGGTTATTCCACAAGTGATTTTTGGCAATACAGTACACCTTACCCGACCCTACCCAAATACTCACTACAGTATGCCATCTAGTTTCACACTCTTACAGCAAAGCTTTCCTGGAATAACATATGGCCGGTCATGAGATTCATACCACCCTTTATGACCTGGTCTCCTTGGTTCTACAATTTAATATTCACTTTTATGAGCATGACCAAGAGAAGATTCTGGAGTGCTAGGCCTTAGCATACTGTTAAGAAAAACTTCTCTTTTCCTGTAGGTAGAGGCAGAAAAATCAGGCAAAATGGTTATCATATTATTATTAATTTGAGCTCACCCTTGTTATGGCTCTTCACAAAATAGCTTACGTGCCCTTAAGTGTAGAATATTGGAAAAGAGTGGTCTGGGAGAAAGGTCAGGGGGTCTTGGAGGTATAGGATTCCTGGGTGCTCTCTTGATGGCAGACAAAGCTGATTAAACGCTATCTCCCACCACAGATTTAATCCAAGTTTCACTGAAGGTTTCTGGGCTAGGGCCTTCAGAACCCTCTGGGAACCCCAAAACGTGGAGTTTATTCTTACATTGCTGATCCCTACAATTTCCCTAATTTAGCAATATGGATGGAGAAATCTCTCTTAAGGGCCCTGAAATCAGCAGTAGGAAAGTTGACAGTGTACTCCAGATCAATTCTTTACATAGCATTACTCACCCGATGCCTCATCTTTTGTAAATCATGTTTAATCAAAGATATTTTAACTCTTATGCCACGTACACACGATCGGACTATCCAGCGGACTTGGTCCTGCGGACCAGAGTCCGCCGGACAATTTGCCCGTGTGTGGGCTCCGGCGGACTTTTTCTTCCCAAAAGTCTGGCGAACTTAGAAATAGGTCTTGACTCAAAATTGTCCGCCGGACTCGGCAGTCCGGCGGACAATCCGCCCGTGTGCTAGTCTGCCGGACTTTTCAAATGAACGGAATTGTTGCCTGGTATGGATTTAAAGGGGAACCCCTATGCCAAAAAACAGCGTGGGGTCCCCCCAAAGTCCATACCAAACCCTTATCCGAGCACGCAGCCTGGCCGGTCAGGAAAGGGGGTGGGGACGAGCGAGCGTCCCCCCTCCTGAGCCATACCAGGCCGCGTGCCCTCAACATGGGGGGGGTGCTTTGGGGAAGGGGGGCCGAAGGGCAACCCCAAAGCACCTCATCCTCATGTTTATGAGGTCAAGGGCATCTTCCCGACAACCCTGGCCGTTGGTTGTCAGGGTCTGCGGGTGGGGGGTTTATCAGAATCCGGAAGCCCCCTTTAATAACCCGGCCCCTCACCCTATGTGAATGAGTATGGGGTAAATTCACCTGAGGAAAAGTCTTAATAAAAAAAAAACAACACAGGTTTTTAAAGTAGTTTATTAGACAACTCCGGGGGTCTTCTTCCGACTCCGGGGGTCTTCTCGCCGGGCTCCTCCGCTATCTTCTGCTCTTTTACCGCTCTTTTACTAGCGGAGGAGCCCGGATTTCTCCTTCGTCGCCGATGTCCGGGGTCTTCTTCCGACTTTGGGGGTCTTGTCTCGCTCTTCGTTTCTTCTGCCAGGCCTCAGCTATCTTCTTCCAGCTCTTTTACTAGCACTGGCCCGGTCTTCTCGTTCGGCGATGTCGCTGTCATCGTCGCCGCTTCCTTCTTCTTCTCTTCTTCTTCTTCTTCTTTCTTCCGATGTTGACACAACGCTCTCTCTTGCCGCAATGCCAGAGACGCGTTGCACAGTCAAAAATAGGTGGGTAAAAAGCTGCGCCTCCAATACAGTGAGCTGCCAACACAACAATATGACAGATTGTGTAACAAACATAAAAGGAATAGTGTGGCGCTGGAAAAATGTGTCTGAACATTAATCGTAAGCAAGAATAGAAAATCTTGGTTACAGAAAATCAATGAACAGAATTAATGTAGAAATAGTGCAAATATTATCCAGCTGGTATGACCTATCCGGTCTACCGTCTGAACGGAAATGGGGTGAATATAAATTTACATATACGCGAAAGTATGTTAAGACAAAAGAACAGATAAATCAAAACTTGTGATGTACAGCTGCAAAACAGTAATAGTCCCAATAACAATCTTAATAAGCAAAATCTACGTATGCGAACAAAAAAAATCCTCATAAATACACAGGTGGGTTATTAGCCTAATTCTTTCAAGATACAAATATTAAACACAAATATAATGACACTGTGTGTTGACTCGACGAATCTCCAATGGCTCGGAGATGTGAATGGGACCATTCAACACAAGGTTAAATCAATACACCAATAGATTAGTGTGCAACACCACCCATTAATGAATATAGGTAAATGCATAAAAAGAAATGCATACAAGGAAAGTTTAAGTTGAAAACAAACTATCAAAACATTATATGATGTGTCAAAAATATCATTCAATAGTTATGGGCATAGAACTGTCCATATTATAGGAAAAGTTCATGTGCAGGAATATATTAGTGAAACATTACAGGTATCCTTTAAGATGTTCAGAGGCTGTGTCCTCTTTCATTCGGACCACTTCATGAACTATGTGATGCAATAAAAGATTGGATACGCTTACCACATATGGTGGACCCACTGACCGGTGGTAAGGGGTCAAACGAGCTCAAATATGCCGGCAGGCAACGCTTATACCTGGAACCACGCTGGATTATTGTACACTGGACGGGACTGAGATGGCGTGTCAGTCTCTGGACATCACTGAAACAGGACCTCAGGAAATGCGTTCACCAACGGACTTATATCCAAAATTCTCAGAATATGTGGAGGCGTAAAAACAAAGAAAGAAGAGAGAGCCTCCTCATAGTGTAAAAAAATCCCGGATGGAGGATTATATTTATTTTGAGGAGTGCATCAACATCCAAAAGTCATTTTTCTATAAAAATATTCTTTCCATAAAAAATATATGAATATAAAAACAAAAAAGTAAAGCGCAGTAGTGGCAGTATGACTGGAATATTCACCCGACGCGTTTTGTCTGCAAAAACTTCTGCTGGGGTACATTCCAGTAGCCTGCCTCTGCGCTGTATTTATACCTACTATACCACTTACAATACATGGATTCAATAACCAAAGAAAATAAGCATAGATGGTCTTTTCTCACAAACTTTTCTGTTCAACATAAGCAAATTAAAGAAATCATATTCAAACATTGGAAGGTCCTCAAAAATGACCGAGTTTTGGGGTCTATTTTACCAGACCACGCAGGAGTGATTTATAGGGGCGCTCTATCCTCAAGGGGCAAGATTGCACCCAATACTATAGACCCTCCTAGTCCACCCACTTTCTTTCATGATATGAAAGGTTTTTACCCATGTCGTAGATGTAATGTGTGTAAGAATAATAATTTATATCACAGAAAATGTGAAACCTTCAAGTCTATGAATACGGGTAGGGATTATGAGATGAGATGCATTGTGACAAGTCACACGAAATACATTGTATATCTTATAACCTGCCCCTGCGGCAAGCAATATATTGGTCGCACCATACGCAAATTCGCTATAAGGGTGAATGAACACCTTGCAGCAATCAGGGCTGGACGCACAAACCATAGCCTACCGAAACACTATCTATTGTGCCACAATCGCAACCCGGCGGGCTCTAAATTTCAAATTATAGATAGATTTGTACCACACTGGAGAGGAGAGTCTAGCGTAAGAGGTGTGTCGAGGCTAGAAACTTTTTGGATACATCAAATGAAATGTTACGTCCCGTTAGGCCTTAACATTGAATGGGTTATAAATGCCTTCATAAATCGCTCCTAGGCTAGCCCATATGTTTCACTTCAGACGTTTAAGGTTCAGCCATTCACCCTTAGTTTTCCATCTAGTTGTTTAGAGGTAATTTCTTCCATGTTCTATGGTGACATTAAACATCAGTCAGTATACCCCACAATTTACATGTTACTATATTACATTGAGTTTTCTTGTGCTGTATTACGATAGACCTAACAGGAGCTATTTATCCTTGTGTTCTCCAGACCATTTAGTGATCTGTGTTTTGATTATTAGGCTCAAATTGATGTTATATGATCTTACACATCATGTATAATATATACCAAGTCTGGCCGTATTATAATTTTTATGCATTGACGTAATTTATATTACAATGTTTAATGTATTTAAATGAATTATTGGGAACAGCCAGACTCTGGTTGTCAGCTTAATAATGAATTGTCAGTATAATAATTAATTATAATTCTTCTAGGGGAATTTTTTATACTTAAGTGGATACATGTATTTTTATCTTTATACATTTTTCTCACATATTTTTTCCAATTCTTTATTCCATTTATTTCATTTTTTGTGATTTAAAAATTTTGGATAAAAATATGGGCGCTTGACTGTGATGTTTTTTGCGCTCCTCGAGCACCATTGGTCCCCTGCTACTGCGGCTGGCTTTGTTGCGTCCCTGTGGAGTTACTTCCGCATTTGGACTGCTTCATGCTGTTCCGCCCCTTGGTTACCGTTGGTCACATGTGTTTGCGGGTGTACGCTGTGTTTACATTGCGCGCACGTCCCACGTGTCTGCGCATGCCTTCCCCTGATTGGTCGCGTAACTCACGTGACTTCCATTGGGCCCACGTGACTGTGTGGTGTTATCCGGGCGGGCGTGACCTACACGTCTTCCCTCTCATTGGTGCTATGTTTGACGCGGCCAGTGACTCCCGCGCTGGTTGGTTGCTGCCGTGTTGGGATGTTGGTGACATTTCCCATGACTCGTGATTCATGTGGGGACTAGCCTCCCGCGGTTCGCGCCAAAACTTTTTGCCCTCTTACACTCGCCTTTGTTGTAAGGGTTCATCCCCATTGGTGGTCCGTTTATGATCAGGTTTTTAGCTATTCATTTGGGCTCACTATTGGACCTCCTAAGTGAGGCTTGGTTTATTTTTGTGGCTGACCATGGCCTATTGGCCAAGTTCAACCAATAACAAAGGGGTAAACTCCCAACCATGCAAAACCGGAAGTGGGGCTGTTCCCAATGAATCCATGTATTGTAAGTGGTATAGTAGGTATAAATACAGCGCAGAGGCAGGCTACTGGAATGTACCCCAGTAGAAGTCTTTGCAGATGAAACGCGTCGGGTGAATATTCCAGTCATACTGCCACTACTGCGCTTTACTTTTTTGTTTTTATATTCGTATATTTTTTATGGAAAGAATATTTTTTATAGAAAAATGAATTTTGGATGTTGATGCACTCCTCAAAATTAATATAATCCTCCATCCGGGATTTTTTTACACTATGAGGAGGCTCTCTCTTCTTTCTTTGTTTTTACGCCTCCACATATTCTGAGGATTTTGGATATAAGTCCATTGGTGAACGCCTTTCCTGAGGTCCTGTTTCGGTGATGTCCTGGAGTTCGGGGAGCAGAGACTGACACGCCATCTCAGTCCCGTCCAGTGTACAATAATCCAGCGTGGTTCCAGGTATAAGCGTTGCCTGCCAGCATATTTGAGCTCGTTTGACCCCTTACCACCGGTCAGTGGGTCCACCATATGTGGTAAGCGTATCCAATCTTTTATTGCATCACATAGTTAATGAAGTGGTCCGAATGAAAGAGGACACAGCCTCTGAACATCTTAAAGGATACCTGTAGTGTTTCACTAATATATTCCTGCACATGAACTTTTCCTATAATATGGACAGTTCTATGCCCATAACTATTGAATGATATTTTTGACACATCATATAATGTTTTGATAGTTTGTTTTCAACTTAAACTTTCCTTGTATGCGTTTCTTTTTATGCATTTACCTATATTCATTAATGGGTGGTGTTGCACACTAATCTATTGGTGTATTGATTTAACCTTGTGTTGAATGGTCCCATTCACATCTCCGAGCCATTGGAGATCCGTCGAGTCAACACACAGTGTCATTATATTTGTGTTTAATATTTGTATCTTGAAAGAATTAGGCTTATAACCCACCTGTGTATTTATGAGGATTTTTTTTGTTCGCATACGTAGATTTTGCTTATTAAGATTGTTCTGTCATTAGGACTATCACTGTTTTGCAGCTGTACATCACAAGTTTTGATTTATCTGTCCTTTTGTCTTAACAAACTTTTGCGTATATGTAAATTTATATTCACCCCATTTCCGTTCAGACGGTAGACCGGATAGGTCATACCAGCTGGATAATATTTGCACTACTTCTACATTAATTCTGTACATTGATTTTCTGTAACCAAGATTTTCTATTCTTGCTTACGATTAATGTTTAGACACATTTTTCCAGCGCCACACTATTCCTTTTATACGCGTTGCACAGTGACTTATATTGGCATAAGGGACGGGGTCACCGGGTGATGTCACATGGTGACCCCTCCCATTATGATGTCACAGTCCCGGGGGATGATGGGACATCATAATGGTTGGGGTCACCGTGTGACATCACCCGGTGACCCCGCCCCTTATGCCTATATAAGTCGCAGCACAACGCGTCCCTGGCATTGCGGCCGGAGAAAAAACTTGTGTTGTGTTTTCTTTATTAACACTTTTTCCCTCAGGTGAATGGGTAGGGGTACCATTTGCCCCATACTCATTCACATAGGGTGGGGGGCCGGTATCTGGGAGCCCCCTTATTAAAGGGAGCTCCCGGAGTCTGATAAGCCCCCCGCCCACAGACCCCAACAACCAATGGCCAGAGTTGTCGGGAAGAGGCCCTTGTCCTCATGAACATGGGGACGAGGTGCTTTGGGGTGGGGGGCCCTGCCTTCCCCAAAGCCCCCCCCCCATGTTGAGGGCACACGGCCTGGTACGGCTCAGGAGGGGGGGGGGGGGCGCTCGCTCGTCCACACCTCCTTTCCCGACCGGCCGGGCTGCGTGCTCGTATAGGAGTCTGGTATGGACTTTTGGGGGACCCCCACGCTGTTTTTTCAGTGTAGGGGTTCCCCTTTAAATGCATACCAGGCACCGGGGCTAGCAAGGTGTCAATCTCGCTGATGGAGGCAGTGACATTGACTTCCTTCGCTAGTCCCGTCTACCTGGAGTCACGTTCAAAATCATCGAACTTTACTCCGTGTGTGGGCAAGTCCGTTCATTTGAAAAGTCCGGCGGACCTCCACCAAAAGTCTGTCGGATTGTCCACCGGATCTAGTCTGCCGGAAAAGTCTGGTCGTGTGTGGGCAAGTCTGCTCGTTTGGAAAGTCTGGCGGACCTCCGCTGGAAAGTCCGGAGGATAGTCTGATCGTGTGTACGCGGCATTACAGTATCAGTCTGTATGGTAGGGAAGCTTAACTTGGTGGACAAAGACAGGTGGAGGGTAGGCTCTGCATTATTCCATGTGAAAACCACCTCCTGTCCTACTCCCCTATCAGTAGCAGAGGAGAAGCATGTGGGGAGTATGGGGTCCAAGGAGATGTCAGGGTGGTCTGCAGACTTACCAGTCTTAAGCCCCATACACACGGTCGGATTTTTGCATGGATTCTGTCCGATCGGACAATGTTGTTGAAAAATCAGACCGTGTGTATGCACCATCGGACAGTGTACGTCGGATTGTCCGACGGACAAAGTCCTATCTCCTGCTGGATAGATTTGCCAACAACACGGTCCGATCACACCAAATCCGATCGTGTGTATGGTTGTCCGACCGGACAAAGTGCTACGCATGCTCAGATCACATTACAAGACCAAAGCTATTGGCTACTAGCCTCTACGTAGTCCCGTCGTAGGCAACAAACGTCACCACGTTCAGAATGATCGGATTTTCCGACAACTTTGTCTGACCGTGTGTACGCAAAACCAACATCAGACAAAGTATGACGGACATGGTCCGACGGACCTGGTCCTCGGATAATCCGCGCGTGTGTATGGGGCTTTAGAGTATCCTACTGCTTCCTCCTGCTGTGCACTCTCTTTGCTGAGGGGCTTCTGTCATTTTGCCCGGGTTTCTTTGTGAGTTTAGCTAGCTTGTCTCTGGCCAAGGAGTGCTTGCTCAATTTTTAACATGGAGGAAGGAGCCAAGTCCAGGGAGTCCTCCTGGAGTAACTGTTTGATAATAGTGTTGCTAAGGAACTGCATGATGTCTGTGTCAGATTGGAAGTAAAGGCAGAGAACTCAGCGAGGGCTGCTTACATGGTGGATGTCAGACATACCCCCACCACAGGAAATAAACGTGTTGCATTATGCATCTAGCTCTTGGCTGTAGAGCAATATAAGCATTTTAGGGTTACAGATTAGTCTGCCCTCTATGCAAGCAGTATGCAATGCTTAGCAGGTAGATATGGCAGTAGATTTTTGTGGGGAGGTAAACCTGTTAAATGTACCCCTTGTTCTGCCTATGTGCTGGGGTGACATCAATTAGCCACATGGAGAGTCAATTTGTTCAGCTAGACTGAGCACTCTAAAGGACTTGCACTCAGATAGATTAGTGCAGGTATTACTACATTACTAAGCTGGGACCTCAGCCTTTATACATAATGAGCACATTGGCTTCTATCTCATACAAACAGTATATTATTACTAACTTTAGTAGGCATCAAAATACAACAAAACATTAATTAACATCAGTATAATTTGTTACATTGAACTGATCAAATTTTTATGAATACTGTATCTACAAATCTTTAAAGACTATAAATTGTCTTTAAATAAATCAGTCCAGATGAATTACCATTGATGACTTTTCCCATAAAATGCCAATAGAAAATCAGAATACCTAAAAGAAAGGAAAACAATCACAATTACTGTGCTGCATCTCTTAATTTAAGGGCATTGTGGGAAACCGTATTTTAAATAAGGAATAAATGAGAACTTCCACTGAGGAGTATTCAATAAATTTCCAGCAAAGTATGTTATGAAGGTGTAATTTTCTCAGGAAAGATGTGTTGTGAAAAGCAGGGTTCATTACACTGAACATTAGCTTGAAGCTGTAATTACTTTTATGAACAAAAGTAATGCTAGTTAGTCTTTCGTGTAATGTCTCTTAAAGGAGATATTGAACACTCTTACTGCACATCTCATGAGTAACATGGAAAGCATCAGTTAAAAATTAATTTAAATAAACTATACAGAAAATGAAAAAAACATTTTTTGTGCATTTTGTTAGTTCATACCAAACATATGGAGAACCAGAATGGCTTTACATGGAATAATGTTATTGCTTACTTTACTTAATTTCCTTACTTGAAATCCACAATTTAACATTTTACACTACCATTTACATCAAACATATTTTTACTATAGTTTCGTTTTTTTCATTTCAGCACAGTTAAAATCTTTAATTTTTGACAAAGTGAATAATAGATGTGACATTGTACATTTGGTTATTAATATATTTATTTCATAAAATTTTGATCTCTTAGCTCTTGGACATTTTCCATAAAAGGACTGAAATTTCTTTAGGTTTTGAAAAAAGTCAGAGCACACTATGGACATTTTAAAAATACCAACTTCATTGCATTTGTTTAACCGCTTCTGGACCACCCCACGTACATTTACTGTGGCAGGGTGGCCCGGGTGCACAAAATCACATACCTGTACGTGATTTCATGCACGCGGATTAGGGGGCGTGCGTTTGTCGCCGGTGTGCCGCTCCCTCTGTGATTGGACACAGTGGGAGCCAATCAGCGGGTCCAGCGGCCACGATGGGCGCCGTGACCCACAGATCATTCACAGGAGAGATGGAGAAGCAGTGTGCTGATGTAAACAAAGCCCACCGCTGATCTGTCGGGGAGGAAAAGTGAGAGATCACGTTTCAGCTAAGCTGAATCACAATCCCTCTTTTCTTCCAGTGAATCCACTTCCCCCCCACAGTTAGAAACACATCCCAGGGAACACATTTAACCCCTTGATCACCCCTAGTGTTAACCTCTTCCCTGCCAGTGTCATGTATACAGGGATCAGTGCATTTTTTTTTAGCATTGATCACTGTATTGGTGTCACTGATCCCCAAAAAGTGTCACTTAGTGTCAGATTTGTCCGCTGCAATGTCACAGTCCCACTAAAAATTGCAGATTGCTGCCATTACCAGTAAAAGTAAAAAAAAAATGAAATAAAAGTCCCTAAATCTATCCCATAAAATGTATACGCGTATTGGGATTTTTTTTACCAAAACTATGTAGCAGAATACATATTGGCCTAAATGAATGAAGAGTTTTTTTTTTTTAAATATATATTATAGCAGAAAGTAATAAAAAATATATATTTTTTTTTTTCAAAATTGTCTTTCTTTTTTTGTTTATAGTGCAAAAAACAAACAAACAGCAGAGGTGATCAAATACCTCCAAAAGAAAGCTCTATTTGAGGGGAAAAAAGGACATCAATTTTATTTGGGTATAGTATCGCACGACCGCGCAATTGTCAGTTAAATTGACGCAGTGCCGTATCACAAAAAATGGCCTGGTCAGGAAATGGGTAAAACCTTATGGGACTGAAGTGGTTAAAGAACCACATATGGAAAGTTTAGGTTACTTAAGTTTGCCACCATTTTATGGGTTCAAAAAATTTCAACGCTTGAAATGTTGGCTATCTGTTTACTTGGTGCTTCCTCATATTTTATATTTTGCAAACATTGGGTAATATATTGCATTTGTGTGGTCTGGCCTGGTCAGGAAGTAGGTAAACTCTTCCAGGCTGAAGTGGTTAATAGTGTACTAATTGAATTTTTTTTAATGATTACCTTCATGCATGAAAAAACTGGGTTTTTGGGGGCGTGGCTTGGCCGGGACCAAAGATGGCTGCCTAAGCTTAGAGCTCCTGCATACAGAGGACGAAATATCCTTTTATCTGTGGAAACTGCCCTACTTTCCCACCATGGGTAAATCCAACAGAAGCGTCTCAGCCTCCCGGACACCGAGGGACAACGGATCGCAGCACAGCCGCAATATCCTCGAGCTGTTTCGCTCCCTCTGGTCTGATAACCACGAGGCGATGCAGGCCGCAGAGCCTTACTCCCCAGGGAACAGATCTGACTCTCACTCAGATGGAAGCACCCACACAGATGAGCGACCAACCCCTGCTGTGAGCTTAGCTGACCTTCACAGAGTAGCTACCGACATTACCAGCAACATTACTAGCACTCTGTCGGCAGCTATTCTCGACCTAAAAACGGACATACAGTCGGTGGCTACACTCCTGGACCGAAACCCACAAAAAGGTAGTGGCTGATGCTCCCGGAGGGGAGGGCGGAGGGATATGGACAATGAGTTGATTCCCTCTCCCCCCCCCCCCTCTCTGCCTTCATGAGCCGATAGGACCTATAGAATGTTACATTACCTGAAATGCTGAACCAAAATGTTCCTATGGATATATGTTCAATGTCCATTCTTGTGTTTTTTCTTTTCTTTTTAATTATTATTTCTTACTTCTATTTTTTTCTTTGATGCAAGAAAGATTGTTCTATCAGACTTACAGGCCGATACATAATTACTGGTAAATGTGATTTTGAAACACATTAGCAACGTTGTATTTTTACGTTAAGGTCATTTGATTGTACTACACCACCTCAACCATAAGTTGAGCATATTCTTACCCACTATTAGTACCCATTTCCCCTCTCAACTAATACTTATCAGGTCCTCCAAATTGCAGCTCTCGTTGTTCCCGGGCATTCTCATTATACCCCCACAGCAGTCCTACCCAGTTAGCCTGCTGACCATCCAGCCTCCCATCCTCCAGGTGGAAGGGAACCTCCTTCCCACCTCTGGTATTCTTCTCCCCCTGTAAGGCCTCTGTCCCCCACAGTTCTATTCAACTCTCTATTACCCTTACCCCTCTGAGGCACTCCCTCCACACCTTTACTCACTTCTCCTCTTTACCCCTATCCTTCTCCTCCCCTCCCCCTCCTTACTTCCCCTGACCCACTCACCTCCCGCCCCCTCCATCTCCGCCTCCCCCTAATACCCACTGCCCCCTACCTTACGGCACTTTCCCTATCCTCCCCTCCCTCGCCCACGCCCCTATACCCTTCGGATCAACCCGAACCGCCCCCCAGCCCAGCCACCTCGGAACACGTAAAGGACATATCCACGTGTGTTAAGCCGTATCTGATCTCTCTTACATAAGATCCCACGCTTACTACTACAATGTCCAAAGATCCGCTGAGCCACAACCTCCTACAGTTGAAATGTGTGTCGCTCAATGTTAAAGGCCTGAATCTCCCCGAAAAACGCTCACAGGGCTTAGCAGCCCTCACTAAACAGAAAGCCCAGTTTATTTTTCTCCAGGAGACCCATTTCCGCTCAAATGCCATCCCTAAGATTACCAATCATATTTACCACACCGCCTTCCACTCCACAAACCCCCTGGCAAAAACCAAGGGGACCTCAATCCTAATATCCAAGCATGCCCCTTTCCAAATCTCAGACTCCTTGATAGACCCTGAAGGCAGATTTGTATTCCTCAAAGGCCACTACGCATCCAAACCCTTGACATTAGCAAACATCTACTCCCCAAACGAGCACCAAGTCGCATTCTTCAGGAAAATCAAAGAACTTTTGCTTTCTTTCAAGGAAGGTATTGTCCTTCTTGGAGGAGATTTTAATACCCCACTACACCCAGTCATAGACACATCCACAGGCTCCTCGACCCTATCATACCGGGCACTCCGACAGATTAAACTACAGCTCCAAGACCTTAACCTGCATGACACATGGCGCACCTTGTTTCCCACGGTTAAAGACTATATGTTCTACTCCGCACCATTCCAAAAATACTCACGTATAGACTATTTCTTCCTCTCCCAACCCGACTTGCCATACCTTACACGGGCCACGATAGAGCCCATGTACTTATCAGACCACCACCCTATCTCAATCTCCCTGACCTTTCCGGACTCAGTACAAAAATCCAAAACTTGGAGGCTTAACTCTGCCTTGCTAAAGGATGTAAAGTTCACCTCACGCCTAGAAGCTAGAATCCGAGAATATTTCATAACTAACACTACTGAAGATGTCTCCGCTATCTCAGTATGGGAAGCACACAAATGTGTTATAAGGGGGGAACTGATGAGGCAAGCTGGTAAAATGAAAAGAGCACATCAGGACACTATAATTAAATTGATAGAAAAGATTAAACATCTAGAAACCTCACACAAACTCTCACAATCACAAAACTCCTTGCAGGAATTGTCTCTTTCTCGTTCCTTGCTGTTGGAGGAGCTAGGTAAACAGACAAGACGCCGTTATGTCCTACACCAGAGAATTTTTTACGAACAAGGTAATAAATGTGGGAGGCTATTGGCGAGAGCAGTAAAATCATCTAAACCCTCCAATACGATACATCAGATTCAAGACCCACATGGTAGGCCCCTTTTTAAAAACGCAGAAATAGCAGACAGGTTTGAGAATTATTACAAGCAACTATACAACCTGAAACCTACCACACAAAATAAAGAGCAGGCAGAACAAAGGACAGAAGCTATTAGGAACTTTCTACTACAATACTGCCCAAAATCTTACCCACTATTAGTACCCATTTCCCCTCTCAACTAATACTTATCAGGTCCTCCAAATTGCAGCTCTCGTTGTTCCCGGGCATTCTCATTATACCCCCACAGCAGTCCTACCCAGTTAGCCTGCTGACCATCCAGCCTCCCATCCTCCAGGTGGAAGGGAACCTCCTTCCCACCTCTGGTATTCTTCTCCCCCTGTGAGGCCTCTGTCCCCCACAGTTCTATTCAACTCTCTATTACCCTTACCCCTCTGAGGCACTCCCTCCACACCTTTACTCACTTCTCCTCTTTACCCCTATCCTTCTCCTCCCCTCCCCCTCCTTACTTCCCCTGACCCACTCACCTCCCGCCCCCTCCATCTCCGCCTCCCCCTAATACCCACTGCCCCCTACCTTACGGCACTTTCCCTATCCTCCCCTCCCTCGCACACGCCCCTATACCCTTCGGATCAACCCGAACCGCCCCCCAGCCCAGCCACCTCGGAACACGTAAAGGACATATCCACGTGTGTTAAGCCGTATCTGATCTCTCTTACATAAGATCCCACGCTTACTACTACAATGTCCAAAGATCCGCTGAGCCACAACCTCCTACAGTTGAAATGTGTGTCGCTCAATGTTAAAGGCCTGAATCTCCCCGAAAAACGCTCACAGGTCTTAGCAGCCCTCACTAAACAGAAAGCCCAGCTTATTTTTCTCCAGAAGACCCATTTCCGCTCAAATGCCATCCCTAAGATTACCAATCATGTTTACCACACCGCCTTCCACTCCACAAACCCCCTGGCAAAAACCAAGGGGACCTCAATCCTAATATCCAAGCATGCCCCTTTCCAAATCTCAGACTCCTTGATAGACCCTGAAGGCAGATTTGTATTCCTCAAAGGCCACTACGCATCCAAACCCTTGACATTAGCAAACATCTACTCCCCAAACGAGCACCAAGTCGCATTCTTTTAAGGAAAATCAAAGAACTTTTGCTTTCTTTCAAGGAAGGTATTGTCCTTCTTGGAGGAGATTTTAATACCCCACTACACCCAGTCATAGACACATCCACAGGCTCCTCGACCCTATCATACCGGGCACTCCGACAGATTAAACTACAGCTCCAAGACCTTAACCTGCATGACACATGGCGCACCTTGTTTCCCACGGTTAAAGACTATACGTTCTACTCCGCACCAATTCCAAAAATACTCACGTATAGACTATTTCTTCCTCTCCCAACCCGACTTGCCATACCTTACACGGGCCACGATAGAGCCCATGTACTTATCAGACCACCACCCTATCTCAATCTCCCTGACCTTTCCGGACTCAGTACAAAAATCCAAAACTTGGAGGCTTAACTCTGCCTTGCTAAAGGATGTAGAGTTCACCTCACGCCTAGAAGCTAGAATCCGAGAATATTTCATAACTAACACTACTGAAGATGTCTCCCCTATCTCAGTATGGGAAGCACACAAATGTGTTATAAGGGGGGAACTGATGAGGCAAGCTGGTAAAATGAAAAGAGCACGTCAGGACACTATAATTAAATTGATAGAAAAGATTAAACATCTAGAAACCTCACACAAACTCTCACAATCACAAAACTCCTTGCAGGAATTGTCTCTTTCTCGTTCCTTGCTGTTGGAGGAGCTAGGTAAACAGACAAGACGCCGTTATGTCCTACACCAGAGAATTTTTTACGAACAAGGTAATAAATGTGGGAGGCTATTGGCGAGAGCAGTAAAATCATCTAAACCCTCCAATACGATACATCAGATTCAAGACCCACATGGTAGGCCCCTTTTTAAAAACGCAGAAATAGTAGACAGGTTTGAGAATTATTACAAGCAACTATACAACCTGAAACCTACCACACAAAATAAAGAGCAGGCAGAACAAAGGACAGAAGCTATTAGGAACTTTCTACTACAATACTGCCCAAAATCCCTCACGAACGACCAAGCCCAAGAAATGGAGAAGCCCCTCTCCTTAGAAGAACTACAAACCGCAATAAAGCAGATGAAACCTGGTAAGAGCCCAGGCCCCGATGGGTTCACCTTGCAGTACTTTAAGCTCTTCTCCAATATCCTGTCCCCAAAATTAATAACCGTCTTCAATGCCATGGCAACCCCCCAAACCTCACTAGGCCACATGTTGGAAGCCCACATTGCCGTCATTCCCAAAGAGGGGAAAGATGTAACCCTAGTGCAGAACTACAGACCCATATCCCTTTTAAATGTTATATCAAGCTTTACTCAAAAATCTTAGCCAATAGATTGTCCCCAATCCTACCCGGCCTTATTTCCCTGGATCAGGTGGATTTTATACCTGGAAGGGAGGCAAGGGACAATACCATCAGCGCACTGAATCTCCACCACAGGCTTGCGAATTCCGCAACCAGAGGTTTTTTTCTTTCTCTAGACGCGGAGAAGGCGTTCGATAGAGTGGCCTGGGACTATATGTATGAAACCCTGAAGGTATTGGGTCTTAACACCCGTATGCTTTCACATATCTCAGCCCTGTACTCCTCCCCCAGGGCAAGAGTCAGGGTCAACGGCCACCTATCAGACGCCTTCCCTATAGGCAATGGAACTCGCCAGGGATGTCCCTTGTCTCCCTTAATTTTTGTCATTACACTGGAGCCTTTTCTCAACAGACTAAGAGATAACCCTGATATAAAAGGTATCCTAATACAGGATAAGGAATACAAAGTGGCTGCTTTCGCGGACGATATACTCCTATCCCTTTGCTCCCCCCTCACCTCCATACCCACCCTTCTAAAGGACTTGGAACACTTTGGATTCTTATCAAATTTAAAAATTAACTACACAAAATCCCACGCCCTAAATATTTCTCTCCCCAAAAATGAGGTAGACCTTTGTCAAAAATCCCTCCCTTTCCTTTGGAATCAGAAAGCCATTACTTACCTTGGTATACAAATTACTACAAACCTAGCTCAGATGTATAATGAAAATTTCTTGAGGACTTTAAAAAAAGCGCAGCAAGACATGAGAGACTGGGGCAATCTTAATGTATCCTGGTTTGGTCGGGCGGCCCTTTTGAAAATGATAGTACTGCCGAGACTTCTGTACCTTATTCAGTGTATCCCCATCAGCCTCCCGACATCTTTCTTTGCTTCATACAAGAAGGCGTCCTCGCTTTTTATCTGGAAGAACTCTCCACCCCGTATTAAGTACACACGCCTAACGTGTTCTAAACTTAAGGGCGGAATTGGGTTGCCGGACCTTCATAAATACTACTCAGCTTGTCATTTCACTCGCCTGATTGATTGGAACATTCACGAGTCCGGAAAGGTCTGGGTCACACTAGAGAAAGCAGGCATAGGCCCACCGCTGGACTCCCTCCCCTGGGTACCATCCAGCTTTTGGCCCTTAGAGGCCAAGACACACCCCACTGTTCACCCCTCCCTTGAAACCTTTAGGAAAACGATCAAATCAGCGGTACTTTCCTCAACTCCGGGACCCTTGACTCCCTTAAGGGGAAACCCCGACTTCACGCCAGGTTTGTCGGCTACTTACCTCATACATGACTGGCCACATAGAGGAGTCTTGGCATATCATTTCTTTTCACATGGTGTCCCACGAACTTTTGAAGATATAGTGGCGACATCACTCTCTAACTCTTTCTCATTCTGGTCATTCAGGCAGATTAGACACTTTTTATCTACAAAAGCCACAAACGATGCATGGTCCAGACCCCTGACTCCATTTGAGAAGTTGTGTACAAGCCATCCCCCACAAAGACACCTGATTTCTACCATATACAATATACTCCTAGAAGAAACACCTACCCTACCAGACTCTTCCCGCATTGCATGGGAGACCGATCTTCAACTCTCTCTCACAGAGGAGGACTGGACTCTTATCAATGAATATGCTCATAAGGGATCCCTCAATGTGGCGATCCAAGAGAACTGCTACAAAATCAAAACAAGGTGGTACAGAACCCCACATCTACTGCATAAGTTCTCCCCATCCACCCCTGACATATGCTGGAGATGTAAGTTAGACAGAGGGACGATGCTCCACATATGGTGGGACTGCGAGAAACTCCAGCCGTTTTGGAAGGAGGTACATGATATTATCTCACATGTCACCACATACACTCTAACCTACTCCCCAGCTCAATACCTCCTGCATCATACTCATTTGACCAGGTCGGAATATTTTAAATCTCTTGCTATGCACATGGTGAATGCTGCCAGGCTGTGCATTCCGGTTCACTGGCGGTCTACACACATTCCAACAATTAGGGAATGGTTCTCGAGGATCTCTAAAATTGAGGAAATGGAAGAACTGGTACACATTTCGCAGGAGCGTATCCAGAAATTCACGACAACATGGGCTTGTTGGACTTATTTTACTTTCAAGCGCACTCACCCTGATTCACGCTCAAATGTCGCTTTGTCCTTTAAATTAAGCATAACAAACATACCGAGGTGGCTGGGCCCCAATGACTTATGATCCTGTGGATCTTGACCCAAAACGCACCCCAAATAACCCCACCTGCCCCACTCTGGACCCCCTCCCTTTACCCCTTCCCCCCTCCTACCTCCCTTCTCTCCCACTTTCCTTTCGCTCAGGTACAGGCCCCCTGTGGGCCTGCTCCTGGGCAACCCCCTTATCTTTACTTTGCTCATATCTGCCTTTCTTTGGTAACATGTAAATAAAAATAAATACCTGCTGTCCTGATCGATTTCTCAGAAATAGAATTACACGTTAGCCTGTTCTAAACTGTTTGATGAAACTTCCGATAAACATGGAGACTTTACCTTTTTTGAAACTATGCCCTGTAGCTGTGGAAGTTCACTTGTATGTTAATATACTCTGTATTTCTTGCTTGTTGCATTACATGTTCTGTGCAATATTCAATAAAAACTTTTTGTGGGAAAAAAAGAAAAAACTGGGTTTCCGAACTGAATTTCCAGCTAAATTATAAAAACACAAAGTGTTGCTTGATACGTCACTAATAATAGGTAAGAATAAATGTATACTTTGTACCCCCTAAATCAATGCAAAACCAATTACAATCAATGAAAGATCTGTGTTGCTGAAACTTGGCAGCAAAATTACTGAATAATTGACTTTTTTCATACATTTGGAGCTAGCTACAGAATCCCCAGCTTCAGCTACTGTTCGTGTTATCCAGTGCAGCAGCTGATATGCATTTCACACCAGTAATGTGTAGCTGCATAGATAGGCACTGAAGTCAGCTAGCAGTAACGTTGAAGCAAGCTATGAATCACTAGAAAAAAAAACAGACAGAAAGATTTGTAGTTGCTACAAATCACTACTACAAAGTTGCCAAGCTCACTTCAATTTAAAGTGAAGTGCCATGCTACAAATAACAGCATGAGTACTCGGGAACTACTGTGCCATACACTATAGCAAAGCAATGTGCCCCTCTACTCAAAAGTGTGATTTTCTGGGCTGCATGTTTACTTTAGTACAGAACCCAGTACTAGGTGCTATGTAGTCCAGCTGTTATTTTCATTACAACAGAGTGCCATATGATGGATGAAGAGACATGGCATTTTAATTTAAAAAAACATTTTTTTTTTATGTTCATCTAGAGTTATGTTTGGTTGAAACCCAAGCTCATCTCTAATCAGGAAGATCATCCACCGAACCCACATTGGAAGAACTAAAATCTACTGTAGCTGAAGTTGATTACATAGATTTCAGATAGGTAAATTCAAACGATTTCTGACTATAGCAGAGTTGCTATATAGTCAAGACAGCATTAGCTCTTTCATGATTTGCTGCCCTCAGTTATTTCACACCAATCCTGCTTTATGGAATCCTCATTAGTGAAACCAGGTTTACCAAAACTTGATATCCCAGATAAGAATCCCTCAAAGATATAAGAAATGTTCAAGTGGTTTAGCTTTTCAGCAACTACCAAAATGTAATTATCAGTTTTTGGTGAACTGACCTGTTCATATTTTTTGGGGTGTGACTTAGGTCTTCTTAAAGAAATGCAAATGCAATTACATTAAAATAAATAGAATAATCAACAATTATTTTCACAACATTGATTTATATAGAAACAAATACTAAGACCCTTAAAGTGAAACTGACTAGGCTATGTACTTTTTAAGGATTTCTATATTTATATTAGGCAGTAAAAACAAGCCCTCTCTGCCCTCTGTAATTACCAATCGTCCGTCAAACTTGCGCAGATGTTATTACCATTCGTGAAACTTGCGCAGATGTAATTACCATTCGAACGTTCATCCTCAAAGTTCACAAGAGAAGCACTGAAGTATTTATAACTATAACTCCCTATGTTTCACTCTTCTGGAGAGCATGTTTTGTGTTTCTGATCATGCAATCATGAAATTAATGTTTGCGGCTTCACTTCCCGGGTCAATTTGGGCAATAGAAGGCTGCCAAGTCACTGCTGGGACACACACGCTCGGACAATCCGGGACCAGGTCAGTCGGACTTTGTCCGACGTACTTTGTCCGATGTTGGCGTTGCGTACACACGGTCGGACTACGTTGTCGGAATATCCGGTCCGGAAGAACGTCGGACAATCCGCGGACCAGGTCAGTCGGACTTTGTCCGACGTACTTTGTCCGATGTTGGCGTTGCGTACACACGGTCGGACTACGTTGTCGGAATATCCGGTCCGGAAGAACGTCGTGACGTAAGTCGTCGTCCACGAGATTAGAAAAGGGAAGTTCAGCACCACGTCAGGCACCCGTTGGGCTCCTTCTGCTGATCCCGTGTTTATCGAGAGTTAGTGGAAGTTTGGTGACTTAAGATTCGCGCTTCTCAGTTTTCTGACTCAGATCGTTACTGCTCTTCAGTTTGTGCTTGTCGTGCGTATCTGTTTATTAGTGCGTGTAGTCAGTTCGCATTTGTTGGTCATTGCGGCCTATATCTTGATATAGGACGCTTTGATTTGCACTGCTTATTGTCTGCTCGTTGCTGCTATTCACTTCGTTCTTTCAGGCCTTGCTGTTTATCGGTGCTTTCTGTTTGTCCGTTCTGACCAGCCGACCTTTTGTGACCTTCTGAGCGATGTTTCCCGTGCGTACTCGTCGCCGAGTTCGTGCTGTACGCGGAATTGGTGTCGGGCTTTTAGCTTTGACCCAAGACCCGTCCATGAACAGAGTGACGAGGAGTATGTGGACCAAGAATTGGTTGCTTCAGCGTGACCAGTTCTCGCACATGCCTTTGCTTCGTGAGATCCGGGAGAATAATCCTGATGATTTCAGGAACTTTCTCAGGATGACGGACCCCGATTTTCACCGTCTTTTGGCTTTGCTGACCCCCTTTATCAGCCGGCAGGATACCTGCATGAGACAAGCCATTACTCCGGAGCAGAGGCTTGTTGCCACGTTGAGGTACTTGGCGACAGGGAGAAGTCTTCAGGATTTGAAGTTCTCTTCAGGTATCTCTCCCCAGGCCCTGGGAATCATTATTCCAGAGACCTGTTCTGCCATCATTCAGGTCCTGCAGGAGGACTATATTAAGGTAACATTTCTACTTTACTATTCCCTTCTATGTATGCTCTGTTTGCTAATGACTTGTATTTTTGACCTCCTTCCCTAATTACCATGATTGCAATATGTTCTAATATGCTGTGCCCCTTTTCTCCTTCATGCATTTTTCCCTTCACTTACCTCACCAGCATGCTCTTCTGCCCCAATAGACACCTATGGCCTAGTCACTTAAGCAATGTCTTTTGTCTGCTGCATAGTATTGTTTGCCCCAAAACACCCCCTAAAATATGCACAAATGTTTGCTGTGTGGTTTACTTCATGTAGAGCCCCCTTTTTTTGTTCTTTTGGTGGGGGGGGGGGGGGGCAAACTCATTAGGAACCCCCTCCCCCAACTGCTCTGTCAGATGGTACCAATCCTTTATCTGCTGGCTTTCCCAAGGTCCATACACACTATATACCTACCTCTTTATAGTGCGCATCTTTAGGGATGAATTCAGCAAAGCATGTAGTGCAAGGGACTGCCTCCATACATTCCATTTCCTATTTTTTTGTCTTCTTTCCCTCCTATTAGCTTGCTTGGTAATTTAATAATGTCACACTGTGCCTGCCTTTTTTGGGGGGGGGGGGGGGGGGGGGGTTGAAATGTTATTTGATCTTTCCTGTGGCCTGCCAATAGTGTTAAGTACAGAGGGTCTGGCCAAACTAGCCCACATTATTGAGCCATTTGCCAATCAATGAAGTGCAGAGGGTTAGCTGTCCACCACCCCCCCCCCCAAAACCCCTAGTTATTGCCAATGGCCCATCAGAAGTGGGGGGATTGATGGGGGGGTGAGTAATCTGTGAAGGGGAGCCTCTACTTTTCTGTGCAAATACTTTCCAGCCTCCAATTTTAGACAATGCTCTTGTTCCAAGATGTTGATTGTCTAATCTGCTTGCAATGTTTAGGTGCAAAGTGACTATTTTTTTTTTCTTGTTTCACTCCACAGTTCCCTTCCACGCCACAGGAATGGCAGACTGTGGCCTCCCACTTTGCCAGCCGTTGGGACTTTCCTAACTGCGGAGGGGCAATTGATGGGAAACACGTCCGCATCGTCCCACCGCCCAACTCGGGGTCCTACTAGTATAATTATAAAGGGTTTAATAGTGTAGTGATGTTGGCGGTGGTGTCGGCAACATACGAGTTTATGTATGTGGACGTGGGGATGAACGGCCGGATATCGGATGGTGGGGCCATTACGCACACGGAGTTCTACTGGCGTCTCCAAAGTGGCAGTCTGTGCTTGCCACCTCCAGAGGAGAATGCCGAAGGACTCCCCTTCGTCTTTGTCGCAGATGAAGCGTTTGCGTTGACTCCCCATGTGATGAGGCCGTTCCCGATGAGGACCCTCACCCCGGACCAGAGGGTCTTCAACTACAGGCTGTCCAGAGCCAGAAGAGTTGTGGAGAACGCTTTTGGCATCCTGGCCAGCCGCTTCTGCCTGTTCCTGACGGCATTTAACTTGGCGGAATACAAACTGAACCACATAGTTCTTGCCTGTTGCATATTGCACAACTTCCTCAAAAGACATAACAGGAACTATGTGGTGCCCGTTGGCCCAGATGTGGAGGGCCCTCCAAATGCCGAACTCACAGCCCTTCGAGTGGCACGTCCAGGCTTGCCCCCTCTAAATGCCCGTGTGGTCCGGGACCAATATATGCAGTACTTTGTGGGTAGGGGGGCCATTGCTCTGCCTGACGATGTGTGAGAGGCATTTTTTAATAAATCTGATATTTTAACCAACCTATGATTTCATGTCATTTCAGTCTTCTTTTTAGCTTATTTTACTTTGACATTTTTTCCCTTTGCCTTCGACAGTGGGAATGCACTTTCTGGGCAAAAGGAGGTAACAGTCTCTTCTTCCCAAAAAGATTATTCTCATGTTGTGTGTTTGCTACCTAATCTTTGGTCTAGAGAAGGTTTGTACTGCATAACTGACACCCAAAATACTCCTTTTCATCACCAGGTCTGACATGTGTGTATTCTCCAAAATGCTGTGCTCCGTGTTTTCGTACAAAGCACTGTGGGTGTCATTTACATAAGTCAAATCCGCTATGCTCTACAAGTGCATTGAAAAAGTTCCCCGGGAAAGAAAATTGGAGTGCAAAGTGGATTTGCCTTTAGTAAATAACACCCATTGCCCCCCATATCCTTTTCATTTTACATACATAATGCATTGTGTTTTTTAAATAAGGAAGCCACACATTTAGAAAAATAAAAGTTTACTAGGAAAACATTCCCAAGTGCGTTTACAATCTTCACGCCAAAACTGACAACATCTTGGTTATTTACAACATTGTTTACAAACATTCCGCAATTGGTAAAAACCAGGCATGGAGCAAAACAGAACCTAGGAACTTGGAAAGTTCAACTTTGTAAAGTGAAGACAAGATCAGACATGACTATATGTTCAAAGTGTGTTTGATCTTGCCTTCATCACATGGGGGGGTCACCCCCGAAAAGTGGAAATTTGGAACATGCACACAATTTGGGACAGAAAATGGTCATTAGATGGTAAAACACATGCCTAGAAGCTTCAAAAGTGCCATTTTCCATCATGGGGATGAATGGACGTTTTTTGGGGGTGCAACCCCTTCACCACAACCACTTTCGTAGTTCGTAAAGTGTTTGCACCCCCAAAAAAACGTTGCCATTCATCCACCATGGTGGGAGCTAGCACATGTGGACACAATGTGTGCATGTTCCAAATTTCAGACAGTTTTTAAGTTGCAAATGTGTTCTGAAGCTGGCACAAATGTGTGTTAATTACTTGGTGCGTTTTCATATTTTTCCTAAAATATCAATGATGTTCTTCAATTTTTGTTGAACATCATTGATGTTTTGCTTTATGTAATCTAGATCTCTATTGCAGACCATTATCTCTCCGATGAGTACGTGGGCACTCTCTGTGGTAAAGTGCGATTTTTCTTCCACAACATCCACGTCACCTAAAAACCACAAACAAACAAAAATGGGGTGTTGGAAATGAGGCAGCCATACATGGATTAGCTTACCAGTAGCTGTGTTCTCCCACACTCACCTGTTGTGGTGACAATTTCTCCAAGTTCGATGATCTCTCCTTCCTCCTCCTCCTCCTCCTCTGCTTCTGCTCTTTCCCCTTTTTTGGTAGGTGTTGGTTTGGGGGTTTCCTCAGACGGCCCAAGTTTTCGCTCCCCTATGAGAATGTCCAAAAGGAAGATTTAGCAACACAAGCTATTGAGGGCAGAAATAGGAAATGACAAACATTGCTTGAAAGTGACGGACACTATTTTAGTTTGGCCAGTTACAAATGTCAACTACATGAATGAAGTCACTTTGTAAAGGTGCTAAACTGACTAGCTTTTTGGTAGAAGTTTGTGTGATGGAGACCCCCCTCTAGTATCCACTGGAGCACATGTGTGGAAAAGCATAATAAAAAGGGGGTTTGGGTGTCCCAGCACTAGTGCTCTAGAGTCCAGATGGGTAAACAGCTACTGAGTGACCTCTCCTTTACATTGAATAAATTGGCTTGACATTCTTGATGACATTTCTAGTGAGAACAAACTTCCTTTCCCCAAAAAAACACCAAACATCGTATTATAAGTGGCCGAACGATCGAGGTTGCGTACGATCGAATGCACACACACACGACCATGACAGTGGCAGAAAGATCGAGGCTGAGTACGATCGAATGCACAGACGAACCTGAAAGTGGCCATTTTGGAATGTACAACTTGGTAAAAATCAAAACACAATGGAGCAGTATGCAAGCAAGAAATCAAACACAAAACACAACTACTTACTTTTTTGAAGAATTCTCTTGATCTTTCTGTACTGATCGGCCTCCCTCAGTTTCAGGTCTGACCAGCGTTTCCTGAGTTGCTCCTTGGATCGTTGTACCCCAAAATTATTGTACAGCCTTCTCACAACTTTAGACATGATCTTGGCCTTGCGGACATTGGGGTTGAGGTAAGGCCCATACTTCCCATCATAGTCGCTCCTCTTTAATATGTCCACCATCTCCAACATTTCTCCAAATGACATATTGGAGGCCTTGAATTTCAGGTTCCGGGATCGGGACGTTTCTGCCTCCGGACTTTCCTCGTCCTCCTCCTCGTTGGTGGGATATTTGTGGCGCACCTGCTGTGTCCCCGCCATGTGCTCTCCCCACTACGCCGTAAAGAGAAGGGGTGGGGAATAGACGAGAAAGATCGTCAGGGGCGGGCGGAGTTTGAAGCATGCGCAGTGTATATAAAACGTCACACGCCTGTGTCGTAGCCACGATCTGGGAGACGAGGGGAGAGAAAACTCACACGAGACGATCGCTACAAACGAAGGTACAATTTAACGTTGGTACATAACTAGCCTAGACTGATTTGAACTTGAGGCTTCTTTATGGAGAAGATTAGGAGAGTTTAGCCTGACATAATTTATAGGGTTTGGTGTGTTGTTGTGTCTTGCAGAGATTGATATGAAGGGATTCAACGACATGAGTTTTCTCCCCCCCTTCATTGCCAAATACAGGGATTTTCCCATATTGTGGCAGGGTATACACCCACATTACACCAACAAACCAAAGAGGCACGCAGCCCTGGAGGAACTTGTGGAATTTGTCAAGCCAAGGTTCCCCACGGCAACTGTTGATGATATTAGAAAGAAAATTGGCAGCCTGAGGAGTGCGTATATCAGGGAGAGGAAGAAGGTCGTGAAGTCTGAGGAAACTGCAACTTCAGCAGATGAGGTCTATGTCCCCAAGCTCTGGTACTATCAGAGTCTCCATTTTCTGAAGGACCAGACTGATGTCACGGAGCCAACCTCAACTCCTCCTTCCACGCTTCCTTGCGCACAGCCCACCCCTGATGAGGCTTCCGAGGAGCAACCTGGGCCTTCCAGTATGGAAGAGGTGGAGGAGCCCAGCTTGTTCCAGGTATAGTAGTTTTGTTACCATTTATGGGAATAATGAATGATGTTCACTTAATTCAGGATCGCCAATTGCTTAGTTCCTAACGTGTTTGACATATCAACAGACAGTGGTGTGGGAGACATTTGGGGCCAGAATCTAAACTGCTGGGCTGAGAATTGTATGGTTTTCTATTTGTAACCATTTTGCACCAGTCACTAGATGAGAATTGTGTGTGTTTGATGAACAAATAACTGAAACTATGTCCCTTTTTCCTACACAGGAAGACCTCAGCCAGGAGGTGGCTGTGGAAGGTGGCAGTCAGGAGGAGGCAGGGGTTAGTGGCAGCCACCAGCTGGGTAGTGGCAGCCAAGAGGGGGCTAGGCCTCGGAGCCTGACTGACACCCAAACCCCTCCCCTCCGCCCTCCGTACAAAAGGGCGAGAAGGGGGGGTTATGCGGCACAGTCAGCGCTCCGGATGATCAGAGAGGCTTCAGACTCCCTACATGCCACACCCGCCGACGAGGAGACCTTTGGCTCGGTGGTTGTCACAAAAATGATGGGTATGGAGGTGGGGCAACGCAACATGTGTGAGGGGCTCATCCTCCATGTCCTAAATAAGGGTAGGGCTGGGGAGATGACCCCAGGCACACATGTTTGCCATAGTTACCATGCTCCGCCTCCTCCTCCTCCTCCTCCTCCTCCTTCTGCCACCCCACCAGCACGACAGCCACAGCGTGGAAGGAAGCGTGGAAGGAAGACCTGAGAGTGACGACCTGCAATCAGTCTGGTGTGAGAGAAGATGGAGCCTCTTGTAGTACCAGAGCCTGGGGACCTAGATGGCATCTGCTGCAGTTCCGGATACTTTGGACTTCACGACCAGATTGCACTCCCCTTAATATACGTACTCCTCAGGCCCCCAATTTTCTACGCTTGGACAATGATGGTTGCCGTGGGGGGCCAAGACTTTGCAAATTCCCCAAGTTTCACCATGGCTGCGTTCCTCTTTGGTTTGTTGGTGTGACCTAAATAAAGGTTTTTTTGATTTGAAATAATCATTGACTATTGTGTTTTACTTTGCTACAATGACAGTTTTTCTTTGAGTAGGCTGGTACATTTCACTAATCCTAAAGTAGAATTAACAAGGGGCAACAACAACAAACAACCTCCTAGTAAATTTAAGCAAGAAATACAAATGTAAATAATGTGTTTTTGGTAATTTGAGACACACAACCCCCCTCCAAAAAAAAAAAAAAAAAACATTCAAATATGTATTCCCCAAAAAAAAAAAAAAAAAAGACAAAACATGGTAAAAAAAATAACAAAGATTCTTTTCCGTTCAGAGTAAAAATAAACATGTAGTGTATAAATGCTGCAAAGTAATAAAGAAGTAAGTTTGTGAGAAGTGCGGGTGAATAGGAGCAGCTAAAACATGTCATTCTTGTTGCATTGTAAAGAAAAAGAGAATGCGCTGCATTAAAGACATTTTAACATTGCAGCGTGACGAATGTGCTGTGTCGATTAGGAAAGGTAGTTTTACCTGACCGAGCGCTTCCGTCACAGAATTTCTTCTGAGCATGCGTAGCACTTTGTCCGTCGGACAAGCGTACACACGCTCGGATTTGGTGTGATCGGACCGGGTTGACGGCAAATCTTTCCAGCAGGAGATAAGACTTTGTCCGACGGACAAACCGACGAACACTGTCCGATGGTGCATACACACGGTCTGATTTTTCAACAACCTTGTCCGATCGGACCAAATTGATGAAAAAGTCAGACCGTGTGTATGGGGCTTAAGAGTACAAGTAAAAATGCTTCTGCTGTAAACTAAGTATGAATTGCTTCATAGTGCTGGTTCAGCCATAGCACCCAACAGTGAAAATTTCCAAATTGGGCCCAATTAGCCAGTTTCCCTCCCCTGTGTCATGTGACTCGTTAGTGTTACAAGGTCTCAGGTGTGAATGGGGAGCAGGTGTGTTAAATTTGTTGCTCTATATAAAGATGGCCTAGTCTATAAGAAGATTGCCAAGACCCTGAAACTGAGCTGCAGCATGGTGGCCAAGACCATGCAGCGATTTAACAAGGCAGGTTCCACTCAGGAACTTCAACAGGCATCGCGATGGTCGACCAAAGAAGAGTGCACATGCTCAGCATCATATCCAAAGGTTGTCTTTGGGAAATAGACATATGAGTGCTGCCTGCATTGCTGCAGAGGTTGAAGGGGTGAGGGGGTCAGCCTGTCAGTGCTCAGACTATACGCCGCACACTGCATCAAATTGGTCTGCATGGCTGTCATCCCAGAAGGAATCCCCTTCTAAAGATCATGCACAAGGAAGCCCAGAAACTGTTTGCTGAAGACAAGCAGACTAAGGACATGGATTACTGGGACCATGTCATGTGGTCTGATGAGACCAAGATAAACGTATTTGGTTTAGATGGTGTCAAGCGTGTGTGGCGGAAACCAGGTAAGAAGCACTGGGAGCTATAGTTCATTGAGGGAACCATGATTGGTACAGGGGATAGTCTGCCCCTGAGGATACTTTGAGTGACAATAGGCAACAAAAATGGGAGGAAGTAACAAAGGAAAAATAGGAAACTTCAATAACAAGAAGCCAAAGAAAAATAAAATAAAAATAAATAAAAAAGTCAACCGTGTGCCAAGCAGCCGAACGAGCAGCCTTGTGAAGGGATGCTGTACACTCACTTTGTTATTCTATGGGGGAAAAAGTTCAAGTGGCCTGGTCAGAGCCATATAGCAGACCGGGACAAGAAAGCTTTTCCTGATGGAACCACGTGTCAGAAACAGTGTCATTGCTTGGATCGCCTGCTGGTGTCACTGTTCCTTTCGGCATCAAAGGGTGCAGTTCTGGTGGCCACCTGCGGGGGTCTCCCAGCAGATGGACATGCTAGTGATCAAGCTACACCTGATGTGGAACTGCTGGGAGTATATAAGCCCGTCCTTCACTGAGGCTCAGCGCTTCAGAATTCCTTCCTGCATGCCTTGTCCTTGCCTGACCTGATCCTTTGCCTGAAACCTGTTCCTGATCCGCTTCCTGCCCTGTCCTGGACTCTGTTTCCTTACCTGGTTCCTGAGACTCGTCCCCTGATTCCTGCCTTGGCTTCCCTTGCTTCTGCTTCCTCCACCTGGCCCTTCTGTTCCCTTTGTTCTCTTATCCCTGCCTTGTTATTTATGTGTTCCACTTCCTTGTGTGTGTTTATAGTTAGTTAGTTAGATTAGGGTTTTGGGGTTGCTGTGTGTTATTTGCTTTTTGCTTGTTCATGGTTTGCTGTGTTTGGTTTTCACGTGTGTCTTTATCCTTTAATAAATATATATTTTTTCACTTACCTTTGAGCCTGATTCCTTTAGTGCAGCCCATTGATCTGTTCACTTTTGCTGGATGCCTGTGTTTAGGCATCTCTCATGACAGAATTCTGAAGCCATACAAACGGATCGGCTGCACTTGGGAATTGGGTCTGGACACTTGCTATTGCCAGGAAAAATGCATCTGGAAGATATTTTGTACCTCTCGCTGTTCTGTCTCAAGGACATTCAGCTAAACCATTCTTATCCCATAAACATGATACCATATTTCTTCGATCGCAGTTTATTGGAACAAGCTAGGTGAAACTACAAATAACAAGAATAAACCTTGATAAGTACAATATCCCATAAATTTAGCATACATTTCAAAGACAAATATACACAGTACAATATGAGACAGTAAAACTTACTTTTTTAAGTTCAATAAGGGATTGATGGTAAGAGATTGAAACAAGACCTCTTGCAGTCTGAAAAGCATGATGAATGTGTCTCTTCCTGTGAGACTTTACCCAGAATACTTTGCTTTCCAAGTACTTCCTAGGTTATAAACTTTATTAATAAACTATACACACAGAAGCAATACCAAAAAAGGACGCTAGATGGCGCCTAAGCTCTGCAAATGATTCCTATAAAAGGTAACAACATTAAATGTCATTTACAACAACACAAATGCAGATAATCAGAATATATCCATCTGATGGACAGAACACTCCCCGCCTGACGTCAAGTGACGTCACTAACAGAGTCCTCCGTAGAAAGTAACAGAACAAGCTCAGTCACTGGTCTCAAGAACACTTTGGCCTCATTCTGTTGAAAGGTCTTGACCTCGACCTTACGGACAAGATTATCTTTGCTTGGCAGTACTTTGGTGACTAGACCTAAAGGCCACATGTTCCTTAGTGTCTGGCAATCTCTCATGAGCACAACATCACCAAGTTTAAGGTTAGGTTTTTCTGAGTGCCACTTCCTCCTTAGTTGAAGAGTAGATGTGTATTGCTCCCTCCACCGACTCCAGAAGGTATTGGCAAGAGTTTGAACTTGCCTCCATTGACGTTTGTAAAGGTCCTTCTCACAAAACTCTCCAGCTGGAGTACCTACAGGACCAGTCTTTTGCGTGAGCAACATGGTAGGTGTGAGAACCATTGGATCTTCAGAGTCACTTGAAATTGAAGTTAAGGGTCTGGCGTTAATGATGGCTGTAACCTCTGCCATAAATGTCACTAAACACTCGTGAGTAAGCCTTGCAGTTCCTACTTGTAGGAAGATAGAGTCAAGAATTCTGCGGGCTATGCCTATCATTCTCTCCCACACACCTCCCATGTGAGAAGAGTGAGGTGGATTGAAGATCCACGTGCAGTCTTGCTTACTCAAATACCTTTTTACACTGGGGATGTCCAAGTTGGAAGGAATTTGCAGTTCTTTTACTGCTCCTACAAAGTTGGATCCTCTGTCAGAGCGAATGAGTTTCACTGGGCCTCGGATTGCAATGAAACGTCTAAGAGCATTAATGAAACTTGAAGTGTCCATTGACTCAATCACTTCAATGTGAACAGCTCGTATGGACATGCAAACGAATATGACTGCCCAGCGTTTACTGTTTGAGTGTCCCCCTTTTGTGTACCGGGTGGCAACAGACCAGGGACCAAAGACATCAAGTCCAACATTAGTGAAAGGCGGATCCATGCTAAGTCTGTCAGAAGGTAGATTGGCCATCTTTTGTGTCTGTAACATTCCTCGAAGCTTTCGACAGATAACACACTTGAAGAGGAACTTACTCACACATCTTTTGGCTCCGACTATCCAAAGTCCAGCAGCTCTTAGAGCTCCTTCAGTAAACAGTCGGCCCTGGTGTTTAGTTTGGTCATGGTAGTGTTGAATGAGTAAATAGGCAATATGATGGTGACCAGGGATCACTAAAGGATGTTTCTCTAAGAACTCTAACTTGCCTTCTTTTAAACGGCCTCCTACTCTCAACATGCCATTTTCATCAAGGATTGGATCAAGTTTCTTTAAAACACTGTCTTTAGGGATAGGTTTGTGATTGACAATACAATCAATCTCTTTGGCAAAGACTTCTCTCTGTACAACAGATATTAACCAGTTTTTAGACTGTTCTAGGTCAGTTGCTGAGTAGACTTTCCTACAGTGGTGCCAACTCCTGCAACCGTCATGAGTTGGTGGTTGTTTTTTGTAAGACTGAGCTATGTGGATTAAGCAAGTGATAGCTCTAACTAGTGACCTCCAGGTGGAGAACCTGCTGAAACGGTGGGTTTTAAACTGGTTGAGAGATGTTGTTGTGACTGCAGTAGAAACCTGAGGGCGGATTTCCTGATCCTTTTCTGCATCTATCAAGTCAAATGTGGCGAGATCATCATTGTTACAGTCAGGATTGCGTAGAAAGGTGGGACCTGTGAACCACGAAGTACTGTCAAGGCGACTGGCCGCTACAGATCTGGTCGCTAGGTCTGCGGGATTATAGTCTGTAGGCACAAAATGCCATTGCTCTGGGCGGGTGGATCTCCTTATTCTCAACACTCTGTTATTGACATAGACATAGAAACGCCTAGTTTCATTATGGATGTAACCCAGAACTACTTTACTGTCTGTGTAGAACTCGGCTTCCTGGATTTCTAGGTTTGTCTCTGTTGCTATTTGTTCCGCTAGCTCTGTAGCCAATACTGCAGCACAAAGTTCCAGCCTGGGTATGGTGTGTTCAGGCAGTGGTGCAAGTTTTGCTTTTCCCATTACAAACCCTATGTGGCTTTGTCCTTTAGTGTCTATGGTTTTCAGGTAAGCTACAGCAGCAATTGCTTTAACAGAAGCATCCGCAAACACACAAAGTCTTTGCATCTGAACATCTGCAGATGACAGAGGTGCATATGGGCGTGGAATTTTAAGATTGGATAGCGCTGTTAGTGAGTTCTTCCACTCTAGCCATAGGTTCTTCCTGTCGGTGGGGAGAGGGTGGTCCCAATCTAGCGACTCACAGGTTAAGTCTCTGAGTAGTGCCTTACCCTGGATGGTGACAGGTGCTGCAAAGCCTAAAGGATCGTATAGGCTGTTTATGGTAGACAGGACACCTCTACGGGTAAAGGGTTTTTCTTCTGTGTTTACTTGGAAAGTGAAGGTGTCAGATCTTAAGTCCCAAAGCAAACCAAGGCTGCGTTGCATGGGAAGTGAGTCTGTGCCTAGATCTAAGTCCTTTAACTCGTTGGAATGGTCTTGGACAGGAAAGGCTTCTAAAACTTCTCTACTGTTGGAAGCAATCTTGTGGAGCCTTAAGTTGGAACACGCAAGCATTGCCTGAGTTCTTTTGAGGAGACTGATTGCGGCTTCATTTGTGGGTAGTGATTTCAAGCAATCGTCTACATAGAAATCCTTGTCCACAAATTGTCTGACGTCTGACCCATACTCTGACTCTCCCACTCTAGCAGAGTGTCTGAGGCCATATATAGCAACTGCAGGGGAAGGGCTGTTGCCAAATATGTGCACCTTCATGCGATATTCTGTGATGTCTCCAGAGGGGTCGTTGTCCCTGAACCAGAGAAACCTCAGAAAGTTTCGGTGTTCTTCCTTAACAAGAAAGCAATAGAACATTTGTTGTATGTCTGCCATGAATGCGACTGAATCCTTGCGGAAGCGGAGAAGTACTCCCAATAGTCTGTTGTTGAGGTCAGGGCCAGAAAGAAGGACATCATTTAGAGAGACACCTTCATGCTTGGCGCTGGAATCAAACACCACTCTAATCTGCCCTGGCTTCTTAGGGTGATAGACGCCAAATATGGGTAAGTACCAACATTCTTCTGAGTCTTTGAGGTCTGGAGCTACCTCAGCATGGCCATTTTGGAATATTTTGCCCATGAAGGAAAAGAAATGTTCTCTCATCTCTGGTTTCCTTTGCAGATTGTGTCTTAAGGAAGTGAGGCGTTTATATGCTAGTTCCCTGTTGTTAGGCAAACGTTGTCTCTGTGGCCTAAAGGGAAGAGGTGCTACCCAGTTATTAGTCACGTCTTTCTCCATACTGCTTTCCATAACCTCTAGGAAGATCCTATCCTCAATGGACATTGCTACCTGGTTGTCTTCCTTTGTTCTCCTAAACACTGAGTGTCCTAAGTCGCTTTGGTCATCGTCATAGGCATTGCTGTCACAGAGGGAACTTAGGAAAGGAAGAGGTACAGGGTTGTTGTGCGGTAGCTCCTTTATGAGGATGCGATTTTGACAGGGTTGGAACAGAGAAGGACGACCATTCTCGAGGGTACTAGTGAGCAGATTATTAACAGATGCCGGTTTGTGTGCACCTCCCAGGCAAACATCACCTATAATGACCCACCCAAGATCCAGTTTTTGGGCATATGGCGCACTTTTAGGACCGTTGATCAGTTTCCTTACTTTGTGGACTTGCAAGATATCCCTCCCTAGGAGTAAGATTATCTGAGCCTGATCATCAAGTTCTGGTATGAGATGTGCTATGTGCTTCAAGTGAGTCTGGTGAGCTGCTGTGTCTGGTGTGGGAATCTCCGATCTGTTGTCTGGCATCTGGTTGCACTCTATTATGGTCGGTAAGGGTAGGCATGTCTTACCATCCATAGATTCAATTTGTAGGCCGTCAGCTCTTCTCCCCGCCGTTTCCACTGTACCTGCACAAGTCCTAAGGGAGTAGGGGCTGCTGGGGCCTTTAAGGTTTAGAATGTCAAAAAACACAGGTCTGGCTAGTGACTTATTACTCTGATCATCCAAAATGACGTAGAGCTTGACTGCTTTGTCTCTGCGTCCCTTTGGGTAAACTTTCACTAGACAGATTTTAGAGCAAGATCTGCCACCTGTACTTCCTTTGCAGACTTCAGTGCACTGTGAAGTGATTGCTGTGGTATCTGTACTAGAGTCTTTGGTCTCCCTGCCTTGCTCCTTGTCACCATGGACAGGTGGGAAGGTTCTTGGAGTAGGCTTTGGGTGTAAAGCTGTGTGGTGCTCTGTGCTGTCACACTCTGTGCATTTGACACTGACCTTACAGTCCTTGGCGAAGTGTGTAGACGAAGAGCAGCACTTGTAACAGATGTTGTTCTCTTTGAGGAAGGCTTTGCGTTCCTGGATGGTCTTTGTCCTGAAGGCTCTGCATTTCAGAAGAGGATGTGGCATCTTATGTAGAGGGCAGAACTTCGTAGGGTCATTGACTTGATCCTCTGGCTGAAACTCTGCAAATCTGTGAGAAGAAATGTTAGTTTTGTGCACTGCTACTGGAGCCCTGAGTTGCTTAGGGCCAGCAGAAGTGATGTAAGACACTGGAAAAATGAAGCTGGGGTCATCTTTCGTTCCTGCTTGTCTGTCTACAAAGTCCACAAACTCACTAAATGGTGGAAAGGGCACATTGTGTTTCCGTTTGTAGTTACAGCCATGAGCAATCCATCTTTCGTGTAACTCATAAGGAAGTT
This sequence comes from Lithobates sylvaticus, assembly GCA_028564925.1. Taxonomy (NCBI): domain Eukaryota; kingdom Metazoa; phylum Chordata; class Amphibia; order Anura; family Ranidae; genus Lithobates; species Lithobates sylvaticus. The sequence continues at coordinate 437,204,272 of CM053029.1, forward strand.
TTTGAGCTAAGGAGTTAATACCTCTAGCAGAGTCAAGATAAGAAAGGCCAGGTAAGTCACCTTCCGCTTTAGCAACTTGTAACTCCATACATAGGTCACTGAATTCTCTGAGTCTTTGGTAACCTCTGCTAGGTATTTTTGGAAAGTCTTCTATCCTTTTAAAAAGTGTACTCTCTATAGCCTCTGGTGAGCCATAACATCTATCCAGTCTGTTCCAGATGTTTGTAAGGCCTATCTCAGGGTGGTTTATATTAATGTCTCTGATCCTTTTGGCGTGTTCAGCAGAATCATTGCCAAGCCACTTTACAAGGAGTTCTATTTGTTGTCTGCAAGATAGATCTAGACCTTGGATAACACTCTGGAAAGAGGATCGCCACGCCCTGTAATGTTGAGGGCGATCACTAAATTTGGCAAGTCCTTGGGTAACTAACTCGCGTTTGGCCAGGAACTTGGCAAAGTCTACAGTAGCCTGATTGGCATTGGGGTAGGCTGCTGGTGTATTGTGGTGCGGTGTAAAGGCATACCTGATAGAAGTCTCTTCTTTAGGCTCTCTGGGCTCAAACTTGCATGCGGTTGGCAGTTCGTACCGGCTCGTTGCATACACCTTTGGAGTGAAGACAGGTGTTTGATGTTTGTATGAAGGTTGAGTACCTTGTGGAGTAGAAGGTTTGGTTGGGACTGGAACGTCTGGAACACTGTCAGATTTTTCTTGCCTGTAGCACTGGGGTCTAAGGTCGTCTTGTTGCTGCTTGATTTGGTGTGACTCTCTGACATCATGTTTAATTTCTTGTTGTGGGATGCTGCTTGGGTCACAGTGCTGGTAGACATAATCTGACGTGCGTTGCAAGGAATCTTGGTGTTCTTTCTCTAGGCCTGGTATGCTGCTACCTGCTCTTGGCTCATCGTAGACGGCTGCTTCTAGAGCTTCTGCTTCTGCAATGGCGGCGGCAGCATCTCGCTCCACTGCCAGCTTCTCCATGTTAGCTTCTAAGATAGCTTGCTGCAGTTTCAGAGATGCCTCTTGCTGAGCTCTTTCGTCTTCCAGGCGTATTCTTTCCATCTCTCTCTCTTGTTCCTGTCTCACCCTTTCTTGCTCTCTCTCTTGTTCCATGCGTACTCTTTCTTGCTCTCTCTCTTGTTCCTGTCTCACCCTTTCTGCTTCAAGGTGGGCCTTTTCTTTTTTCATCTGCAGCTCTTGGTCTGCGAATGCGGCCCTGGCTCTTGCTGCTTCAGCTTTTGAACGGGCGATAGCTGCTGCATTTGCGACAAATGACCTAGATGAGCTTGCTTTTGATCGTGTTTTGTAAGAAGATGTTCTACTGTGAGACATGGCTGCGGGGAAGAAGCTGTCTTGCTGTATAGAGACCGTTCTAGTGTCGGTACTGCTTGACAGAGCGTGTCTCTGTGTAGCGTGGCTGCTTGCTTTGCCTCCCACAGGCCTGCTTCTTTAAGGCTTCTGACTGTATGGTGCTGTGTAGCCCCAGGCTGTACAGACTTCCGAAGTCAGCTTATCTTCCCTTCAGAGGTCAGCTTAAAAATTTCACTGTTCTGTCTCAAGGACATTCAGCTAAACCATTCTTATCCCATAAACATGATACCATATTTCTTCGATCGCAGTTTATTGGAACAAGCTAGGTGAAACTACAAATAACAAGAATAAACCTTGATAAGTACAATATCCCATAAATTTAGCATACATTTCAAAGACAAATATACACAGTACAATATGAGACAGTAAAACTTACTTTTTTAAGTTCAATAAGGGATTGATGGTAAGAGATTGAAACAAGACCTCTTGCAGTCTGAAAAGCATGATGAATGTGTCTCTTCCTGTGAGACTTTACCCAGAATACTTTGCTTTCCAAGTACTTCCTAGGTTATAAACTTTATTAATAAACTATACACACAGAAGCAATACCAAAAAAGGACGCTAGATGGCGCCTAAGCTCTGCAAATGATTCCTATAAAAGGTAACAACATTAAATGTCATTTACAACAACACAAATGCAGATAATCAGAATATATCCATCTGATGGACAGAACACTCGCTCCTGGCAACAGATGAGAGAGATTTTTGTTATCAGACTTTGGGTGGCTATACTAGGGAGCAACTACTGGAGTGCATCCGTATAGCCCATGTTTTCGTTGATCAGGGCAGTTTTCTTTTTGAGGACGTGCAGCCTCTGATCAAGATTTGTACAGAGCTGGCCCTGCCCTGTATTCCTGAGGGCCATGATGATTTCACTCCCCCTTTTAATATGAATCAGGTTGTATCCCTAGTATGGCTTTTTGAAGATGATCCTGCCGACTTTTGTGAGCACTACTCTGGCTGTTCCCCACAGGTGATTGCTGAGTGCATTGTGTCTGCTCAGTCTTTTGTTAGACAGGGAAACTTAAAACCACACTTTGTACAACCCATACTTTCAGCATGGTCTGACATGATGCAATTAGCCCCAGCCAAACAAACCACTTCTGCCATCAGATACCAGCCTACCCGAATGTATGTTTCCCCATCACCCATACCAAACCCAGTTGCACCCAGTATACACTGCTCCCAACCAAATACTCATATCCAGTCTCTACTCCCTGTACCTATCCTGTATTTAACCCACCTGCCTCTTCTCAGCTGCCTACAAATCCACAAGAACTCCCCCCAGCTACTGTTACCTCTTCTCTACCATATCCCAATCCTCCTTTCCTGTCTGCTGCACCCCCCACCTACAGAGCTTCAGTGACCAAGTCAAAGAAAAAACTAAAGTTTTTCCCAACCAAAACGATCCTGCCAGTAATCCAATCTGCCTCCACACCCACTAATCTGTCCCAGCCTGAAGTACCAGAGTTCCAGCCGGAGGTGCCAGCAACCCAGCCTGAAGAGCCAGTGCCAGCCCTCCAGCCTGACGTCCCAGCCTTTCAGGCTGATGTCCCGTTGCCGGCCTTCCAGCCTGATGTCCCAGCCTTCCAGTCTGATGTCCTGGTGCCGGCCATCCAGCCTGATGTTCCAGCCTTCCAGTCAGATGTCCTGGTGCCAGCCTTCCAGCCTGATGTTCCAGCCCTCAAGCCCGAAGTCCCAGCCTTTCAGTCTGATGTCCTGGTGCCGGCCTTCCAGCTTGATGTTCCAGCTTTCAAGCCTGACGTACCAGCCTTCCAGTCTGATGTCCTGGTGCCGGCCTTCCAGCCTGATGTTCCAGCCTTCCAGCCTGACGTCTCAGCTTTCCAGTCTGATGTCCTGGTGCCAGCCTTCCAGCCTGATGTCCTAGCCCTCCAGCCTGATGTCCCAGCCTTCCAGTCTGATGACCCGCCGCCAGCTTCCCAGTTTGATGACCCGCCGCCAGTTTTCCAGTCTGATGACCCACCGCCAGCTTTCCAGTCTGATGACACGACGCCAGCTTTCCAGTCTGATGACCCGCCCCCAGCTTTCCAGTCTGATGACCCGCCGCCAGCTTTCCAGTCTGATGACCCGCTGCCCGCCTTCCAGTCTGATGACAGGCTGCCTGCCTTCCAGTCTGATGACCCGCTGCCTGCCTTCCAGTCTGATGACCCGCTGCCTCCCTTCCAGTCTGATGACCCGCTGCTAGCTTTCCAGTCTGATGACCCGCCGCCAGCTTTCCAGTCTGATGACACGACGCCAGCTTTCCAGTCTGATGACCCGCCCCCAGCTTTCCAGTCTGATGACCTGCCGCCAGCTTTCCAGTCTGATGACCCGCCGCCAGCTTTCCAGTCTGATGACCCGCTGCCCGCCTTCCAGTCTGATGACAGGCTGCCTGCCTTCCAGTCTGATGACCCGCTGCCTGCCTTCCAGTCTGATGACCCGCTGCCTCCCTTCCAGTCTGATGACCCGCTGCTAGCTTTCCAGTCTGATGACCCGCTGCCAGCTTTCCAGTCTGATGACCTGCTGCCAGCTTTCCAGTCTGATGACCCGCTGCCAGCTTTCCAGTCTGATGACCTGCTGCCAGCTTTCCAGTCTGATGACCCGCTGCCTGCCTTCCAGTCTGATGACCCGCTGCCTGCCTTCCAGTCTGATGACCCGCTGCCAGCTTTCCAGTCTGATGACCAGCTGCCAGCTTTCCAGTCTGATGACCCGCTGCCAGCTTTCCAGTCTGATGACCCGCTGCCTGCCTTCCAGTCTGATGACCCGCTGCCTGCCTTCCAGTCTGATGACCCGCTGACAGCTCCCCAGTCTGATGACCCGCTGCCAGCTCCCCAGTCTGATGACCCGCTGCCAGCTCCCCAGTCTGATGACCTGCTGCCTGCCTTCCATTCTGATGACCCACGGCCAGCTTCCCAGCCTGATGTGTTCCTGTCTGCTCGAAGGAAGCAGGAGGCAGCACTGACATAGATGCAAGAGTGAGGATGTTCGTTTCAGTCTCAGTCACAGTCTGTCTTGGGCTCTCAGGATTAGTATCCAACATTTGTAGCTGGATTAAGTGGGCTTCAACTTCCTCTATCAAATGGAAATGGGCAAGGATGTTCCTTCTCTACTCTAATAGCACATATGTACAAGCATAAGCTGGATCCATCTTCATGTCTAGCACAAACACCATTCGACAGCTGCAGCAAGGTCCATGTCAACTTCTTGCAGCTCATTATAATTATAGGGTACAGTTTGAGTGCAGTATGGATTGGTTACACTTGATGTTCTGCTCTATGTGACTCAGTCTCTACTAGCGGTATCAGCAGGGGGGTCCCCGAAAGCCTCCAGTGATCAGTGGTGTAAAGCAGAGGATGACTGGATGATCCATTCTCACTGCAGATGCGGTGCAAGCACTGTGATGTGGCCAATGCTGCACTGCCCCCAGGTGTCCTCACTATCAGTCACTGGCTCAGATATCCACTGGTATGGTCTGCTGCTGGCAGGCGAATATTCAAATAGAGGTTCTTTCTCTCTTAAGCCCTCTGTGCCAAAAGGAAGAACATTCCAGGGCAATTTAAAAAAAAACTCCTCATTCCATTGCTCCTACTACACAGTGCTTATTGTGATCTGTAGTGTAACCATTATAGTGTAGACATTATATGGCTGTCCTTTCAAACTACAACTCTCAGGATTCTCAGTGCCCTGCATAAAAGTCTATGGGCTTTCTCAGCCTTAGCTCTCCCCATGCTGCCCGGGGGAGGATGGTGCAGCATAACATCAGTATCTCAGTAGAGGGAGAGAAAAATAAAGGGCAATATCTCCATCTCCATATTGCTGGAACCTAGCACCTGGCTACACAAAGCTTCTCACATGATCTGCTACAAGAGCATGAAGCAACATCCACTCGCTCCTACAGAGACCATTCACATACTGCAATAAATCTGTAGATCACAAGCACAAATAAAAATAGTGCATCAAAAAATTGTCTGAATAGCTTTTCTATATTTTTCGATGTTTCTGCATAGAAGCAAGGGTCCTTCTCCTTTCTACTTTCTAAAAAAAACAAAGACTTTCGACCTTCTGTTTTAATGTGCCTGGAATTTATTCAGCTAATTATTAAAGAAAACTCATTTGGCCTTTAATAAATTGATTTGTATGAGCCAAGATTCAAACCAAATAAACTGGATTTTCTAGATGAGGATGAACCAGTGGTTCTTTTGACCCAATCTTTAATAGGAAAGAAAAATGGAACAATAAAAAAAAAAAAAAAACAGCAAGTATATTTAATTTAATGTTGGGAACGTGTAATAGATAATTTTGATAAAATATATTGGTTATGTTAAGTGCCCTGGGTTTATTAAATGATAGAGCTGTAGAACCAGGTAATCAAATATTTGACTTCCCAGTGGTAAGCTATTTGGGATACTTTTTAAGTGATGCACAGAAGCTCATGACTAGTAATTTGCATCTGATTCGTCTTTCTTACAGTAACGATCTACAAAAGTGATGAGAGTACTCCAGAGTGCATGTGCCAATAGATATTTACTCACTTTAATTATCCTCTAGTTCTTTACTGTTTCATTTATCTAGTGCAGTGCAGTTCATGACTGTAGAAAGCTGTGGTCTTGTTGTGTAACATATATTCAGATTTTTTTTACCCAGCTTTTTTGTGGCTGTAATTAAATATTTGTATTGCTGTTTTTTTTAAAGCGGAGTTCCACCCGATTTCTAAACAATATCTGCCGAATATTATTTTTCTCTTTTAAATATCAATCGGACATTTTTTTAGATCTACCTTTGTTTTCCTTAATATATTGGCCATTTTCGGGTTCTGTTGATTGCGGATATAGGCAGGGTTGCTGTGGCTATGTCGACACTTCCTTTTGTGCCGCACTCCTTTTTTCTTGTTCCCAGGAGTCTGTGCGGAGGCCTGGCGCAAGTTATCGCGCGATTTAGAACCCTGAAGTGACGTCATTACGACAGTTGCAATCACAACGGTGCGGGACTTCCGATGACGCCGCCCGTTGTGATGGCAACCAAAGCTGTTGACGGCGCTCCTATATAAACATTACTGCGCATGCGCAAGATCTAAGATGAAATTCTAATTCTGGGAGATGCTTGTCATATAATCCAGGAAGAGAATGCCTGTGGGCTTCACATGCCCACAGGCAAGATGACAACTATGGAGATCGTTTTTATAAAGCGTTATTTGATTGAGAAAAAACAATGGGAAAACTTAAAAAAACAGGACATGTAAGTAACAAATTTAAACCCTAATTTGTTTATAAATGTCACAAAAAAAAAAAAAAACGTCGGAGGCAGTGGAGCCCCGCTTTAATGTAATTTAAATGTCCAGTTCTCTCATAATTCCCCATGTCTTTAATTGCAGTTATCGTCTACAGAGTAGGTTTGTACTGTAAAGTGTTCTGTAATTTGAACTTGTTTATGAACAGTGAAATTATAGTTTACAACCAGCACATTGGTTATACGTACGTATATACAGTATCTCACAAAAGTGAGTACACCCCTCACATTTTTGTAAATATTTTATTCTAGCTTTTCATGTGACAACACTGAAGAAATGACACTTTGCTACAATGTAAAGTAGTGAGTGTACAGCTTGTATAACAGTGTAAATTAGCTGTCCCTGCAAAATAACTCAACACACAGCCATTTATGTCCAAACTGCTGGCAACAAAAATGAGTAGACCCCTAAGTGAAAATGTCAAAATTGGGCCCAATTAGCCATTTTCCCTCCCCAGTGTCATGTGGCTCATTAGTGTTACAAGGTTTCAAGTGTTAAAGGGGAGCAGGTGTGTTGAATTTGATGTTATCGCTCTCACTCTCTCATACTGGTCACTGGAAGTTCAGCATGGCACCTCTTGGAACAAACTCTCTGAGAATCTGAAAAAAAAATTGTTGCTCTACATAAAGATGACCTAGTGTCAGGGCTGGGCTCAGCCCTTCCTTCTCTGAGCTGGCCGCTCAGCTGTCGGCTAATTGCCAGCTCCCATCTCTCTCAGTTACTCAGCTGTTGATGATCCTGCTTGTCAGTCCTGCCTACTTAAGCTGTCCAGTCCAGAGGGGCTCTGCCTTCGCCTCAGTCACATCACACGAAACTATCTCCTGCATTCCTGTTTAAAGACTGGCTTTGCTGACATCCCTTCTGGCTCCAGATCCTGCTTGCTGTTCCAATACTTTGATACCTGACTTCTGGCTTGGCTGACTATCTGTTCCGGTTACTGAAATATGGCTAGGTTGAAGGGGTGGGGGTCAGCCTGTCAATTCTTAGACCATACGCTGCACTCTGCATCAAATTGGTCTGCATGGCTTTCGTTACAGAAGGAAGCCTCTTCTAAAGATGGTGCACAAGAAAGCCCGCAAACAGTATGCTGAAGACAAGCAGACTAAGGACATGGATTACTGGAACCATGTCCTGTGGTCTGATGAGACCAAGATAAACGCATTTGGTTCAGATGGTGTCAAGCGTGTGTGGCGGCAACCAGGTGAGGAGTACAAAGACAAGTGTGTCTTGCCTAAAATCAAGCATGGTGGTGGGAGTGTCATAGTCTGGGGCTGCATGAGTGCTGCCCGCACTGTGGAGCTACATTTCATTGAGGGAACCATGAATGCCAACATGTACTGTGACATACTGAAGCCGAGCATGATCCCCTCCCTTCAGAGACTGGGCCGCAGGGCAGTATTCCAAACACACTTCCAAGATGACCCCTGCTTTGCTAAAGAAGCTGAGGGTAAAGGTGATGGACTGGCCAAGCATGTCTCCAGACCTAAACCCTATTGAGTACCTGTGGGGCATCCTCAAACGGAAGGTGGAGGAGCGCAAGGTCTCTAACATTCACCAGCTCTGTGATGTCATCATGGAGGAGTGGAAGAGGACTCCAGTGGCAACCTGTGAAGCTCTGGTGAACTGCATGCCCAAGAGGGTTAAGGCAGTGCTGGAAAATAATGGTGGCCACACAAAATATTGACACTTTGGGCCCAAGTTGGACATTTTCACTTAGGGGTGTACTCACTTTTGTTGCCAGTGGTTTAGACAATAATGGCTGTGTGTTGAGTTATCTTGAGGGGACAGCAAATTTACACTGTTGTACAAGCTGTACACCCACTACTTTACATTGTAGCAAAGTGTAATTTCTTCAGTGTTGTCACATGAAAAGATATTACAAATATTTACAAAAATGTGAGGGGTGTACTCATTTTTGTGAGATACTGTATATACAGTATTCAGTTTTTTCTACCCAGCTATTTTTGTGGCTGTAATTAAACATTTGTATTGCTCTTTCTTAAAAACGTAATTTAAATATCCAGTTCTCTCATCAAGCCCTGTGTCTATAACTGCAGTTATGTTATTACAGAGTTGTTTTATAATGTACTGTGTTCTGTAATTTGAGCTGTTTTATGAACAGTGAAATTATAGTTTACAACCAACACATTGTTCTCCTTGTCGTGGACAGTATGAATGCTTTGCTGCAGGCTTGGTCAAATCTATGGTGTAAACAGAAAAGTCAGTGCTACTACCCATAAAACATATAGATAGCAGAGCTCCCGGGTGCTCGATCCACAGTCGCTGGCTGAGTAAAGTAATGTAGGTAAAAAGATTGGTTGTTGCTCTTTAAAAAATCTTTGCTTTTAATGACAAGCCACAGTGAACAAACGCAAATGAAAACAGTTGACGCGTTTCAGCCTGTAAGACCTTATACCGCGTACACACGATCGGAAATTCCGCCAGAAAAAGTCCAATGAGAGCTTTTGGTTGGAAAATGTGACCGTGTGTATGCTCCATCGGACTTTTGCTGGCGGAATTCCAGCCAGCAAAAGATTGAGAGAAGGTTCTCAAATTCCAATCGTCTGTACCAATTCCGACAAGCAAAATTCCTACGCATGCTCGGAAGCATTGAACTTAATTTTCTCGGCTTGTCGTAGTGTTGTACGTCACCGCGTTCTTGGTGGTCGAAAATTCAGCAAACTTTTGTGTGACCGTGTGTATGCAAGCCAAGCTTGAGCAGAATTCCATCGGAAAAAACAACCAAGATTTTTCCGACAGAAAATCCGCTTGTGTGTATGCGGCATTAGTCATAGCCAAATCTATGCAAGCTCATAAAATATAGACCTACATGTATAGTTGCACAGAAGAAAATGTGTTGCTGTTGGAGTTCCTTTCTATTAAAGCGGAGTTCCACCCAAAAATGGAACTTCCGCTTTAAGCACTCCTCGCCCCCTTACATGCCCCATTTGGTATGTATTTTTTTTTGGGGGGGAGTGGGGGCTTCGTTAGAAGGGGGACTTCCTGTCCCACTTCCTCCTTCCACCCAGGGACTGCCAAGGCGACTCCTCCTTTCGCCTTAGGCGATCTCCTGGGACACATGACAGGTCCCAGGAGATCGCCTGTCCACTCCTGGAGCGCAGCGTGACTCGCGAATGCGCCGTGTGTGCCCGGCCGTGAAGCCGATAGCTGTCACGGCCGGGTGCCCAGAGTGGCAATGGACATGCCGGCAGAGAGGAGGGGGAGAGGATCGACGTTCCGTTCGGCCGCATCGCTGGACTGCGGAACAGGTAAGTGTCTATTTATTAAGAGTCAACAACTACACTTTTTGTAGCTGCTGACTTTTAATAAACATAAAAAGCCTGGAACTCCGCTTTAAGCTTCAACTGTCTAATGTCTATATCAATTTTAAGACACAAAATGTAGCACTCAATCAAGCCCTACCTTGCCTAAATATTTTTAAGGTTGCAATAGGGCTAACGGGCAGGCAGTCAAATTAATCTCTGTGCACAGCACCCTTGGATCTTTTTTTTTTTACTTTAAACATAATCTTTTATTGAACAAAAAAGTATATACATCCATAAAGCATTCGAGACAAATATCAAAAATATTATACAGTATCACAAATAGGTGTCTTACAATGACATCTCCTATGTTGTATGTGTAGCCATGCTTTGCTAATATATACAGTACAGTTGTGATAGTTACAAATGAGTCTGACTCCCTCTAGTGTCTGCTTAATGTTATTAAGACTTTTGTTCAGTTTCTGTGAAGCAGTGTTACAAAGCATTGTGGGAGATGTAGTTTAATGAGGAGATGACTCATGTGTTAACTTTTTTTCAAAACTACTAATCCCACAATGACCAGTCAGGGACCCACAAGGCCAATTTGCTGCGCAGCATGCTGGGAGCAGGAATAAAAGGAACATCGTGGCCATTTTTCCGGCCTCTTGGGACGCCATTCTGTGTGTGTGACCGGGAGACTGCGACCTGTCAGGCATGGAGCAGAATCGATCGGCCTCTGAGGTGTTTCATAGCAGCCAGCTGGGTCAGCGTGCGGAGGGACAGGAGAACTCAAGATTCCTGGAGGTTTCCTGCATTTCAGTCATCAGCCATCTGAAGGAGCATCTTTGATGGCACAAGCTTTGGATCAGACTGAGATATCCGGAAAGGAGCTTGGAGGGAGTTCTACATAATCTGGACCTATTGTGGTGAGCGGGCACTTACCCAGATCAATAGAGTGTACTGTTTGCTGGGCGAGCTGGTTGCAGATTGCTGGTGGGGCTTGTAGTTCCACGGAGTCATTATTACATTACTCTTAAGCCCCATACACACGGTCGGACTTTTTCATCAATTTGGTCCGATCGGACAAGGTTGTTGAAAAATCAGACCGTGTGTATGCACCATCGGACAGTGTTCGTCGGTTTGTCCGTCGGACAAAGTCTTATCTCCTGCTGGAATGATTTGCCGTCAACCCGGTCCGATCACACCAAATCCGAGCGTGTGTACGCTTGTCCGACGGACAAAGTGCTACGCATGCTCAGAAGAAATTCTGTGACGGAAGCGCTCGGTCAGGTAAAACTACCTTTCCTAATCGACACAGCACATTCGTCACGCTGCAATGTTAAAATGTCTTTAATGCAGCGCATTCTCTTTTTCTTTACAATGCAACAAGAATGACATGTTTTAGCTGCTCCTATTCACCCGCACTTCTCACAAACTTACTTCTTTATTACTTTGCAGCATTTATACACTACATGTTTATTTTTACTCTGAACGGAAAAGAATCTTTGTTATTTTTTTACCATGATTTGTCTTTTTTTTTTTTTTTTGGGGAATACATATTTGAATGTTTTTTTTTTTTTTTTTTTGGAGGGGGGTTGTGTGTCTCAAATTACCAAAAACACATTATTTACATTTGTATTTCTTGCTTAAATTTACTAGGAGGTTGTTTGTTGTTGTTGCCCCTTGTTAATTCTACTTTAGGATTAGTGAAATGTACCAGCCTACTCAAAGAAAAACTGTCATTGTAGCAAAGTAAAACACAATAGTCAATGATTATTTCAAATCAAAAAAACCTTTATTTAGGTCTCAGCAACAGACCAAAGAGGAACGCAGCCATGGTGAAACTTGGGGAATTTGCAAAGCCTTGGACACCCATGGCAACCATCATTTTACAGACTTAAACAATTGGGGGCATGAAGACTACCTATCTAAATAATAAGGGAGCGCAATCTGGTCCTGAAGTCCAAAACATCCGGAACTGCAGCAGATGCCATCTAGGTCCCCAGGCTCTGGTACTACGCGAGGCTCCATCTTCTCTCAGACCAGACTGAGTCCAGGTTGTCACTCTCTTGTCTTCCTTGTACGCTTCCTTCCACGCCATGGTGCTGGTGCTGGTGGGGTGGCAGAAGGAGGAGGAGGAGGCGGAGCAAGGTCACTCTCGCAAACATGTGTGAGGGGAGTCATCTCCCCAGCCATCCCCTCATTTAGTATTTTGAGGATGACCTCCTCACACATGCTGCGTTGCCCCGCCTCCATACCCGTAAATTTACTTGTAACCAAGGAGGCAAAGGCCTCCTCGTAGGTGGGTGTGGCATAGAGGGAGGCTGAGGCATCTTTTATCAGCTGGAGCGCTGACTCTCCCACCTCCCCCATGTTTTTCGCCCTTCTGTAGGGAAGGCGGAGGGGAGAGACTTGGGAGACAGTCAGGCTCCTACGCCTACCCCCCTCTTGGCTGCCACTACCCCCTGCCTCCTCCTGACTGCCACCTTCCACAGCCACCTCCTGGCTGAGGTCTTCCTGTGTATGAAAAAGGGACATAGTTTCAGTTATTTGTTCATCAAACACACACAATTCTCATCTAGTGACTGTTGCAAAATGTTTTCAAATACAAAACCATACAATTCTCAGCCCTGCAGTTTAGATTCTTCCCAAAAATGTCTCCCACACCACTGTCTGTTGATATGTCAATCACGTTAGGAAATAAGCAATTGGGGATCCTGAATTAACTGAACATCATTCATTATTCAACAAACTGGTTCCAAAACTACTATACCTGGAACAAGCTGGGCACCTGCACATATTCCTGACTGGAAGGCCCAGGTTGGTCCTCGGAAGCCTCATCAGGGGTGGCGTGCGTGGAAGGACGCGTGCAAGGAAGAGTCGAGAGTGACTTCCTGACAGTAGCCTGGTCTTTGAGAAAGTGGAGCCTGTCATAGTACCAGAGCGTGGGGACATGGACATCAGCTGCTGCAGCTCCAGATGCTTGTGACTTCAGGACCTTATTGCGCTCCCGGAAATAGGTAGTCTTCATGTTGTTGATCTTCACTTTTAAGTTTGCGACGGTTGCCATGGGCAGGGTAGGCTTTACAAATGCCACCAGTTTCAGCAGGGCTGCGTACCTCTTTGGTCTGTTGCTATAATCCCTGTGTTTTGCCTGCCATAAGAGGGGGAATTGCCGGTATTTATCAATGAAGTGTGGGAGAAAGCTCACGTTGTAGAAGGCATCCATCACCTCTGCAAGACACAACGCCACACAAAACAATATAAATAATGTCAGCCTAAACTCTCCTAATCTTCTCCCTAAAGAAGCCTCAAGTTCTAATCAGTCTAGGCTAGTTATGTACCAACGTCAAATTGTACCTTCGTTTGTAGCGATCGTCTCGTGCGTGAGCTTTCTCTCCCCTCGTCTCCCAGATCGTGGCTACGACACAGGCGTGTGACGTTTTATATACAGTGCGCATGCGTCAAACTCCGCCCGCCCCTGACGATCTTTCTCGTCTATTCCCCACCCCTTCTCTTTACGGCGCAGTGGGGAGAGCACATGGCGGGGACACAGCAGGTGCGCCCCAAATATCCCCCCAACGAGGAGGTGGACGAGGAAAGTCCGGAGGCAAAAACGTCCCGATCCCGGAGCCTGAAATTCAAGGCCTCCAATATGTCATTTGGAGAAATGTTGGAGATGGTGGACATATTAAAGAGGAGCGACTATGATGGGAAGTATGGGCCTTACCTCAACCCCAATGTCCGCAAGGCCAAGATCATGTCTAAAGTTGTGAGAAGGCTGTACAATCATTTTGGGGTACAACGATCCAAGGAGCAACTGAGGAAACGCTGGTCAGACCTGAAACTGAGGGAGGCCGATCAGTACAGAAAGATCAAGAGAATTCTTCTAAAAAGTAAGTAGTTGTGTTTTGTGTTTGATTTCTTGCTTGCATACTGCTCCATGTGGTTTGATTTTTACAAAGTTGTACATTCCAAAATGGCCACTTTCATGTTCGTCTGTGCATTCGATCGTACTCAGCCTCGATCTTTCTGCCACTGTCATGGTCGTGTGTGTGTCCATTCGATCGTACGCAACCTCGATCGTGCGGCCACTTATAATACGATGTTTGGTGTTTTTTTGGGGAAAGGAAGTTTGTTCTCACTAGAAATGTCATCAAGAATGTAAAGCCAATTTATTCAATGTAAAGGAGAGGTCACTCAGTAGCTGTTTACCCATCTGGACTCTAGAGCACTAGTGCTGGGACACCCAAACCCCCTTTTTATTATGCTTTTCCACACATGTGCTCCAGTGGATACTAGAGGGGGGTCTCCATCACACAAACTTCTACCAAAAAGCTAGTCAGTTTAGCACCTTTACAAAGTGACTTAATTCATGTAGTTGACATTTGTAACTGGCCAAACTAAAATAGTGTCCGTCACTTTCAAGCAATGTTTGTCATTTCCTATTTCTGCCCTCAATAGCTTGTGTTGCTAAATCTTCCTTTTGGACATTCTCATAGGGGAGCGAAAACTTGGGCCGTCTGAGGAAACCCCCAAACCAACACCTACCAAAAAAGGGGAAAGAGCAGAAGCAGAGGAGGAGGAGGAGGAGGAAGGAGAGATCATCGAACTTGGAGAAATTGTCACCACAACAGGTCAGTGTGGGAGAACACAGCTACTGGTAAGCTAATCCATGTATGGCTGCCTCATTTCCAACACCCCATTTTTGTTTGTTTGTGGTTTTTAGGTGACGTGGATGTTGTGGAAGAAAAATCGCACTTTACCACAGAGAGTGCCCACGTACTCATCGGAGAGATAATGGTCTGCAATAGAGATCTAGATGACATAAAGCAAAACATCAATGATGTTCAACAAAAATTGAAGAACATCATTGATATTTTAGGAAAAATATGAAAACGCACCAAGTAATTAACACACATTTGTGCCAGCTTCAGAACACATTTGCAACTTAAAAACTGTCTGAAATTTGGAACATGCACACATTGTGTCCACATGTGCTAGCTCCCACCATGGTGGATGAATGGCAACGTTTTTTTGGGGGTGCAAACACTTTACGAACTACGAAAGTGGTTGTGGTGAAGGGGTTGCACCCCCAAAAAACGTCCATTCATCCCCATGATGGAAAATGGCACTTTTGAAGCTTCTAGGCATGTGTTTTACCATCTAATGACCATTTTCAGTCCCAAATTGTGTGCATGTTCCAAATTTCCACTTTTCGGGGGTGACCCCCCCATGTGATGAAGGCAAGATCAAACACACTTTGAACATATAGTCATGTCTGATCTTGTCTTCACTTTACAAAGTTGAACTTTCCAAGTTCCTAGGTTCTGTTTTGCTCCATGCCTGGTTTTACCAATTGCGGAATGTTTGTAAACAATGTTGTAAATAACCAAGATGTTGTCAGTTTTGCACTCCAATTTTCTTTCCCGGGGAACTTTTTCAATGCACTTGTAGAGCATAGCGGATTTGACTTATGTAAATGACACCCACAGTGCTTTGTACGAAAACACGGAGCACAGCATTTTGGAGAATACACACATGTCAGACCTGGTGATGAAAAGGAGTATTTTGGGTGTCAGTTATGCAGTACAAACCTTCTCTAGACCAAAGATTAGGTAGCAAACACACAACATGAGAATAATCTTTTTGGGAAGAAGAGACTGTTACCTCCTTTTGCCCAGAAAGTGCATTCCCACTGTCGAAGGCAAAGGGAAAAAATGTCAAAGTAAAATAAGCTAAAAAGAAGACTGAAATGACATGAAATCATAGGTTGGTTAAAATATCAGATTTATTAAAAAATGCCTCTCACACATCGTCAGGCAGAGCAATGGCCCCCCTACCCACAAAGTACTGCATATATTGGTCCCGGACCACACGGGCATTTAGAGGGGGCAAGCCTGGACGTGCCACTCGAAGGGCTGTGAGTTCGGCATTTGGAGGGCCCTCCACATCTGGGCCAACGGGCACCACATAGTTCCTGTTATGTCTTTTGAGGAAGTTGTGCAATATGCAACAGGCAAGAACTATGTGGTTCAGTTTGTATTCCGCCAAGTTAAATGCCGTCAGGAACAGGCGGAAGCGGCTGGCCAGGATGCCAAAAGCGTTCTCCACAACTCTTCTGGCTCTGGACAGCCTGTAGTTGAAGACCCTCTGGTCCGGGGTGAGGGTCCTCATCGGGAACGGCCTCATCACATGGGGAGTCAACGCAAACGCTTCATCTGCGACAAAGACGAAGGGGAGTCCTTCGGCATTCTCCTCTGGAGGTGGCAAGCACAGACTGCCACTTTGGAGACGCCAGTAGAACTCCGTGTGCGTAATGGCCCCACCATCCGATATCCGGCCGTTCATCCCCACGTCCACATACATAAACTCGTATGTTGCCGACACCACCGCCAACATCACTACACTATTAAACCCTTTATAATTATAATAGTAGGACCCCGAGTTGGGCGGTGGGACGATGCGGACGTGTTTCCCATCAATTGCCCCTCCGCAGTTAGGAAAGTCCCAACGGCTGGCAAAGTGGGAGGCCACAGTCTGCCATTCCTGTGGCGTGGAAGGGAACTGTGGAGTGAAACAAGAAAAAAAAAATAGTCACTTTGCACCTAAACATTGCAAGCAGATTAGACAATCAACATCTTGGAACAAGAGCATTGTCTAAAATTGGAGGCTGGAAAGTATTTGCACAGAAAAGTAGAGGCTCCCCTTCACAGATTACTCACCCCCCCATCAATCCCCCCACTTCTGATGGGCCATTGGCAATAACTAGGGGTTTTGGGGGGGGGGTGGACAGCTAACCCTCTGCACTTCATTGATTGGCAAATGGCTCAATAATGTGGGCTAGTTTGGCCAGACCCTCTGTACTTAACACTATTGGCAGGCCACAGGAAAGATCAAATAACATTTCAGCCCCCCCCCCCCCCCCCCCCCCCCCCCCCCCCCCCAGAAAAGGCAGGCACAGTGTGACATTATTAAATTACCAAGCAAGCTAATAGGAGGGAAAGAAGACAAAAAAATAGGAAATGGAATGTATGGAGGCAGTCCCTTGCACTACATGCTTTGCTGAATTCATCCCTAAAGATGCGCACTATAAAGAGGTAGGTATATAGTGTGTATGGACCTTGGGAAAGCCAGCAGATAAAGGATTGGTACCATCTGACAGAGCAGTTGGGGGAGGGGGTTCCTAATGAGTTTGCCCCCCCCCCCCCCCCACCAAAAGAACAAAAAAAGGGGGCTCTACATGAAGTAAACCACACAGCAAACATTTGTGCATATTTTAGGGGGTGTTTTGGGGCAAACAATACTATGCAGCAGACAAAAGACATTGCTTAAGTGACTAGGCCATAGGTGTCTATTGGGGCAGAAGAGCATGCTGGTGAGGTAAGTGAAGGGAAAAATGCATGAAGGAGAAAAGGGGCACAGCATATTAGAACATATTGCAATCATGGTAATTAGGGAAGGAGGTCAAAAATACAAGTCATTAGCAAACAGAGCATACATAGAAGGGAATAGTAAAGTAGAAATGTTACCTTAATATAGTCCTCCTGCAGGACCTGAATGATGGCAGAACAGGTCTCTGGAATAATGATTCCCAGGGCCTGGGGAGAGATACCTGAGGAGAACTTCAAATCCTGAAGACTTCTCCCTGTCGCCAAGTACCTCAACGTGGCAACAAGCCTCTGCTCCGGAGTAATGGCTTGTCTCATGCAGGTATCCTGCCGGCTGATAAAGGGGGTCAGCAAAGCCAAAAGACGGTGAAAATCGGGGTCCGTCATCCTGAGAAAGTTCCTGAAATCATCAGGATTATTCTCCCGGATCTCACGAAGCAAAGGCATGTGCGAGAACTGGTCACGCTGAAGCAACCAATTCTTGGTCCACATACTCCTCGTCACTCTGTTCATGGACGGGTCTTGGGTCAAAGCTAAAAGCCCGACACCAATTCCGCGTACAGCACGAACTCGGCGACGAGTACGCACGGGAAACATCACTCAGAAGGTCACAAAAGGTCGGCTGGTCAGAACGGACAAACAGAAAGCACCGATAAACAGCAAGGCCTGAAAGAACGAAGTGAATAGCAGCAACGAGCAGACAATAAGCAGTGCAAATCAAAGCGTCCTATATCAAGATATAGGCCGCAATGACCAACAAATGCGAACTGACTACACGCACTAATAAACAGATACGCACGACAAGCACAAACTGAAGAGCAGTAACGATCTGAGTCAGAAATCTGAGAAGCGCGAATCTTAAGTCACCAAACTTCCACTAACTCTCGATAAACACGGGATCAGCAGAAGGAGCCCAACGGGTGCCTGACGTGGTGCTGAACTTCCCTTTTCTAATCTCGTGGACGACGACTTACGTCACGACGTTCTTCCGGACCGGATATTCCGACAACGTAGTCCGACCGTGTGTACGCAACGCCAACATCGGACAAAGTACGTCGGACAAAGTCCGACTGACCTGGTCCGCGGATTGTCCGAGCGTGTGTATGGGGCTTTACAGTTAAGTGCTGTTTCTTCATTACAACTAAAGAAATAGCCTACAACCATCACTCTACAGTTTGTTCTCTTTATGTTTAACCCTTGGATTACAAATAACTGCAGTTCAAATCAACAGGCTAACTGAAGAATAACTAAAGATAAGGAACTCTTGTCACTTGGCAAAGCATCAGGGTTTCACTTTACATTCTGAACATTCAATTGCAGTCTAAAGCCCCATACACACGGTCGGATTTTCCGATGGATTCTGTCCTATCGGACAATGTTGTCAGAAATTCCGACCGTGTGTAGGCACCATCGGACAGTTTCCATCGGATTGTCCGACGGACAAAGTTCTATCTCCTGCTCTAAAGATTTTCCGACAACAAAGTCCGATCACACCAATTCCGATCGTGTGTAGCGAATTCCGACGGAGAAAGTGCCACGCATGCTCAGATCACATTGCAAGACCAAAGCTATTGGCTACTAGCCTCTACGTAGTCCCGTCGTAGGCAACAAACGTCACCACGTTCAGAATGATCGGATTTTCCGACAACTTTGTCCGACCGTGTGTATGCAACACCAGTGTCGGACTAAATCCGTCGGACCAAATCCAATGTATTTGGTGGTCGGATTTTCCGACCGTGTGTATGGGGCTTAAGGGGAGCTCTTGAGCATAAGATACAGATATACATTGTATTATTCTGTGTTATGTGGATGTAATGTATTGCAGTTTGGTGTGTGCATTGAGGTGTCAGGGGGAAGGTGTTTAATATGAGTTTCTGGCAATATTGAACGCTTATCCCACTGTGTATCTGTCTGCATACATCTCTCACTGTAATTATTGGTGTTACGAGTTTCAAGTTGAAATTGAGTGTTGTCAATTGTCACTCATTGTTTATCCTTAACCATACTGTTTTATGTCCCACATCTATTACAGTAAATTACTTAAGGGATTAAGTAACCTTGTGTGTGGTTTTTCATTGATAACATCACATTGCAATATGGAACCCGATGTGACAGAGGTAAGAGAGGATCTGCAGAGTCAGGAGAGTCAGTGGGATATAGAGTCAATCAGCAGCCCCTATGGGGGTACCACTACATTTGGAGGTCCCACCGATATATCCCATCTGGAATGCCCGAGCAGATCAGTAGAGGTGTCTAGAATAGAAGAGGTCATGGACTCAGTGACGGCTACCCAATGGAGCCAAGAGTATGGGAACCAGTTGGAGAAAACCACAGTTTTGAGATTACCAGGAGACCAATGGTTTGATAGAGAGTTACAGCAGTTTATGAAGAAGGCGGTGCCAGAACAGGAGTCTTACCTATTGGACCTGAAACATGACGTCCAGGAGGATTTCACTTATGCCCTTATAGAATGGAAAGAGTACGTTCCAGCAGAGTTCAAGAAGGGGGCGGTGAACCTAGCAGAAGGTTTAGATGGCCTGGTGATTCCAGTACAGTGGTCAGAGGAGAAGGGAGAGAAATCACCTGGGACACCACCCGAGAGCCCCATGGCAAGGAACTCAACAGGGGCCAATCCAAACACCAACAGTCTATGGGGAAGCCCTGGAACCGGGATGCCACCCGCATCATTCTACCTGGACATGAGCTGCCTGGTGGATAGTCTGATACAGAGTCACCAGACATCCACCAGTGAGAGATATCGGAAGCTGACGACCTTCTCAGGTCGTATCCCTAGACCCGTTGGGGAGGAAGAATTTGAGAGTTGGATGGATCAGGCTATGCAAGCCCTAGAAAAAAGGAATGTGCCAAGACCAGTGGGAAGATGGTGAATTAGCGAGAGCCTGCTGAGCCCAGCAGCAGATGTCATCAGAAGCTTTAGGAGGGGAAAGCCGGATTGTGAAGCCAGGGATTACATCGAATCTCTCTGTGCCATTTATGGAAGGGTGGAGAAGTTATCTGATCTGATGTACCAGTTCGAGCATACCCACCAGATCATTTTAAAGAAGGGTGTTGACCCCAGAGAAGCGGACAAAGTTCAGTTAGATAAGACTCTACAAGGAGCTAGGCCAAACCATCCTATCGTTCTCCGATTACTATTGAAAGGCACCAAAGAGGCCCCTTCTTACCCAGAATTGATGGGGTTGATGAGAGAAGAAGAGGCCATCCTAGATGGGAAGGATCAAGAGGCTTGACTCGCTGCAAGGACCTTTCAGAGGAATGAGAAGATTTCTGCACAATCAGTACATGTAGAAAGCAGCATGGAAGAGAGTGACAAGGAATTTGAGTGGGGGGAAGCACCCTGAGATCCTTATTGTACAGTCCATCCCAAAGGTTACTCTGGTCAAGTCACCAGAGAATGGAGCCCAAGTTCAGGAGCAGATGCAGCAAGTTTTGTTACAAGTGGTGGAGGCACAAGCCAAGCGCCAGATTGAGCGGACGGGTATTCGGAAGTGCCATAAGTGCAGTGATTCCAGACACCTCCAGGTACAGTGCCCTCAGAAAGAAAGTGAATGTTGAGCTACTGGAGGAGTTGGTGAAGATACTGAAAACATTATTGAAAGATCAACTGGTGAAAAACTCCCGGGGGTCTCAGTGAAGGAGCCAACTGAAAACCCTGCTGGAAAGCAGAGCTCCAGGAACCAAGAGAAGAAGGGGGCCAGAATGAGGCCACAAAAGGCGAGCCCGGGCCATACCAACGATCAAGTAACCTGACATCGGGGTCAGGTAACCAGGCGCAGAGGATCAATGCTTTACCATCGTCTATGACCACAGTTAGGTCCTATCAGAACACTCCTGACAAAGTTTGTCAGACTAGCCCAATTCAGAGAGGTCTGGCAACATCGCCTAGGGTCACTGTTAGATTTTCACAGAATACTAAGAAAAAGAGTGGTGAAGAATTTTTGGTGGATAAGTTAAGAGACTATTTGTATGGGGCAGAGTTTGTTGTCAAGACGGACAACAATCCCTTAACTTAAATGTTTTGACCACAGAAAAGCTGGATGCTACATGGCACAGGTGGCTAGCAGCGTTGGCAGGATTTCGGTTCACTTTGAAGTACCGGCCTGGAGTTGGGAATCGAGATGCAGATGCATTATCTCACAGGCCTCATAGGCAAGAAGAAGAACCAGAAGAATGGGCTTGTGTGACAGAAGAAGGAGTATGAGCCTTGTGTCGAGGATTGGACCAGAAGATGAAGGCTGCTGAATATCTGGGAGTTCATCCATCTGGCATACCAAGGCGTTACTGTGGGTTGACCTACATAAGGGGAGAGGGTTTACCCCAATTGTCTAAGAGGGATTTGAAGAAGGATCAGGAGCAGGATCCATTGGGTCAGTTAGCCTTACAGGCCTTGAATAAGCAGGATCCTGGACTATTGCTGAAGAGTCACATAAAGGGAGCAAAGATCATGCATTGAGAATGGGATTGGTTAAAAACCAGAGATGGAGTGTTGTACAGGCATTGCCCAACTGAAAACAGTGAAGAAAGGTGGCAGCTGTTTCTTCCGAAAAAACACTGTCCTACCATCCTAGTGTCATTACATGATGAGCATGGTCACCTGGGGACAGATAGAAATGTTCAATTGATTAGAGACAGGTTTTATTGGCCCAATTTAACAGCTACTGTCGCTCTTGTCTGACTTGTATCCAATATATAGACAAAAAAACGGCGCTGGGAAAAACGTGTACAATATGAACGTGAAAAGAAAAAGATGTGCAGCTGCTGGTACAAAAAGTGCTAGAACTTTCAAATATACTTAAACCAATAAAACAGCGCTGGCAAACAAAATTGTGATCAAATAATAAAAAATTCCCACAAAATTGACTTGCATCAAAAAATTGTGTATGATAAGACTATTATATACGTGAAAAATATTAAGTAACATAATAAAAAATAATCATAAAACTAATTCCATGTGTATCAAATTAGTGATAAACCACAAACAAATATGTGATGAGAAATAAAAAAATGTGAATGTGTCCAGTAATAAACCCAAAAAACCAAGACCAAAGTACATATAAGCTCCTCCTTGGAATGGACTCACCGGACCAGTAGACAAACAGCAGAGCAAAGAGCAGATATGCAGACAAGCTGTGATACGGCAAGCAGGCATAAAAAGCAAAGCTGGAGAAAAACAGGCCAGAGGATCCAGGGAGCGATGTATGCACACAGGGCACAGTAATTTTCTTGGGGTGTTGGACCGGTAAAAGAAGAGAGCAAGTTGTAAATGCTGTAGCAGGATATTAAATGCGCACTCTGCGCTACTTACAGGATGCAAAGGGGAAGGCAAACTTCTCAGGCAAACTTCTCAGATACTTCCGTGGTTGCAGCTGATCCAGCATGCGCTCCACGGGAACAGGAAGTGGCGTCAATGGTTCTTTGGCCGGAAATTACGTTGACGCGTTTCGCCCCTCCTCCAGGGCGTCATCAAAAGACAGCTGAAAACCCTGCCAGTTAGGTCAGCCCCAATGGGCCATTAGCAAAGTTAGAAGCCCTTAGACTTTGACTTTCTGTGCCCGAACCTGATATAGGTGGAAGAAACAGTATCCTGGTCGTGACTGATCATTTCACTTGCTATGCACAGGCCTACCCTACTAAGGATCAGAAAGCTAGTACCATAGCTAAGGTGCTAGTGGAGACGTTTTTCGGGAACTATGGACTTCCTGTGTGAATTAATTCAGATCAAGGAAGAGACTTTGAGAGACATCAGTTATGTACTTTGCTGTGTATCAAGAAATCACGTACCACGTTCTATCATCCGCAAGGTGACCCTCAACCAGAACAATTTAATCAAACTCTATTGAACATGTTGGGGACTTTGACTCCAGACAAGAAGCAGCATTGGGGGAACCACATAGCAGCACTAGTCCATGCTTATAACTGCACAGAGAGTGATTCTACCGGATACTCTCCTTACCGTCTTATGTTTGGGAGAGAAGCTAGACTCCCTGCTGACTTGGCTTTTGGCACTTCCCTGGATGACACTCCATTAACGTTGCATAAAGGATATGTCAATAGACTGCGAAAGAATTTGCGACAGGCCTATGAGAAAGCGGTGGAACATGCTGCTACTAGGTAATCCCGAAATAAGTAAAACTTTGTTGCAAGAGTAAAAATTCAGGATTTACAACCAGGTGATCGGTTGCTACTGAAAAATCTGGGAGTGCCTGGAAAGCACAATCGGTGGAGGCCGCAGCCTTATATTGTGTGTAAACAAGTTCCTGGTCTACCGGTGTATCAAATTAGACCTGAAGGGGAGTCGGGACCAAGAAAGATGTGGCACCGGAATCACTTGCTACCACTGTCAGATGCAGTGAGGGTACCTCAGGCCCCTCACTTACCTCCTCGAAAGCAAACTCAACCTTGTACACGCTCACAGAGGGAA
This sequence comes from Lithobates sylvaticus, assembly GCA_028564925.1. Taxonomy (NCBI): domain Eukaryota; kingdom Metazoa; phylum Chordata; class Amphibia; order Anura; family Ranidae; genus Lithobates; species Lithobates sylvaticus. The sequence continues at coordinate 437,228,024 of CM053029.1, forward strand.
ATACCAACTGAAGTTGAAGTGACAGATCCAGAGGATGACGAGTTTGGAGAATATTATGGGTACTCTCAAACCTTTAGTCCAGTGTCTTTGCCAGAGGAAAAGGAGATGGATGAAGAAGATGATGAGTCTGAGGAAGAGTATGTGTATTCTCAAGTTCCTAGTTCAGTGCCTTCATCCTCGTCGACAAGACAAAGCAATGAGGAAGATGATATGGTGACGGTGCCTACCTGGTTTTGGTCTGAGGAAGAAGGTTCAATAGCCAGCCCTTTGAAAAGAATAAGAGAGAGAATTCAAGAGATGGAAACTCTAAAGCCCCATACACACGGTCGGATTTTCGCATGGATTCTGTCCGATCGGACAATGTTGTTGAAAAATCAGACCGTGTGTATGCACCATCGGACAGTGTACGTTGTATTGTCCGACGGACAAAGTCCTATCTCCTGCTGGATAGATTTTCCGACAACACGGTCCGATCACACCAAATCCGATCGTGTGTATGGTAGTCCGACCGGACAAAGTGCTACGCATGCTCAGATCACATTACAAGACCAAAGCTATTGGCTACTAGCCTCTACGTAGTCCCGTCGTAGGCAACAAACGTCACCACGTTCAGAATGATCGGATTTTCCGACAACTTTGTCCGACCGTGTGTATGCAAAACCAACATCAGACAAAGTATGACGGACATGGTCTGACGGACCTGGTCCTCGGATAATCCGCGCGTGTGTATGGGGCTTTAGAGCTGTGTCACCACAGCCAGGAAAACCAGTCAGAGTGAAGCCTCAACAATCCAAGGATACCGCCAATGTGGTACTGCAACGGAGAATGGAGGAAGAAAAGGCGGTCCGTAGGTTTCTTGGGCCAGAGTTTCAGGAAGTGTTACCAAGGAAGGATGTGGAAGGAACCAAGGCTGTAGCAGTTGTTCCTGAACAGAAGATTGGAGATTTGATGGACTTCTCCAGTGAGGTATTGACAGCTCCTGAACCTGAGGAGTCAATACAAGTTCCTGTAACTGTAACCAAAGACCCTCCCATTGACTTGAATGTTCAGAATGGAGTCAAGGAAACAGTCAGAGACTCAGTACAACCTGCTGGGACTTATTCCCCCAATGCGGTTAAGGCGGGATGTACACCCTCCCAAGAGACTCACGTACAACACATTGGAAAAAGAGTTCTGAAGAACAGATTCATACTATTCATAGATTAGCTCCTGACGTTACACCCCATTAAATTAGTTTGTCATCGAGCTTCTTAACCTGGCATTAAAATATAATTTTTTCTAATTTCTGGGACACAACTACCAACAACTATGTGGTACCTCTATGGGGGCACCCTGGGCACCTGCCTATGCCTGCCTCCATTTGGGAGGTTGTCTACGCTTTGCCGATTTACATTGGTCATACCTGCACCTGGCTAGGGTACATCAACAACATTTTGATGGTCTAGGAGGGCTCTAGTACTGCACTGATGGAATTTATGGATGAACTTGGCCATAATACTTAGAACATACACTTGACCTATGTGGTAGACCTCCATGATATCTCCTTCCTTGACCTCTCCATTAGATTAGAGAAGGGTAAACTGGTAACCAAAACCTATAGTAAGAAGACAGCGGCCAACACTCTCCTTTCAGTAGATAGCCAATATCCAAAACCTCTTATTCGAGGGATTCCGGTGGGACAGTTCCTCCAGATATGGAGGAGCTGCTCCACTGAGGAAGACTAACGGCGTGAATCTGACTTACTCTATCAACGCTTTAGGGAAAGAGGTTATTCCCACCGTATATAAATGTGTGTTAAAACCTTGTGAGCTGCTATGCTAAACCATCAAAATAAAATGAAAAATTATATAAAAAGCTGCCAGCACTCCCCACACTTCCTATTTATGTGATAATTAGGGTTGAGCGAACCCGAACTGTAAAGTTCGGGTCCGTACCGGACTTTTGGGTGTCCGGGACCCAGACCCGAACCCGAACTATTGGCTGTAAGTTCGGGTTCGGTCCGGTGTTCGGCGATGTATTGGCGCCTTTTTAACAGCTGCAGGGCAGCCAATCGACGCTAGTTTCACTAGTGTGCCCTTAGAAGCCTACTAATGGCATGGCTGTGATTGGGCAGTGCAGCATGTGACCCAGCCTCTATATATAGTCCAGACACACAGCACACAGCGTCATTCTGCTATAGACAGGTTCCTGTGCTGCTGAGAGAGAGGATTTTAGAAGTTAGTGTGATTAAGTCAGTCAGTCAGTCAGTCCACATTCCTTTAATTTTCTTCTAATTAGTTAGATCAGTGAGCGATCTAGATAGCTAGAGTAGAGTAGGGAGTTTCTTTATTAAGCAAAAGAAAGAGGCAGAGAGAATTATTGAAGAGATTCCTAAATCAATTGTACCCTGGCTGGGGTGCAGTGCACAGTCTTTTAACAGTGCCATGAGGCCACTGCCAGACAAAATATAAAAGTTTTACCTGCAAGCTCAGTGCACCATTAGGACCAACACTGCATATAGTAAGAGATACACCATAGTCTGTGTGTATTCTGCTATTGGAAAAACATTGCAAAAAAATTTAATTTTGCTGTGTTTTTTTTTTCCCCAATAGCATTTTCTGCGTGTTCATACATACACGCTTTAGATACTGTCCGTGTATTCTGATATTGGAAAAACATTGCAAAAAAATTTAATTTTGCTGTGTTTTTTTTTCCCCTTAGCATTTTCTGCGTGTTCATACATACACGCTGTAGACACTATCCATGTATTCTGATATTGGAAAAACATTGCAAAAAAAATTAATTTTGCAGTGTTTTCTTTTTCCCAATAGCATTTTCTGTGTTTTCATACATACACGCTGTAGACACTATCCGTGTATTCTGATATGGGAAAAACATTGCAAAAAAATTAAATTTTGCTATGTTTTTTTTTCCCAATAGCATTTTCTGCATGTTCATACATACACGCTGTAGACACTATCCGTGTATTCTGATATTGGAAAAACATTGCAAAAAATTTTTATTTTGCTGTGTTTTTTTTTCCCAATAGCATTTTCTGCGTGTTCATACATACACAATGTAGACACTATCCGTGTATTCTGATATTGGAAAAACATTGCCAAAAAATTTAATTTTGCTGTGTTTTTTTTCTTCCCAATAGCATTTTCTGCGTTTTCATAAACGCTTTAGACACTGTACGTGTATTCTGCTATTGACAAAAACACCCATTTAGGGCAAGATCATAAATTTTGAAAATATGAGGAGATCATCAAAAAGGGGACGTGGCCCAGGTCGTGGTGCTGCTGGTGGCGCTCCTGTTGCAGGGAGAGGACATGGTCGATCTGTGCCAGCTACACGCTGAAACTAGTGAAACACCTTTTTTTTTCTTTTTATTGAAAAGCCAGTGGCGTGTGAAACACACCCAAAAACTCCACCCGGTGCCAAAAAAAGTGCACACACATAAAGAGTGACACAAAACGTGCAACGGGTGTAACACTTGTCCTCCACATGGAAGGACCTTAACCCTGATCCCCCGGGGCGTAAGGCTCCAGACGGGGACTGAGGTACTTCACTTGGGACCATCTGGCCGAAACCAGGTGGTCCCCCTTTCTCTGGAGGGTCTGCCAAAACAGACCCACCCAAGTACTAGGTGGGGCTCCCCCGAAGGGAGACCCCATGAGAGAAGGTGGACTAAGCCAAAAGGCCATGACCACCTCCATCCCAAGACGTTCAGGGCAGGCCCGAGGACCTACACCCTACTAATCACGCAGTGACAAAACGTGATACACATCAAACAAAAAAATACATAAAAGTGACAAACACAGGGATAAATAAAAAGAGAGTGTGGAGAAGGAAGATGGGAGAGTGAGTGGAAAGTGACCATTGTGCAATACCCTCCGGCCAGGAATAAAAAATTTCCCCTGGTCCTAGCCAAAAGTCTCGGCTCTAGAGGCAGGTGTGAAAAACGTGTGTAGTGGTGAAGTGACCATGGAGCCATAAATCAAAGTGGTTTCCCACAGTGAGAATACGACACCCCTGAACTGCCACTTCAGGGGCACATTCACCACTGGCTTTTCAAAGTGCAACCCTGACCCACAGCCAAGACCACAACAGCCCCCACCCCAGGCAGGAAGGAAAGGAGATCTGGAAGCTTAGTGAGAGCCCGGCCAAATAGGCTCCACCATTGCCCCATCACTCCCTCCTAATTACATTCCTGGTGTACTGACCGCTGCTCCCTACCCTAAAGAGCAGCAGGTGTTCCAACCCGAAAAACTGACCAGAGCTAGAGCTGCCACAATCCAGGCCAGAAGGCCAGGGACTCGACCCTTCAGCGCCAACCCAGTGGTTCTCCATCCCCATCAGAAGGCTTCCCTTTCAGCTACGAACCGATCCAGGTCACCTTTACGCCAGCAGGCTTTTGCATAGCAACCGCCACCCCTGCTCCACCTCGCCGTAGAACAGGGACGGAAGCAAGTGCCACCTCCTGGCAACTGATAAGAACAGATACTACACTTGATCTTAGCCAAAAGGCCGAGAAGCACTAGTGAAACACCTTCCTCAGGTGCGAGTAGGTGACGGAGCCTGCAGCGGTATTTTGGCGCGCCTAATGAGGCTGTACGAATGTTGAGGCCAGGACAAGTACAGGCGATAGTAGATTGGGTTGCTGACAGTGCCTCCGGTTCCTTCACATTGTCTCCCACCCAGTCTCCTGATGAAAGTTAATAATTTTAGAAAGTGCGTATTCTGGGGTATTCCCACCATATGTGCGGCATCGTGCCATTGAGTTTCTGAGGTTCTTAATGACTTCCTGTAGGGTCTGCTGAGAAGGGGGCCTCCAGCATTTTATTTTTATTTTTTTATGTTATTTTAAGTTATTTCCCTATCCACATTTGTTTGCAGATCACTTGCCATGCTCTTAACAACATTTTGTTGCCATTTGCAGCCCTCTAGCCCTTTCCATGACTTTTTTACAGCCATTTTAGTGTTCAAAAGTCCGGGTCCCATTGACTTCAATGGGGTTCGGAGTTCGGGGTACAGGTTCGGGTCAAGTTCTGTCCCGGACTTTTTTACGAAGTTCGGCCGAACCCGCCGAACCCGAACATCCAGGTGTCCGCTCAACTCTAGTGATAATGCAAAATCGAATACCAAAAGAGTGCAGCGCTAAGTGAACATAAATAAACGATAAATGTGATATGTGACCCTCCTATTATGGATGGTCAGTAGTGTACAGTGCTCAATACAATCTCCTGATCCTCAATAAAGTACAAGTGCTCAACAACTCCACATAAATTCCCAATCATAAACAGCAAATAAATAATTAAAGTGTTATAAATATAAGTAATCAATGCAATGATGAAACAATGTTCTTACAAACAGTAAATAAATAACGAATAGTCCAATCTATAGTAAAGATGAACAAAAATAGTCCAAGGTGTATGAATAAAGGTGAGAAGCTATAGATCAAAACTCTTCACTTTGATCCACCTCTGTGCATGCGACAAATCACTCCTTGTGTGACCCTTCACCGGATGAGCCCTTACCTTAAGGCTTAATGAAAACACATGTGACAGTGGTTACTCCTCTAGGGTATTCCTCCTTCCTTTGGTATATATCTTTAGGCAACCAATTCCACAATGTAATACTCCTTCCTGATAATCACCAGAGCCCTCCTCTCACCTCTCCCACATTTAAAAAAAAAAACTGGCAATAGTGCCTTATCCTTTTAAAAATGTATTAAACAATCATGCGCCATATATATCAACTCACATTTTACATATTTAAAACCAGTCTGTATGCAAACAAAATATGTGTAGAGACAGTGGTTTCACCTGAGATCCAGCTCTGCAGCTCTGGTCAGACAGCGACTGTTTGTAAGAACATTGTTTCATCATTGCATTGATTACTTATATTTAGACATGTGCATTCGCTTTCGTCCGAATGCATTTTCGTCCGAATTTCAGGTATTTTCGTTATCGTTTTAACAAACGATAACGAAAGTGCAGAATCCGAAAAACAAAAGATCCGACATAAACAAATGCTTTATTTTCGTTTTCGTTGTGACAACAGTTCGATATAGATAGGAGATTTGACACTGACAATAACAATCTGTGTCCATCGAACGTGCCTAACCTTAACTCTATTAGTCCAAGATTATTCTACATAGAGAGAAAAGATTAGACGTAGAGAGAAAAGATTTGACGTAGAGAGAAAAGATTTGACGTACAGAGAAAAGATTTGACGTAGAGATAAAAGATTTAACGTAGAGAGAAAAGATCGCTGCTGGAATTGGGTGGGGAAAGTAAAATAAAAATAATGATGATGATGAATGTTATTGGCTGATTGTAACCAAAGAGAAGGAGCAGTAAAATAGCTAGAACTAAGTACACACGTACAGCCAACTTACTTTCAATTACAATTGCTAGCAGAGAGAGACACACACACTGAATCATTTCAGAAGACAGTCAATCTTAGCTGGTCCGTTTGTCAGAGAACCTGAATTATTTAGCAATTAGGCATAAGCACAGCAGCAGAACAATAATGAAGCAAGCTACAGTTCAACCTAACTTTTTCATAATAATCTACTGCTATTGTGTTAGTGTTGTGAACTTGATAGTGATACTAGTGTTGTGGTAGCCTCAGAGGCTGCCCATGTTGTGGGGAGGGATTTATTATTATAGATCCTATATTATAGATTGAGATTCTATATACCCTATCTTGTTACCTGTCTGATCAGTGATCACTATCACCAGTCCATTTTCTGTTTGAACTATATACATTCAACATGAACGACAAAGATTCGACAAAGCATTGAAAAACATACAAACGTCAAATCTTTGGCTTATGGTGTCTGTCGAAAGTTCTAAGAAGATTCAACAGAGCAGCTAAACTATACAGAGTCATACAGTTTAGCTGCTCCGTCGAATCGTCCTTGAACATTCGACAGACACCATAAGCCTTCAATGACAGATTCAACCTTAATTCATTTGGATTTTCGGACGAATGCAATTTTTAACGAAAAACAAAATAAATAAAAATGAATTTCGGGAGTAACAAAATAAATACATTTTTCGGACGAAAACTAAATTTCGAAACAAAATATTTCAGTGTGCACATGTCTACTTATATTTATAACACTTTAATTATTTATTTGCTGTTTATGATTGGGAATTCATGTGGAGTTTTTGAGCACTTGTACTTTATTGAGGATCAGGAGATTATATTGAGCATTGTACACTACTGACCATCCATAATAGGAGGGTCACATATCACATTTATCGTTAATTCATGTTCACTTAGCGCTGCACTCATTTGGTATTCATCATTCCCACCATACCCTTAAAAGAGCCAGGAAAATTGCTGGACAAAAAAAAACAGGGCCGATCTTCTTTTGACTTGAGATAGGTCAACTGATGAATCAGAGGGATCTGTGAGACTGATAACACAATATGGTGTACAGTGGGACCAGATTGGTATGATCCTGTGGGATCACTGGAATACCCTGACATGTTCTAAGGGCATGGAGGATATTGTTGGCTCTAGGCCTAATATGGTGGCGAGACAAGCAAGAAACCTAGATGACACATTAATCCAGTCTGAGTTTATCCACACACAGAATAGAAATTGGCTTACTGATGTGCTCAGACTAAAAGGAATGTACCCCTGTGGCCACTGTGGGATGTGTATGTCACGTACCGGGTACGGCGGGGAACAGGAGGTGGATCCCCTATGCCAATGGGGCGATAGCGCGGGTTGTATTGGAGGACCGGTTCTAATGTTGCTACTGGTTTTCACCAGAGCCCGCCGCAAGGCGGGATGGACTTGTAGCGGCGGTAGCAACCAGGTCGTGTCTTCCAATAGCAACTCGACACCACTGACAGCTGAGACAGGCGCGGTACACAAGGATTAGGCAGAGGCAAGGTCAAACGTCAAGGTCAAAGGGTCAAGGCAGGTGGCAAAGGGTCGTAGTCGGGGGCAACAGCAAAGGTCTGGATACACAGTAGGAGCAAACACACAACGCTTTCACTGGGCACTAAGGCAACTCAAGATCCGGCAAGGGCAGGAAGGGGAAGTGGGTTAATATGGGTAACGGTGAACCATGATTGGGCCAGGCACCACTTAATTGTGCGCTGGCCCTTTAAGAGGCGGCAGAGCCGCGCACGCGCGCCTGGGGAGAGGGGGACGAGCACGCAGGAGGAGGCAGACGGCAGAGCCAGCGGGGACGGGTAGGCAGAGCGGGATGCGATCCACGGGCAGACCGGGGACGCCGCGTGGATCGCATCCCCGAGACAGAACAGCGCCTACGGCCAGGGGAGCTGGCAGGGGCGCTGCAGGGGGAGAGACGCCGTGAGCGCTCCGGGATGGACGGGACACCCGGAGCGCTCGGCGTTACAGTACCCCCCCCTTGGGTCTCCCCCTCTTCCTGGAGCTCAAGAACCTGAGGATGAGACTCTTGTCAATGATGTTACCCTCAGGTTCCCAGGACCTCTCCTCAGGACCACAATTCTCCCAATCAACGAGATAGAACCGTTTACCTCGGGTGGTTCTAGAGGCAAGGATCTCTTTGACGGAAAAGATGTCGGAGGAGCCGGAGACAGGAGCAGGAGCGGTGACCTTGGGGGAAAAGTGATTAAGAATAAAGGGTTTGAGGAGGGAAACATGGAAAGAGTTGGGGATGCGGAGGGAAGGGGGAAGATGTAGTTTGTAGGACACAGAATTGATCCGGGCCTTGAATGGACCGAGGTAGCGGGGGCCCAACTTGTAACTGGGGATGCGGAACCTGATGTACCTGGAGGAGAGCCACACCCTATCACCCGGGGAGAAGATAGGAGGAGGTCTTCTTTTACAGTCTGCATGTTTCTTCATGCGAGAAGAGGCCAGGGCAAGCGAATTTTGGGTCTCCTTCCAGATGGACGACAGCTCTTGGGTGACTTCATCTACGGCCGGGACTCCGGAAGAAGTGGGGATGGGAAGGAGGGAAGAGGATGGCAGCCGTATACTACAAAAAAGGGTGACTTGGAGGAGGACTCAGACTCTTTCAGGTTGTAAGAAAATTCGGCCCAGGGCAGGAGGTCAGCCTAGTCGTCTTGACGAGCAGAGACAAAGTGTCGCAGGTAGGCCCCAAGGATCTGGTCGACTCTCTCCACTTGTCCATTGGACTGTGGATGATAAGCCGAGGAGAAGTCCAGTTTGACTTTCAGTTGACTGCAGAGGGCCCTCCAGAACTTGGACATGAACTGAACGCCTCTATCCGAGACTATGTGAGATGGAAGTCCATGAAGACGAAAAATCTGGAGGAAGAAATGCTTAGCGAGGCTAGGTGCAGAAGGGAGGCCTGGAAGGGGGAAAAAATGTGCCATTTTAGAAAAACGATCAACAACCACCCATATGGCTGTATGGCCGCGGGAAGGAGGAAGGTCCGTGATAAAGTCCATGGCTATGTGGGACCAAGGTCGTTCAAGCACGGGCAGAGGGTGAAGAAGACCAGCAGGCTTTTGGCGAGGGGTCTTGTCTCGAGCACATATAGTACAGGCCTGTACGAAGTCCATCACATCCTTCTTTAAGGAGGGCCACCAGTAATACCTGGAAATCAGTTGGGAGGACTTCCTAATCCCAGGATGACCGGCCAGATGAGAATAATGACCCCATTTAAGGATCTGAAGACGAAGACGTGGAGGAACCAAGGTCTTCCCAGGAGGAACTTGCACCAAGGAGGCAGGAGCAGAAAAGATCAGACACTCAGGAGGTATAATGTGTTGTACAGGGGGCTCGGACTCAGAAGAATCGGTGGAATGTAACAGGGAGTCGGCCCTGACATTCTTGTTCGCAGGACGGAAATGGACCTCAAAGTTGAAGCGGGCAAAAAACAAGGACCACCTAGCTTGGCGTGGGTTTAATCGCTGGGCCGACTGGAGATAAAAGAGATTTTTGTGATCCGTGAAGATCGTGATGGGATGAACGGATCCCTCAAGAAGGTGTCTCCATTGCTCAAGTGCTAGCTTAATAGCTAGTAACTCACGGTCTCCGATGGAGTAGTTCTTTTCGGGAGGGGAAAAGGTTTTAGAAAAGAACCCACAGGTGATGTTCTTGCCCTTGGAGTCTTTCTGAAGAAGCACAGCTCCTGCTGCCACAGAGGAGGCATTGACTTCCAGGAGAAACGGTTTGCGAGGATCAGGCCTGGACAAAATGGGTGCAGAGGCAAAGACAGATTTGAGGTGGTTAAAGGCCTCCTCAGCTGGAGGGGGCCAGGATCTAGGATTCGCATCCTTTTTGGTTAATGCCACAATAGGCGCGACAATGGAGGAGAAGTGAGGGATGAACTGGGGATAGTAATTGGCAAATCCAAGGAAACGCTGGATGGCCCGTAGTCCGGTAGGACGTGGCCAGTTCAAGACGGCAGAAAGTTTCTCCGGGTCCATTTGGAGACCTTGTCCAGAGACCAAGTAACCCAGGAAGGGAAGACTGCAACGTTCAAAGAGACATTTCTCTAGTTTGGCGTAAAGACGGTTCTCCCGAAGCCGTTGGAGCACTTGACGGACCTGAACGCGGTGTTCCTCCAAGCTAGAGGAAAAAATCAGGATATCATCCACATAGACAATGACACAGGAGTATAGCAAGTCTCTGAAAATCTCGTTCACGAAGTCTTGGAAGACCGCCGGAGCATTGCACAAGCCGAAGGGCATGACGAGATACTCGAAGTGTCCGTCACGGGTGTTAAAGGCGGTTTTCCACTCATCGCCCTTACGGATGCGGATGAGATTATATGCGCCCCGGAGGTCCAATTTGGTGAAAATTCTTGCTCCGCGCAAACGATCAAAAAGTTCCAAAATAAGGGGCAGCGGGTAGCGATTTTTTACCGTGATCTTGTTAAGACCACGATAGTCAATGCAGGGACGTAAGGACCCGTCCTTTTTGGTAACAAAGAAGAATCCTGCTCCAGCAGGGGAAGAAGACTTGCGGATGAAACCTCTTTTGAGGTTCTCCTGGACGTACTCCGTCATAGCTTCTGTCTCCGGGACGGAGAGAGGGTAGATCCTGCCACGGGGCGGCGTGGTCCCAGGAAGAAGATCGATAGGGCAATCGAAGGGTCTATGTGGCGGCAAGACCTCGGCTTGTTTTTTGCAAAATACGTCAGCAAAGTCCCTGTAAGGTTTAGGGAGACTAGACCGAGAGGTAGCGAGGAAAACTTGCTTGGTGGGTACCGCTTTGAGGCAATGCCTGTGGCAGGAGGGACCCCAACTTTTGATGTCCCCCGAGGCCCAGTCGAGGGTAGGAGAATGTAACTGGAGCCAGGGTAGGCCCAGAAGGATCTCAGAGGTGCAGTTGGGCAATACAAAAAAGTCAATCTTTTCGTGATGGAGAACTCCAATTCTCATGAGGAGAAGTTTGGTGCGGTAACGCACGATACAATTCATATTTTGACCATTTACCGAGGTGATAAAAAATGGCTTGACAAGAAAAGTGACTGGAATATTAAATTTGTCGATGAGTGAGGCTTCAATGAAGTTTCCTGTAGAATCCGAATCCAAAAAGGCCACGGCGGAGAAAGAGGACTTCTTGGACTCACTGGAACAGTCAGACGTGGAGAGGAAGAGTCCACACCTAGCAACACCTCCCCCACGTTAGCTAGGTACGAGCGTTTCCCTGACGCTGAGGACGGATAGAGCAATCCTTTAGAAAATGGTCAGGACTGGCGCAATACAGACACAGATTATGGTCACGGCGGCGAGTCCTCTCTTGTGAGGTCAGGCGTGACCGATCCACTTGCATCGCCTCCTCAGCGGGAGGTACAGGAACAGATTGGAGAGGGTTCTGGAAAAGAGGTGCCAGATGAGGAAACCGTTTGGCGCGACCAAGGTCCTTTTCTTGGCGTAGCTCTAGGCGTCTTTCAGTATAACGCATGTCAATACGGGTGGCCAGCTGGATGAGTTCAGACAGGGTAGCAGGAATTTCTCTTGCAGCCAGCACATCCTTGACGTGGCTGGATAGGCCCTTTTTAAAGGTCGCGCAGAGGGCCTCATTGTTCCAGGAGAGTTCGGATGCCAGGGTGCGGAACTGAATGGCGTAATCACCCACTGAAGAATCTCCCTGGACAAGGTTCAGGAGAGCCGTCTCGGCAGAGGAGGCCGGGCTGGTTCCTCGAAGACACTGCGAACTTCAGAAAAGAAAGCTTGAACTGTAGCAGTGGCAGGATCGCCACGGTCCCAAAGCGGTGTAGCCCAGGCTAGGGCCTTGTCAGATAGCAGGCTAACCACGAATGCCACCTTAGACCGTTCGGAGGGGAACTGGTCAGTCAACATCTCCAGATGGAGGGAACACTGTGATAGGAACCCTCGGCATAGCTTAGGGTCCCCATTGAACTTGTCAGGAAGGGACAGGCGGACTCTAGCAGCAGCAACTCGTGGAGGAGATGTAGGAGCTGGCGGTGGAGACGGTAGAAGCTGCTGTAGCATAGCAGTCAACTGCGCCAATTGCTGTCCCTGATGAGCGACCACCGTGGTCAGATCCGAGAGGCTTGGCAGAGGGACCTCAGCGGGATCCATGGCTGGATCTACTGTCACGTACCGGGTACGGCGGGGAACAGGAGGTGGATCCCCTATGCCAATGGGGCGATAGCACGGGTTGTATTGTTGCTACTGGTTTTCGCCAGAGCCCGCCGCAAGGCGGGATGGACTTGTAGCGGCGGTAGCAACCAGGTCGTGTCTTCCAATAGCAACTCGACCCCACTGACAGCTGAGACAGGCGCGGTACACAAGGATTAGGCAGAGGCAAGGTCAAACGTAGCAAAGGGTCAAGGCAGGTGGCAAAGGGTCGTAGTCGGGGGCACAGTAGGAGCAAACACACAACGCTTTCACTGGGCACTAAGGCAACTCAAGATCCGGCAAGGGCAGGAAGGGGAAGTGGGTTAATATGGGTAACGGTGAACCATGATTGGGCCAGGCACCACTTAATTGTGCGCTGGCCCTTTAAGAGGCGGCAGAGCCGTGCGCGCGCACGCCTGGGGAGAGGGGGACGAGCGCGCAGGAGGAGGCAGACGGCAGAGCCGGCGGGGACGGGTAGGCAGAGCGGGATGCGATCCACGGGCGGACCGGGGACGCCGTGTGGATCGCATCCCCGAGACAGAACACCGCCTATGGCCAGGGGAGCTGGCCGGGGCGCTGCAGGGGGAGAGACGCCGTGAGCGCTCCGGGATGGACGGGACACCCGGAGCGCTCGGCGTTACAGTGTAGTTATGTTGAACGCTCAAGGGTTTTCACCGACTCTGAAAGGAAGCATTAATATGAGATTAAACAGTTCATCAAATGTGCGACAACGCAGGTTCTCTATATTCTGGAGTGCCAGTGCAAAAAACTGTATGTTGGTAAAACCAAACGTCAACTTTGTATCAGGTTCGGTGAACACCTCAAAAGCATAAAGCAAAAAGAGGACACTCATGTGGTCCAACACTTCATACAATGCCATGGTGGCAAAAAGTCTGAGGGTTAAGGGGTTTTATGCCCTGAACCTAACGCAGAGGTGACTATGACAGTGTTTAACTGAGGAAAGTAAAAACCTGGATCTTTAGGCTAAACACTTAACAGCCTAGGGGACTAAATAATGAGTTGAGCCTCAACATTTTCCTTGAGCTATAACCCATTATTGATTTACCTTGTCACCAATAATTGACACCCAAATCGTTGAGCCCACCTAACTACTGTGAACCTACTTGTTCTCATTTGTCTATCCACGAGTGATCTAGACTCATGCCTCTGTCCCGTGAAGACCTGTTATGGTTGTATAAATTAAAACGGTCAGCGTAGAATAATTTGCTCTTACATGCATTTTTTCTTACACTCTTTCTCTATCTTCTTTCCTGTCTTTTAATCACTGCAATATGATCTGTCACCACAAGATGGCCCCCAAAGGAAATCCTGACGTAATCGACACTGATTGGACACATGTCACTTTAAAAAGATGAAGACAATTTACGTCATACGTCCTGATGAAGAGTACGGGCATGTGTGTGAAGCGCGTTGACAAAGGCAGCGCCATCTCCGCCCCACACTCTACCATGCGTTCCAGCAAATGCGTGAGGTAACTCATACTGTCATCTCCACAGGTACTGACTGGAAAAGCCTGCTTTGCATATACCTATGGGCAACCAGTCAGCATACCTGACATCTAATCGGATGTTTAGAGCACAGACGCTCTACACCAGACTGCTGCTGCAACTAGTGTCCATCCATATGCTGGTTCAATTCCATACACCAGCACCTTTCTTTCCTTTTCCTTAGCTGGTTTATGTATGTGCATGTATGTGTGGGGCCCCGAGATTGGCGTTGTAATTTTTTTCTGTGTTTTTTATTGTTGGGTACACTGGGGGAATATTTCCACTACAATATCTTTATGACATTTTAAGTGGATTTATCTTACATTTGTAACTTTAATAAAGATATTTTTTAATATAATATACCATTGCTGACCATCCCTATTGCTTCTTTGGGACATCCCTTTGTTCCAATTTGTCTATATTGATTTGTCTGAGTTCTGGAGGTATCCCGTCAAACTGACGAATTGGTAATTAGTAATAATACACGTTGCCATTGCCAACCTGTGGAAAGTGGATTCTATGTTTGTTTTTATTTATCCCACCTGGCGGCACTGCCCCCTTGTAATGTCACCGATCTGTGCATGCTGGGTTGGTGATGTCACAAGGGGGCGGTGCCACCAGGTGACATTGCCAGGTGGTCCTGCCCTTACCTATATACAGTGGTGTGAAAAAGTGTTTGCCCCCTTCCTCATTTCCTGTTCCTTTGCATGTTTGTCACACTTAAGTGTTTCGGAACATCAAACCAATTTAAACAATAGTCAAGGACAACACAAGTAAACACAAAATGCAATTTGTAAATGAAGGTGTTTATTATTAAAGGTGAAAAAAAATCCAAACCATCATGGCCCTGTGTGAAAAAGTGATTGCCCCCCTTGTTAAAACATACTATAACTGTGGTTGTCCACACCTGAGTTCAATTTCTCTAGCCACACCCAGGCCTGATTATTGCCACACCTGTTCACAATCAAGGCATCACTTAAATAGGAGCTGCTTGACACAGTAAGGTCCACCAGAAGATCCTTAAAAGCTACACATCATGCCGAGACCCAAAAAAATTCAGGAACAATTGAGAAAGAAAGTAATTGAGATCTATCAGTCTGGAAAGGGTTATAAAGCCATTTCCAAAGCTTTGGGAATCCAGCGAACCACAGTGAGAGCCATTATCCACAAATGGCGAAGACATGGAACAGTGGTGAACCTTCCCAGGAGTGGCCGGCCGCCCAAAATTACCCCAAGAGCGCAGCGACGACTCATCCAAGAGGTCACAAAAGACCCCACAACAACGTCCAAGGAACTGCAGGCCTCACTTGCCTCAGTTAAGGTCAGCGTTCATGCCTCCAACATCAGGAAAAGACTGGGCAAAAATGGCCTGCATGGCAGAGTTCCAAGGAGAAAACCACTGCTGAGCAAAAAGAACATCAAAGCTCGTCTCAATTTCTCCACAACACATCTTGATGATCCCCAAGACTTTTGGGACAACATTCTGTGGACTGATGAGACAAAAGTGGAACTCTTTGGAAGGTGTGTGTCCAAGTATATCTGGCGTAGAAGGAACACTGCATTTCAGAAAAAGAACATTATACCAACAGTAAAATATGGTGGTGATAGTGTGATGGTCTGGGGCTGTTTTGCTGCTTCAGGACCTGGAAGACTTGCCGTGATAAAAGGAACTATGAATTCTGCTGTCTACCAAGAGATCCTGAAGGAGAATGTCCGACCATCTGTTCGTGTACTCAAGCTGAAACGAACTTGGGTTCTGCAGCAGGACAATGATCCTAAACACACCAGCAAGTCCACCACCGAATGGCTGAAGAAAAACAAAATGAAGACTTTGGAGTGGCCTAGCCAAAGTCCTGACCTGAATCCTATTGAGATGTTGTGGTATGACCTTAAAAAGGCCATTCATGCTCGAAAACCCTCTAATGTAACTGAATTAGGACAATTCTGCAAAGATGAGTGGGCCAAAATTCCTCCAGGACGCTGTAAAAGCCTCATTGCACGTTATTGCAAACGCTTGGTTGCAGTTGTTGCTGCTAAGGGTGGCCCAACCAGTTATTAGGTTTAGGGGGCAATCACTTTTTCACACAGGGCCATGATGGTTTGGATTTTTTTTCACCTTTAATAATAAACACCTTCATTTACAAATTGCATTTTGTGTTTACTTGTGTTGTCCTTGACTATTGTTTAAATTGGTTTGATGTTCCGAAACACTTAAGTGTGACAAACATGCAAAGGAACAGGAAATGAAGAAGGGGGCAAACACTTTTTCACACCACTGTAAGAACTGTCAAATGGCAAGCCAGGCATTCTGCAGTTTGCCTTAGTTGACAGCAGAGCATTTTTTTTCTTTCAGGGCCGGCGGTGTGGCATTTTTTTATTATTTAATAAAGCAATTGTTAAAAACTGTCTCTGTGCTTTTATTACTTTGTGACACTTTTTTGTGAATGGGTACAGGTACTATGTACCCCATACTCACTCACATAGGGGGCGGGATCTGGGGCCTGGTACGATTCAGGGGGGACTCGCTCATTCCTCCCCTTTCCTGGCACACCAGGCTGCATGTTCGCATGAGGGTCTAGTGTGAATTTTGGGGGGGGGATTCCATGCCATTTTTTAAATCTTTATAAGGGCCTGGGGGGGGGGGGGGACTCCACGACATTTTTTAACACGTTTCAATTGCCAGCAATGGTATTCTATTGCTGGCAATTTATATGTCATTTCAGTCATTCTTTTATTTGTTAGAAATTACATATTTTGCTGCAGCATGTTCTATAAATGCTACAGATGCGCCACTTTACAGGCAGACTAAGGGGACCCCCAATGCACTATATTTAAAGGCATTTTTCATTTTTATTGTTGCACTTTAAGCATCATTGAAATCACTGCTCCTGAAAAAAACAATCTTTATAAAAAAAATTGATTTCCCCCAGAGCAGTGCCTGGTACCCGCATACCCTTCTTTTTGGCCAATTACTTGCATATAAGCCTCCAAAATGGGGACTTTGATTTTTCAAGTTCCGGTCCCATAGACATTAATGGAGTTCAGTGTTCTGGTCGTAACTTTTTTTCTGTTTTGGAGTTCTGGTGCGAACTGAACAGGGGGGTGTTCGGCCTATCTCTATTGATGACCTCAGATCAGATAGTGAGTGCACTCAGAACTCAGCCTGCCTGAATATGGACTGTCACTGACCACGCTGCCTGTCTTGCAACCACAAGTATCTGTTTGCTGTGCTCAGTTTGCATCTGTACGCTGTGAAGACAGTCATCATCAAGTGGAAAATATGGCACAACAGTGACATTACCAAAAACTGGACGTTACCTCAAAATTGATGAAAAGATGAGAAGAAAACTGGTCAAAGAGACTGCCAAGAGGCCTACAGCAACATTAAAAGGAGCTGCAGGAATATCTGGCAGGTACTGGCTGTGTGGTACATGTGACAACAATCTCCTGTATTCTTTATATGTCTGAGCTATGGAGTAGAGTGGCAAGATGGAAGCCTTTTCTTACGAAGAAAAACATCCAAGCCCGGCTACATTTTTCAAAAACCCATCTGAAGTCTCCCAAAAGTATGTGAGAAAATGTGTTATGGTCTGATGAAACAAAGGTTAAACTTTTTGGCCATAATTCCAAAAGAAATATTTGTCGCAAAAACAACACTGCATATTACCAAAAGAACACCATAACCACTGTGAAGCCATCATGCTTTGGGGCTGTTATTTTAGCTGGTTACAGGGGCCTTAGTCAAGGTAGAGGGAATTATGAACAGTTCCAAATACCAGTCAATTTTGGCACAAAACCTTCAGGCTTCTGCTAGAAAGCTGAACATGAAGAGGAACTTCATCTTTCAGCATGACAATGACCCAAAGCATACATCCAAATCAAGGAATGAAGAAGAAGAAGAATAACGTTTTTGAATGGGCAAGCCAGAGCCCAGATCTGAATCCCATTTAAAATCTGTGAGGTGATCTGAAGAGGGCCGTGCACAGGAGATGCCCTCGCAATCTGGCAGATTTGGAGTGTTTTTGGAAAGAAGAGTGGGTAAATATTGCCAAGTCAAGATGTGCCATGCTGATAGGCTCATACCCAAAAAGACGTAGTGCTGTAATAAAATCAAAAGGTGCTTCGACAAAGTATTAGTTTAAGGGGGTGCACACTTATGCAACCATATTATTATTATTTATTTTTTTTACTAGTAATGGCGGCGATCTGCGATTTCTATCGTGACTGCGATATTGCGACGGACATATCGGACACTTTTGACAAATTTTTGGGACCATTCACATTTATACAGCGATCCGTGCAATGAAACAGCATTGATTACTGTATAAATGTGACTGGCAGGGAAGAGGTTAACCACTAGGGGGCGCTGAAGGGGTTAACATGTTCCCTGGGAGTGATTCTAACTGTAGGGTGAGGGGATTAACAGGGGGAGGAGACCGATTGGTGTTTCGATGTATTGAGAACACACCATCGGTCTCCTCTCCTCTGACAGGACCGTGGATCTGTGTGTGTAAACACGGTACTGCTGTGTTACCGGGCAATCGTGGGTGCCCGGAGGACATCGCGGCCACCGGGCACGCGCATCAAGTCCCCAGTAACACGGCGGGCGCACGCGCGTCCCGCTGGCGGTGCGCGCACACCCCCTGGTGGGCCAAAAAGGCGAGGGCGTCATATGACGCCCTCCCACCACGAGATCTGCGCGGCCTGGCCATCAATAGACAGCCGGCGGTCAGCAAACAGTTAAACAATGTAATTTCCTGCGAGCCACCACTTGCTATAAGCCCAAATAACACTATAATTTTGAATCAGCAGCTAGTGTTGCACATGTCTCATAAATCTTGCAAAGACCATCCAATATTCTAAAGTACGCTGCGCTTTCAAACTTAAAATCCAAATAGTGAAACAAAAAATGTGCTATATAACAACAGCAATAAAGTGACAACGTTCTAATACATACAATATTCCAAATAAAGTGCTTTTAATGCAGGATATGATAAAACATCCATATGTTGAGAAAAAAGCAATCAATAAAATCCTTAAACCAATATAATTGTGAACCAAACTATAAAAATCCTTATAAAAAATATATATAAATATATATTATATATTAAATTATATATATATATATATATATATATATATAAAATATATATAAATATAGAAAAAAGTGCTACAATGTGCTGTGCAATCCACAAAAGTTCAAAAGTGCTCCAATGTGATCCATGCGATTCAGTGGTTGCTGTGATATGAATCCAATATTAAGGTGCTGCGTGTGCACTCAGGTGTTCCCCCTCCTGCAAGGGATTTTTTACTGTGTTCATAATAAAAGTTTTAATATACTACACTATGAATTTTTCTATTGGTATTACTGAGGCACAAAAGGGACTCCATTACCATATTGAAGCACAGAGTGAGGCCACCACAGGAATCCGGATTTACCACTAAACCATTTACAGGTTCCAATGCGTGTATTGACCAAGCCTAATCAGCAAGGTCACACGTTCTAAGGTGAGCGGCCATTACCTGGGGGGAACACCTGAGTGCACGCGCAGCACCTTAATATTGGATTGATATCACAGCAACCACTGAATCACATGGATCGCATGGATTACATTGGAGCACTTTTGAACTTTTTTTGATTGCACAGCACATTGTAGCACTTTTTTCTCACATATATATATATATATTAGGGCTGTTAATGATTAAAATTTTCGTGTTCGATTAATACATTTTTTTTAATTGATTAACCGCTTCCCGACCGCCTCCTGCACATTTACGTCGGCAGAATGGCACGGCTGGGGAAAAGCACGTACAGGTACATCCCCTTTAAATTGCCCAGACATAGGTCGTGCGCGCGCAGCCGGCGGCGCACTTGCGACCTGGTCGGGAGCTCCGTGACCACGGCCGCGGGACCAGCGGACCCGATCGCCGCTGGTGTCCCGCGATCGAGTCACAGAGCTGAAGAACGGGGAGAGGTCTGTGTAAACAAACCTCTCCCCATGCTTCCTACACTGCCTGTCACTGATCGGCTGTTCCCTGTCATCAGGAAAGCCGATCAGTGACGTCAGACGTCAGCCATGCCCCCTACTGTAAAAAAAAACACACACGTCACAGACCTAACCCCTCCCCGCCCCCTAGTGGTTAACTCTTTCACTGCCAGTGTCATTTATACAGGAATCAATGCATTTAAATAGCATTGATTGCTGTCTAAATGACAATGGTTCCAAAAATGTGTCAAAAATGTCCGATGTGTCCTCCATAATGTCGCAGTCACAATAAAAATCGCTGATCGCCGCCATTACTAGTAAAAAAAAGATATTAATAAAAATGCTATAAAACTATCCCCTATTTTGTAAACGCTATAAATTTTGCACAAACCAATCAATGATCGCTAATTGCGATTTTTTTATACCAAAAATATGTAGAAGAATACGTATCGGCCTAAACTGAGGAAAAAATATGTTTTTTTATATATTTTTTTGGGGATATTTATTATAGCAAAAAGTAAAAAATATAGCATTTTTTTCAAAATTGTCGCTCTATTTTTGTTTATAGCGCAAAAAATAAAAACCGCAGGGGCGATCAAATACCACCAAAAGAAAGCTCTATTTGTGGGAAAAAAAGGACGCCAATTTTGTTTGGGAGCCACGTCGCACGACCGCGCAATTGTCAGTTAAAGCGACACAGTGCCGAATCACAAAAAGGGGCCTGGTCCTTTGGCTGCAAATTCGTCCGGGGCTGAAGTGGTTAATCGACTAATTTCGATAAATTTTATTAATTAGGTCCACAAAAGTCCTTTTAAGGACTGGTATAGGTGTACAGTATATAGGGGTGTAATACACTTATAATATACTTTCAAATATAGAAAGCATATTATAGTGCATTTCTACTGTGCAGCATTGTGACTGCTGAGCGGTTCTGCAGCTCTTTTGTCAGTGTAGGTAGAGGTTGCTGTGTGTCGCAGGGACAGACTGTAGCGACAAATCGCTAATGAATATAGGTCCACAAAAGTCCTTTTAAGGACTGGTATAGGTGTGCAGTATATAGGGGTGTAATACACATATAAAATACTTTCAAATATAGAAAGCATAGTATAGTGCATTTCTATTGTGCAGCATTGTGACTGCTGAGCGGTTCTGCAGCGATACTACAAAGAGTGACAAACGCAATTAGAAAAAAGTATTATAACTGGTGTGATAGACCAGTGGCCCCCCAAAAGGACTGATTGAAGCAGGGTGTTATATACCTTCTTCCACATATACTGCACTTCTCTCTCAGAGTCACAGGGTCATTTAAAAAATGACAGGCAAAGGAAGAGGGGTATGGTATGGATATTAAGGGGGACCCCAGCCAAAAAAAAATGGTGTGGGGTCCCCCCTAAATATCCATACCAGACCCTTCAGGTCTGGGATGGATTTTAAGGGGAACCCCGGCCAAAAAAAAAAAAAATGGCGTGGGGTCCCCCTCAAAATCCATACCAGACCCTTTATCCGAGCACGCAACCTGGCAGGCCGCAGAAAAAGAGGTGGGGACGAGAGCGCCCCCCCCCCTGAACCGTACCAGGCCACATGCCCTCAACATTGGGAGGATGCTTTGGGGGTCTGAGACCCCTAAAGCACCTTGTCCCCATGTTGATGAGGACAAGGGCCTCATCCCCACAACCCTGGCCGGTGGTTGTGGGGGTCTGCGGGCGGGGGGCTTATCGGAATCTGGAAGCCCCCTTTAACAAGGGGACCCCCAGATCCCGCTCCCCCCCTGTGTGAAATGGTAAGGGGGTACAAAAGTACCCCTACCATTTCACCAGACGGTCTTTGACAATTCCTTTATTAAAATCTTCTTTCTTCTTTCTTCTGGTCTTCCTTCTTCCTTTCTTCATCCTTCGGTTTCTTCATCTTCTCCTTCCGGAATCTTCTTCCATCTTTTTCTTCCTCCGATCCGCTTCTTCTTGCGCCGGTCTTCTCGTCCTTCTCGTCCGGCATCGGCGTCGGCGTCTCTTCTCGGGCCGCTCCTCGCAATGGGAGGCTCCCGCTGTGTGAGGCTTCGCTCCGGCTGACAGGTCTTTTATAACGGAGGGCACCTGGTAACCCCGCCCCCTCTGACGCATGGGGACGTCATGGGAACTTCCCTATGGCTTTCCCCATAACGTCCGATGGGGGGCGGGGTCACCAGGTGCCCTCCGTTATAAAAGACCTGTCAGCCGGAGCGAAGCCTCACACAGCAGGAGCCTCCCATTGCGAGGAGCGGCCCGAGAAGAGACGCCGACGCCGATGCCGGACGAGAAGGACGAGAAGACCGGCGCAAGAAGAAGCGGATCGGAGGAAGAAGAAGATGGAAGAAGATGGAAGAAGATGCCGGAAGGAGAAGATGAAGAAACCGAAGGATGAAGAAAGGAAGAAGGAAGACCAGAAGAAAGAAGATTTTAATAAAGGAATTGTCAAAGACCGTCTCCTGTCATTTTTACCATTTTTGTCACCTTTTTTGGTGAAATGGTAGGGGTACTTTTGTACCCCCTTACCATTTCACACAGGGGGGGGGCGGGATCTGGGGGTCCCCTTGTTAAAGGGGGCTTCCAGATTCCGATAAGCCCCCCGCCCGCAGACCCCCACAACCACCGGCCAGGGTTGTGGGGATGAGGCCCTTGTCCCCATCAACATGGGGACAAGGTGCTTTGGGGGTCTCAGACCCCCAAAGCACCCTCCCAATGTTGAGGGCATGTGGCCTGGTACGGTTCAGGAGGGAGGGGGGCGCTCTCGTCCCCCCCTCTTTTCCTGCGGCCTGCCAAGTTGCGTGCTCGGAAAAAGGGTCTGGTATGGATTTTGAGGGGGACCCCACGCCATTTTTTCTGGCTGGGGTTCCCCTTAAAATCCATCCCAGACATCAAGGGTCTGGTATGGATATTTAGGGGGACCCCACGCCATTTTATTTATTTTTTGGCTGGGGTTCCCCTCTTCATAGGCATACTATATATATATATACTATATACTCTATAGTATGCCTATGAAGGGGGGGCATGTTTCCCGTGCTTAGAACTGTCTCTGTACAAGGTGTCATTTTTGCAGGAAAAAAAAGCTATTTAAAATCACTCGCGGCTAATTGCAGGTTCCCGTAACACAGAGAACAATTCGAATACAACTACAGGGGGTCCCCGGGTTACAAACAAGATAGGGACTGTAGGTTTGTTCTTAAGTTGAATCTGTTTGTAAGTCGGAACAGGTAAATTTTTTAAGTGTAGCTCCAGCCAAAAAATCTATTTTTAAGTTTTTTAGATAACATAGAGAAGGGTTATCACCCCTGTAACATTTGTTTTGCTGTCTGTGCCCCTGTTCAGAAGATTTCACCTCACCTTCTGTCCCAATGACAATTGGATTTTGAAAACTTTGGGCTGTTAGGGAAACATGGACTGGTGATAAAGCATCAGTGGAGACACCTTTTTCCCATATTAACTCTTACAGGAGTGAATTTCCCTTCCTAGGGGTGGATTTCCTCTCACTTCCTGTTGTCTCCCTCCGTTTGTAAGTAGGAGTCGTTTGTAAGTCGGATGTTTGTAAGTAGGGGACCCCCTGTACTACCAAATATCTAATTTCAACTAATATGAAAGAAATTATAATAGCGGATATAATGAATGCTTCGAATGATTTGAATGCATTCGACATTCAGTATATCTAATATAGAGAACTGTTCCTGCACAATGTCATTTTTGCAGGAAAAAAAAGCTATTTAAAATCACTCACAGCTATTGCCGGCAAATGAATTCTCGGATCCGTAACACAGAGAACAGTCATTCATTGAAGTCATTGATAAAAAAAAAGCGTGGGGGTCCCCCCAAATTCAATAACCAGGCCATTCAGGTCTGCTATGGATATTAAGGGGAACCCCAGCCAAAAAAAAAAAATGGCGTGGGGTCCCCCCAAATATCCATACCAGACCCTTGAGGTCTGGGATGGATTTTAAGGGGAACCCCAGCCCAAAAAAAATGGCGTGGGGTTCCCCTCAAAATCCATACCAGACCCTTTATCCGAGCACACAACTTGGCAGGCCGCAGGAAAAGAGGGGGGGACGAGAGCGCCCCTCCCCCCTCCCTCCTGAACCGTACCAGGCCACATGCCCTCAACATTGGGAGGATGCTTTGGGGGTCTGAGACCCCCAAAGCACCTTGTCCCCATGTTGATGAGGACAAGGGCCTCATCCCCACAACCCTGGCCGGTGGTTGTGGGGGTCTGCGGGCGGGGGGCTTATCGGAATCTGGAAACACAAAACACTGAAGTAATTCCCCATTCACAATAAAAGAGATTTCCCAAACGATTGACTCACTGCCCAGTAACAAATCACCTGGGTCAGATGGTTTCACAGGAGAATATTTCAAGACTTTTAGAGACATATTAGCTCCTAACCTAGCAGAGATATTCAACCAAGCTGCCTCCTCCTCTTTTCCGTCCGAAATGCGCAAGGCAATGATTGTGGAACACTACTGCACATATTGTGGTCATGTCCACGCATTGAAAGATTCTGGTCGCACATATTCCAGACAATAGAGCAGATCACAGGCATGAAAACAACACCCTCTACAGGTATGGCACTTCTTTCGCTGGAAATAGATTCATTCCCTGTCCGGATGAGAACACTAGTGTCCCATTTACGCCTCGCAGTCAGGCTCACTATAGTACATCACTGGAGGGACATCCACCCACCTACTATTGTAGAAACCCTACAGACAACAAACACACGTAGTGCTTATGAGATACAATTCGCTCGTAGCATAGGTAATCACCAAACGATCTCTGAACTATGAAGTCCTTAGTAGAGTTGAGCAGACACCTGGATGTTCGGGTGCGACGGGTTCGGGCGAACTTCGGAAAAAAGTTTAAGTTTGGGACCGAACTTGACCCGAAATAATATGCTGGAGGCCCCCTTCTCAGAAGAAGAGGTACAGGAAGTCATTAAGAACCTCCGAAACTCAATGGCACGATGTCACACATATGGTGGGAATGCCCCAGAATACGCCCTTTCTGGACAAAAATTATTCAATTTAATGGATAAGCTAGTGGGAAAATAAAATACTTTGAAATTAAATTAAATAATAATCTTGACCTAGGAGGACAAGGTCCATATGGAGTAGGAGGTTGAGGTGGTGGTGGATGTGGCTGTGTAGGTGGAAGCGGCGGTGGATGTGGCTGTGTAGGTGGAAGCAGCGGTGGAGGAGGACGAGGTAGCCAACACTGGTTTTTGTTTTAATTTTATTTTTATTTTAATTAGGGTACAACCCAAAAGAGTGAGAATGGACCAGGAGCAATGTGTACAGATATCTTGCCCTGTATTGTAGCTAGAGAAGGGGAGGAAAATATTACAGCGCACACATACTAAAATTACATTTAAATCCTACATGACTATTTAAAACACCTGAACTTATTCAGAAGATAAGCAAAAAATGTGGGGATTTGGTCACAATATATGGCCACATAGTGCTTAAGCCAACTACTGTGTCAAAGTACCCCATTATCAGTGGGTCCTACACCATTCATAGAATGACAGTTCCTGCTTCTGAACCATGGGAGAAATACACTCCTCTATGTGGGAGAATTAACCACTTGACCACTGGGCACTTAAACACCCTTAATATCCAGACCAATTTTCAGCTTTTGGTGCTCTCACATTTTGAATGACAATTACTCAGTCATACAACACTGTACCCATATGAAATGTTTGTCCTTTTTTTCACACAAATAGAGCTTTCTTTTGGTCGTATTTAATCACCGTTGGGTTTTTTATTTTTTGCGCTATAAAAGAAAAAAGACTGAAAATTTGGTAAAAAATGAATTTTTCTTCGTTTCTGTTATAAAATTTAGCAAATTTGTAATTTTTCTTGATAAATTTTGGCCAAAATTTATACTACTACATATCCTTGGTAAAAATAAGTACAAATTGGGGTATATTATTTGGTCTTTGTGAAAGTTATAGAGTCCACAAGCTATGGTGCCAATCTCTGAAAATTGATCACACCTGAAGTACTGACGGCCTATCTCATTTCTTGAGACCCTAACATGCCAGGAAAGTACAAATACCCCCCAAATGACCCCTTTTTGGAAAGAAGACATTCCAAGGTATTTGGAAAGAGGCATGGTGAGTTTTTTGAAGTTGTCATTTTTTCCCCACAATTCTTTGAAAAATCAAGATTTTTTTTTCTTTTTTTTTTTTTTTTCACAAAATTGTCATATTAGCAGGTTATTTCTCACACACAGCATATGCATACCACAAATTACACCCCAAAACACATTCTGCTATTACTCCCGAGTATGGCGATACCACATGTGTGAGACTTTTAAGCCCCATACACACGGTCGGATTTTCCGATGGATTCTGTCCTATCAGACAATGTTGTCGGAAATTCCGACCGTGTGTAGGCACCATCGGACAGTTTCCATCGGATTGTCCGACGGACAAAGTCCTATCTCCTGCTGGATAGATTTTTTGACAACAAAGTCCGATCACACCAAATCCGATCGTGTGTAGCGAATTCCGATGGACAAAGTGCTACGCATGCTCAGATCACATTACAAGACCAAAGCTATTGGCTACTAGCCTCTACGTAGTCCCGTCGTAGGCAACAAACGTCACCACGTTCAGAATGATTGGATTTTCCGACAACTTTGTCCGACCATGTGTATGCAACACCAACATCGGACAAAGTACGACGGACAGGATCCGACGGACCTGGTCCTCGGATAATCCGCGTGTGTGTATGGGGCTTAACACAGCGTGGCCACATACAGAGGACCAACATGCAGGGAGCACCATCAGGTGTTCTGGAGCACCAAGGCAATTCTGACATTTCTCTCCTACATGTAAAAATCATCATTTATTTGCTAGAAAATTACATAGAACCCCAAAACATTATATATGTTTTTTTAGCAAAGACCCTAGAGAATACAATGGCGGTCGATGCAACTTTTTATCTAGCACAGTACTAAAAATTTTTTACTGGTTACATGTTTTGAGTTACAGAGGAGGTCTAGGGCGAAAATTATTGTTCTCGCTCCAACGTTCGCAGCGATACCTCACATGTGTGGTTTGAACACCGTTTTCATATGTGGGCGGGACTTACGTATGCGTTCATACGAGCACGCGGGGACAGGGGCGCTTTAAATTTTTTTTTTTTTTTTTTATTGTTCATTTTACTTTATTTATTTTAGTTTGACACTTTTTTTCCCCCAAAAATGTTTTTTGATCACTTTTATTCCTATTACAAGGAATGTAAACATCCCTTGTAATAGGAATATGGCATGACAGGTCCTCTTTACAGTGAGATATGGGGTCAATAAGACCCCACATCTCACCTCTAGGATAGAAAGCCTGAAATAAAATTAAAAAAACGATCCTGGCTTCGATCGTAGCGAGTATCGCATGGTATCGCAGAATATCGCAGGGTATTGCAGAGTATCGCAGGGTATGGCAGAGTATCGCAGGGTATGGCAGAGTATCGCAGGGTATGGCAGGGTATGGCAGGGTATGGCAGGGTATGGCAGAGTATGGCAGGGTATGGCAGAGTATGGAAGGGTATGGCAGAGTATGGTAGGGTATGGCAGAGTATGGCAGAGTATGGCAGAGTATGGCAGGGTATGGCAGAGTATCGCAGGGTATGGCAGAGTATCGCAGGGTATGGCAGAGTATTGCAGGGTATGGCAGGGTATGGCAGAGTATCGCAGGGTATGGCAGAGTATGGCAGGGTATGGCAGGGTATGGCAGAGTATTGCAGGGTATGGCAGAGTATCGCAGGGTATGGCAGGGTATCGCAGAGTATCGCTGGGTATTGCAGAGTATTGTTGGGTATTGCTGGGTATTGCTGGGTATTGCTGGGTATGGCAGAGTATCGCAGGGTATGGCAGGGTATGGCAGAGTATCGCAGGGTATGGCAGAGTATCGCAGGGTATGGCAGAGTATCGCTGGGTATGGCAGAGTATCGTTGGGTATTGCTGGGTATTGTTGGGTATCGCTGGGTATTGCAGAGTATCGCAGGGTATGGCAGGGTATCGCAGGGTATGGCAGAGTATCGCAGGGTATGGCAGAGTATCGCAGGGTATGGCAGAGTATTGCAGGGTATGGCAGAGTATCGCAGAGTATCGCAGGGTATGGCAGAGTATGGCAGGGTATGGCAGAGTATGGCAGGGTATGGCAGAGTATGGCAGGGTATGGCAGAGTATCGCTGGGTATGGCAGAGTATCGCTGGGTATGGCAGAGCATCGCAGGGTATGGCAGAGTATCGCAGGGCATGGCAGAGTATCGCTGGGTATGGCAGAGTATCGCAGGGTATGGCAGAGTATCGCAGGGTATGGCAGAGTATCGCAGGGTATGGCAGAGTATCGCTGGGTATGGCAGAGTATCGCATGGCAGAGTATCGCAGGGCATGGCAGAGTATTGCATGGCAGAGTATCGCAGGACATGGCAGAGTATCGCTGGGTATGGTAGAGTATCGCTGGGTATGGCAGTGTATTGCAGGGTATGGCAGAGTATCGCAGGGTATGGCAGAGTACTGCTGGGTATCCATCCATCCATGCTCAGCCATCCCTCCATACCCTGCAATACACTGCAGGCTATTGCTGTGTATTGCAGGGTATGGAGGGATGGCTGAGCATGGATGGATGGATCGGTGGTGGCAGAGCAGGCTGTGGGTACTACAGATCCCGCCCACAGCACTGCTGCCACCGATCCCTCCCCCTCTCCTCTCACACTGTACCGATCGGTAGAGAGAGAGGAGGGGAGAGGAACCGGCGTCATCAAATGACGCCGGTTTGCTTACATGTGATCGCTCCGTCATTTGACGGAGCGATCACGTGGTAAACGGCCGCGAACATCCCCCCTAATATGTCTGTAGGCAGAAAGCCACTTGCCTGCATTAATGTCTGTAAACACAAAAATAAAGCAGACATCTAGTAGCTGCATGACTAGTGCAATACACTATACTTAGATCTCTCATATAATATGTAAGTATTTTTTTAGCTGACTCCAGAGCTCTTCTATAGAAGTTTAGGACAAAGCATATACAAAGTCTACATATTATGAATGTTTTCTAGACTGCTGTGTTGGATAGAGGCAAATGAAAATCTTTTTCTAGCAGTGTAAATGCACTACACAGTGTTAAGCTGGCCATACATGGATGGAAATTCTGCCAGATCAGCAGGGACTGGCTGAGATTCGATCTATGTATGGGCAGGCTGATTTCACCCAAGTCAATCAATTGATTGACTTAGGTACAACCAGCCTATCAGATTTTTACATACGTTTACTGCCGGTGACTACAGCCGCTAGCAGTAGCCATTGTGTTCTGATGACCCAGGCGGCTCACCGAGCCTCGAGCCCCCTGCCAGCAGAACACAATAGCACTGCCGGAGACATTTCCCCATCAACAATGACTGTGTTGATGGGGGAATTGGGTGATTTTCTTTCCTTCCCCTCATGATGGAAGGAAAAATAACAAAATCATCTATGGGTGCCTTAGACATGCCCTGTGCCTGCACATATTCTAGGGTGCTGTTAAGGTAATGGAAATTCGTTTTACCACACTGATTGATGGCATTGTGTCCAAACAGAAAATTACAAATGCACATGATTTTCCTAGCAGAAGCAAGTAAA
Organism: Lithobates sylvaticus; assembly: GCA_028564925.1. Lineage (NCBI taxonomy): Eukaryota > Metazoa > Chordata > Amphibia > Anura > Ranidae > Lithobates > Lithobates sylvaticus. The sequence goes on from CM053029.1 coordinate 437,257,713, forward strand.
ATGTAGCACCCTCTGCAATTACACGGGGCACTGATTGATACTTACATGGTATGAGACTCATTTTGACAGTTTCCCTATAAAGCAGAACACTCATACGCCAGTCTACAAATCAGTATTCATACACAGATATTTCATATTTGCCTCCCATCCAACAGTAGAAACTAAAACAACAATGTTGGCACAATGCCAAACCTGGGGGCGCCACAATCTGGGCTATAAAGGGAGCTATAAAACCATCAAACTTTGTGTAAATAATTATGCAAAAGTGAAGTATGTCAGTTCATATTTGATTTTATTGCATTCAAGAGAACTCCTAAATGTAATTCTGTAACAGATTGGTATGTTTTAATAACCATGAGAATATTATATGTATTGGATGTCAAAATGAAAGAATGGATGAGGTCATTACATTTTGAGAAAAGAAAGACTCAATGGTAGGGATGAGCCGAACACCCCCCCGTTCGGCTCGCACCAGAACCCGCGAACGGACCTAAAGTCCGTGCGAGCTTTAGAACCCTATTAGTTATAATGGATGCGAACGTTCGAAATTAAAAGTGCTCATTTTAAAGGCTAATATGCATGTTAATGTCATAAAAAGTGTTTGGGGACCTGGGTCCTGCCCCAGGGGACATGTATCAATGCAAAAATTTTTTTTAAAAACGGCCGTTTTTTCAGGAGCAGTGATTTTAATAATGCTTAAATTGAAACAATAAAAGTGTAATATTCCTTTAAATTTCGTACCTGGGGGGTGTCTATAGTATGCCTGTAAAGGGGCGCATGTTTCCCGTGTTTAGAACTGTCTCTGCGCAAAGTGTCATTTTTGAAAGTAAAAAAGCTATTTAAAATCACTCGCGGCTAATGTTAATTCACGGCTCCCGTAACACAGAGAACAGTGATTCATTGAAACTCATTCATAAAAAAAAGTCATTGATAAAAAAAAAAAAAAAATGAAAAAAAAAAAAAAAGCGTAGGGGTCCCCCCAAATTCAATAACCAGGCCCTTCAGGTCTGGGATGGATATTAAGGGGGATCCCAGCCAAAAAAAAAAAAAAAAAAAATGGCGTAGGGTCCCCCTCAAAATCCATACCAGACCCTTGAGGTCTGGTATGGATTTTAAGGGGAACCCTAGCCAAAAAAAATGGCGTGGGGTCCCCCTCAAAATCCATACCAGACCCTTATCCGAGCACGCAACCTGGCAGGCCGCAGGAAAAGAGGGGGGGACGAGAGCGGCCCCCCCTCTCGCCTGAACCGTACCAGGCCACATGCCCTCAACATTGGGAGGATGCTTTGGGGGTCTAAGACCCCTAAAGCACCTTGTCCCCATGTTGATTAGGACAAGGGCCTCTTCCCCACAACCCTGGCCGGTGGTTGTGGGGGTCTGCGGGCGGGGGGCTTATCGGAATCTGGAAGCCCCCTTTAACAAGGGGACCCCCAGATCCCGGCCCCCCCCCTGTGTGAAATGGTAAGGGGGTACAAAAGTACCCCTACCATTTCACCAAAAAAGTGGCAAAAATGGTAAAAAGGACAGGAGACAGTCTTTGACAATTCCTTTATTAAAATCTTCTTTCTTCTTTCTTCATCCTTCGGATTCTTCATCTTCTCCTTCCTTCATCTTCTTCCATCTTCTTCTTCCATTTTCTTCTTCCTCCGATCCGCTTCTTCTTGCGCTGGTCTTCTCGTCCTTCTCGTCCGGCATCTTCTTCCGTCGGCGTCGGCGTCGGTGTCGGTGTCTTCTTGGGCCGCTCCGCGCAATGGGAGGCTCCCGCTGTGTGAGGCTCCGCTCCATCTGACAGGTCTTTTAAAACGGAGGGCACCTGGTGACCCCGCCCCCCTCTGACATCATGGGGAAAGCCATCATGGAATTCCCCATGACGTCCCTGTGCGTCAGAGGGGGCGGGGTCACCAGGTGCCCTCCATTATAAAAGACCTGTCAGACGGAGCGGAGCCTCACACAGCGGGAGCCTCCCATTGCGCGGAGCGGCCCAAGAAGAGACAGAGACACCGACGCCGACGGAAGAAGATGCCGGACGAGAAGGACGAGAAGACCAGCGCAAGAAGAAGCGGATCGGAGGAAGAAGAAAATGGAAGAAGAAGATGGATGAAGAAGATGAAGGAAGGAGAAGATGAAGAAACCGAAGGATGAAGAAAGAAGAAAGAAGATTTTAATAAAGGAATTGTCAAAGACTGTCTCCTGTCCTTTTTACCATTTTTGCCACTTTTTTGGTGAAATGGTAGGGGTACTTTTGTACCCCCTTACCATTTCACACAGGGGGGGGGGCGGGATCTGGGGGTCCCCTTGTTAAAGGGGGCTTCCAGATTCCGATAAGCCCCCCGCCCGCAGACCCCCACAACCACCGGCCAGGGTTGTGGGGAAGAGGCCCTTGTCCTAATCAACATGGGGACAAGGTGCTTTAGGGGTCTTAGACCCCCAAAGCATCCTCCCAATGTTGAGGGCATGTGGCCTGGTACGGTTCAGGCGAGAGGGGGGGCCGCTCTCGTCCCCCCCTCTTTTCCTGCGGCCTGCCAGGTTGCGTGCTCGGATAAGGGTCTGGTATGGATTTTGAGGGGGACCCCACGCCATTTTTTTTGGCTAGGGTTCCCCTTAAAATCCATACCAGACCTCAAGGGTCTGGTATGGATTTTGAGGGGGACCCTACGCCATTTTTTTTTTTTTTTTTTTTTGGCTGGGATCCCCCTTAATATCCATCCCAGACCTGAAGGGCCTGGTTATTGAATTTGGGGGGACCCCTACGCTTTTTTTTTTGTTTTTTATTAATGAATGACAGCTCTCTGTGTTACAGGAGCCATCAATTCATTAGCCGCGAGTGATTTAAATAGCTTTCTTCCTGCAAAAATGACACTTTTTTGCAGGGAAAGTTCTAAGCACAGGAAACCTGCCCTCCTTCACAGGCTACCTATAGACACCCCCCAGATGTGATACTGCAATGCTGTTCTAACAGCATGCACACACATATCCCCAGAAATAAAGAACATATTGTTGTCAGCAGTCAGCAGCACACTGACACGCTGACACTGTGAGTGAAACATAATATGCGAGGCCGCCGCCGCGGCGGCCTCTTATACCGTGGGGCGTGTATTAAAGCCCCTGAGCTATAATTGGCTACAGGCATCCTGCCTGTAGCCAATTATGGCTCTCCTCGCTGCCGGCGCTGTGATTGGCCAAGCATGCGGGGTCACAGTGCATGCTTGGCCAATCATCAGCCAGCATTGCACTGCGCGGGCCGCAATGCATTGCGGGGCCGCTCGCATCACACGAATTTGATGCGAGCGGTCCCAATAGTTCTGGGCTCGCCGAGCGAGCGAACACCCGGTGCTCGATTCGAACATGGGTTCGAATCGAACACCGGGCTCATCCTTACTCAATGGCATAGCAATATAAAAAATATATATTTGTGATGACTTTAAAACACATAATCTATATTACCATGCATAGTTAGCAATAAGAAAGTCCTATTATTAATAGCTTAACTAGTTAACCACTAGTAAAGTCCCATTTCAACCGGCAGAAACAATGTTTTTAACATTCCCAACTGAGCAACTTGAAACATAATATTAGACACAAGTGCTTCATAACCTCATGTTAAATGTTCTTGATTACACGAGGAACATATCACTTAACTTCATAATCAAGAGTGCCATTTGAGCTTTGTTAAAACCAAATGCCACAAACTTATTCCTGCAAAGGTTGAACATAACTCAAATTATTCTGAATAAAAACTCGAACAGCATCTTATTGATTCCTCCTTAGTGAAAGGTCAATGCCTAATGCGTTTGATATTTAACTTCAGCATTACAAATTGCATTCCTGCTCCTCAACAATTAGTGATAGTGGATGTCCCACCAAATACATAAAGACCTCTTTCTGTGGGCTAAAAAAAGGCACTTTGAGTGAGTCTAGATAAAAAAATTATATATCAGAAAAACATCTTTGTACATTATTGTTAGCGCATTTGAAGAATGTTGCTTATATCCAGTAGATCACAGATACAGCAAGTACATCTCACTGAGAAGGTTGAAGTGTGTACATATACTGTATAGGTAAAGTTTTGGTTGGTTTTTAATGTTTTGTGAATAATTTAATCAGATTAGACAAAACCTGGCAACAATGAACTCCAAAAAACAATTAAATACATGGAACATAAACATAAATACGCTGGTTTACCTACTAAGGGATTTGTATTTCTGGCCCTTCAATTTTGATATTTATGAAGCTCTGCCACACAGCCCAATAGGTATGGCAAGATAAGTAGCATGATTTTTCTCTGTTGCAGATAAGTAATACTTAAAGGTTTTGTCATACTCTCAGCCTGTAACTAGGCAGTGAAAGCAGAACTTTTACACTAATAAGCTGACCTTTATTGCTCTTCCCTATCCTCCTATCACCATTCTGTTTTTTGTTTTTTTTAGCATATGAGCACTGCAACACAACTATCTAGCTAATTGTGCTGCTTCTCCTTCTCCCAGTCTAAGCTCTGCTGTACAGTGACTGCAAGAGGCTTAAACCATGTCAAAAGCAGATACTTAAACTGCTTTCATTTACAAAGCATGCATTTATGATACTTTAATCATTACAGATAAATATTATTTTTGTGTTTATTTATACAGTATCTACCTGGATTTCAGCTCTAAAACAGAAGTATAGCCAAATATTTTTTGTAAAACTTCTCTTCTGGGTCACAGGAGTGTACTTACTTCTGCTCTCCTATGACTGAGAACACGGCAACAGCGGGTTAAAGCCTGCTGTCAGCTGAAGTCAAAAAGCCACTCCAGGCTCTCAAAGCATCCCAACAATACACGGCTATGAGCAGAGGCATAACTAGAACCTTCATAGGGATGACATCAGGGCCGTGGTGGAGATAAGGATGACATCAGGGGCAGTGGTGGGGATAGGGATGACATTGGGGACAGTGGTGGGGATAGGGATGACATTGGGGCAGTGGTGGGGATAGGGATTACAATAGGGGCAGTGGTGAGAATAGGGATGACATCGGGGGCAGTGGTGGTGGGGATAGGGATGACATCAGTCCATTACCACTGCCTGATGGGGGATGGGATCAGTCAAAGGCAAGAGTGGTGGGGAGAGGGATGAGATCAGTGACGCTGGCACTCACCTGCTCTAAGTGTTAGTCTATTTCCCCTCCTTCTCCTTGCTCAGAGTGTCTCTGCCTGTGTGCCTACAGTAATGCTTCTAATGACATGGGTCTCCTCCAGAGTGGAGAACTCTTCCCCCGTTACTCAACTGGCCATCAGCTGACTTTCTCCTTCAGTTTACCACTCCCAAAATGGCATCTGACTGGACTCTGCAGCAATGGGAGGAGGGTATTGTCAGGCAGTGACAGTGAGTGCTCAGTGTACTAGCTCCCGACCCAATGCCTCTAACTAGAAGTGGCGGGTGGCCACAGTGGTGGAACATGTGGGCCCCCTACAGTGGCGGAACTCCAGGGCCAGGTCCCAGGTTAATAAATCCCAACTACAGCCAATGCATGTCGTTATTACACTTGTGATAAACACATCTACCACGCTACTTAGCTAGGCGGATGACACACTTAATTCCTGGTTGTGCTTTATATTTTGATATACAACCTCTTTGCCTTCAGTCTGTTCATGAATCAACATAATCACCACTGTTCAATAAGAAGGGAGTTGCCCTAATCTAAACAGGCATTAGTAGAGTTACCTTCCTGACTAAGCTGTGTGTTAGAAGTGTTTAAAAAGTAGGACCAGTTGAACAGAATTACAAGTGCGTTGGAGGATAACATAGTAAACATAAGCAATTGTGCATTTACCTGTATGTCTGGAATGTGGAAACTTTTAGTGATTTGGTCAAGCTTTATGCTTTCAATAGGGTTCAAAAATTATAATTATAATAATTATTGTTATCTTCTTGTGCAAACATATTACCAGCTTATAACTACAAAAAAAATACACAAAGGCAATCAAAGAGATTATAGTTTTTATATTGCAACTGTGACCTAAATGGTATAAATAAAAATCTGACTAGTACATATGGAAACATGTTTATATTACAGCATGTATATATCTAAAATCGCAATCAATCTTTGTAAGTATAATTGGGCATTTTCCAAGGTCACTGCAAAAACACACAGGAGGGCGCAAACACCTCATGCATTACCATAGACAAGTTAATTACATCCACCAAGACAAATGGATACTCACAAGCGGATAAAAAACAATAAGCATATAATTGATGTGCTTCAGCTGAGTGCAATGTAACCTGTCCCAGGGCTAAAACGATTGGATGGCTGATGCGTTTCAGGGCACAAAACCCTTTCCTCAGAGTTCTGGATGTAATAAACTTGTCTCTGGTAATACACAAGGTGTGTTTTTGCAGTTTATTGAAGAGGCATTGTGCATTGAATCATTGTGAAAGAGAAAATCCCTGGATCTAGTGCTGGAGTGTTTTTGGAGACTGTAATTATCCAAGTCAGTTACATGTAACTCATTTTGGATATATGATTACATAAACCTTTTTAAAACATAATATGCATCTTTATAAGAAATGTATAGTGTTAGTAATCATGCCATCCCTGACTGTCATAAACCGTATGTGACCAGAACTGTGTGACTGCAACAGAGTAAACCAACCAAGTAGATGAGAAATAAGTGCTAACAGGTAACGGGATGCAGATTAGGGCTCAGGGACAAAACCAAGGCAAAGATGTAAATGCTTGCCTGGTATTTATAGTCCTGTGATTGGCCTCAGGTGATACCTGATTGCAGGAGGTGCTGTCTGCCCCACGCTGCCAGGATCCATCTGCTGGTGGATGCCAGTACTGCAGCCCAACGATGACATAGCAGGGAAGAGTTCTCCTGACAGTTCCAAACTGGCAGGAGACACCTGCTGGTGGACCGCAGTACTGCATGCCATAAAACAGATATTACCAGTGGATGGAACGTTTCCTGACAGTACCCCCCTCTCAAAGGAGCGGCCTCCGGACGCTCCAACTGGTTGTAATTGTTCAAAGTCTTAGGCATCAAGAAGGACAATGGGTAGGGGTACTTCAGGCTGGGCATCAGGCACTTCAGGGCAGACAGCGGGCTCTGGGTAGCTGGGCAGCAGGCACATCAAGCTGGGCAGCAGGCACGGGCACTTTAGGCTGGGCAGCAGGCACATCAAGCTGGGCAGCAGGTACGTCAAGCTGGGCAGCAGACAGAAACTCATCGAGCTGGGCAGCAGACAGGAGCTCATCGAGCTGGGCAGCAGACAGGAGCTCATCGAGCTGGGCAGCAGACAGGAACACATCGGGCTGGGCAGCAGACAGGAACACATCGGGCTGGGCAGCAGACAGGAACACATCGGGCTGGGCAGCAGACAGGAACACATCGGGCTGGGCAGCAGACAGGAACTCATCGGACTGGGCAGCAGGCAGGAACTCATCGGGCTGGGCAGCAGACAGGAACTCATCAGGCTGGGCAGCTGGCACATCAGACTGGGAAGCTGGCAGCGGGTCATCAGACTGGGAAGCTGGCAGCGGGTCATCAAACTGGAAAGCCGGGACATCAGACTGGAAAGCTGGCAGCAGGTCATCAGACTGGAAGGCCGGGACATCAGACTGGAAGGCCGGGACATCAGACTGGAAGGCAGCCAGAGGGACATCAGACTGGAAGGCAGCCAGCGGGACATCAGACTGGAAGGCAGCCAGCGGGACATCAGACTGGAAGGCAGGCAGCGGGACATCAGACTGGGAAGGCAGGCAGCGGGCCATCAGACTGGAAGGCAGGCAGTGGGACATCAGACTGGAAGGCAGGCAGCGGGACATCAGACTGGAAGGCCGGGACATCAGACTGGAAAGCAGGCATCGGGTCATCAGACTGGAAGGCAGGCACCAAGACATCAGGCTGGAGGGCTGGGACATCAGGCTGGAAGGCAGGCAACGAGACATCAGACTGGAAGGCTGGGACGTCAGGCTGGAGAGCTAGGACATCAGACTGGAAGGCTGTAACATCAGGCTGGAAGGCCGGCAGCGGGACATCAGACTGGAAGGCCGGCACCAGGACATCAGACTGGAAGGCTGGAACGTCAGGCTTGAAGGCTGGAACATCAGGCTGGAAGGCTGGTAGCGAGACATCAGGCTGGAAGGCCGGCACCAGGACATCAGACTGGAAGGCTGGGACGTCAGGCTGGAGAGATGGGACATCAGACTGGAAGGCTGGGGCATCAGGCTGGGAGGCCGGCAGCGGGACATCAGACTGGAAGGCCGGCACCAGGACATCAGACTGGAAGGCTGAAACATCAGGCTTGGAGGCAGGAACATCAGGCATGGGCACTTTAGGCTGGGCAGCAGGCAAATCAAGCTGGGCAGCAGGTACGTCAAGCTGGGCAGCAGACAGAAACTCATCGAGCTGGGCAGCAGACAGGAGCTCATCGAGCTGGGCAGCAGACAGGAGCTCATCGGGCTGGGCAGCAGACAGGAGCTCATCGGGCTGGGCAGCAGACAGGAACACATCGGGCTGGGCAGCAGACAGGAACACATCGGGCTGGGCAGCAGACAGGAACACATCGGGCTGGGCAGCAGACAGGAACACATCGGGCTGGGCAGCAGACAGGAACACATCGGGCTGGGCAGCAGACAGGAACTCATCGGACTGGGTAGCAGGCAGGAACTCATCGGGCTGGGCAGCAGACAGGAACTCATCAGGCTGGGCAGCTGTCACATCAGACTGGGAAGCTGGCAGCGGGTCATCAGACTGGGAAGCTGGCAGCGGGTCATCAAACTGGAAAGCCGGGACATCAGACTGGAAAGCTGGCAGCGGGTCATCAGACTGGAAGGCCGGGACATCAGACTGGAAGGCCGGGACATCAGACTGGAAGGCAGCCAGAGGGACATCAGACTGGAAGGCAGCCAGCGGGACATCAGACTGGAAGGCAGCCAGCGGGACATCAGACTGGAAGGCAGGCAGCGGGACATCAGACTGGAAGGCAGGCAGCGGGACATCAGACTGGAAGGCAGGCAGCGGGCCATCAGACTGGAAGGCAGGCAGCGGGACATCAGACTGGAAGGCAGGCAGCGGGACATCAGACTGGAAGGCCGGGACATCAGACTGGAAAGCAGGCATCGGGTCATCAGACTGGAAGGCAGGCACCAAGACATCAGGCTGGAGGGCTGGGACATCAGGCTGGAAGGCAGGCAACGAGACATCAGACTGGAAGGCTGGGACGTCAGGCTGGAGAGCTAGGACATCAGACTGGAAGGCTGTAACATCAGGCTGGAAGGCCGGCAGCGGGACATCAGACTGGAAGGCCGGCACCAAGACATCAGACTGGAAGGCTGGAACGTCAGGCTTGAAGGCTGGAACATCAGGCTGGAAGGCTGGTAGCGAGACATCAGGCTGGAAGGCCGGCACCAGGACATCAGACTGGAAGGCTGGGACGTCAGGCTGGAGAGATGGGACATCAGACTGGAAGGCTGGGGCATCAGGCTGGGAGGCCGGCAGCGGGACATCAGACTGGAAGGCCGGCACCAGGACATCAGACTGGAAGGCTGAAACATCAGGCTTGGAGGCAGGAACATCAGGCTGGAAGGCCGGCAGCAGGACATCAGACTGGAAGGCCGGCACCAGGACATCAGACTGGAAGGCTGGGACGTCAGGCTGGAAGGCTGGCACTGGCTCTTCAGGCTGGAACGCTGGCACCTCTGGCTGGAACAGATTGGTGGGTGTGGAGGCAGGTTGGGTTAATGGCAGGATTGTTTTGGTTGGGAAAAACTTTCGTTTTTTCTTTGGTTTAGTCACTGAAGCTCTGTAGGTGGGGGGTGCAGCAGATTGGAAAGGAGGATTAGTAGGCAGCCGAGAAGAGGCAGGTGGGTTGTATGCAGGGTAGGTACAGGGAGCAGAGACCGGATACGAGTATTCGGTTGGAAGCAACGTATACTGGGCTGCTACTGGGTTTGGCATAGGTGATGGGGAAACAGACTTTTGGGCAGGCAAGTGTCTGATGGCAGTGGTGGTGTGTTGTGGGTTGGTTGGGGCTGGTTGTAATATATTAGACCATGCTGAGAGTATTGGTTGGACAGAGAACGGATCACATGCTGCCTGTGTAACAAGGGTCTGTACTGAGTGAATACATTCCATAAGCTTCTGCTGAGGACAAACGGTATAGTGCTCAAAAAAACATGCAGAATCATCCTCTAACAGCCACACCAGATCAGCACTGAAAGGGGGAGAAAAATCATCACCGGCCTTTGGAACACAGGACAGGGCTAGCTCAGCACATATTTGGATTAAAGACTGCACCTCCCCAAACAACATACAGTCCTGGTCAACCAGGGAGTGGGCCAAACGCATGATCTCAAGCAGCTGGTCATTGGTCCACTCTTTCAGTGTCTGGCGGAGATACTCGCCACTCTCTGACGCCAGCAGAGCATAATAGGAAATCACGTTAGGATTCATTCCAGCAAAGCCAACAGAACCAAGATGGTTCCTCTTTGCAGCCACTTCTGGTCAGGGATGGCCTTGGTTTCTGTCATAAACTGTATGTGACCAGAACTGTGTGACTGCAACAGAGTAAACCAACCAAGTAGATGAGAAATAAGTGCTTTTATTTAAGATAAATACATACAATGTGAACACACAACCAATAACAAACAGAGTAAGAAAACCAAATAATAGTGACACAAACCAACCAGTATATCTAACAAGGGGGGTACCAGAATCGTAGTCAAGCGAGGCCAGGGTCATAAACGGGAGGTCAGCAGATGGGGGGGAAAAGGAGAAAGGGAGAAAGGAATCAGGTGCAGGACAAGGTTCCAGGGATGCAGGGACAGGCAGGATAAGGTATAACAGGGTTCCAGGATCAAGGTTCAGGCTAACGGGATGCAGATCAGGGCTCAGGGACAAAACCAAGGCAAAGATGTAAATGCTTGCCTAGTATTTATAGTCCTGTGATTGGCCTTAGGTGATACCTGATTGCAGGAGGTGCTGTCTGCCCCACGCTGCCAGCATCCATCCGCTGGTGGATGCCAGTACTGCAGCCCAACGATGACATAGCAGGGAAGAGTTCTCCTGACAGTTACAAACTGCCAGGAGACACCTGCTGGTGGACCGCAGTACTGCATGCCAAAAGACAGATATTACCAGCGGATGGAACGTTTCCTGACACTGACCTTCATTTTCAAGTAACAAAAATGCAAGTCAAATAAGTGGGGAATCAGAAAATAGATAGGTAGAATAAAGGATGGATTAGGAAAAGGAGGGAAAAGTTAAAGATAGGGAGGGGGGCGGTGTACTAGATTGTGTTCTTTTCTCATGGAGGGGGTGTTAAAGGAATGGAATCATGCAAAAGGAGATGGAGATAGTGTCTGGAGATAATACTTCAGAGATAAAATGTGTTCCAGCCAGTAGTGGTAGTAGCCAGTAGGTACCTGTACATCAACATTTTCCCTCTTGATACTTTAGGGAGGCTGGAAAGTCTTCCATGTGCCTGACTATTTTTTTCTGGAGAGCCACAGATTAAGGGATGGGAATACAACTCCAGACTACATTTAGAAGATGTAGCAAAATGAATTTTTTGCTCCTGGGAAGGCCCGAATGGTGAGAGAGATAGGCAGCTGCTCATATCCAATGTCAGCTTCAGTCAATTGTTTAATTATTTCCAATACTTTTATCCAAATGCCTCTTAGAATACTGTACAACCTAAAGATGTGAAGACACATGCCCTGAGCCATACTACAATCTATCATATGTAAGAGTTCTGTGGATATATGTTGCAAAATATTGATGGTACCTTGTACCACTTTAAAAAGATCTCATAGACCAACTCTTGGAATTTAGTAGCTGTAGAAGAATAGTGAGAAAAATATGGGATAATATCTCCTTGTTTGAGCAAGAAAGGGGACACATAAAGAGTCAGGGGTTTATGAGAAGTCTATATGTTGGGGAGACTAAGTGGCTAGAGGGGCCATATTTGTAATACAATCTCTCAAAAGGCATAAGTTTTGGTAGTGGGGTCCCCTGTTTAAGAGTAATAGCGAGGAAATGCATCCATTGCTGAAGTCGCCAATTGTCTATTAAGGAGGTTTAAGCAGTGTGACACTGAAAAAGTCATGTATTTTCAGTGTAAAATTGAAGGAATTATCTATAAAAAATTTGGGCTGACTAGAATAGGAGTAATAACTGATTATAACATCAGACCATGCATACAAATCACTGTTGTCAGAATTTGGAGGGATGGACCAATGATGGGGTGCTTCCAGAGGGCTTTGATATGTTCTGTCCTTATCCAAGGAAGACAACAGAGGGGACAGACAGTGGTTCCCAATGTGGTTTATGAGTTCCCCTGGGGGAATTGCAAATCATTTGGGGTACTTGAAAATGTAATGGAAGAAAAAGGCTGTGTCATTGGGGAGTTAGGGATCGAATGCTTGTCAATGGAGTAAAATGCTGTGGCTTGGTTAAGTGTGTGTGAAAGGTCAACAGAGTAATCATTCAGCCAAGTTTTTTGACACTCATTCTTTAGTAACAACTGCCCTCCAATCCCCTTAAAAGCATCTGCTGTTCTCTGCAATTTGGTATAAAGAGGAAGTGATATAGGACAGAGACCCTGAATCCTGAGTCATATTACAATCATCCCAACCCACCTCTCATCGGGTCACACTACCTGCCAGTCTATTAAGGTGCCTCTATGAGATGACACTCACTCCACTATGTAGCATTAATCCCTCTGACTACACTCTCCATAGATCTCTGAGATGAGATTGAGGAGGGTGGTTTTAAGGGAGATGCAAGGATAAGGAGGTAATCTTCTAAAGCTGCACATTTTTGTTAGGTGTTTTGTATTAGTATTTTGACTTATACTGTACATCATAAAAAGGGTTTCAGGGTGAGAATGAAGATAAGAGGTGACAAAAAGCAGCCCTTCCTTTTCCCGATATTGAGAGGAGAGAGAGGATACATTAACCCTAACTTCTGTGGAGGACTCAAGTAGCTTCCAATAATTTACGCATATAGTCCCCAGCCCAATGTTGTGAAGAGTAGCCTTTAACACAGTGCCCAGGGCCATCTTGAATTAAGGAGTCATTTAACTTCCACTTATAGGCTCTGGGTTATGGAATGCCTAGTTTGATTGACATGGAGATCAGTGTGTGCTCGGACACAGTTATGCCGCGTACACACGATCGCACATTCCGACAACAAAATCCATGTTTTTTTTCTGACTGATGTTGGCTCAAACTTGTCTTGCATACACATGGTCACACAAATCTTTTTGTAAATGCCGACCGACAAGAACGCGGTGACGTACAACACGTATGGCGAGCCGAGAAAAATTAAGTTCAATAGCCAGTGCGGCTCTTCTGCTTGATTCCGAGCATGCGTGGAACTTTGTGCATTGGAATTGTGTACACACAATCGGAATTTACGACAACGGATCTTGTTGTTGGAAAATTTGAGATCCAAATCTCAAATTTTGTTTGTCGGAAATTCCTTGACTAAATGAAGAAAAAAGAGAGCATTTGAGTAGATGGGTTGGGGACTTAGAGAAATGGTTTGAGGTTTAATTCTAATCTTTCTCAGTGATTTGAAAGGTCAGAGAGTAATTTTGTTGTTGGCATATCTACCTAACCATGACAAACTGAAATCTCTAGAGAAATATTTTACTCTCTTACTGGATTTGGCTGAATTTCTTCTGCTCATGAGGGAGGCCTCAGTCTCCCTCCAATACGGGATCAATGTGAGATTGAGGTTTCCCTAGAAAGCAGACGACCTTCATCAAAATCCACTGAGAGATTTCAGTTCATCATGGTTGGGTACATATACCGACAACAAAATTACTCTCTGAGCTTTCAAGTCACCCAAAAAGATTATAATTAGTTCATCATTGTTTATCATTTGTGAAAGCAGCTGCTAGCCTGCCATTCTGAAAAGCAGAATGTTCAACCCCTTGGTTTTGAGTTAGTGTTGGTACTGTGAAATGAAATAGGAAACCAGACATTTGAAAGGCTACCTGCAGCATGAACTGCAAAAGTTTATTCAATATACAAGTGCACTTTCCAGGAGCATTAAGGCTATTTACTTTGAAAGAAAAAAAGTGCTCCAGAAAATAAGTAATAATGGGATCAGAATGTGGAGAGGAGGGGGAAATATTACCAGAATGCGAATGCATATAGGTAGAAAGGGTGGTGGGAAGAGGTTAGAGAATTAACTAGAAGCATGTGATTGAATGCAGTGTAACTTCCCCTGTTGCACCCTAGAAGTATTGAAGAAACAACCTTGAAAGCAAATATGCCCCTAAGCAAAAATTCTTACAGTAGATTAAATAAAACCCATTAACTAGGATCATTACAATACTTTGTGAGGTATCATGCTGCGGCTATCCAAAATTTGGGGAGGTGGGGCAGAGGGAGGTGACACCAGTGGAGACAACCCACCTCAAGCCAGATCAGCATAAACATAGCCAGAACAATGATACTTTGAGTTTTGTAACAACTGCACATGTTGCACCAAACTGTCTCCAGCTATATGAGAAAAGAAACATATGGGTAAGGATCCTTAGGATTTGTGGGATCACCAATTGTGTAGCTTGGTTGGTGCCACAGGTCAGGTCTGTTTAAAATAGGGAGGCAAACACCCAGTAATCTGCATTATTCAATAAATTATTATAGCCTCCCTGGTCTTCCCAAAGATAGCATGTCATTTGAGGGGTGATAAGCTGCTCACAGTTGTGGATAAGCACCACCAGGTTTGTCTACTCCAGGGTTCCCACTAAGAGAGTGGTAGGGACTATGATTTCATATGCCCATTTTGAGAGCCTGTTCTCTGGTAAATAGTGGTCCAGCTGGAGATATTGTCAGCCCTGGAAGGAACCAGGGTGGCTGCACACGATGGGTGCTAAAAAATCAGCAAAGTTACAACAAACAAGGCAACCTTTGGGACAAAGAAGCAGTCATACCTAGCTCACCATTCTCTGTAAGTGGAGTCAGAATGTACTCTCCTCTGAGTGTTGTGAGAAGTTGGTGTCAGTTGGATTTCCGCAAGTTGTGGAGGTAGGTGTGGAGAGATCTCCAGGATGCATCAAGGAAATTAAAGAGGTCTTGGATTGTTGACTGCAAAATGAAGGTGCGGCCCTACTTTTGAATCTGTAAGTAAAAAGGATAACCCCAGTGATATCCCACACTCAACTCTTGGATCTTGTTATGTATCTGAAAAAAAAAATCTGAATTGTGGCACCATCTAATTTAATAGGGCCTGTTAATCATACTTTGTGCAACATCTTCTTATTAAACCCATTGAATTGAACAGAGTGCCCCTGGTTCAAGTTCAGAATGTAGACTCTATGTATCCTTTCCAGTTCTCTATATGTAACAGGGTCCCAGTTAAGAATGAGCCGAACACCCCCAACAGTTCGGTTCGCACCAAAACATCCGAACATGCCAAAAAGTTTGTTTGAATATGATAACATCGTTAAAATCTATGGTACACGAATGTGAAAAATCTAAAGTGCTAATTTTAAAGGCTTATATGCAAGTTTTTGCCCTAAAAAGTGTTTGGAGACCCGGGTCCTGCCCCAGGGGAAATGCATCAATGCAAAAAAAGTTTAAAAAAAGTGTTAAACAGGCGCAGCTAAATTGGGCCTTGGGTGGTGGTGCCACAACACTGTAACCCCTCACAGTTACGCTTGTTGGACGCAGGAAATATTTGATCAAAAATTGTAATTACATGCTCCTGTTAAACAGAGGCAGACAAATTGGACCATCGCCAGTGGTGGTGGTGCCACAACACTGTAAGCCTTCACAGTTACGCTTGTTGGGCGCAGGAACGGGGCCTGCTGTGAAATATTTGAGGCCTTAGGCAGTGGTGGTGGTGCCCTAAACCAAAAATATTGTTGGTCAGCTAGCATCATCAAGATTGAGGAGGACTAGTCACTCAGCATAGGCAGTCTTCAAGGGATCCAACATCCATAGAAAAATCAATCCGTTACATTAGCATTAGCTGCTTCATAGCTGCTGCTGATCCAAGACTGATTAATTTTTATGAATGTGAGCCTATCAATGGAGTCTGTGGACAGGCGCACTCTATGATACATTACAAACCCTCCAACAGCACTGAATTTGTGTTCAGAAAGAACGCTGGATGCAGGACAGGCCAGTAGCTCAACTTCATATTGAGCAAGTTCTGGCCAGTGGTCCATCCTCAAGACCCAGTAACCCAGTGGATGGTCTGATGGAAAGGTCTCCAAGTCTGCTCTTGGCCCAAGATATTCTTGCATCATGTAATGCAGACATTGGCGATGGTTGCTTGAACCTATCAGACCTTGGCGCTGAGGGCTAAAAAATTGTCTAAAGGCATTGGTCAGGCGGGACACATTCTCCACTGCTTTTCCTCTGACTAACTGAAGCCTCAACAACACGTTGTCCAGCACTAGGAAATTTTAACCTCCCAGGGTCTGGAAACGCATTGCACAAACCTTTCTTCATGGCCCCCTGAAGATGTTTCATTCTCTGTTCCATATGCGAAGACAGGATGAATTCTGCAACCTTACCCTTGTAACGTGGATCAAGAAGGGTTGCCAGCCAGTAATTATCCCTCTCCTTGATACCCCGAATCCTAGGGTCCTTTTGCAGGATTAGCAGAATCAGGGAGGCCATGCAGCGTAAGTTTGCAGACGCATTCCATTGTGAGTCCTCTGGGTCACTGAGGATGACGTTGTCAGAAACTACATCCTCCCAATCACTTACAAATCCTTGGGTTTCTGGGGACTGAAAACCATCACTTGAAGACTGATGAATGCAATTGGGCGACTGGGGGGTTGGGACTTTAAATGAAGCAGGCAGGTGTAAAACATTTAGATTTATTAAAAAAAAGGAACAACAAACAAAAAATCAATGGTAAGTTGCATGAGGGTAGTCATGAGTACACCAAGGAGAGCAATGTTTTCCATTCAATGGATAAATATACAGCAATGACAATTGACCACAATAATACAAATCACAGTTGCAAGTGATCATTGAATAAAATAAAACAGTAGTTGGCATAAGACATGGCATATAATAGCTCTATGCATTTGGTAGATTCATCCACTCTTCAGGAGCATGCACGTGGAAAACTGAATGCTGTAATATAGTGGCGATATCTGTAAGGTCTGACACTGTCACGGGAAGGAGGTTTAGAATAAGGTAATTATAGATAATGATGCCTAGGATAAACCCCCTGAAACCACTCTCAAAAATACTTACATAATCTTTGTGCAGTAACAACAATGAGCCAACATGGGTCAGATTAACCCCATTAGGGGTATCACTGGAGGGAACTGAGGTGGTGAAGGCAGACCAGGGCTGAGCAGAGATGATTTCCAAGAAAGAAAAATTCCAAAAGAATTGAAGACTGATGCTGAGTGTTATCCTCTACATCCATGCTGACACAATCCTTCTCCTCCTCTTCTTCCTTTGTGTTTGGGCCCACAGAAATGCTATCTGGATAAAGGGGGCCTTGAAAGGTAAGAAAGTCCTCCTCTTCCTCCCGCTGTTCTGCCTCAAGTGCCCTGTCCATTATTCCACGAAGCGTGTGCTCAGGAAGACAAGAGTTACAGTATCACTGATGCATGCATTGTCGCTGCTCACCATCCTCGTGGCCTCCTCAAATGGTGACAGTGCATGCATCCTTGATCAGTAGCCACTGGCATGGCGAAAAAAAGCAAAGCTCCCCTGACCCTGTCCTGGTGCCATACTCACACAGATACTCATTGATGGCCCTCTGCTGTGAATGCAGCAGCTGCAGCATTGCCAACATTGAGTTCCACCTGGTGGGCATGTCACAAATGAGGTGGTTGGTGGGCAGGTTGCATTCCCTTTGAATGTCAGCCAGCCGAGCACTGGCATTGTATGACCGGCGGAAATGACCACAGACTTTTCTGGCCTTCCTCAGGAGATCCTGTAAGCCTGGGTACCTGCTCAAGAACCGCTGCACACCAAATTCAGGACGTGTGCCAAACATGGGACATGGGTCAAGTGTCCCTGTCCGAGGGCGGAGAGAAGGTTGGTGCCATTGTCGCATACGTATGTATATATATATATATATATATATATATATATATATATACTGAAGCTGGCATGGCGTCAACTACCTCTGAGCCTGCCCCTGCAGAGCTGACAGAATCTCTGCCCCAGTGAGGCTCCTGTCCCCTAATAAGACCAACTCAAGCACCGCATAGCATATTTTTGCCTGAGTGCTTGCATAGTCCCTTGACCGCTTATGGAGCATTGCTGGTTCAAAGGAGAAATCATAAGAAGAGGCCATAGAAGAAGAAGAAGAGGAGGGAGTGGAGGAGAAAGATGTGTCAGAATGACCACTAGCATTTTGGAGACGTGGTGGCTCAAATAATACTGAACCCTGTCCTGCATCCTTCCCAGCTGCCAGCAGAGTTACCCAGTGCGCCGTGAAGGAAAGGTAACGTCCCTGCCCATGCCTGCTGGACCATGAGTCAGCGGTAATATGCACCTTACTGCTGACCGCCCTGTCCAACGAGGCCAAAACATTGCCTTCCACATGCCGGTAGAGAGCCGGAATGGCCTTCTATAAAAAGAAATGGCATTTTGGAACCTGCCACTGAGGTACAGCACATTCCACAAATTCACAGAAGGGGGCAGAGTCTACCAGCTGAAAAAGCAGCAATTGCAGTGCCAGTAATTTGGCCAAGCTAGCATTCAGACGCTGAGCATGTGAATGGCTGGGACCGAATTTCTTGTTCCGGTTTAGCAACTGGGGTGATGGAGGTGTACTGATAGCAGATTGGCTGCAAGTACTTAGGACACCTATTGCTATACCTTCATTCCTCTCAGTGCAGGTTTTTGAGAGGACTGGAAGTATAGTGGGGTTGGAGATCCCAGATGAGGAGCAAGGAGAAGTCCGCCTTTTTCTTTCATGTGGATCTTTTAAGTGCTGTTGCCAATGGACTGCATGGGAGGTCGTCATATGTCTGGTCAAGCATGTGGTGCCCAAGCGGCTGCTGTTCTGGCCACTCTTTATCCGCTTCAGACATAGGTTGTCAACAGCAAGCAGATCTGCTGCACATGTGTCAAAAAAGGCCCACACCAAGGAACTTTTCAAAATCAGCGGTGAGTCAGCAGCACCCTGGACCTGTGGAGCTCTGCGGTGTGATGCAGTAGGGTGGCTGCCCTTAAGCTGCCCCTATAGGACATTCTGCCTCATTGGAGTCGTGCCTCCTCCTCTCTTCTATCGGGCACCCAAGTAGAGTCAGTGACCTCATCATCCCTTCCCTCCTCATCACTGGAGCAAACTTGGCAGTATGCTGCGGCTGGGGGAACAATACTGCCAGTTTCTAGTCCTTCTTGGGCACCCCCTCTCTCTAGGCTCACGTTACTCCCTTCCTCAACCTGGGAACCAACATCGGAGCCTTCTAATCGTTGTGCATTCTCCATCAGCATGTAACCAACACTGTGGTCGAATAGTTCGGGGGACTCCTCCATGCATGATGGTGGGGCTACGGAAGGAGTGACTGTGGTAAAGGAGCCGGTGGAATAGGCCACTTTGTCAGCTGCATTGGAAGGCAAACTACTCTGAGCCTGGGTGACAGAGGATGAGGAGGATGAGGACAGCTTTGTTATCTACTCCACCAACTGTTCTGCATGTTCTGGCTCAATAACACGGCCAGCAGCAGGAAAAAAGGACAAGCGTGCCCCACAGCCACCTGCAGAGGATGCACATGTCCGCAAACCAGCACTGTTGACTGTAGACACAGAGCCGGCTTGCCCTCTTATAGTGGCATGTGAGCGCTGCCTCTCCTTGGTGGCCTTCCGAACATAATGTATATTTTGTTTGGCAACACCACACTGCACTATATTGTGTTCTGTGTACACCACCAGAAATGTAGTAGCAACAGTACACCACGGAATGCACTGTAGATATACACTACACTGGATGCTGCAGCATATATATAATCTCCCCTTCCCGCCGAGCGTATGCAGATATGCGTACTCGGCTTTGGCCAATTATGGCTCTCTTAGCAGAGGGCGCTGGGATTGGCCAAAGCATGCAGGTCAGGTGCATGCTTTGGCCAATCATCAAACAGCAATGCACTGCGATCTTGCAGTGCATTATGGGGCGTTCCGTGGGCCCTCGAATTTCCCACGAACGCCTCATATTGTTCGATATTCGGTGAACAGGCAAACACCCGATGTTCGAGTCGAACTCATGTTCGACCCGAACATCAAGCTCATCCCTAGTCCCAGTTAAGAATTATATTTAGGATTGCTAGTATAGTGGTTTTCAATTCTGGGCCTGCTGTGACTTTGGAAAAGCTTCTGAGTTTCAAGTTATTCCTTCTGTTCCTCTTTTCCAGGGAATCCCGATGAAATTGAAGGGAGTGTATTTGGTTCCCCGCTGTGTATGAGTTGTGAGACATTGCTCAAAATATTAGATTTTTCCAGATTTAATTGTGTCTACCTGACAGGTAAGCTATTACATTATGTCTCCGTCTTCTCTTAAATCATCACAGAGCAGCAGTTTCATAATGTTGTTTGGTGGTGAGGGAGCTGAAGAAGATCCTGGTCTGTGGATCAGTAGGGACTGTTCCAGGTCTGCTCTCCCCAGATGCATGATGCCAGTATGGGGAGTATGGACAATGGCTGTGAGCAGATTCAGCATATGAGTTATGTGGGATCAAGTCCTGCAAGCTTCCCTCTTATGGGGAGTTCTCCCAGGTCAAGTGATTGGAAGCAGTCCACACTGAGTTGAAGCCCAGATCTGAGTGGTCACCATGTTGTCAACAGTGGCCAAGTGAGGAGTAAAGGAATGAGGTTTGATGTAATCTCCCACTGCTAAATTGCTGGTGGGTGGACCAGGTTCCTGGGTCTTCTTACCTTTTGGCATTGGTGTCAGCAGGAGCAGGATTGCTGTGTAGACCAGGCTGAACCTATTATAGTGTGCACACTGTGAAAGTGTGGCTTCACTCTGTCGCCGCAGGACCATAGCCCTTTATATTAAAGTCTTATTTTCATATAACAGATAACATATAAAAGATAATATATAGTGTAAGTACTAGTATAAAGCAGATATAAAACAATTAAATCGATTAATATTTTCTCTTTAACCACTTAAGCCCCGGACCAATTTGCAGCCAAAGGACCGGGCCCCTTTTTGCGATTCGGCACTGCGTCGCTTTAACTGACAATTGCGCGGTCGTGCGACATGGCTCCCAAACAAAATTGGCGTCCTTTTTTTCCCACAAATAGAGCTTTCTTGCAAGTTCCTTTAGGATCACTGCATTGAAGAGAAGATTGATAATTCATTGAATTCACTTTTATTTCCAAACTTCATATTGCCATTTTTGAGAAAACAGGAGTAGAAAGTCAAACTTTTTGAAATCTGTTTTTGCAATTTCCAACAATATAGTATAATTCTTCACAGTCTTGGAACCAGCATGACTGAACCCAGAGTAAATGGTTGTATTACTTTAAAATTGATCCAGGCACATTACCTAATTAGTGAATTGTTACTTTGTAATTCTGAGAGATTAAAATACATTTTTCAGTATGCGCAATTACATAAATGAAAAAAATGTTGTAGAGGTCTTTAATATTTTATGCAATACCATTACAAATAGAAAATGTTTTGTGACTGCCCATGTCAATGATTTGTAATTGCTGCTCATTGCAAAGTGTATTAATTTTTTTTCTTGCCAAAACTATATCTAACCAAGTGAAAACAGAGTTCAGTTTAAAATGCATTTTTGATAGTAATAGAACATGCTGGGGTCAATTGTGACAGTGATTCAATGTATCTAAGTGGCCAGGTGCAATGAACTATCTAATTATTTATTTTGTCCTTAATAGAAAAGATGAATTAACTGAATAATGGTCTGAGCCCAGATTTTAGCTTTTAGCATATTTTGATTAGGACAGCTTTAAATATGCCCCTACGTCCATTTATGAATTATATTAGTAAGAAATAAGTGATTGGATTGTGACTGATTTCACTAAAGTAGAACACCAGAAAAAACTGCTGAACAAAGAACTGAAATACATTGAAGTTTGATATTTGCACCTGCTAAAGGCTGTGTAATTGTAGCCAGACATTCTTGTAATACACATATCACTGGTAAGACCACCCTCCTAGTCCCTGGTTTAGGAATCAATGCTTCCAGGATAAGTCCACTACTACCTGGACAGTAAGGCATCTAAAGGGTAAGAGGAGGTGACATACGGGGCTCATGTCACCCACCAAACTTTTGTAAAGCACTTACCATGACATGGAATGTTGGCTAATTTAAGTGGATCATTTGCAAGTGTTACTTTGTGTTTTGTGTTCAAAGTGACTGCTTTTGACTAAGAATGAGCTTGTAATTCCGGCCAAGCCCAAGGAATTTTGATATGATTAAAACTAAAACAATTCCGATTACTAAAATATGACTAAAACTAAAACAATTCAATACTGCACTATCACATGAGAATAAGTAGGGGGCATCTCGTAAGCTGCTGAAAGAAAAATGGCTTTTCTCAAACCTTAGTACCATAAATAATAACATGTTATTAGCTTTTTACTCCAGAAGTATATAATGCGTTTGGCAGTTCTAGAGAAATGCTTAAATAATGCATTACAAGTTAACTAAAACCATTAGATTTTAGTAGACTAAAATGTTCTCATGATTTTAGTTGACTAAAATACTGCTAAAAATAAAACTATTTATATGGACTAAAATACGACTAAAACTAAAATGGCATTTTAGTCAAAAGACTATGAATAAAACTCATTTTACATTTGTTGTCAAACTTATGTAGAGTTTGTTAAATTACTTCCTAGTGATTATAAACTCTTTCAGGTACATCTGTGTTCATACTATGCGCCTTTGTTGACTCAGTTAGCAGAACGTTATCCCCATTGAAGTCTAAAACCAACTAATGCTCAACAACATTATATTACTCTGGATGGTCCGTGTTTTTTTTTTATACTACTGCAGTGCCAGGAATGTGTCATTTATCAGCAGTGATGTATTGGTTACAGATTGACAAGCAGCAGAGTGTCATGAATGATATGGCTTACATCATTGGACATCCTGGATTACAAAATAAATTGTCTCATTCACATGTAAATATTTTGTGGAAAACTGCTACCTAGAGCCCATGGGTGTTGACAGCTATGGCCAGGATGCCTGCACAAGTAATTACCTGTAGTTAAGACAGATGATCACTCCTGGAAACAAGCAGCATGCATCTAGGGATGATCATCTGTTCCAAACTGAAGATAATTGCTCCGGATGCTATTAGTTCTGAACACTGGCAGACAGCTGTAACTGCTTTCAGCCTGTCATTGCTTTTTACAGGCTTCCTGGATTTGGCTGTGCCAACACCTGAGCTCTAAGCCATAGCTAAGTACAAAAATCTTGCTCCAATATGGTAAATTTGGCTGTGTGAATGCGGCCTACTTCTTTTTATTTGTGTTGCTTAGAGATTGGCTTGGGCCTGTTTGAAATCCCACGTGCCCGATCTCGCTAGGAAGCCCACACTTCACACGGCTAATCACAGGCAGTGAGACATTTCCCTATCTGTGCAGCTATTAGGGATGGGCCCGGTGTTCGATTTGAACCCATGTTCGAATCGAACATCGGGGGTTCGCCCGTTCGGCGAGCCCAGAACTATTTGGGCCGCTCGCATCAAATTCGTGTGATGCGAGTGGCCCGCAATGCACTGCGCCAGTTGCAGTGCATTGCTGGCTGATGATTGGCCAAGCATGCACTGTGACCCGCATGCTTGGCCAATCAAAGAGCCAGCGGCGAGGAGAGAAATAATTGGCCACAGGCAGGATGCCTGTGGCCAATTATAGCTCAGGGGGTTTAGTACACGCCCCACAGTATAAAAGGCTGCCGCGCCGGCGGCCTCGCATATTGTGTTGTGTTCCAGCGTCAGTGTCAGTGTTATGTGCTGCTGACTGCTGACATTATGTGCTATGATTCTGGGGATTAGTGTGTGCGTGCTGTTAGTACAGCATTGCAGTATCACATCTGGGGGGTGTCTATAGTATGCCTGTTAAGGGTCCCCCTTAATATCCATAGCAGACCTGAAGGGCCTGGTTATTGAATTTGGGGGGACCCCCACGCTTTTTATTTAATTTTTTTTTTTTTTTTTATCAATGACTTTTTTTTATGAACGTCTTTCAATGAATGACTGTTCTCTGTGTTACGGGAGCCGACAATTCATTAGCCGCGATTTTAAATAGCTTTTTTTCCTGCAAAAATGACACTTCGCGCAGGGACAGTTCTAAGCACAGGAAACATGCGCCCCTTCACAGGCATACTATAGACACCCCCCAGGTACGAAATTTAAAGGAATATTACACTTTTATTGGTTCACTTTAAGCATTATTAAAATCACTGCTCCTGAAAAAACGGCCGTTTAAAAAAAAAAAATTTGCATTGATACATGTCCCCTGGGGCAGGACCCAGGTCCCCAAACACTTTTTATGACAATAACATGCATATTAGCCTTTAAAATGAGCACTTTTGATTTCAAACGTTCGCATCCATTGTAACTAATAGGGTTCTTATGCTCGCACGGACTTTAGGTCCGTTCGCGGGTTCTGGTGCGAACCGAACCCGGGGGTGTTCGGCCCATCCCTAGCAGCTATGAACCGGTAATTGTCTCAGTGCCTGTAGTCCATCTTTCTATAGACTTAGAAATGTGCACTAAGAGTGAAAGGTTCGTTTTTAATTACTTTTTTGGTTTTCATTTGCAAAAATTATTACGGTTGGGATTGCTGTTTGTGTCCCATTTAGGGAACTCATACCTAATAAACCTGCCTGAAGTGAAACTATACTCACATTTTTTTATTAAATTAAGAAAATGCAATTTGTTTAAATAATAGTAGAATGTACCTTCCATCTATCTCTTTCTTTGTTTCATCTATCAAATGCAAGCTTTTTTCTGCTATTCGCAGACTTCCTGTTCTAACTTGGACATGTTTGTTCTCCATACCCCCTTGTATATGTGAACATGGCCATCCTTTCCTCCTCGTCCCCTAGATGGACTACACATCTGCGTGCAGACACATTTAGCTCTATTGGAATTTTACAGGGGTCAAGTACTGGGGAAAAAAGTGTGGGAACTCCCACCCAAGATCCATCCCCCACCGAAAAAAAAAATGATAAGCTCATATGCACGAACGCTTTAAAAGTGGTATTTTTTATCCAATTTTCGTATTGTGTGTATAAAGCTTAACTGTAAGTACATAAAAAAAAACAATCCTCAATAAACATAAATACGGTAATTCTCTGAATAATCATCATTCATTCAATTGTGCTTCCATGCAAATGTGAACATCATGTTCCGATCTTTATTGGGGAATTTTATTTTGTATATAGAGTGTTTATGTGGTGAGTTTACACTTTTCATTGAACAGAGTTTGGATAAAACAGGGTTAAACGGAAAGGTCATAAATTAACTGCACATTATCTGGACAGAATGCTTTAGGAGATAGTAATGTGTTCCTGCTTAGGAGATGTATGTTAGCTTGGAGGGCTGCAAACTCTGCAGGGCTCCAACACACACTCGCTGCTATTCCAACCCTTCACATATTTCCACATAAACTTCCCTCCTGGCATTAAACTTTGCCAGGTATTGTGCTCAGCTTACCACCCCAAACTGATGTTCCTCCCTCAGCTCATCTCTCTCCCTGCATGTCCTGTGAGCAGAATAGCTGTGCTCCTCCTCTGGGTTCTCTCATCATATGGCACTGAAGATAGAGGAGGGGGGGATTCAGCGGGACACACAGAGCAAGTATGCAGGAGACTGGGGGGGGGGATGAGGAGACAGAAAATCAGGAGGGACCGGCAGGGAGGAGCGCATCACGAGAGGTATGACTAAACACAATCTCTTAGCAGCAGGGACCTGATCTACCCGTCAGCTAGCTGTGATTGACAGGTAGATCGAAGCGGAAGCTGTCAAGAGGTCCCCTACTGGCAATGCCTGAATGGTCAGTCCACCCCTGGTGTGCGTCACTTACTATTGCGAGCTGTGTCGGCGGCTGCTGGTGTAGCACCTGCCACACAGCTCGCATACTTCAAAGTCTTGCAGGACACAGCTGCTAAAGGGAACTGAGTTCCTGTTGTGGAAAAAGTACAGGAACTCCGTTCCCATGCGTTCCCGCAGGACTTGAGCCCTGGAATTTTAGTACTCATAAAGCTGAGCATGTGACCAGTAATAACAATACTGCTTGCTCTACACTAGTAGCTGTGAGGTGCATCAATGGAGGACAGGGCATGTGGACAGGTCAAAAAGGAACCCTAAAAACAACAGTAAGATACTTAATGAAAATAGAGCCATAGTATACTTAATGTTGGTTGATTGATGTAAAAAAAAAAAAAAAAAAGTTTAGTGTCACTTTAACTGTAAATCCTTTGACACTGGTTCTCCATTACTCTTTACACAACTAAAGGAAGCTCATGACTGGTATGAGGGTTTAAATATTTCAGAGATTCTGAATTATTCAGGGGAAATTTTTTTTAAATAGTCACAATCATGGGTGCTGCCATTGTCTGTCTCCTTATGTTGGTTCTCCATGTGGTACATATCACTTCTTGTACAGCACTGGAATCAAAGCACACAAATAAAAGCTATTGATGCTTTGCAATACAATACTGAAAGTGCCTAGTAATTTCTGTGGGCAGAGTGCACCTCCAAGGATAGCCTCAGGTAAAAGTCTATGAATTTCAATGTACCGCCACCGCCGCCATCTGGGGGTCTTGTTCCGACTTCGGGGGTCTTCTTGCCGGGCCTCCGCTTTCTTCTTCCAGCTCTTTTACGCCTTCTGCTTCTCCTTCTTCCCCTTCTTCTGCTTCTTGTTCTTCTTTCTTCTTCCAATGTTGACTCGTCACTGTCTCCTCTTGTAATGGCTCCGACGTGTTGCGCTGACGGTTATATAGGGACAAGGGGCGGGTCACCTGCTCATGTCACATGGTGACCCCGCCCCCCATATGATGGAGGATGCTGGGACTGTGACATCATAAGGGGGCGGGGTCACCATGTGACATAAGCAGGTGACCCGCCCCTTGTCCCTATATAACCGGCAGCGCAACACGTCGGAGCCATTACAAGAGGAGACAGCGATGAGTCAACATCGGAAGAAGAAAGAAGAACAAGAAGCAGAAGAAGGAGAAGCATAAGGCGGCAACAGCGACAGCGACGGCAACACAAGCCCGGGCCACCGCTCGTAAAAGAGCTGGAAGAAGAAAGCGGAGGCCCAGCAAGAAGACCCCCGAAGACCCCTGAAGTCGGAACAAGACCCCCAGACGGCGGCGAAGAAGAAAGCCGGGCTCCTCCGCTAGTGAAACAGCTAGTAAAAGAGTAGAAGATAGCGGAGGAGTCCGGCGAGAAGACCCCCCAAGACGGAAGAAGACCCCCGGAGCTGTGCAATAAAGTATTTAAAAAAATTGTGTGTTTTTTTTTATTTACACTTTTTTCCTTAGGTGAATGGGTAGGGGTACATCGTACCCCATAATCATTCACATAGGGTGGGGGCCCGGGATCTGGGGACCCCCTTATTAAAGGGGGCTCCCGGATTCTGATAAGCCCCCCCGCCCACAGACCCTGACAACCAACGGCCAGGGTTGTCGGGAAGAGGCCCTTGTCCTCATCAACCTGGGGACAAGGTTCTTTGGGGTGGGGGGGCCGCAGGGCCCTCCTTTCCCCAGGGCACCCCTAATGTTGAGGGCACACGGCCTGGTACGGCTCAGGAGGGGGGAGGGCGCTTGCTCGTCCCCACCTCCTTTCCTGACCGGCCGGGCTGCGTGCTCGGATAAGGGTCTGAGATGGGTTTTGGGGGGACCCCCACGCCGTTTTTTCAGCGTAGGGATTCCCCTTTAAATCCATACCAGGTAACGGGGCTACCGCGGTGGCATTGACTGCCTTCGCTAGTCCCATCTACCTGGAGTCACGTTCTAAAGGAGCGGACTTTCCTCCGTGTGTGGGTAAGTCCGTTCATTTCAAAAGTCCCCCGGACTATGGCCAAAACTCCGGCGGGCAATCGTCCCCCGGAAAAGTCTGGGCGTGTGGGGGCAAGTCCACACGTTCGGATGTGCATGCGCGGGTATGCTTGCGCCAGTTCAATGCGCCGGTTCGCACCTCTATGCGCCGGTTCACATGCTCAATTAATGCTTTATCAGGCACACTAATTAAGGTGTGAACCGGCGCAGCGCATTAGCCTTAGTAAATCAGCCCCAATGTGTTTTGTGACTTTGCAACCCCACTTCCTCAGGTTCTGCAAAATTACAAATAACATTCAACAAATATCATAAAGTTGTACAAAAATGTACAAATATACTGTATATATATATATATATATATATATACATACAAAGGGGCCCAAAAGATTTTATACACACTTCAACAGTTATGAAGAACAGTTTATCTATGGCCTTTTTTAAAAATCCAAATTAAATTATGGCAGCAATGTGTATTATTATGTATTGTTGATGTTAATATGTTACTATCCATTCATGCGGAGCAATTTTACTTCCAGCAAGATAGCTCACCACCTTACAACCACTGAGACGTGAGAGCCTATCACAATGACATTCTGCCAGGACATTGGATAGGATGTAGAGGTGCTGTTGAATTCCCTCCACAATTTCCAGGCTTAGCACCCCTTGATTTCTATCTTTGGGGAACACTAAAAGATGTGGTGTACCTCAGAAAACCACCTACACACTGACTGCATTATGGGAAGAAATTGAAACGTCATGCAGCGCAATTCCTATCGACACTCTAGCCAATGTTGTTCATGCAGTAGTCACCAAAATCAAATGTGTCTGAATGCTAATGGTGACCACTTTGAGCACCTAATCATTTATTTTTCTATGTAGTTGGTCCTCCCCAGGGGAAGGCTAGGTGTGGATGGTGGTTCCCCAGGCTCCTGACCTCAACTTTAGATAATCATTGGCTACAAGGTATAGGACATCGTACTAAAGAGTGTTTTTGTACACATTTATTATATTTGTTGAATGCTATTCATAGTTTTACAGAACCTGAGGAAGTGGGGTTGGAGCCCCACGAAACGTGTTGTATATTATCGGTTCATTCTCCCTGACCAGAGCCTATTCTAAATTGAGGAGGCAAATGAACAATGATATGCTGTGAAACTTTTGTGCAAGACTTCCATGTATTGTTTTCATGTATTTTTTTATACAAAACATTAGTGTTACTAGGCATTTGCAAGTGTTTTGCAGATAACTATACTAAAAGTTATAGTGGAGCCAAGAAAAGATTTGAAAGGACGCAAGTGAATACCACTGATAATGGTGTAGATGGTGGATTTATTCTTTTTTCAAAATGACTAACTAAAGATTTGGAGGACAATAGAACATGTAGCTTTTTAATTAGCACCTTTGTTTTATTTGAAAAGTGCTTTGCTGCATTGACAGTCCAAGAAAATTAGAAATACACTGTTGTCTTAGGAAGGAGTATATAAAAATTGTCTTTCTAACATAAACCTCAACCTGTTATTCCCAAAGGCATACACAAAAGTTGTAGTAGGAAAATATCTTTCTTTTGATTGAGAATCCATAAATGCATTTCCTGCTATCTTGAATACATGTATTGCATAAGCACTAGATGATTACCTGCCTGGAAAGGTTTCATCATTGCATTGTGACATTAAATCAATAAGCCCCACTCCTGTAATAAGACCAACAGGGTGTAAAAATTGGAAACTTATAAAATATATATGATATAAAATATAGCACGCAGAGAAAGATCACATTGAAATGATTTGTGCTGTGTCTAAAGGGAGGTCAGTATGTTTATTCTTTTTTATTTTGCAGCTGAGAGGTATAAAGATAGATTAAAAATAAAATAAAAAAAACTCTTTCCCCAAAATAGTACTGGTGAAAATAAAATTAGAATTTTCATTAGTTTGGCGTGTTATCTTGAAGTGATATTTCCAGTTAAAAGGTATGCATGTATTTAACATCATAAGCTTGGCAGGAGTAGTCTTACCTGTGATACTAGTTTATAACCAAATAAAAGCATATTATGAAGCATGAAATTACATTATGTGATGTTGCAGAACTGAGCTAATAAACAAGAAAACAATTTGTGGTTTCATTATTTGGGATACTTGCAGGACTTCTTGAACTCCACAGCAATGCACTTGTTTGTTATACAAATATTCTTCTGTATGAATATATGCCAAAACATGTTCAGTTCATATGCATTTTAATGCAATCCCCAACAAGATCAGCTCATATTTTTTTGTGAAAAGGGAAGCTGCCTCTGAGCTATAAAAAGCACAAGGTTTATTTTTTCATGCATAAGTAGACCAGTAGCTGGAATTTTTGCTAAAGGAAAACCTCTACTTAAAGAATTTTAAAATCAATAATTGCTGAGCTCCTTTCAAAAATGCTTGTTGTTTTGCTGTCTCTGGCTTCTGACATTCCTTGATTACAAATCGAAAGCAAGCAAGTAGCAAATAAAGTGACAGTGAACTTCGATTGCCTGAGCTATAATTTTATGGGTCAGTGATTTGAAAATTAACACCATTAAATCAAGAGAACAGCCAAACAACTAGCATTTTCAGAAGGATAAGTCAGCAATATCAGCCCACATGTTTCTCTCAATGCAAGTTTTCATTAAAGGGACCTGTTGGCAGAGAAATATTGAGCTGCCTTTATGAAAGCATGCACATCACAATTTTACTCTTTAATTATATGTTAATTATTGGTAAAGTCAAAGACCAGGAACAAGCATGTTCGTATGGATTTTTGACTAGAAAAATTGTAAAAGTAGAATAATTTTGACAGCCCTAGAGCATGTAGCATCAGAAACAAGTCAGCTAGGACATCTCCCATATTTGTATCTTGCCAAGTTCATTTTAAAAACAGCAGATGCCAAGCAATAAAGGTCCATAGCTGAGGTAATAAAGAGACATGAGGCCGAATGGATTATTGAATATCTGCAAATATCTGTCCAAAGAACTGTATCTCAGTGTCTGATCAGTCAAATCACTAGCAGGGCAGATTTGCCAAGATTTCCTTCTCCCTACAAAATATATCAGATATTACTGAGCAGGATTTACATTTCTCAGAGCAGTATTCTGACCACCCCCCACACTCTAACATATAAAGTAAATAGCTAAATTTAACTACCACCTTGAAACCAGTATACCTACTACTCATTCGAAGTAATAATTAAACCAATTTCCAAGTCAGGTGAAATGGTAAACATGGAATTTTAGGTAGGGATACTGCTACGCAAGTATTTGTATGTTTGTATTTAAAATTGCAGTTAAGCTGTATGCAGCCTAATGCCGCGTACACACGACTGGACTTTCCAGCAGAAAAGGTCTGATGGAATCAGTCCGTCGGACATTCCGATCGTGTGTGGGATAATCCGATCATTTTTCTTTCAAAAATTCAGACGGACCTAGAAATAGAACATGTTTCAAATCTGTCCGACAGACTCAATTCCTATCAGGAAAACCGTTTGTCTGTATGCTGGTCCGACGGACCAAATACAACACAAGGGAAGCTATTGGCTACTGGCTATTGAACTTCCTTTTCTTTCTCTTTCTCTACGTCATCACGTTCAAAACTGACGGACTTTCGAACAGACTTAGTCCGTTCGTGTGTGGGCAAGTCCGTTCATTCGAAAGTTAGTCGAAAGTCCTTCAGGAAGACTGTCTGACCTTTTCTGTCCGGTCGTGTGTACGCGGCATAAGGGTTCCTTCACACTATGGGGATCCAATGTGGTGTATGACAATATGAGCATAGTCATGAATGTACTGAAACACAGCATATAAAGTGCTGTACATTACTGTGCATTGCAGTAACACATAGTAAAATTAACATATTATAATGCATTGTTGCATGCATAGGCATGAAGCCAGCCTAAATGTTTCCTCTACTTTGGAGAGTACCTAAGCTCAAAGAGCTAACTGTTTCTGTCAAACAACCTTGAGTATGCTATGGTCTGTATCATAAGAGTTACTGATCTATCATCGGGGTTTCGACCCAGAGAAGTAATGTATTGACGCTTCTATCAAGGTACTGGAACTACTGAAAATCCAAAAGATATTTCAGCTGTGATAAGGCATTTGCAGTTGTCTTTTAAGATTTGTGCAAAGTGATTGGCTAAGGAAGACCTACACAAATCTGCTGTAATCAACATGCCACTAGAACCTTGACTCTAAAGCCTCTTACACACAATCAGATTTTCCGCAGACAAAACCTTAGACTTTTGTCCGAAGGCGTGTGCCTGGATTTTGTCTTGCATACAAACGGCAATGGGTTTGTTGGCCAACAAACACGAACATAGTAACGTACTACATGGTTTTTCACCTCTTTAGTGCCACTCTTTGAGCTCCTTCTGCTAATTTAATGTTAGTAAAAGTTTGGTGAGTGTTGATTCGCGCTTTTCATTTCATGCTTTTCAGTTCGTATTTGAATGGCCGTTCGTCAACCAGACATGTTGCAGAATCGGAGGAGATAACATGTTATTTATTATTGGCCTTGGAGTTATTGCTTTGACCCAAGTCCAGTCCAGGAACAGGAGGAGGAGGAATTATTGGACCAAAAATTTGTTGCTTTATTAATCTTGACCAATTATGTCATATGCCTTTGCTGCGGGAGCTCCAGGAGAATAATCCAGATGGTTTTTTTTCGGAAATTATCTCCCCTTCTTTCACCAACTATTGGCATTGCTGACCCCCTATATTAAGAAGCAGGACACATGCATGAGGCTTTCATTTTATTTTTTGGTTGAATAATAATGATTTGATTTGTTATATTTTCTATATTTTTGGATGCATAGAATGCACTTTTTGGTTAAGTTGTATTGGCAGATAGCATGTCTAATTTTTTTTCGTTTTTTAATGCACAATAAAAAAATTGTGGAGAATAATACTTGGCTATGTGTTTTACTTCAAATGACAGTTTTTAAAATTGACAAGGGACACCAACATAGTTGTATCTTTGATCTTAAAAACTATGGAATAATGGTGTTGTGGTAACTTGCCCAACAAAAAAAAGCATAATAATATTATTCTTGATATCACTAGAAAAAAAAGCCTTTGAAAATTTGTTTGCAATAACTCCATTAGTATCACCAGCAATTTGTTTGCAATAACTCCATCAGTATCACCAGCAAAGCAGCTTCATTATTATCCCATTAAAGAAGAAGAGAATGTGCGCTGCATTTTGAGATTTCATAATTTGCCATGTCAAGAATGTTAATTCTCCATTACGAATGTTAGTTTACAAGACCGGCTCATCCTTGCTTTTGAGCATGCGTGTTTGTACTTTGGACATTTGTCCGACGGACTTGTGTACACACGCTCGGAAAATCCGACTACAGTCTGCGGAAAATTTTTAAACCTGCCATCCAACATTTGTCCGCGGAAAATCCGACAACAATTGTCCGATGGAGTGCCTGTCATCACACATTTCCCATCGGAAAATCCGATCGTGTGCATGCGGCTTTAAGCTTTGTTCACACCATACGCTCAGGAAAACTGAAGAAAAAAATGCACATAGCAGATTCCTGCGCAGAAAAAATCTTCACGTGATACCAGTGTTGTGGTGAGAACAGGGCACATAGGGAAGAATTGTTTTTATTTGTGCCCCTGCAGAACACATGCAGAAAGTCTTACGTCTCTGCACATGGTGTGAACAAGGCCTTAAGGAACTAAAGCAAACTGAAATTACTAGGATTCAACAGATGCTGAATTTACTGAGCAACATTTAAACATATACAGAAGCCAGGCTTGTATAGCCACTTAAGTCCTGGACCAATTTGCAGCCAAAGGACCAGGCCCCTTTTTTGCGATTCGGCACTGCGTCGCTTTAACTGACAATTGCGCGGTCATGCAACGTGGCTCCCAAACAAAATTGGCGTCCTTTTTTCCCACAAATAGAGCTTTCTTTTGGTGGTATTTGATCACCTCTGCGGTTTGAATTTTTTGCGCTATAAACAAAAATAGAGCGTCAATTTTGAAAAAAATTCAATATTTTTTACTTTTTGCTATAATAA
Organism: Lithobates sylvaticus; assembly: GCA_028564925.1. Classification (NCBI taxonomy): domain Eukaryota; kingdom Metazoa; phylum Chordata; class Amphibia; order Anura; family Ranidae; genus Lithobates; species Lithobates sylvaticus. The sequence continues at coordinate 437,291,716 of CM053029.1, forward strand.
ATATCCCCAAAAAATATATAAAAAAACGTATTTTTTCCTCAGTTTAGGCCGATACGTATTCTTCTACATATTTTTGGTAAAAAAAATCACAATTAGCGATTATTGATTGGTTAACACAAAAGTTATAGCGTTTACAAAATAGGGGATAGTTTTATAGTTTTTTTTTTTACTAGTAATGGCGGCGACCAGCGATTTTTATTGTGACTGCGACATTATGGCGGACACATCGGACATTTTTGACACATTTTTGGGACCATTGTCATTTATACAGCAATCAGTGCTATTTAAATGCACTGATTCCTGTGTAAATGACACTGGCAGTGAAGGAGTTAACCACTAGGGGGCGGGGAGGGGTTAAGTGTGTGTGTGTTTTTTTAACTGTAGGGGGGCGTGGCTTGGCGTCTGATGTCACTGATCGTTTTTCCCTATGACAGGGAACAGACAATCAGTGACAGGCTCAGTAGGAAGCACGGGGAGAGGTTTGTTTACACAGACCTCTCCTCGTTCTTCAGCTCTGTGACCGGATCGCGGGACAGCATCGGCGATCGGGTCCACTGGTCCCGCGGTCACGGTCACGGAGCTCAGGACCAGGTCGCGAGCACGCTGCCGGCTGGGCTCTTAAAGAGGCACGTACAAGTACGTGCTTGTGCCCAGCCGTGCCATTCTGCCGACGTATATCGGCATGAGGCGGTCCTTAAGTGGATAGAGATGTTTGAGGTATCCAGTGTTCTATTAATTCATTTCTTCCTATAATGTTTTGTAAAATGAATGGCACTCAAGTGGACTGAGCCATACCTATATATCCGTCTTAGGGTTGTTTACTACAACTATAAAAATGTTACATATATACTGTACTTGCAGATTTGCGTAATCTGGGGACAATTCAACAAATCATGAACCACAATTGCCATGGTTCCAGAACTGTGACTCTCCACTAAACAGACAAATCTATATGCAAATTAAAAGTGTGTGAACTGCAGATACTCCTGATTTGCAATAATATCATTAAAAAATAAACTATAGGAAATTCACTCTTGACTAATTCCATAGTTATTTACTGCTAGTAGAAGAGCAGTTCATTTAGGCAGCTCATAATAATAATGACTGCAATAAAGTTTCTGATGAAACCATGAATCAGTTAATCATTGTTATATGGGCGTCTTAATCTTTGTGGTTGAGAACTTGCAGTGATAATTTCCAAGCAACAAGATTGAAAAAGGGGACTCTACAGCTATAATGACACCAGAGCTTCCTTATAACTCATTGCATAAATTATAACTTCTTAGAGTAAAATCTGTGTGATCACTCAAACTGTACCTGGAAATGTAAGCTGTGGCTTTACATGCAGTGTAGTGTGTTTATTTATCCTGGTATTGCAAGTAATTGGTTCCTGATTAAAGAATCACAAAGGTAAATCTAGCAACACGGATTGAAAATAGAATGAAAAATCAAGTCAGTATAGATCAATTGTCTGATTTTCCTATAGTTTGTGTGCGCTTGTGGAATGGTGCCAAACTACAGTATTTAAAAATCTGAATAGGCGGCATTTTAAAAGCCTTTACAGGTTATCAGTTTAGAGTTATACAAGAGGTCTTGTGCTAGAATTATTGCCCTTGCTCTGAAATTTACAGCAATACCTCACATGGGTGGTGCAATTGCCATTTGCGATATGCAAACAGGTCCAATGCATGCGTTCGCCTTTGCACACGAGCAGGGGGACGGGGGCACATTAAACATTTTTTTATTTTGTTTTATTTTCTATTTTTACACGTTTCTTTACATTTTTTTACATCACTTTTATTGCTGTCACAAGAAATCCAAACTTCTCTTGTGACAATAGGCAGGGACAGGTTCTCTTTATGGAGAGTCTCCTCTGCCCATAAAAGCATCTCATCCCACTGAGATCATTGTGATCAAATATCACAACATTTCTGAATTTTAAAATGGCGCTGTAAACACATCCAGCAAAACTGGAAGTGACACAATACTCATCGTTTCTGACTTCCCCCTCCGACAACTGAAAAAGCAATCCAAAGGCTAAAGAGAGAATTGCCCACTAAAAAAACAATATTGGGGTGATGCCTGCAGCTGTAGGCATCATTCCAGTAAACCACTTGAAACTGCCAATGTAGATGTATGTAAGGTCATCTTCAAGTGGTTATACCCAAATGGCCAGATGCAAATATAGACCAAGGACCCTTCTACATGAGAGATCCAATCAGGTCAGGCCGTCTGTTTTTTTAGCCGGACCCGATTGGGCCCATCATTCTCCTCTTTGGAGTGCCAGGTATAAACGTCAGATCCAATCCAGCAAAGGAAAGGGGATTGGTTTCCCTCCAGCTGGCCAGATCAGATCGGAGAGCAGACGGTTGTAATTGGATAGTCCATTTATCTGGCTTCCCATAGAGCAGAGCGTGCTGTGTCAGAGTGAACACGGACCTGTCATCCAGCTACACCACTCAGCTTAGCAGGGGATAAGCAGACAGATCCCCTGCTGAGCAAAATCAGATCTGGTCCATGTGAAAGAGGCCAAATATTATACAGCCATTTATTTGGCCATCATCAGTGCAATGTATAAAAACCAACAGGATGATAATGAAATCAACAGGATGATAATGAAAATCATTACCTTACGCCAGCGGTTCCCAACCTGGGGTAGGGTTGGGGTATCTGGCAGCATATTTAGAGATACAGAATACGTTTTTATTGGTGTAAAAAGGCTGTGGCAGTGCAGAGACAGGAACCTAATTCTATTTAATAAACTCACATAGTATAGGGCTGTGGCAGGGGTGTGTGCAAACTAATCTACAGAGAAATCCTGCAGCTGTGTTTTCCTACACTCATGGTAAAGTACCAGCTGCCAGCACCGCAATCAGCCCCCAGTGGAGAGATAGGCCCTTCATCTCTCTTGAAAGCAGATTCTGCCTTCTGCAATCTGGTACAAAGAGGAAGCAGCATAGAACAGAGACTGTGAGTGCAAAATGTACTGTTACATCACACTATGATTGGCCCAATCCCCTTCTGCATTTTATTCCGCCCATTGACACAGACACGGCAAGATTTGCCCTTTGCACTTTAAGCCACAAACCACTGTTAGCACAATTGACCCTACCCCCTTTTCCCTCTATGTCCCACCCCCATTGAGCGGTACAATTTACACAGATGGGCCGTTAAAGGGTACGGTAAGTGAAGAAGGGATGTTAATCATTACTTTACATCCTGTTGCTCAGTTGCATATCCAGAACCACCGGGGTATAGTGCAATTATATCCTAATATTTATAGAGTTATTTATTCCAAACTACATTCTAATGGACATATGTTACTACAAGGTACTGTCAGAACAGATCACTGTGTGAATGGTCTAAATTGATTAGGAAGATGACCATCCTGTGGTGAAACACATAAGACTGCAGGTATAATCAATATACTGTATCTAAATAAAATTATATACAATGCAGTAAAAAATTGTGACTGAATCACCTCAGTTAAGACTTTGATAATAACCTCAGCCAAGTCCTTCTGTCAGAGTAAAATAAAATAGGATCGTTTTAGCACAATCTTGCTTAGACAGTGAACAAGCTGTCAGCAACTAGAAATACATAGCAAGGACGGTGACAAAATGTTGAAAGAATGCATCTAATAGAAGACCAGATTTTTCTTAAAAAGAGAAAATATTCAGCAGAATAACAGACTTGCCAAAATGTATAGTTCCTTCAGCTTGCTATAGCAGATAAATTGCTTTCCCGTGGCAAGAAAGTGTACCTTTAACGTTAATCTGTCACAAACTTGGACAATTCAGGCTGAACATATGATGGAAAAAACATAAGTAGTGGTTAATTTCAGTGGCAAGCACATGCAAAAATAATCAGTATATCCAGCAATATATTGGACCCCATTGACCAATAGAGAGACTCGGGAGGTGGGAAGGAGCTTTACCCCTAATGGAAAAGCCCATGCTGGCTTATAAATTGACTAAAATCCACAAACCTAGCAGACTACATAATGCAGAATGTAATTTAATAAAGATTAAAAAAAACAGTAGATTTTGGACTTACGGGATATATCCTTGTGTATAGGCTTAGTATCATCATTGAAGTCCCATGTTGAAGCAGCTCTAATGTTCTGGATGCCCTCTACCCAGTTCTGGTTAGCCTGAGGGGAGTACTTTGGCAATAATAGAGCTTCTTGTCAAAAATAAATTGAGAACCAAACTAACATGTAGGCACTTAGCAAGTCTCTTGTCACTATTGATGTGTTTCGGGATGCATGCCCCTTCTTATAAGCAACTAAGTATATCACATTTTGCAAAGAATAGGAACTGGCCAGAATGTGATCACTTTGACAAAGTTGACCAACTTGAGCATGAATTTATATAAATGAAATCCAAGAATCTTTGTGTTTATGTAAAATTATGCTAAAACATGTAGGGGTTGGTTTACTTAAACTGGAAAGTGCAAAATCTGTGCATGGTAGCCAATCAGTTTCTAACTTCAGCTTGTTCAGTTAAGTTTTGACAAAAAAAAAAACCTGGAAGCATATTGGTTTGTATGCAGATTTTGCACTCTCCAGTTTTAGTAAATCAACCCCCATAGGTGTATAGCAGTGTGCTAAGGGTGATTTAGAATTAACTTACTAACACACACACACACACACTTTTATTTTTTTGTCAATACATTTTTATTAGAATATAAAAGGTAAATATACATATACAAAGTGTGAAGCGAACAGACAACAAAATGCAGTACAAATTACATAGATAGGAACGTATACAATACCAGTGATAAAGTCAGTAGAGTTAATGACTGGAATCACCTGAGAGGGGGCCTCTCCAACAACTCGTCCATATACTCCATGCCTTACAAAAGGTCTCATACTTCATAACGTTCATTGCCAACATGCGTTCAAAGGTATAGTTATAATCAACCATTTTTTCCACATCTGAAAGGTTTTGAGCTAGGAGGATTTCCAATTTCTGAGTACTAGTATTCGGGCTACTAGTAGTATGTGAGATAGGACTGTTCTATGCCCGGGAGGGAAGAGATCTATTCCTAAGTTTAGGAGTGCAGGGCAGGGTTGGGTTTAGTCAAAAGTCCTGTACATGTGGAGATTAGATGGAATATTCAATTCCAAAAGCTAGTGAGGTTGAGGCATTCCCAAAAGGAGTGTAAGTGGTTTCCTTTCTTGTCCACAATTGCTCCAGCAAAGTGGGGATAGGGAGGGGGAGAGCTTTGCCAATCTATAGGGGTATAGTACCACTGGTTGGTAATTTTCATAGACAATTTCAGATGGATGGTGAAATGGGTAGCTTGAGAGATTGATCTAACGGCAGCTTGCCATTGGTTGCTTGAGATGACCCTGCAGAAACCGTTTTCCCATTTAAGCATAGAGCTGGACTTACTAAAAGTAGGTTTGTCTTGAAGTATATTGTAAAACAGGTAAATACCTTTAACCCTATGTTTAGTTAAGAGGTAAAATTCCCATGCTTTAGAATGTACTTTGAATTTAGGGATAGGGTTTTTAAAGAGAAAATGTAATATTCTCATACAGGAGAACTGCAACTTTGCGGGTAATTTATATCTATTTGTCAGCTCCTCTAATGTGTACGGGAGGTCTCCCTCAAGGATGTACTGGGATGTTGTTAGAGAGGTAAGGTATCTCCAGGCTAATAGAGATACTTGTATAGGTAGGGGGAGCAATTTGATACTTAGTGGCTTCCACATGTTATTTTGAAGCAGTGATCAGAGATCTCGACTAGGGGACAGGGCCTCCTCTATCTCGACCCACCTTAGGAAACGAGTGTCTAATCTGATCTAAATGGGATGCCCTGTAGAAAGTCTCGTAAGTCCAGTACTGCTGAACCCCCTATAGATCTGTGTTTGAACAGGTTGGAATGGGGGCATCTATCCCTTTTGCCTTCCATAAGAACTTCCTGAGGCTACTCGACAGGGAGGTAATGTAGTGATTCATGAGTGGGATGGGCAAGGATCTAAAAAGATATAGAATTTAAAGAAGGAGTCTAGACATCTTCATAGCGGCCAATCTACCGTACCACGATAACTCATAGCGAGCCATCATTTTTCATTTTCAATCTTGGATTTTAGGGGTTTGAAATTGGCGGATGCTAGGGAATATGAGGAGGCTCAATTCACATCTATGCATGTTGCTTTTGAGTGTTTCTGCAGTGCTTTTTGCCTGCTGTGTTTTTGGACAGGTGTTTTTACCGCAATTTTACCGCAATTTTGCAGTGATTTGCACTTTTCGCATCTTTCCACACACCTAGAGCATGTTTTAAGAAATTAGAGGCATTAACTTTATAATATGAGATACTGCCAAATTGCTACAAAATTTGGAAGGCTGATGGTAGGGAGGATTCTGGATTGGTTAGAATAAGCAAGATGTAATTCGCAAATAAGTTGATTTTATGTACGATTTCTCGTAATGTAAATCCTGTAATGGCTGGATGAGAGCAAATTTTTTCTGCTAGTGGCTCTATCGTTAAATTGAAAATTGTGGGCGATAGCAGGCATCCCTGTTAAGTGCTATTGGTGATTACAAAAGGTTTGGCTAAATGGCCAGATACATTGACCTGAGCTGATGGAGTATTATACAGAGCAAGAATGGCAAATAGAGTAGTACCCTCGAAACCAAACTTCTGTAGGACCAGAGACATGTATAACCAATTTACTCTATCAAACGCCTTCTCTGCATCAAACAATAACAGCAGGGAAGATGTTGGCATTATTCCTGCATGATGTATAATGTCGAGGACCCTTCTGGTCACATCTGATGCCTGCCTTCCAGATACAAACCCTGTTTAATCTTTCTTGATTAGAGAAGGAAGGACACACACTAAATGCTTAGCCAGAAGTTTTGCATACATTTTGACATCAGAATTTAACCACTTCCCGCCCGGCCTATAGCAGATTGACGGCTGGGAAGTGGTTCTGTTATCCTGACTGGGCATCATATGACGTCCAGCAGGATAAAATGCCAGCACGCGCCCGTAGGGTGTGCAGCGTGGCGATCGCGGGTTCAGCGTGTCTGTCTGACACGCTGCATCTCCGATCGTGATAAGAAGCCTCTGTCTGTGATGACCAATCACAGCTGATCATCGCGTGAACCAGGTAAACGGAATTCCTCGGTTCGCGCTGACAGGGAGAGCCGTTCGGCTCACCCTGTCAGAGGGCGGGTCTGTGCTGATAATCAGCACATTGATTATCAGCACAGCCCCCTCAAATGTACCAATCACCTGCCAATCAGTGCCCAGCAGTGCCCCAACAATAAAGTGTGCCAGTGCCCACCACTGTGCCAATCACTGCCCACCACAGTGCCAATCACTGCCCATCAGTGGCACCTGTCAGTGCCAATCAGTACCGCCTATCAGTGCCAGTCAGTGCTGCCTGTCGGTGCCCATCACAGTCGCCTGTCAGTGCCAATCAATGCCGCCTGTCAGTGCCCATCAGCGCTGTCTATCAGTGCCCATCAGTGCTGCATATCAGTGCCGCCTATCGGTGCCCATCAGTGCTGCATATCGGTTCTGCCTATCAGTGCCCATCAATTCTACATATCAGTGCCTCTTCATAAGTGCCCATCAGTGCCACTTTATCAGTGCCAACTCATCAGTGCCCATCAGTGCCGCCTCATCAGTGCCTATCACTGCCCGCCTGTGAAGAGGAAAACTACATTTTATGAAAGATACTAAAAAAAAAATTTTTTTTTTCAAAAATGTTGGTCTTTTTTAGTTTGTTTAGCAAAAAATAAAAACCGTAGAGGTGATCAAATGCCACCAAAAGAAAGCTCTATTTGTGGGAAGAAAATTATAAAAATTGTTTGGGTACTGTGTTGCATGACCGCGCAATTGTCATTCAAAGTATGACAGCATTGAACTTAATTTTCTTGGCTTGTCGTAGTGTTGTACGTTACAGCGTTCTTGACGGTCGAAAGTTCAGAGAACTTTTGTGTGACTGTGTGTATGCAAGCCAAGCTTGAGCGTAATTCTGTCGGAAAAAACATCCAAGATTTTTCAGATGGAAATTCTGCTCGTGTGTACGGGGCATAAGAGACTGGGACCAAAAATCTTATAGTATTCATTAGGGAGACTGTTGGGGCCTGGGGATTTACCATTAGGTAGGAAAGCGATTATTTTGCATATTTCTGGGCCAGAGATGGGGGTGTTTAGATCATAGAGCTTTTCCTCTGAGAAGGAAGTTAGTTGAAGAGTGGCCAAAAAATGTTGTATGTCAGAGGAAGTTGGCTGGGGAGTGCTGGGGTCCTCACGAAGATTATACAATGCGCTATAGTAGTTGACAAATTCATCTGCTATTTCTTGTGGATTAGTGATTTTGTGTTTGAGGGTAGGATGAATAAGGTGTAAGGGTCTGGATTTCACTTGGGTAGCTCTCAATATGTTCACCAGATATTTCCCAGCCTTATTGGCACCTGCATATTAATTGAGCTTAAGGCGTCTTAAGTTTCTCTTCATATTGCTAATTGAGAAGGGACCTTAGTTCCCCTCTAAGTTTCAGGAGGAAGTTAGATACAGATAGGGACGGGTTAATCTTCATTTCTAAATTATGGATCTCTGACAACAAGCCATTGAGTTTCATTGCATTGTTTCTTTACCCTGGCCCCTTGCTGAATACATATGCCCCTAATGAAAGCCTTATAGGCATTTCATAAAATAAAAGGGTCAATCACAGAGTTTTCATTTGTGGCAAAAAATTCTTGGAGATACTGAGAAATGGCCCCAGAGGTGACATCTTCCTGTAGTAATTTTGACGTTGCACCACCAAAGCTGAGGTCCCCTGTGCCAGTCCTGCTCCTTTACCATCACAAAAATTACACTGTGATCTGACCAAGTAATGTCTGGGAAAGAGGAGGAGGAAATTTTTTTGTAGGAGATATTTGCCAACACAAATAAGTCTATGCGGGAGTAGGTATGATGCCTGGAGGAGAAGAATATGTAGTCTCGCTCATTAGCATGCTGGCAGCTCCAAACATCATATACTCCATCTGTATGGAATAAGCCTCTCAATGAAGGAGATTGCCCTTTAGTTGAAGAACCAGAGTCAATAAATGGGTCAACTGTCAGGTTAAAGTCCCCACACATCTGCAGTTGTCCATATTTGTCTTCAGCAATAAGCTTAAAAACTTTCATCAGAAATCGCAAATGATTGGAATTAGGAGTATAAACAGATATCAAGGTGCATGGTTTAGAATTGATATCACCTATGAAAATCATGTAGCGTCAGTCATCATCCAGGTGGAAAAAACAGGGAGGGGAGGCGCCGACCTGAGTAATATTAAAATGATGACTTTAATAGGATAAGATTAAAAACACTTACAAGATAAGATAATCTTGTAAGTGTTTTTAATCTTATCCTATTAAAGTCATCATTTTAATACAACACTCAGGTTGTTGTCGCCTCCCCCCCCCCCTCCCTGTTTTTTCCTTACATGTCTTGCAGAGTTCTGAACACACTCTGAAGGGTGGCTGCCTTCCTTTTTAACCCTTAATACCCCTTTTGATGGATACATCACCATCCAGCTATTACAGCCACATACTATACCCCTAAGGCCGCGTACACACAAGCGGACTTTCTTGCGGGATTGTCCACCGGACTAGAGTCCGCCGGACATTCCAACCGTGTGTGGGGCTCCGGCGGACTTTTTCCTCCCAAAAGTCCGGCGGACTAAGTTTTAGGTTTAGACTTAAAATTGTCCGCTGGACTCGGCAGTCTGGCGGACAATCCCGCCGTCTGTGTGCTAGTCCGCGGGACTTTTGAAATGAACAGACTTGCCTCACACACGGAGGAAAGTCCTTTCATTTAAAACGTAACTCCAGGTAGACGGGACTAGCGAAGGCAGTGAATGCCGTCGTGCTAGCCCTGTCACCTGGTATGGATTGAAAGGGGAATCCCTACGCCGAAAAATCGCCCCAGACACAGTCCCAGTATCCTCCAGGACTGTGACATTATATGGGGGCGGGGTCACCATGTGACATGAGCATGTGACCCACCCCTTGTCCCTATATAAGTCACATCACAGCGTGTCTCTGCCATCTCGGATGAAGAAGAACAAGAAGCAGAAGGCGGCGGCGGCAACAGCGACGGCAACAGAAGCCCCAGCCACCGGCAAGAAGAACAGAAGAGACCCCCGAAGTCGGAACAAGACCCCCAGACGACGACAGCGACGAAGAAGAAAGCCGGGCTCCTCCGCTAGTGAAAGAGCAGAAGATAGCGGAGGAGTCCGGTGAGAAGACCCCCCCAAGACGGAAGAAGACCCCCGGAGCAGTGCAATAAAGTATTTAAAAAATGTTGTCGTTTTTTTATTTACACTTTTTCCCTTAGGTGAATGGGTAGGGGTACCTCCTACCCCATACTCATTCACATAGGGTGGGGGTCGGAATCTGCCCCCCACCCACAGACCCCGACAACCAACGGCCAGGGTTGTCGGGAAGAGGCCCTTGTGATCAACATGGGGACAAGGTGCTTTGGGGTGGGGGGGCCGCAGGGCCCCCCTTTCCCCAGGGCACCCCCCATGTGGAGGGCATGCGGCCTGGTACGGCTCAGGAGGGAGGGGGGCGCTCGCTCGTTCCCACCCCCTTTCCTGACCGGCCGGGCTGCGTGCTCGGATAAGCGTCTGAGATGGATGAGATGGACACTAGTCCCGTCTACCTGGAGTCACGTTCTAAATGCTCCGTGTGGGCAAGTCCGTTCATTTCAAAAGTCCCGCGGACTTTGGCCAAAACTCCGGCGGATTGTCCACCGGAAATGTCCGTGAGTATGTGGGAAAGTCCACACGTTCGGAAAGTCCGGTGGACCTCTGCTGGAAAGTCCGGCGGTTTGTCCGCTGGACAATCCCGCCGGAAAGTCCGCGCGTGTGTACGCCGCATTAGGATTATAGGTGTGATGATTTAAGCTCAAAGGTAACTGATTTGCCAATGGCAAGGAGGACTTTTCTGGAGTGCTGGCCAGGAAGATGTGAGGGTAGTCCCTACGCGAGCATTTGGGAGTCGCTACCTTGTGGAAATGCGTTTCCTGGATGCAGACAATGTCCGCCTTGTCTCTGGAAGCTTCCTTCTATAATGAGAAGCATTTGTAGGGTGGTTTAGGGCAGTGGTCATCAACCCTGTCCTCAGGGCCCACTAACAGGCCAGGTTTGCAAGATAACCAAAATACTTTACAGGTGATATCATTTGCTGCTCAGTGATTGCAGTATTCTAGTCTGCATCTCCCCAAGGTAATACATAAAACCTGGTCTGTTAGGCCCCTTTCACACTGGGGCGGTGAGCCGCGGTGACGGTAAAGCAGCGCTATATTTAGCGCTGCTTTACCGTCGTTTTCACCGCGGTTTTCGGCCGCTCGCGGTTTTACCCCCCGCGAGCGGCCGAAAAAAAGGGTTAAACACCCCCCGCAGAGCGCCGCCGTAGCCGCGGTATTGCCGCGGTAACCGCGGTATTGCCGCGGTTTTACCGCGGTCTCCCATTGTAATCAATGGGAAGGAGCGGTATAGGAGCGGTGAACACACCGCTCCTATCCCGCTCCAAAGATGCTGCTAGCAGGACTTTTTTTGTCATCCTGCTAGCGCACCGCTCCAGTGTGAAAGCCCGCCGGCTTTCACACTGGAGTTAAAGGGGCAGGATTTTTTCATGCGGTGAACAGGCGCTATTTTTAGCGCTGCACCGCATGAAAAACGCCCCGGTGTGAAAGGGGCCTTAGTGGGCCCTGAGGACAGGGTTGATGACCACTGGTTTAGGGCCTTAACATTAAAGGGAAATACATCTCAGTGGCATTTCAGCAGGGGATAGCTTGGAGAACCATGAATGGAGGTATATTCTGGGGTATCAACTATAAAAGGGTGAAGATAGATAGGCATGCTGTGTTGGGCAGAAAGTGAGGCATTGTAACTGGAATGGATGAGCAAGAATGAGGCGGCCATTTCACAGGTCAGATTGATCGTATTTACACTGTAGAACCAGAAAGCAGAGTAGAGCAACAAAGCTGTAAAACCTATTAAATGTTAGAACAAAATAAAAAAAGGGACCCGCAGGTGGGGTTGTACACAGAGGATCTGCGTCAACTGTAAAGAAGGAGACATAAAGAAAGAACAGAAGCATCGCTTCGGCAGGGGGGGCTTAGGTTACTTGTTGAGCTGAATGATGTCCAGAGCCTCTGGATGTTGATTTCTTGGAAGACCGTTTGTAAAAGACCACTTGGTATTCTTTTTTAAAAGGGTGTGCCTGGTGGGATCCTGTCAGTGGGTAATCGGGAAGCACCCCCCACTGTCATAGGAGATGTAGGCCTTCATCCAGGTTGGTGACCGTGGCTGACACCCCATTGTGGGTAATGGAAAGGGTGGCTGGATATTTCCATTTGTGCAGGATCTTATGGTTGTGCAACATTTTTGTGACCGCTGCCAAGTTCTTGCGTCATTGTAGAGTATGGCAGGAGAGGTCTGTGAGTAGGTGTATGATGGAGTACCGCTTCAGAAGGTGGTCAGTTTGGCAGAAGGCAGACATCATTTTCTCTTTCGCTTGATAAAAACGTACCTGCAGCAGGACATCCCTGGGCACTTCTGCAGAGAGAAATGATGGCTTTGGCAGCCCGTGGATTCTGTCAATGGTAAGGTTGGGCCCTGACAGTAATGGAACCAGTGTAGAAAAGAGGTTCTGAGCATATTGTTGAAGCTGATAGCTGATTGGAGGTTACAGACTCAGGACACATTGGATCTTAATGTTATTACTCATGGACCTGTCCTTCAAATTTGCTACTTTATCCTTCAACCACGTGATTTCTTCAGAGTGGAAAGCATGGGTATTGACCGTAGTGTTAAAGGTTGAAGTGTACCCTCCCAATGAGGATATCCACTCTGTCTACCAGATCTTGCAATTCAGCTTTACATTGATGGACAAAGGATAGTATATCAGACTGCAAAGTGTAGTGAAGGGACAGGAGCATCCCCTTAAAGTCTTACTAAACCAACAACAGTAAAATCAGTGTGTACAGTGGTGTGAAAAAGTGTTTACCCCCTTCCTCATTTCCTGTTCCTTTGCATGTTTGTCACACTTAAGTGTTTCGGAACCTCAAACCAATTTAAACAATAGTCAAGGACAACACAAGTAAACACAAAATGCAATTTGTAAATGAAGGTGTTTATTATTAAAGGTGAAAAAAAATCCAAACCATCATGGCCCTGTGTGAAAAAGTGATTGCCCCTAAACCTAATAACTGGTTGGGCCACCCTTAGCAGCAACAACTGCAACCAAGCGTTTGCGATAACGTGCAATGAGGCTTTTACAGCGTCCTGGAGGAATTTTGGCCCACTCATCTTTGCAGAATTGTCCTAATTCAGTTACATTAGAGGGTTTTCGAGCATGAACGGCCTTTTTAAGGTCATACCACAACATCTCAATAGGATTCAGGTCAGGACTTTGGCTAGGCCACTCCAAAGTCTTCATTTTGTTTTTCTTCAGCCATTCGGTGGTGGACTTGCTGGTGTGTTTGGGATCATTGTCCTGCTGCAGAACCCAAGTTCGTTTCAGCTTGAGTACACGAACAGATGGTCGGACATTCTCCTTCAGGATCTCTTGGTAGACAGCAGAATTCATAGTTCCTTTTATCACGGCAAGTCTTCCAGGTCCTGAAGCATCAAAACAGCCCCAGACCATCACACTACCACCACCATATTTTACTGTTGGTATAATGTTCTTTTTCTGAAATGCAGTGTTCCTTCTACGCCAGATATACTTGGACATACACCTTCCAAAGAGTTCCACTTTTGTCTCATCGGTCCACAGAATGTTGTCCCAAAAGTCTTGGGGATCATCAAGATGTGTTGTGGAGAAATTGAGACGAGCTTTGATGTTCTTTTTGCTCAGCAGTGGTTTTCTCCTTGGAACTCTGCCATGCAGGCCATTTTTGCCCAGTCTTTTCCTGATGGTGGAGGCATGAACGCTGACCTTAACTGAGGCAAGTGAGGCCTGCAGTTCCTTGAACGTTGTTGTGGGGTCTTTTGTAACCTCTTGGATGAGTCGTCGCTGCGCTCTTGGGGTAATTTTGGGCGGCCGGCCACTCCTGGGAAGGTTCACCACTGTTCCATGTCTTCGCCATTTGTGGATAATGGCTCTCACTGTGGTTCGCTGGATTCCCAAAGCTTTGGAAATGGCTTTATAACCCTTTCCAGACTGATAGATCTCAATTACTTTCTTTCTCAATTGTTCCTGAATTTCTTTGGGTCTCGGCATGATGTGTAGCTTTTAAGGATCTTCTGGTGGACCTTACTGTGTCAAGCAGCTCCTATTTAAGTGATGCCTTGATTGTGAACAGGTGTGGCAATAATCAGGCCTGGGTGTGGCTAGAGAAATTGAACTCAGGTGTGGACAACCACAGTTATAGTATGTTTTAACAAGGGGGGCAATCACTTTTTCACACAGGGCCATGATGGTTTGGATTTTTTTTCACCTTTAATAATAAACAACTTCATTTACAAATTGCATTTTGTGTTTACTTGTGTTGTCCTTGACTATTGTTTAAATTGGTTTGATGTTCCAAAACACTTAAGTGTGACAAACATGCAAAGGAACAGGAAATGAGGAAGGGGGCAAACACTTTTTCACACCACTGTATATGCAGTAAAGCATGCTTGTTATACTCACTGTGGAAACTAAGGGGTTAATCTTCTGCATTGTGTATAAAGGCTGTGTGATCTTGTCTCTCTAATCCTCCTCTTCTTTAACTGACTTTAACTCCTGATAGAACAGAGCATTAGGAATCAGGCTGCGCATTCTCAGTTTGGTGGGTTTTTTTTCTTGAAAGAGTGCATGTGATCAGCACAGGGCCAATCAGCACTGTCCAGACAGAGGATCAGGGGAGAATGAAAACTCCTCCTACAAGCTTTAAGCAGACACAAATACAAGTCACAACTGCTCTAACTGCTAATGAAAAAAGGTATTTAGCAGTTTATATTTACCAAAACTATTGCATTTTCATGTTCTGGGTACTGTGGGAGACCAGATATAATGAATACAGGGTCCTGGGTTTAGTAACACTTTAAGTGTGGTGTCTGAGATAGGCTGCCCTTGTGTGGGAAAGGCTGTTAAAGGGTCTGTGATTGAAGCTTGTAGTAGGAGCTGAGGGCTGTGATGGATGTGCAGCTCCTCCATGATGGGGTCCTAGATAGGTCTGGGTGGTGATTCCCTGCATGGCTTAGATTTGACAGGGTTGTGGGTGGACAGAGAGGAGCACCCTGGGGAACCCCCACTGCCTAAGGAACTCACCTGCTGAGGTTGCTGGGCACCACCAGTTCCCTGTACAGGGATGGGCGCCATTACATGCTGTGGCCGCGGCTCCCGTCCACTGCCATTTTGTTGTAGACCATGGCCTAAGGGCTGGAAGATTCCAGACAGCTTGCGGGGCATCAGCGGCTCCATTCAGCGGGGTGGCATCCTGCTTTTCTCCTGCTTCTGGATGGTGTTGGTGGTAGGTCTCTGGGGATTAAAGAGGAAATGCAGTCTGCTCACAAATAATAAAAAGATCTTTGCCATTTTGAAGCTTCCCTCCAACCACTTTGCATATTATTTTATATATACTGTGATTCTGTACTTGCCAAATAGGCTGCAGAAATCTCCCTCCACTAAGTCTGGCTGCATCCATTTTAACTGTTGGCAGCTAAAGCTGCTGCCTGTTCACTTCCTGGATCTACACAGATATACAGAGGCACAAATCCAGCTCTGCAGCCCTGAAGCTCTCATTGGCCCTCATATGACTCATTCCCCCTCCCTTCCTGGCAAACTCTCACAAGAGTGAGAGAGAGATCTGTGCATGATGTCATAAGCCTAGGCTTTTTACCAGACAAGGAATAGGAAGTGGGCTGTATAAGGTATTTACTGTCAGAAACATTTTTTTTTACTATCCAAAGTTAAAACAACAAGGGCAGAATATTTAATAGATGGAAAGTTGAAAAAATTACTGAAGAGCCACTTTAAGGTGGTTCAGATGTCGATGGATTGCCCGGCAGCCTAGCAGAGCCTCTTCAAAAAGCGGCCATCAACGATCACGGTCACCATGCTTCTGATACAAATGCACTTACTTTGTATTTGACAATATAGTATACAGTAAACAAAATTAATAAAGGAAAAGTATCAAGTTATTCTAAAAGATTACCAATAACCATTTTTGGTTTACATGACAAACAGCCCAATGTTAAATAATAAATCCATGTACACTAAAGTTTGGGTACCGTAGAAGATTATACTTGGTTACAGTTACACTTTTGAATATTAGATATTGTTGGATAGCAGGTTTTTATATTTTCTGGTTTTAGGACAGTTAAGTTCAGGAATATTTCAGCACAATTAAAGTAAATTGAAATTGAAAGCAATCAAGATAAATGTAAAATACCCTGCACGTATTTAACAATGCATTCTGTCATGTTTACTACTAGACGATCTGTTTAACCATGCAGAAAGATATATCATTTCTCATAGCAACAGAGGAATTGAGATATAATGAAATCAATTCTGTATGCGGGCTAATCTTTTTCTCTACTGCACAATATTAAAAGGCTCTGTTGAATGATTCGATTTGTTTCAGGGAGCTGGTGTTTTTCTCTTTGTTCCTAAATTTTTGATCATTTTAAATAAAGGCTGTCCAATGTGTTTCATCCTGTTGGAAAGACAGGATTTTTGATCTTAGCTTAGACAGTTGAAGTGAGTCTCATGAGCCTGGATTTTCAGTGCATCCAGTAACTGAATCTGATTCTTCATTACAGATGTCAAAATGCTCTCACCTCAGCCTGAAATATACAGTTCATGCAAAACATTATAAGGGAGGAAAGATCATTACATTAGAAACTAAACTGCCAGCATAAAATTTCTACTACAGCGTTTTTCCTATTCCTTTTAATGTATTCTGCACATTGGAAAGCTACACAAAAACAATAATACCTTAGTTTATTTTTATTTTTTATTTTTTTTACTTTCAAAACATTAAATATTTTTATACTTAAATATATAAAGATAAAGAGTTTTTTACTGTCAAATATATTAAAAGTAATGATAGAATTATGGAAGCTACCACCACTAAATTGGTCTTAAAGGGTGCAAGCTTACAAACTGTCATCCTGACCATGACCAATGGATGTTTAACCACTTAAGCCCCGGACCAATTTGCAGCCAAAGGACCAGGCCCCTTTTTGCGATTCGGTGTGGTGTCGTTTTAACTGACAATTGCACGGTTGTGCAACATGGCTCCCAAACAAAATTGGCGTCCTTTTTTTTCCCACAAATAGAGCTTTCTTTTTGTGGTATTTGATCACCTCTGCGTTTTTTTATTTTTTTGCGCTATAAACAAAAATAGAGCGACAGTTTTGAAAAAAAATGCAATATTTTTTACTTGTTATAATAAATATCCCCAAAAAATATATAAATATTTTTTTCCCTCAGTTTAGGCCAATACGTATTCTTCTACATATTTTTGGTAAAAAAAAAAAATCGCAATTAGCGATTATTGATTGGTTTGCACAAAAGTTATAGCGTTTACAAAATAGGGGATAGTTTTTTTTTTTTTTTTTTACTAGTAATGGCGGCGATCAGCAATTTTTATTGTGACTGCAACATTATGGCGGACACATCGGACATTTTTGACACATTTTTGGGACCATTGTCATTTATACAGCAATCAGTGCTATTTAAATGCACTGATTCCTGTGTAAATGACACTGGCAGTGAAGGGGTTAACCACTAGGGGGCGGGGAGGGGTTAAGTGTGATGTGTGTGTGTGTTTTTTTTACTTTCCCGATGACAGGGAACAGACGATCAGTGACAGTCTCACTAGGAAGCATGGGGAGAGGTTTGTTTACACATACCTCTCCCCGTTCTTCAGCTCTGTGACCTGATCGCGGGACACCAGCGGCGATCGGGTCCACGGGTCCCGCAGCCACGATCACGGAGCTCAGGAGCGGGTCGCGAGCGCGCCACCAGCGGCGCGCACGCGACCCACGGCTGGGCACTTAAAGAGCAACGTACCTGTACGTTGATGTGCCCAGCCGTGCCATCTGCCGACGTAAATGTGCAGGAGGCGGTCCTTAAGCGGTTAAAATGATCAAGCTTTACTAGATGAATGCTTGTTCAAAGGCAAATGACTCACTAGGTGTACAGTGCCTGCAAATTACAAGGTCCTTCACATTTGCAATTATATTGCAGTGCATTATTTTACAATTAATCTTTCATTATATTAAAGGT
This sequence comes from Lithobates sylvaticus, assembly GCA_028564925.1. Lineage (NCBI taxonomy): Eukaryota > Metazoa > Chordata > Amphibia > Anura > Ranidae > Lithobates > Lithobates sylvaticus. Next base: position 437,309,958 of record CM053029.1, read on the forward strand.
TAAAAAAATAGCAAATATTATAGCGTATAAAATTGCGAGTCAAGTCATTGTGATAGAATGTTATTAAAATTACCTTTCCTTTTTAATGTGCAGCTCTGTAATTTTCTTTAAAATTCAATGTAATATGGCTACCTAGTTACATAGTTAGTAAGGTTGAATAAAGACACCAGTCCATCCAGTTTAACCTGAGAGAATGTGGGTGCGTCTACAACTGTCCCTATCCCTGTATCATTAAGATACTCCTCTATTATATATTATTTATTTTAAGGTACCCATATAGCGCCGTCAATGTACGCAGAGTTCCACACATACATCGCACACTCACATTGGTCCCTACCCTCGAGGAGCCCACAATCGAAGGTCCCCAACTCAAATTCATATACTAGGGCCAATTTTGGACAGAAGCCAATTAACCTACCAGCATGTCTTTGGAGTGTGGGAGGAAACCGGAGTACCCGGAGGAAACCCATGCAGGCACAGGGAGAACATGCAAACTCCAGGCAGGTAGTGTCATGGTTGGGATTCGAACCAGTGACCCTTTTTATTGCTAGACGAGAATGCTTCCCACTACACCACTGTTCTGCCCTCTAAGCATGTGTACAGAATGCCCCCCAGAAACATAATTTTCTTGTGTGATTGGCTCACTGATTTTTCCAGAAGTCTGCACTAAGATACAAGTCAGATTTCATGCTTCCCCTGCAACAAAAATAAAATTTTAAGTGATATACTCCCAACAGGAAGTCACGTCTAATTTTCCTCAAATAGAGCCCTGCAGGTGCAGCAGCTGATTGATAATTGATAAAACCACTCCCGTTAGATTCACTTACCCCATGGATGCAGACCAACATACAGGGATTTCTTCAGAATAACAAAAGGTAGGAATCTGCAACAAAGTTTGTTAAAATTATTGTAGTGTACATAGATCATCCACAGGGGAATGTTTTTTTCTCACGAAAGTGGAGTTACTCTTTAAGGCAGCCCATTTATTTAAAATGGGCTGCCAACTCACAGAAATGGAACAAGAAGTGGATCATCATTTTCGTGCTCCAAAACACAGGGTATGTGTGGTGTTCTACATTGTCACCTCCTGTTCTGTGCGATGGGGTGCCATTCTGCATAAAGAGCACTGTACTATCTGGCGTGTTGTGGTAAAGCATTGTAAAATTCGCATATTACCATACATTATCAAAATGCTGAAGCGTGAAGTGAGTCTTCAGGCCAGAAGTGGTTGTTATTTTTATGCTGATTTGGTAAATAGATAAACTAAATACATTTCCAGCTAAAGAGAATGGAGCTAAGCACTATACTATTTGGAAAAACTCCAAGCAATCCAAAACAATTCATTGAAAAAATTCAAGGTGATACACAACTCAATAACACATTGGTGAAATGAATAGCTACTTATGTGTGTTTGCAATTGGTTTTTGGATGTTCGTTTTGATTAAGGTAATAACCTACAGTATCAGGTTTTCATCTAATAACCACAAAAGCCAGTCTGGGACAACACCTAGTGCATACCAAATGATCTAATCTAATTGCATTTACTTTTAGATATAGTTTATTAGATATAGTCTATATCTATTGTTAATGAGTACAGGGGCTGGGAATTGTACATGTTGTACTTTAGTACAGTTACTTCAGGGATTCACGTTTAAACCAAAGAGAACCTAAGAAATTGACATCAATTAATTTTAGAGTATCTAAAATGTTTTAGGAAACACAATAAGCCATGGCATCTGCTAGGTAATTAATGCTTAAATGATAAGTTCACCTTTGTTCACATTTTTTTTTTCTAAATTCTAGCTCCCCTATGTACCAATATAGCATTAATATACTTTTTTTTGCAAAAATATTAAAGCTTTCCATTAACCACTTCATTACCAATACATGGCACCTTCCCGCCCAGACCAATTTTTAGCTTTCAGCGCTCTCACACTTTGAATGACAATTACTCAGTGCTACACTGTATCCAAACAAAATGTTTATCATTTTCTTCTCACAAATAGAGCTTTCTTTTGGTGGTATTTAATCACCTCTGGGTTTTTTATTTTTTGCGCTATAAGCGAAAAAACTGCGAAAATTTTGAAAAAAACATACTTTTTTTTGTTTCTAGCGTAAAATTTTGCAAATAAGTCATTTTTCTTCATAAATTTGTGCCAGAATTTATACTGCTACATATCTTTGGTAAAAAAAAATAACCCAAATTAGTGTATATTATTTGATCTTTGTGAAAGTTATAGAGTCTACAAACTATGGTGCCAATCACTGAAAATTTATCACATCTAATCACACCTGATGTACTGAAGGCCTATCTCATTTCTTGAGACACTAACAGGCCAGGAAAGTACAAATACCCCCCAAATGACCCCTTTTTGGAAAGTAGACAGTCCAAGGTATTTACTAAGAGGCATGATGAGTTTTTTGAAGTTGTAATTTTTTCCCACAATTCTTGGGAAAATTAAGATTTTCTTTCTTTTTTTTTTACACCAATTGGTCATATTAACAGCTTATTTCTCTCACACAGCATATGCATAATTGCAACTACACCCCAAAATACATTCCTCTACTCCTCCTAGTATGGCGATACCACATGTGTGAGACTTTTACACAGCCTGGCCACATACAAAGGCCCAACATTGAAGTAGCACTTTCAGGCGTTCTACAAGCATAAATTACACATATCCTTTCTCAACCACCTATTACATTTTTGAAGGCCCTGGAGCACCAGAACAATGAAATTATCCACAAAATGACCCCATTTTGGAAAGCACACACCCCAACGTATAATCTATGAGGCATAATGAGTCTTTTGGTTAATTTTTTTCCAGAAGGTTTTGGAAAATGTGGAAAAAAAATGAAAATGCATTTTTTTTTTTACACAAAGTTGTCCATTTATAAGATATTTCACATAGCATGTACATAGCAAAAATGACACCCCAGAATACATTCCTCTACTCCTCCTGAGTATGGCGATACCACATGTTTGAGACTTTTACACAGCCTGGCCACATACAAAGGCCCAACATTGAAGTAGCACTTTCAGGCGTTCTACAAGCATAAATTTAGTAATGGAAAGGGCTAGAGGGCTGCAAATGGCAACAAAATGTTGTTAAGAGCATGGCAAGTGCTCTGCAAACAAATGTGGATAGGGAAAAAACTTAAAATAACATAAAAAAAATAAAAAATAAAAATAAAATGCTGGAGGCCCCCTTCTCAGCAGAAGAGGTACAGGAAGACATTAAGAACCTCAGAAACTCAAAATCACGATGCCGCACATATGGGGGGAATACCCCAGAATACGCACTTTCTGGAAAAAATTATTTAATATAATGGATAAGAACATCTTTGGAGATTTTGTGAATCTCCTTGTCCTCCGTACTGCGCGAGCACTGCGCCTGCACAGTAAGTGGCCGGACACTAGCCGATGGCCAGACAGTTTTTGTCAGAACACCGTTATATGTGACTATTCTGCACAATGTACGGACAAGTCCTGTGGGATCCATGCCTGGTTCATTTTAATGAAAGTGAGCTTGTCCACATTGGCTCTGGACAGGCAGCTGCGCTTGTCTGTGATAACGCCCCCTGCCGTGCTAAATACACGTTCAGATAATACACTGGCTGCAGGGCAGGCCAGCACCTCCAAGGCATAAAGGGCAAGCTCAGGCCATGTGTCCAATTTGGAGACCCAGAAGTTGAAGGGGGCAGACCCGTCATTCAGTACGTGTAGGCGTGTGCACACATACTGCTCCACCAATGTTGGTGAAATGCTGCCTCCTGCTAAGACGTTCCATCTCAGCTGGGGGTGCTGGTTGTTGTGGCGAGCTGACAAAGCTTTTCCACATTTTGGCCATGCTAACCCTGCCTTCCGAGGTGCTGGCGGTGCCCCGGCTGCATTGGCGACCTCTTCCTCCTCCTCTGCCTTCGCCTTGTGCTTCCACCGTACCCCCGCTGCCAAGTGGGAATGCCACCAGCAGCGCGTCTACCAGCGTGCACTTGTACTCGCGCATCTTACGATCACACTTCAGTGAGGTAATTAAGGACGGCACGTTGTCCTTGTAACGGGGATCCAGCAGGGTGGCCACCCAATAATCAGCACCAGTTAAAATGTGGGCAACTCGGCGGTCGTTGCAGAGACACTGCAGCATGTAATCGCTCATGTGTGCCAGGCTGCCCAGAGGCAAGGAAAAGCTGTCCTCTGTGGGAGGTGTATCGTCTGTGTCCTCTGTATCCCCCCAGCCACGCACCAGTGATGGACATGAGCTGGTCTGGGTGCCACCCTGCTGTGAACATGGTTCCTCCTCCTCCATTTCCTCCTCATCGTCATCCTCCAGAACTGTGCCCTTGCTGCCGGACAATTGTGTACCTGGCGCTTGTTGGTGCAGGAGCCCACCCTCGTAGCCACTTGTAAATGACTGCCCTGAAAGCCTTGGAAATGAACCCTCTTCCTCCTCCTCCTCCTCCTCCTCCTCCTGTGCCACATCCTCTTCCATCATCGCCTGAAGAGTTTTTTCAAGGAGGCATAGAACTGGGATAGTAACGATGAGAACGGCGTCATCGGCACTGGCCATGTTGGTGGAGTACTCGAAACCGTGCAACAAGGCACACAGGTCTCGCATGGAGGCCCAGTTATTGGCGGTGAAGTGGTGCTGTTCCGCAGAGCGACTCACGCGTGCGTGCTGCAGCTGAAGCTCCACTATCGCCTGCTGCTGCTCGCACAGTCTGGCAAGCATGTGCAAGGTGGAGTTCCACCTTCTGGGCACGTTACATATTAGATGCTGAGCGGGAAGGCCGAAGTTACGCTGCAGCGCTGACAGGCGAGCAGCAGCAGGGTGAGAACGCCGAAAGTGCGCACAGACGGCCCGTACTTTCTGCAGCAGCTCTGGCATATCGGGGTAATTCTTAAGGAACCTCTGGACCACCAAGTTCAGCACATGCGCCAGGCAAGGGATGTGCGTCAAACCGCCTAGGCCCAGAGCTTCTACGAGATTTCGCCCATTATCGCACACCACCAGGCCAGGCTTGAGGCTCACTGCCACCAACCACTCATCGGTCTGTTGTTCCATGTCCCTCCACAACTCCTGCACGGTGTGGGTTTTTTCCCCCAAACAGGAAAGTTTTAAAACTGCCTGCTGTCGTTTAGCCCTGGCTGTGCTGAAGTTGGTGGTGAAGGTGTTACGCTGACCGGATGAGGAGGCGGTAGAGGATGAGGAGGCGGAGTAGGAGGAGTTAGCAACAGGAGGCAAACTGAAGTGCCCTGCAATCCTCGGTGGTGGAAGGACATGCGCCAAACTGCTATCCGCCTCAGGCCCAGCCGCCACTACATTTACCCAGTGTGCTGTTAGGGAGATATAACGTCCCTGACCGTGCTTACTGGTCCACGCATCTGTAGTTAGGTGGACCTTGCCACAGATGGCGTTGCGCAGTGCACACCTGATTTTGTCCCCCACTTGGTTGTGCAGGGAAGGGATAGCTCATCTGGAAAAGTAGTGGCGGCTGGGCACGATGTACTGTGGGACAGCCAATGACATCAGCCTTTTAAAACTCTGCGTCTCCACCAGACTGAATGACAGCATTTCAAAGGCGAGGAATTTTGAAATGCTGGCATTCAGGGCCAGGGATTGCGGGTGGCTAGGGGGGTACTTCCTCTTCCACTCCAGTGTTTGGGAAATAGAGAGCTGAACGCTTCCATGGGACATTGTGGAGATGGTTGGTGACCCAGGTGGTAGTGTTGCTGGCAGATCCTCTGTTTGCGGGTTGGCAGGTGTCACTGTCACTACAGAGGTGGATGAAGAGGCCGAGACTGCAGCAGAAGAGGAAGCAGGAGGAGCCAGAGACCTTTCTTGGTTTTTGAGGTGTCTACTCCACTGCATCTCGTGCTTTGCACTTAGATGCCTGGTCATGCAGGTTGTGCTCAGGTTGAGAACGTTTATGCCTCGCTTCAGGCTCTGATCGCACAGCGTGCAAACCACTCGTGTCTTGTCATCAGCACATTGTCTGAAGAACTACCACGCTAGGGAACTCCTTGGACCTGGCTTTGGTGTGCTCGGTCCCTTGCTGCGTTGGGCAGTAGCAGACGTACTGTCTAGGGAACGGACGCTCCGCTTTTGCACCCTGCTCCCTCTTCTGCTGTGCTGGTGGCTCTGTGCGACCACCGCCTCTTCCTCCAAACTACACTGGTCACCTGTATGACGTTGATTCCATGTGGGGTCAAGGACCTCATCGTCCTCCACATCATCTTCCACCCAGTCTTCACCCCTGCCCTCCTTGTCGATCTGCACAATGGCGAAAGCAGCAGCAGTTGGCACCTGTGTTTCGTCATCATCCGAGACGTGCTGCGATGGTCCTCCCATGTACTCATAATGAAACATAAGTGGTTGGGCATCGGTGCACACAATCTCTTCCACTTCTGGGGCAGGGCTAGGTGGATGGCCCTGGGAAACCCTGCTAACAGAGTCATCAAAAAGCAGAAGAGACTGCTGCATGATTTGGGGCTCAGACTGATTGGCTGATTTGCAAGGGGGTGAGGTGAAAGACTGATGGACATCGGCTGCTGGTGCCAACTCTGAACTTTCATCAGGAGACTGGGTGGGAGACAATGTGAAGGAACCGGAGGCACTGTCAGCAACCCAATCTACTATCGCCTGTACTTGTCCTGGCCTCAACATTCGTACAACCTCATTAGGCGCGCCAAAATACCGCTGCAGGCTCTGTCGCCTACTCGCACCTGAGGAAGGTGTTTCACTAGTGCGTGTAGCTGGCACAGAGCACACAACCCGGGCCACGTCCCCTTTTTGATGATCTCCTCATATTTTCAAAATTTATGATCTCGCCCTAAATGGGTGTTTTTGCAATAGCAGAATACACCCACAGTATGTAAAGCGAGTATCTCAAAAACTGCTAAACTGCAGAAAATGCTATTGGGGAAAAAAAATGTCACTACAATTTTTTTTTTGGGACAGCACAATATAGAAAAAAAATGTATCGATTGTATGTCACACTCCTGCACAAAGCACTGAAATATTTTATTTTTTGTCAATAGCAGAATACACGTACAGTGTCTAAAGCGTGTATGAACATGCAGAAAATGCTATTGAAAAAAAAAAATCCCCAAATCGCAGCAAAATTAAAATTTTTTGCAATGTTTTTCCAATAGCACAATACACACAGTATATAAAGCGTGTATCTCAAAAACTGCTAAACTACAGAAAATGCTATTGGGAAAAAAAAATGTCACTACAATTTTTTTTTTGGGACAGCACAATATAGAAAAAAAATCGATCGATTGTATGTCACACTCCTGCACAAAGCACTGAAATATTTTATTTTTTGTCAATAGCAGAATACACGTACAGTGTCTAAAGCGTGTATGAACATGCAGAAAATGCTATTGAAAAAAAAATCCCCAAATCGCAGCAAAATTTAATTTTTTTGCAATGTTTTTCCAATAGCACAATACACACAGTATATAAAGCGTGTATCTCAGAAACTGATAAACTGCAGAAAATGCTATTGGGAAAAAAAATGTCACTACAATTTTTTTTTTGGGACAGCACAATAGAAGAAAAATCGATCGATTGTATGTCACACTCCTGCACAAAGCACTGAAATATTTTATTTTTTGTCAATAGCAGAATACACGTACAGTGTCTAAAGCGTGTATGAACATGCAGAAAATGCTATTGGAAAAAAAAATCCCCAAATCGCAGCAAAATTTAATTGTTTTGCAATGTTTTTCCAATAGCACAATACACACAGTATATAAAGCGTGTATCTCAAAAACTGATAAACTGCAGAAAATGCTATTGGGAAAAAAAAATGTCACTACAATTTTTTTTTTTGGGACAGCACAATAGAAGAAAAATCGATCGATTGTATGTCACACTCCTGCACAAAGCACTGAAATATTTTTTTTTGTCAATAGCAGAATACACGTACAGTGTCTAAAGCGTGTATGAACATGCAGAAAATGCTATTGGAAAAAAAAAATCCCCAAGTCGCAGCAAAATTAATTTTTTTTTGCAATGTTTTGCAATAGCACAATACACACAGTATGTAAAGTGTGTATCTCAAAAACTGCTAAACTGCAGAAAATGCTATTGGAAAAAAAATCACAGCAAAATTAAATTTTTTTGCAATGTTTTTCCTATAGCAGAATACACACAGAGTATGGTGTATCTCTTACTAAAATATGCAGTGCAGTGATGCTGCACTGAGCTTGCAGGTAAAACTTATATTTTGTCTGGCACTGGCCTCATGGCACTGTTAAAAGACTGTGCACTGCACCCCAGCCAGGGTACAATTGATTTAGGAATCTCTTGAATAATTCTCTTTATTTTCCTTAATAAAGACACTCTCTAGTCTACTATAGCTATGTAGATCGCTCACTGATATATCTAATTTAAAGAAAATATAAGGAATGTAGACTGACTGACTGACTGACTTTATCAGACTAACTTCTAAAATCCTCTCTTAGCAGCACAGGAACCTGTCTATAGCAGAGTGACGCTGTGTGCTGGGTGTCTGTACTATATATAGAGGCTGGGTCACATGCTGCACTGCCCAATCACAGCCATGCCAATAGTAGGCATGATTGTTATGGCTTCTAAGGGCACACTAGTGAAACTAGCGTCGATTGGCTGCCCTGCAGCTTGTCAAAGGCACCAATACATCGCCGAACACCGGACCCGAACCCGAACATACAGCCAATAGTTCTGATTCGGGTCCGGGACCCGGACACCCAAAAGTCCGGTACGGACCCGAACTTTACAGTTCGGGTTCGCTCAACCCTAATAATGAGTCTTTTGAATGGTTCATTTTTTTTTCCAGAAGGTTTTGGAAAATGTGGAAAAAAATGAAAATGCCTTTTTTTACACAAAGTTGTCCATTTATAAGATATTTCTAACACATAGCATGTACATAGCAAAAATTACACCCCAAAATACATTCTGCTACTCCTCCTGAGTATGGCGATACCACATGTTTGAGACTTTTACACAGCCTGGCCACATACAGAGGCCCAACATCCAAGTAGCACCTCCAGGCATTCTAGCAGCATTAATTACACATATGATTTTCCGACTACCGATCACATTTTTGAAGGCCCTTCATATTTCTAACACATAGCAGGTACAGTGGTGTGAAAAAGTGTTTGCCCCCTTCCTCATTTCCTGTTCCTTTGCATGTTTGTCACACTTAAGTGTTTCGGAACATCAAACCAATTTAAACAATAGTCAAGGACAACACAAGTAAACACAAAATGCAATTTGTAAATGAAGGTGTTTATTATTAAAGGTGAAAAAAAATCCAAACCATCATGGCCCTGTGTGAAAAAGTGATTGCCCCCCTTGTTAAAACATACTATAACTGTGGTTGTCCACACCTGAGTTCAATTTCTCTAGCCACACCCAGGCCTGATTATTTCCACACCTGTTCACACTCAAGGCATCACTTAAATAGGAGCTGCTTGACACAGTAAGGTCCACCAGAAGATCCTTAAAAGCTACACATCATGCCGAGACCCAAAGAAATTCAGGAACAATTGAGAAAGAAAGTAATTGAGATCTATCAGTCTGGAAAGGGTTATAAAGCCATTTCCAAAGCTTTGGGAATCCAGCGAACCAGAGTGAGAGCCATTATCCACAAATGGCGAAGACATGGAACAGTGGTGAACCTTCCCAGGAGTGGCCGGCCGCCCAAAATTACCCCAAGAGCGCAGCGACGACTCATCCAAGAGGTCACAAAAGACCCCACAACAACGTCCAAGGAACTGCAGGCCTCACTTGCCTCAGTTAAGGTCAGCGTTCATGCCTCCACCATCAGGAAAAGACTGGGCAAAAATGGCCTGCATGGCAGAGTTCCAAGGAGGAAAACCACTGCTGAGCAAAAAGAACATCAAAGCTCGTCTCAATTTCTCCACAACACATCTTGATGATCCCCAAGACTTTTGGGACAACATTCTGTGGACCGATGAGACAAAAGTGGAACTCTTTGGAAGGTGTGTGTCCAAGTATATCTGGCGTAGAAGGAACACTGCATTTCAGAAAAAGAACATTATACCAACAGTAAAATATGGTGGTGGTAGTGTGATGGTCTGGGGCTGTTTTGCTGCTTCAGGACCTGGAAGACTTGCCGTGATAAAAGGAACTATGAATTCTGCTGTCTACCAAGAGATCCTGAAGGAGAATGTCCGACCATCTGTTCGTGTACTCAAGCTGAAACGAACTTGGGTTCTGCAGCAGGACAATGATCCTAAACACACCAGCAAGTCCACCACCGAATGGCTGAAGAAAAACAAAATGAAGACTTTGGAGTGGCCTAGCCAAAGTCCTGACCTGAATCCTATTGAGATGTTGTGGTATGACCTTAAAAAGGCCGTTCATGCTCGAAAACCCTCTAATGTAACTGAATTAGGACAATTCTGCAAAGATGAGTGGGCCAAAATTCCTCCAGGACGCTGTAAAAGCCTCATTATCGCAAACGCTTGGTTGCAGTTGTTGCTGCTAAGGGTGGCCCAACCAGTTATTAGGTTTAGGGGGCAATCACTTTTTCACACAGGGCCATGATGGTTTGGATTTTTTTTCACCTTTAATAATAAACACCTTCATTTACAAATTGCATTTTGTGTTTACTTGTGTTGTCCTTGACTATTGTTTAAATTGGTTTGATGTTCCAAAACACTTAAGTGTGACAAACATGCAAAGGAACAGGAAATGAGGAAGGGGGCAAACACTTTTTCACACCACTGTACATGCCAAATAACAAAATATTACCTGTGGTTTTAGAAGTGCAGTGGTCCACAGAGGAGAGCATCGGTCCAGGCAGCAGGCAGGAATGAGGTCAGTGACAGCAAAAGCAATCATCCAGGCAGCAGACAGGAATATTGTCCATAGTTCGTAGAGGCAGAGATACTGTCAGCACAGCCAGAGCACAGCCAAAGCACAGCCAGAGCACAGCCAAAGCACAGGTCCAGGTATCAGGCAGAGGTGTCCCGGCAGAAATACTGTCCAAAGTCAGTAGAGGCAGCAGGTAGATATATGGTCAACACAGCCAAAGTATTGGTGCAACCAGCAGGAATAAACATGGTCCATAATGTCATGTGTCATTACAGGCAGCAATATGGTCAGCATAGCCAAAGTATTGGTCCAGGCAGCAGGAAGGACCATCAAGCTTAGGGCCAGGGGGACAGGCGTAGAGGCTTCTCCCACCCAAATCGCATTGAAGCCTCTGGGCAACCAGACCCTGTTCTGGGAGCACAGAAAACGAAAAACTGGTTTTCTCTACTCAGAACGCTATTCTGAAGCCCCTCACATATGTGAGACCCCTGTGTCCTAAAGTAGATGGCCAAAAGATCAGTCCAAGTGGCAGGCAAAAACATAGTCGATGAACAGGCCAAGGTCAGTGCACGTGGATGTCAGAAACATGGTTTAAATCGGCAGGCAGAGGCATCGTCGGTAAACAGGCTGAGGTTGGTGCACGTGGAAGTCAGAAACGTGGTTTAAATCGGCAAGCAAAGACATTGTCGGTAAAGAGGCCAGGGTCAGTTAATTAGCATGGAAGGTAGTAACAGGGTAGCAGGCAAATGGGGAAATGGCAGTCTGTTAATAATAAGGGGAACTAATATTGGATGGATGTATGATAATTTTTGAAGCAATCGCCGATGCACAGGCCAGGTTGGGAGGGACATTCTGGACAATAATAGCTGGTATCTCTTCTTACTCCTCCTCTGCTGCATACACTGCATTTCTTCTGGCGTCTTCTTCCAGATTCTGTGGGGGGAAGGCTAAAGGGATAGTGTGGCTCGTGAAGTCGACTGACACTATCAGAGCGAATGCTTCCTGGGACGGGACCATCTTGGTAAATGAGGGCAGTGATGATATCTTCAATATACTTGAGATAGGTGATGTGTTGATTTTGAAATTGCTGGTTGGTAGCAGACAAATGAATTAAAAAGGGCCATGTGAAACAGGTGAAACGCAACTTTCTTGAACCAATAACGCAACTTTCTGGTTGATAAATAGGGCTGTAGCATCTGATCGTTTAATTCCACCCCCCCCCCCCCCCATGTACATATTGTAGTCCTGGACACATTCGGGCTTTACAATGGGGCCGCGTCTTCCTCTCCACCATGGTGTCATTGTGAATTGTAGAGAGGATGTGGACAACACCTTTTTTGTCCCTCCACTTCATGGCCACACCTCCTTGTTCCTCTTGAATGCCGATTCTCCGTTTTGCAATTTTTTTGTCTACAGGTTTTGTGGGAATCCCTTCCGTTTTTTTTGAAGGTACCGCAGGCTGTTTTTTTTTACTATAAAGATGACGAAAAAGGGGCAGACTGGTATAGTAGTTGTCGACATATACATGGTATCCTTTTTCAAACAGGGGGTATGCCAGCTCCCAGACAATTTTACCACTGGTTCCAATATATGTGGGGCAATCACGGGGCTGGAGCTGGTAGTCTTTGCCTTCATAGATCCGGAATGTGAAGACGTATCCAGTGGCTCGGTCACATAATTTATTTAATTTCAGCCCATACCTGGCTCTCTTGTTTGGTATATACTGCTTGAAGTGCAGTCGGCCAGTGAAATGTATGAGGGACTCGTCCACACAAATTTTTTGGTCTGGGATGAAAACTTCTCTAAATCGCTGGGAAAAGGAAATGATTAGGGGGCGTATCTTGTATAATTTGTCGTGGTTTTGATGATCTCGGGGAGGGCACTGTGAATTGTCATTGAAGTGGAGAAAACGCATAATCATGTCGTATCCTGTCCTGGACATGACAGAGGAATATATGGGCATGTGTTGGATGGGGTGGGTGGACCAATATGCATGGACTTAGTTCTTTTTTGTAAGCCCCGTATTGAAAGTAAGTCGCAAAAACAATTTAAATTCATCCAGTGTGACACATCGCCACTGGAACATGCAGGCGTAGAAAGAATTGGGGTTGGCAGCAATAAATTGGGATGTGTACAGATTAGTTTGATCCACTATATTCTGCAGAAAATCTTCAGGGAAAAATAAAGAAAAATAATCAAATTCAGAAAAATTTGTGATGTCAGGCTGCACACCTGGCTGTGCGGTGAACGTGGGGATGTTGGCAGGCAACCATAAGGGGTTTGCCAGGGCATCAGGAAGGTAGGACTGGGGCTGGATTCTTTGGGTTGGGTGTGTATTTGCAGTACTTGTACTGGGCTCCTCTTCCTGGGGTCTGTCGCTGCTGGTGGTGGGCAGATCTCCTGATCTTGGTCCCGATCTTGGTCCCGAACTTGGTCCCGAACTTGGTCCCGATCTCGGTCCCGATCTTGGTCCCGATCTCGGTCCCGATCTTGGTCCCGATCTCATTCTTTTGGGAGGGACTGTTTCCTCTGCGGACTCGGAATCTGATCCACTACCCTCCACTGGCTCGTATTCCGAGCCAGAATCGGATAATGGGAGCTCCCCGCTACTCTCATCATCCGACATGGCAAGAATTTCATATGCCTCCTCAGGTGTATAATTCCTTTGGGACATTATGGCAGTGCTTTTTGGCGGGCCTGTGTAATGGTACGGCTGGTGGTAGTGGTACCGATGGAGGTATTAGTGGCAAGCCTGTGTGGTGGCACCAATGGCGGTATGGGTGGTGGTGGTACTGGTGGCGGTTCGGGTGGTGGTGGTACAGGTGGCGGTACGGGTGGCGGTGGTACTGATGGCGGTACAGGTGGTGGTGGTACTGATGGCGGTACGGGTGGTGGTGGTGCCGATGGCAGTACAGGTGGTGGTGGTACTGATGGCGGTACAGGTGGTGGTGGTGCCGGTACAGGTGGTGATGGCGGTACGGGTGGTGGTGGTACGGGTGGTGGTGGTACCGATGGCGGTACGGGTGGTGGTGGCGGCGGTACAGGTGGTGATGGCGGTACAGGTGGTGGTGGTACCGATGGTGGCACTAGTGGCGATACTGGCAGTATAGATGGTGGGCCTGATGGCGGTACTAGTGGAGGTACTTGTGGTGGTACTGGTAGCCTGTCCAAGTCCAATCACAGTCCAATGGTAACTGTCCCAAAGGCAGCGTTGGACAAACTAATAGAGGGTGCAGAAGCAGTGAGAGAACAGGTGACTGAAAAAATTGAATCACAGGCAGGAGATAGCTCCGAAGGTCCCGGACTCGCCAAAATACAGGCCATGGAAAGACTAGAACAATATAAACCTAAAGCCAAAGTAAAAAGCCACCCAGAAACCCCTGAAGAAGGCAACTGATCAATCAGATTGAGCAAATCTGTTCACTAGCCACAGGCTAGTGAACAATACCCCAACCTCATCATGGGAGATCATATGATCCTCAAGCCATTAGACTTTGGAGAATTAACTAACATCATTGCAAGGGCCCCAAAAACTCAAACCAACCCCATTGCTTGTATACATTTCCTCAAACGAGCATGCACGGGTAGACAGTACACTCAGGAAGATATGAAGCTAATCATAGATGGAATCATGGGTTATGATCAGGAAAGTACCTGGAAGTGGACCAATGTTCCCACCATAGACACTCCACAACAACCAGGCACACCAGCCAGTGCCTACAGACTTAACACCACAGAGGGTCAGACTGAGATGTGGAATTTACATGGCAAAATGTGTGTTTGCTTTGGTTTTTGGTGTGCAATTAACAATTAATGGCACTGAAAGCGCAACTAGTAATTTTAGGTGTATAAAGATGGCCATACACTATACAATCTGATTCTACAATCAGCTTTAGATCTGACTTAAATTATGTAGTGCAAGGACCTGCCTGATTGGATACAGAGTGATTGGCTAGACAAATTTGGTAAATCTAAATTAGGTTGCACAATCAGGTTGTATAGTGTATGGCCACCTGTATACACCTAGTTGCACTTTCAGACCATATACTGGACAAGTCTCACTCGTCTCAACTTCAGTCCCCTCCCAAACAAAGCCGAAAATTTTCTCAGCTGTTACATCATTATGACCTAGTTGATGCTTGGAGGGAGGCCAACCCTACCACTCAAGACTATTGCCACTTCTCTAGAGCCCATAATCGTTATTCCCGTATCGATCATGTATTTCTTCTTTCGGGATTATTGCCCAAATTGACCGCGGCAAAGATAGTGTCGACACCTTGGTCTGATCAAGACCCTGTGGTACTTATGTTTTCTAACTTAACTATCAAGTTAGCTAAATCTCACTGGAGGCTAAATGAGTCTATACTTAGTAACAAATCTTACTGCTTAGACATTATTACCCACCTTAATGCTTACTTTGATATTAATAAAGCAGAAGATACCAATCCTGCCATTAATTGGGCAGCACATAAAGCCTCAATACGGGGATTCTTGATTCAGTTGGCATCCAGACTCAAAAAAGCTTACAATGAAATGATCCTGCTCAAAACTAAGGAATACGAAACTCTAGCTACCCAATATAAACGTTCCCCACACCCAGAATTGTTGCTCAAGCTTGAACAGACTTGTACAGAACTCAATATTTGCCTCACTACGAAAGTGGAGAAATGTCTACGCTGGACTAATCATAAATTTTTTACCTGGCTTGACCGACCGGGCTCATTGCTGGCACATAAACTTACCCCTAAACACACACATACTGCTCTCCCTAAAATTAGACTCTCCCAAAACCCTCAAAAGGTTCTTCGTAAATTTCAAGATTTCTACTCTAACCTATATACCCCAGCCCAGGGCCGCATGTCTACTTCTATCTGCAAGTTCCTACATACCTTTTCTCTACCATCTCTCACGGAATCTCATAGGGAACTTATGGACCAACCTATTATGTGTGAAGAAATATACAACACTGTTAAAATGTTGTCTTTACATAAATCACCTGGCCCTGATGGCCTCCCCAACAATTATTATAAAAAAAAATTCTCATATGGTTCTCTACTTCAATTCCTTGCGAGATGGTGGACAGGTACCTTTAGACGAAAATAGGGCTTACATCAGTGTCATACCTAAACCAAATAAAGACTTCACTGATATTCTTAATTACCGCCCTACATCGTTGATTAATTGTGATCTCAAAATCCTAACATAACCCTTAGCTTTACGTCTCAGTGCCTTTCTACCACAATATATTCATAAAGACCAATCTGGCTTTATAAATCAACGCCAAACGCTAGACCAGATTCGCCGATCTATAACATTGATCTCTGCAGTTCATTCTAAATGGGATGCTCCTTGGTCAAGGGAATTGTTACTACTTTCATTGGACCTTTATAAGGCCTTTGATAGTTTGAACTGGGACTACTTATCTACCATTTTAGAGGCCTTTGGATTTGGCTCTACCTTTATCTCATTATTAAAAACACTATATAGCAACCTGTCAGCCCAGGTCTTCATTCAGGGTTAAAGATCACTTTCATTCCCCATTAGACGTGGGACAAGACAGGGCTGCCCACTTTCCCCATTATTCTTTGCATTAGCAATTGAACCCTTAGCTGTTGCAATTCGATCCCACCCTAAAGCACATGGGGTACGTTGTGGACAACAGGAGCACAAATGTTCTCTGTTTGCTGACGAC
Organism: Lithobates sylvaticus; assembly: GCA_028564925.1. Lineage (NCBI taxonomy): Eukaryota > Metazoa > Chordata > Amphibia > Anura > Ranidae > Lithobates > Lithobates sylvaticus. Next base: position 437,326,482 of record CM053029.1, read on the forward strand.
GTCCTCATGTATGTCACTCTACCTACTCTGCTAACTCTGTTCCACCAATTTTCCCAACTCTCAGGGCTCTCTTTAAATACTCAGAAAATACTCAGAAAACTATGGCTCTTAATATTTCTTTGCCCCCTCGACCGAATGGAAATTACGAACTACCTATAACTTTCAATGGACATCAAACTACCTTCCATATCTAGGCATCCAACTGACATCTTCGATTAGCACTCTGTGCCGAGCTAACTATCCTCCTATTTTAAAGACACAATGCAGATGCCCCCTAGTGAATTGTTTAGGTACAATCAGCTTATTTCCTTTATACGTTCTAAATTTGTTAGATGGACCTCTTATACTTACAAATTTAGAATTATCCTGCCAAACTAAGGGCCTCCTACGGGGACGAATATCTACGGTATATGCCACCCTTACTGACCCAAATACTAAACTCCCTTACATGAAGCAATGGGAATGGGACTTGAATACCACTGGCTAGATGTAGATCATCCTTTATCTATAATATCCATTAATACAACACTAATTGAGGCCAATTATAAAACCCTCCTTTGCTGGTATCTAGTACCAACCAGGGTCGCTAAGATGCATCAATCTGCATCCCCCATGTGCTTTAGACAGTGTGGCCAGGTGGGTACGATGTACCACATTTGGTGGCAGTGTCCAAATATCACTAGATTTTGGATTTGTGTATTCAACCTGGTGAAATCTGTGACAGGGTTTAATATCCGTAGATCCCCGGAAACAGCACTTTTCCAAAAATTTCCTGAGGGAGTCCCTAAGAAATCAATCAAACTAATTACATACATATTTTTGGCTGCTAGAATAACCATTGCCAAATATTGGAAGCAGTCGGTGGTTCCTCTTGACTCTGTAAAGAATAAGCTTAACTGGATTATGGTTAATGATAGACTCACCTGTATTCTCCGCAACACTACTAAGAAATTTGATGTAATATGGGATCCGTGGATACGATATATATCTTTATTATAATTCACCTCTGGCTGGCCCTCCTCCCCCTTCTTATTTTCTTCTTCTTTCTCCTCTTTCGTCTCCTTTTTCTTACTCTTCTCTTTAACACTTACTGTTTACCAGACATCCTTAGAGATATAGGAAGACTTGATAGTTCATATGATTCCATATTGTTGAGATTTATAGAAAAGAGCACAAGGGAACCACCGCCCCCCCTCCCCCTTTTTTTTTTTCTCCCTTCCCCTCCCCTTTCTCTTCCCTATCCCCCTCCTTCGGTTCCTACACTATACCTTTTCCCTGTACTATAACCATTTCCAGTAGTACAAATCTATGGGGCTCGTTGGGACTCTACGTAGCTAGTCCCTAAAGAATCATAAACATATTTCATGACCTAGCCACTAACGACTTTTATCTTTAGTTCATCTGTCAACCTCACCAATACTTTCACCAAATATACTTTATTTTTCAGTTTACTGTTTTGAGGTGTTGTACTTCTGCATTTCCTGATGGAAAGACACTCAGATGCTTGTACTTAATCTCACATTTATAAGTTTTACGGTTCATTGACTGTACTTGAATAACAAAATAAAAAACTATTGAAAAGTTAAAAATTTAGTGTTTACCTTGAAGGAGCTTAATACTAGGTACGGGCCGAATGGACCCCTGTCCGGTTCGCACCAGAACTTTCAAACGCAGCGAAAGTATGGACCCGAATAACGAACCCAATTAAAGTCAATGGGACCCGAACATCAAAAGTCAAAAGTGCCCACTTTGAAGGCTTATATGCAAGTAATTGGGCAAGTAATGGTTATAGGGGTCCGGGTCCTGCCCTGGGGGACATGCATCAATAAAAAAAAGTTTGTGAATAATGTTATTTTTAAATGAGCAGTTATTTTTTGATTTTTAAAGTGAAAGCATAAAGATGAAAAATTCCTTCCAATATAGTGCATGGGAGGTCCCCTTAGTCTACCTGTAAAGTGGCAGATCTGTACCATGTCTAGAATCTGCTGCAGCAATAATTGCATATATAAAGGCAAAAAAAAATAAAAAGTTCCCTGCTAGCTGCCTTTATTTTGCTCAGCAACAGCCAGTGAGTATGATGAGGCCACAATGTAGTGCACTGGGAACAAGATTAGAGATTTTTTGGATACATTCTGGTGTCACTTTGACTTTGGACAGAAGCAGTGATGTAAGTAACTGAGATAAAATAAACTGAGTTACCTAACGCAGTTACTTTAGAGGGTATGGAGTAATCTAACTGATTACTTTTCCCCTCATGGTAACTCAGTTCCCATTACTTTGGCTTAGTTACCCCAATTACATCTACCGCCACTAGATGGCAGTAGTGTAATTCCGGTGTCCTGCCGAAAAAGTTCCCCCGCCGGATAAGGACCCCCTGTACTGCGCAGACGCAGGGCTTGCGCAGTACGAAGGACTACGGAGCTTCCGAAAATTGCCGAACCTAAACAGCTCTGAGTGAACTCTACACCGCGCAGGTGCAGTTAACATGTAATTGTACGAGGCGATGCCGCACGCACCTGATGCTTGTGCTACTCTGCAAGGGGCATCTATCATGTAAGTAAGGGGCGGGTCTAGTATTACTGTAACCAAGGGGCGCATTTATTATTATTGTTATATATCAAGCTCTGACCATTAATTTAACATTCGCCCTCTTCTGTAGCCATCCGCCCCTTACACAATATAATAATAATAGACCCGCCCCTTGCTTACACACTATAACAGATCTGCCCCTTGGTTAGAGTAATAATAGAGCAGCCCCTTGGTTACACGATATATAACAATAATAATAAATGCGCCCCTTGGTTACAGTAATACTAGACCCACCCCTTAGTTACACGTATAGAATATTTTAAAGTTACTAACGCAAATACTTTTTGGGAGAAGTAATTTGTAACTTAACTAATTACTTTTTTAAAGTAAGATGACCAACACTGGACAGAAGTAATGGGTACAGAAAAATTGGTCTTTGGCTGTCGGTGGCGCCTTCCCACCGTATCCCTATAGAGGTACTATTGATGAAAGCAAGAATTGGCCTTGCTGTAAAAAATTGCAATGATATGCACCTGTCAAACAGGTGCAGAAAAATTGGTCTTTGGGTGTTGGTGGCACCTTCCCACTGTAATCCTATAGAGGTACTCTTGATGAAAGAAAGAATTGGCCTTCCTGTAAAAAATTGCAATGATATGCACCTGCCAAACAAGTGCAGAAAAATTGGTCTTTGGGTGTTAATTGTGCCCATGAAACCTGTACCAAAAACATTCTTCCAGATGAAATGATTGAACACCCTCAAAGCTAGGCAGCTTCGAAGTCCTGCAGAGATTCAACATCCCAAAAAGACTTAATCAGTGACATCGGCATCATGGGGCATCATAGCTGGTAATCCAGGACTGATTAATTTTTATAAAAGTCAAATGGTCCACGGAGTCTATAGACAGATGTGTTCTACCAACATCTGAATCCAGTAATGGCTGGGCATCATCAAGGTGCAAGTCGCTGGCGCTGTGGTCAAATAACTCTTCCATGGCTGATGTTGGGGCTGTGGCAGGAATAGATAGTGGACGAGGAGGCAGGTTTAATCACTCTGGCAACTGCAGGGGACTGCACATTTGTCTCTGCTTGCGTGAGAGAGGATGAGGAGGATAATGAATGTTTAGTAAGCCAGTCTACCACCTCCTCTGCATGCTGTGGCTGGATAGCAAGGGCAAACTCACTAAACACCACGTCACCCTTTGCCTGTGGACACATTTGTTGCTGGCCCCCTTACAGTGCCAAGGGAACTTCCTCTCCTTGTTGTCCTCCCAGACATCATTGGGAGGGAGGGGGCGGTGCTTATAAGCAAATGTAAAGAAGAAGTGGAAATCTGTACGTAGATGGCAGGCATTGATAACTTTTTGGAATCTATACGGCTACCTTCTATAGATTCCCCATTCTTAGACCATCCTAATGCTCCTTTACCATAGTAAAACTGAGTAAGATTATATGTTTCTTAGCGCTAAACAAATCACCCGTAGTGTCTACATTCTTAGGCAGGTTTTGTTTGATTGTTCAAGTTGTCGTATCTGATCAAGAAAGTGGTTACATTTCTCAGCTAGCATATGTTTTTCATGGGCCCATTCATGGGTGAGTTCATAGCAGTACATCGTTCGATACAGAGTTCCCATTATGATAAAATAATTCTCTAGTTCCTGCTTGATCTTTTCCTGACACTTTGGTTGGGATAAAAAAGAAGGGTATTCATACGCCATATGGTGTAGCTCTTACCATTCTGTGTGGTCGAGATAGTGACCGTAACTGGTGCGTGGCCCGACCAAGTTATTAAGCCTATTTCGGCCTGAAAGACCGTTTGTAAGGTGTGCTTGTGCAACAGGAAAAGATTAATTTGGGAATACAATTTGTGTGCAGCAGAGTAAAAGGTGTAATCCTTTTCTGATCCATGTAAGCACCGCCAGGGATTAAAGTCTCCACATAGAATTGTGTGTTCCTTTGGGAATTGTGATAATTTGATCATAATTGTTTTATAGAATTGTTTCGGTGGGAGTTAGGGGCATACATGTTAGCTATGACAAGAGGTACGTTGTCAAAGAGGGCATCTATAATTAGATACCATCCACTGGGATCGTGATTGAGGTGGAAGAAAAGGGATTTGCGTATTGCAATCATGACTCCCCTTACTTTTTATTTGGCATGTGCAAAATAGGTATGTGGGAATAGACGGTGATGGCAAGAAGGCGCTTTGTCTTGCATGAAATGCATTTCCTGGATGCATAGTATATCTGTTTTTTTATTAATGGCTTTTCTCCATAAACAAGATCTTTTGAAAGGGCTGTTAAGGCCTTTTGCATTAATGGTGGTATTCCATATAGACATTATGAGTAGTGTAGGCGGCATTAGATGGAGGCAGAAAAGAGGATGTGGGTATATTACTACTGAACAGGTGTATGAGGGGGGTAGAGAGTGATATCCGGGTGTGGTCTATTTCTCTCAGAAACAGAGCAATCTATCTATACAAGCAAGTGTAATTAATACTTAAAGCAATATTAACAGGTGAGCTTAGTACAGGCTTAGCACACTTCGGCGGACTCGGTATCCAGGTACTTTGTAAGGCAACATGCCATTAATTAATCAGGTTTTGTGGGTTAAGTTATTACTTGAAGGTCTTGCAGTTGATGGGGGGGGGGGTGCCAGGCCCCAATTGTGTATAATTTTGTAGCCATCTTTTGGGGATGTAATGGTGAACCGTTGGTTCTGGTATGTGACCAGAAATTTGGTGGGGAAACCCCAGTGGTAGATGATGTTGTGGTTTCTCAGTACCACAGTAATGGGGGTGAATTCTTTCCTCATCTTAGATGTTGCGGCAGATAGGTCCTGGTATAGAGCTATTCCTGCATATGGTGCTGGAAGGGAGGGTCTAGCAGGTGCTCTTTAATATGGTAGAAGTGTATACGTGTCAGGACATCCCTAGGGTTCATGTTAGGTAGGTACGCTGGCTTAGGAATCCTGTGTGCTCTATCCATCAGCAGATCTCTGGGCGAGAGATCTGGGAATGAGCTTCAGGAAAAATTGTTGCAGATAAGGTATGAGTTCCTGCGGTTTAACAGCTTCTGGTCCTCACCTTATCTTTATATTATTGCGGCGAGAGCATTCTTCTAAATCTGCGACTTTTAGCTGTAATTTGGGTATCGTGTGTGAGTGTTCTTCATGTGCATCCACTATTTCTTTGTGTGCCTTTATGACTACCCCAGCTGGAATTCTAGATGATCTGTGTGCTCTTCAATATCCTCCATTATATTACTGAGGTGAGATTCTGAGGAGTGTAGCTCAGACTGGGGGCCAGCTTGCAGAGAGAGCAGCATTGCTTTGATAGTGCTTTCAGAGGCTGGGGTGTCAGCTGCTGGGAGGGCCGCTAGTGGTGCAGTGTATTCTGCAGATGTATTTGTGTCAGTCAGGTCTGCCCAGTAATGCTTCTTTGCAGAGGGCTGTTTCTGTGGGGAGTATGCTGCTCTCTTACCTCTGTCAGACGTTGGGAAGTTGTCCTGGAGTTGTGAGGCTTCCACCATGTCAACCAGGATTTCTGTATCCAGCGTGGGCTGGACAGCTTGTGCCTGTGTGTGAGGCGGAGGAGAAGATTGGCCGATGTCCTGGGAGCCATCTTGACTGTGCTTACCCGCTGACTGCATGAAGAATTTGGTCAGATGGCAGGGTCCTGGTGCCTCCTGCAGGACATAGCTTGGACATGGTCTGGTATGTGTGGCCCCTTTTGGGGTTGAAGTCAGCTGGCAATGTGGCTGTGAGCCCATGTGGAGACCCTGTGTGGTAAGGAGCTCTAAAGCCAAGCGGCCAACACGGTCAGCGGCTAGGTCACGCCCTCCTTGATCCCTTTTTAAATATGAGCACCACAGTGGTACCATTCTAGTCATTAATGAGTCCCTAAATATTATAAACAATGGCCTTGAAATGACAGAGCTCAATTCTTTTAGGATCCATGAGTGGATGCCATCTGGTCCAGGTGCTTTATCCAACTTTATTCTGTCTAAATATTTTTTTAGCCATTGTGGATCATTTGGGGCTGGGTCACTACCACCCCCATTATGGACATGAGCTCCCCCATGTTTCTTTGTATACACAGAGCTGAAGAAAGTATTTATTAAAGTTGACATCTTTGTCCCCAGTCACCCACTCTAGATTATTTTGCAAAGGGCCTATATGCTCAGACCTGACCTTTTTACTATTAATATAGTTGAAGAATTTTTTGGGGTTTGTCCTACTATCTTTTGCAATCTGTCATTCGTTTTGAATTTTTGCATCCTTGATTTCCTTTTTACATATTATGTTATATTCTTAGCAACATTTAAATGATAACAACATTCCTTCGTTTTTATATTTTAAAAAAAAAAAAATCATTTTTTATTATTTATAGCCATTTTAACTTTGGTCGTAAGCCACATAGGTTTGATTTTTAGCCTTTTTAAAACGTATTACCCATGAGAAAATACTTTGCAGTGAATTTACATACAGTCACTTTGAAGAATTCCCATTTCTGTTTCGTGTCTATTGATGCCAATATTCCCTCCTAGTCTTATTCCTGGAAAGCAGCCCTCATCCTTGGAAAATTTGCTCTCTTAAAGTTAAGTGTTTTTATCTTACCCGTATTTGTTTGTCGCTTACAGCTAACATTAAATTAAATCATGTTATGGTCACTGCTACCCAGGTGTTCTCTTATATGAATATTGGTAATAAGCTCTACTTGGTTTGAGATTACCAGGTCCAACAGATCTTCATTCCTAATCGGGGGCCTCAATAAACTGGACCATAAAATCGTCTTGTAATAAGTCTATACATTGCCATTACTCCATTCAATTTCCACATAGTTAAAATCCCCCATTATTATCACTGTCCCAGCCCTTGCAGCCCTTTCCATCTGTGCAATGAGCTGAGTCTCCACCTCTTCACTAACACTGGGAGGTCTATAACAAACTCCAATGACAACCTTTGTAGTATGCACACCAATGTACAGATCCACCCATAATGCTTCAGACTCATCACACTCTCCATCAACTAGGTCCACTTTCACACTCGCTTTGAGATCACTTCTCACAGGAATATTAATAGCCCAGTCATGATAAGAATGAAGTCAAGATTCAGCAATATCAATTAGATTACAGTTCTCCTTGTGCACCAGTGCTTCCAACTCACCAACATTTTGCTTGGCAGACTTCTGGCATTGGTGAACAAACATTTTAATTCATTGTCACATTTTGCAAATGTATGTTTTATATATATTTTTTTATTTTAGTACAAATAGTACAATTTCCAATGGTTGATTGTAACATATTATCTGCCATAGCCCTCCCCACATATTTCCCCATTCCACCCACCAATAAGGGCTGGCCCCTGTCTTCTGATATTCACAGAACTTTTTAGACACACCTCTAATTACAATTGCTAGGACAAATGAAAATTGTTTGGATTTCATTACTTTCTTTCTCTTTGCTTCCTTTATCTATGTCCTAACAGCCTGATGACATTTGTGACCATTTTTGGTCCTGCTGCCCCTCATTGCTGTTACTAAAATTCTTCCTGCTGTAATTACAACCAAAGGCCCTTATATTGGGTATTGTGAGAAGAAGTGGCATCAGAATGTTATTTCCCAGGACCATATTGCTTTTTGAATGATGAGTACAGTTTTTAAATGGTCCTGCAAGGAATGACCTATATTAATATTACTTTATTTTACCTAACAGCATCAATGGGATATTGAGTACCTAATTGACAGACCCACAGTACAAAGCATACTAATCTTTAGTAAAGAAACTTAATTTCTATTTATTTTACTGTGGTGCATTCTAGCAAAATCCTGCGGGCATTGTTTGTGTATGGTTTCCTTTAAGTCAATCATCCAGGGGGATTGGCAGGGAAACAGCTGGAAAGCATGAGAGATTATAGAAGGGCATACAAGACTACATGGAAGGGCCAAAGAATATCACCTAAACATGAAAAAGGACAACAAATGTATTACATCATGCTGCTTTGCTTTTGGAAAGTCCACCCTCAGCAATTTGGATTGATTTTGTCAAACCTAAAATCTTGGAAATTGACTTACTCATTTAGTTGCTTCTGTAGTGTCTGAGGAGTACCTAAACTGTGCATTTAACACTTCAGTTCTTTAAATCAGTAAACTGTATTGTCTTTCTATAGATGGAAATTTGATATTTAAAACCTATAAAAATTTGAACTTAAGCTATAAATTATGAACAAGGGTTTCTTTAGACAGCCCATTAGTAAAATGCAGACTATAATGTACACTTACAAGCAGTACTTCAGGCTTTCATTCTGAAATGCTGAATTTTTGTTAACAATATTCAATTCTGAAATCTCATTTTAAATTCACAGAGAAAGCTTTTAGAGATATAAATTATATTAAAACTATATCTTTACAATATTTCTGTTACTTCTGTCCACTCGTATTTTACTACCACGTTATAATGCTTATTAAGATTATGATTACAACGCTCTTCCTTTATTACCTGGTGGTCTAACCTTTAGAAGCCTAAGGAGCTTACATGGATTAAACACTAAATTTTCCTTTAACAACCTCATTTAATAGTTCTATAAAATTGATAAGTTTCCTGATGCTTGTTCACTGACATGTGCTATAAATATGTTCCACATAAATTTATAAATTTAATCTCCAGTGGTCTATATCAAACAATAATATATACTTACACCATAAGAAAAACAAACATGAGTGTAATATTTTTTTATCATTACAGAATTTTTAGTATTTTAATCAGTTCATAAAATGAAAATGATATGAATATTTGATGTAATAAATTGTTTTTATTAAGTTGAAACAATGAAGCTTTGGAAAATAAACTGTAGCACTCTCATTAAAATGAAAGTATAATAATAATTATTGTGCCAATGGAGACTGTATATCAAATTACAGCTTGCAGCTTTGGAAGCTTCAGTAGCCAGTATTATGGATTTAAGAGATAACATCTAAACACTTACTGGATTCTGGGCAAAATATGTCCATATGATAATTCTAAAAAAGTTCATGCTTTTTTTTACTGCAAAGAACTGCATAATTTTCTAGTCACCCCTACAATACAGAACAATTAGGTGCTTAATTGTCACAGCAGTAGCAAGTCTTGGTCAAAAATACACACAGTGTGATATTGGAGGAAGAAAGAAAATATAGCATATTGATGAGGTAATTCACCTGCTCACCTTTCTTTCTTCTGTTGTCAGCATGTTACTGTGCGTCTGTGCAGGAGATTACAGTAGACTGAAAATGCAGATAGTTATACTATTCTTCACTAAAAAATAAAGTGGTGGCATAAGGGTCAAAGATAGATCTTCCTAGAAATGGCAGTTTCTGAGAACAATTGAGATGGCTATTTCTCTTGATGAGACAAGGGTTGCGTTAAGTAAAGCTTTCTGTTGAATAAGGGTAATAGTGTTATGGTGATAGTTTTTGCCTTTATTTTGTGTATGCATGTGTATTATTTAATTTAACATTACATTAAAAAACACATACAGTATATTCAAAACAACATGAGTAAAAGTGGCACGACCATTATTTTATGTGAAGTGTTTTAAATGTGTATTGGGATGGGTGTACAGATAATAAACACATGATGATGGAAACCATCATATCGGTGTATCATGTGTAATGCTATTTACCCTGCGGTCAAGGCAAATTACATTAATATATCATAATAGGCCACCTTGAAATGTCCCAATCCACTTACTTGGTTTTAGATTCCAGACACATCCACCTCAGGGCTTATTGTTGCTCTAGAGTGTTAGTAAAAATACCTAGGGTGCCAGTCAGTTTGTAGAAATAACTTGAACAAAATCTGCTTGCAGAAAAGGAAAGACAAATTCTCAGGATACCCTAAATGCATTCTGTTGTAAGAGCCTTCTTAAAGTGTGCTCTCAAAAATGATGCTGTTCTATAGCAACTCAATAATCTTTAGCTCCTTAGGAAACAAGGTTCTAGCTGTATTCTAGCTGTATTGTGGTTTCTTATTCTTAAGCTGGTATTAAAGCCAAAAAGCCTCCACCACTGCCAAGTGTCCCAGGGCAACCTGTCCATTCTGGGTGCCCAGGACCTCCATGGCAGGTGTCAGAGTGGAGAGCAGTGGAAGATCAGTGAACAGCCATTCAATGACCTTCCCCTTGTAGAACCTTTGTAGACCCAGAAACACTCAGCCCTGAACATTTCCAGGTGCAGAGTTTTCAAACCCTGGTTTGTTCTGCTTACTTACTTCATCCAACGATGTGCAAGAAAAATAGAGTTTTTATAATTGTAGTTGCACATATTTGGGTATTCTTTGCAAAGTGAAACTTCACCACAATCACTAATCTCGTGGGCTAAATTCCCTTAAAAAATGCAACTTCCCTTATAATAGGATTAGGTATCACTGTGCATGCCAAAGTGAGAGCTATAAGGCCCCTTTCACACGGAAGGCCCGTTCAGATCCGCCTGTCAGTTTTGACGGCGGATCTGAACGGGCGCTCCATGTTACTCTATGGAGCGTCGGATGTCAGCGGAGACATGTCCGCTGACATCCGATCCGGTCCGATCCGCCAAATCCAGACGTATGGACCACACGTCCAGATCCGTCGGATCGGGTGAGATCGGGTGAGATCGGGTGAAAACGGACACACTGTCCGTTTTCATCCGATCTCTCCATAGAGATCAGCGGCGCTCGCAAGCCCCTCCCCGCTCAGTGAGCGGAGAGAGGCTTGTCATCCGCCGGCTCAGCGGAGATCAACGGACAGATCTCCCGCTGAGCCGGCGGACAGAGGCGGGCTCCGTGCAAGCGGAGTCCGCCTCGTCTGAAAGGGGCCTAATAATAATAATAATAATGTTCTTTGTGGCAAAATTCTTCTGGGACAATTCTGCAAGAGATTCATATGCACCTGACCTACACTTACCTGAATCTGTCACAAGTTGTTCCAGGAATTTGCACTAACACAAGACAGGTTTCTAATGCGTATCTAGCACACTCTTTGTTAATATCACAATAGTGTTTTGGTGGGTTTAAGTAATCTTCAGGCTTAAATTGTGCATTTTAAGAAAAAGTTTGAAAAAAAAGGCTCAAGCAATGAAAGGGTTAAAGGAGTTCTGTCACAAGAGGAACGTGTATGCAGCCATTGCCTACCTCTCAGTTTGAAAATGCTAGTTATTTGACATTCATGTAAATGTTTAGCATTAATACTTTGCGTTACTGTCACAGAATAATTATAGACATACTGATGGAAACATCCACCTACAGTACCGAAGACAGAAAACTCTAACACTCTTTTTCCACATTTATCCTTGCAGAAGACAATAAATCAAATTTACTAAAAGGAAGAATCACGGAGCAGGTAGAGATTTCTCTTAAAATATCTGGTATGCTTGCAATGAGGGTTCACATGAGGGTCACATGAGGTTCACATAGGGGGTTCACATAATATTGTATTGTCTTATTAAAAATCTACATGTGCCACGCAAAGCAATAGCTCTAAAATACCCATACCAAGTGTGGTTGGAGACAAGAGGATGGCAAAGGGTAGTAATAATCACTGGAGCCTCCATCCTGCCTGTATATGCATGTTTTCCATGTTATTATTTATTGATTACAGGTAACAGGTGTCTATATAGTGCTGACAATTCACATTGAGCTTTGCATATTCACATCAGTCCCTGCCCCCAAGGAGTTTACACTCTATAGTCTTTACACATACACACACATTAGGGCCAATTAACCTAATCAGCATGTCTTTGGAGGGGGGGATGCACTGTGGACTATGGATATTTAACTTTTTATATCTTTTTACAGTTACAATTAGTGTTATCAATGCAGCAAAATGCTTGCAAAAAAATAGCTAGCAGATGTCAATAATCCTCAAAAACAGGAAAAATATATATAATTTTTTTATTCACCAGCACTTACCAGAAGCATTTTTGGATTACTCCTTAGCAAGTAAAATTACAAGGATACAAGGTTATTTTGTTTGGTCCACTTCACATGTGTATCAATACACTAGATATATGTACATACTTTATTAAATCAGGCACAATGTATTTGCCAGAAACAAGTGCATTTCAAAGTATTTTAGGTATTACACCTGTGCAGAGCATCTGTGTAGGATACTGCTTTATTAATGCCAAGGGGTTGTCTTGGTTTTGTTACATAAAAGTGAAGCAGTGTTTGTATAGCAATTAAATGCATTAGTGAGAAGGGAAAATGTATTGCGCCTCAAATGATTTCCTCTTCTACAAAATTGGTTCTGCTTTTTCTACATTGCTTTATTTGCCATTAAATGTGGTGAAATAGTATGTTAAAACACCGTTAGCAACAGCTAGGCCATGAATGTCTAGTGATTACAGCTTTAAAAAAAAAAAAAACAGTAAAATAAACTTATTCTAATGTAAGCCAGACTTTCAAAATTATGGGAAAACACAACTTTGACACCTAACATTTGTTAACTGCAAAATATTAAACATTTTTAGTTAAGGCTTTTTTTTATATAACACCTCAAACGCTGTTTCTGGAATAGCGCATCCATATTGGTTCCTTTCTGCTTGAAAACATAGCCTTGCTACCCTTTTAACCAAGTTGCATGACCTTCCTTAGATTTGTCTGCTTGTAAGCAGCAGGGCAAGCTGGGATCCAAATTGAAATCAGCTGTAGCTATCATTAACACATGCTGAGTATCTAAGCATACACAGTTAGACCTAACCCTGCCTTCTTTGACTCTTTTGGTTTTTTATCCATCAAGTCATAATTTCCCACACTTATCTTTAGACGAATCAGTCAACTGAGAACACATTTCAACCGTTATTATGCTATTTACAAACTCAAGGAACAGGAACCTTGGTGATAGCAAAAAAAAAAAAAAAATTGAAATACATTTTACGTTAAAAATGATTTCTCTGTTTAGTCTTTTATAAAAGACATTTTCAAATGCAGAACATGAGTGTTAGATAACAGTGATTTGCATCTCTAGTTGTCACACAAAATTGGATTTGTACATGATGCATAGCTCCTGTGACGATTGCCTATATGGAGACATGTTCGCACAATGCATTCTATCCAGTAGACATATGGGCCTGTATTCACCTTGTACTGTGTAAGCAAAAGTGCAAAGAATCAAATAATAAACATCATCATAAATGTTTTTCTTATGCTGTATCTGCTAATTAATTGTGCCTATTTGAATATCCTCAAATGCAAACAAAAACAAGAAACCTCACAAGAATGCCCTGCATTGATCGGGTCATGTTGCCCATGTATGCACATGCTTGCTGCTTAACTGCTTACTGGAGTTTAACTGCAGTGCAGATAAGACCTGGTTGCATAAACAGAAGGTATTAACAGAAGGTATTCAAGCAGAGTACAAAATGGGACACAATAGGAGCACACCACGCTCCATACAAAACACAATGGGGGCAAGCTGCTCAGCTGTTCAGACAAGCATAATACACAGGCTAAAACAAGGCATGGGAAAATCATGCATGCACAATTTCTGATATTCCAGCATGACAGGTTGATTTTACTGCTGCTTATATAAAATGCTGAACAGCATTTCACAAGTTCTATTTGTCATGTGACCAGTTTCTAAGGTTTAAATGTCATAGGCAAGTCTTATATTTTAAAATATGGGACAAAAGTAGCATTCACAGGGTGATCATTTATATTATAAATCTCAGTCACTATTAAATGTTCCTGCATATTTGTGTTAAGTCTCATTCACTTTACACATATTCAAAGCTAGTAATATGTTATAAGTCATTGCATTGAATAAAAAAAATCCACGCTTAGACCAGAGGAAAATAGGTGTGCAGCCTACCCTGCTAGGTCCCCAATAGGGGACTAGAATAATAATAGATACAAAATAGGGGTAAAATGGGGCTACCTATATGCTGAAAGGCGACAGACCCAATTCGCTTTTTAGGTGATGTGTGCCTTAAAGCGGTGTTCGGCCTAAAACTGACTTTTAATAATCAGACACTTACCTGTCCCAGGGTCCAGCGATGCAGGGGATTGGAGCCCAGCTCATCCCACCCTCCGCTCAGCTGCACCGGCATTGTCACTGTGGGTGCCCGGCTGTGGCTTCACAGCCAGGCACCCACTGCGAATACGCGAGCGGCGCCACATGCTGTGATTGGCTGCGCAATCATCTGACGTGTCCCAGATGATTGACAAGAGGGAGGTGGCAGAGCCCTTCCTGCGCTGAGGGAAGGGACGTCAAGAGCCCAGGCGCTGAAGGAGGCAGACTATGAGGGACCCCCTAGCAACAGGCATTTAGAGGTGAGTAAAAAAATTAATTCTCCAATTTTTTTTTTATTTTATGCACATAAATTAATTTTATTTTTGGGTGGAACTCCACTTTAAATGTGACTGTTATATGCTCATATACCATTAATGCAATATAATGAACTCCTAACTATAATAGCTCACTAACTTGGGGAGTGAAAAGTGATAATAACAAAAATAAACTAGTGAATCAGAAACCGTGATACTCCAATATTACAATCCAGTAAAAATGAAAATGAGAAAAGGCCAGTCCCAAAAAATTTAAAAATAAATAACCAGTCCAAGTGCTAAAACTCAAAAAAATATGCTTAAAAAATCAATTAAAACAAAGTCTTTAAAGATTCCAAAGTGCTTGGTGATTGTAAATACAAAAAATCCAGGTGACTTTTGGTGCTCCCCCTCTTGGGTCCCCACTCACCAGCTCCAATAACCCCTACAGGGGTATCTCGCATATAGGGCAGGCTTGATGTACAGATGAGACTTCCAGAGTCTGCTCATGCAGCCAGGCTCCTCTCCAGCCTTTTCATCCGATATCCAGCTTCTATGGCCCTGCCGGATGTATCTTGCTTCCAGATCGAACTGAGTGTGTAGATAATCTCACCAGGAGCAAATCAGCCAGCTCCTATGTCTCCTCAGATATCCAGTACAGGTAAAATTTTCATGCAAAAAAAAGCTGCAGCAATGATTGAGATATCATTCCTTAAGCCCAGCTATTCTGCACAATATAAAATTAATCTGAGCGGCTAATGCTGGATTACTCCCCTGTCTCCCCTCCCGCTGCCTTTACTGTGTGATCGAAGAGCCCAATAAGGATGCGACCGGTGGCATCTGGCTCTGGGCACACAGTAAGAGGAACGGATGTTGTTCCTCCCACTGAGTGATGTCAGAAACAGAAAGCAACAAGAATTTTGGCACTTCCTGTTTGTGTTCTTAGTTTACCTGGCCGTTAACGGCCAGTAAAGCTGCCAATTAGACTGATCTGTGTCTGATCGGCTGCAGGGAAGCCCAGAGGAGAGAACCTGGGTCTAATAGATCCCATATCTCTGCATAAAGAAGACCTGTCATGACCGATGCTATTACAAGGGATGGTGTTCATCATTTATAATCCCAATAAACTTGATAAAAAAAAAGTTAAAGGTAAAGTGTAAAAAAAAATTTTTTTCCATTGACTCCCACTGCTGTGAATCATAGCCAGTGAGGCAAGAGTGAGGGTGGGGCTTATACTTACAGAGTAGGTAAGTATAACATGTTTGAAACATTTTCCTTTACAATCACTTTAAAGCCCCATACACACGGTCGGATTTTCGCATGGATTCTGTCCTATCGGACAATGTTGTCGAAAAATCCGACCGTGTGTAGGCACCATCGGACAGTGTACGTCGGATTGTCCGACGGACAAAGTCCTATCTCCTGCTGGATAGATTTTTCGACAACAAGGTCCGATCACACCAAATCCGATCGTGTGTATGGTAGTCCGACGGACAAAGTGCTATGCATGCTCAGAAGAAATTCTGTGACGGAAGCGCTCGGTCAGGTAAAACTACCGTTCCTAATCGACACAGCACATTCGTCACGCTGCAATGTTAAAATGTCTTTAATGCAGCGCATTCTCTTTTTTCTTTACAATGCAAGAAGAATGACATGTTTTAGCTGCTCCTATTCACCCGCACTTTTGCCAAACTTAGTTCTTTATTACTTTTCAGGATTTCTACACTACATGTTTATTTTTACTCAGATCGTAAAAGAATCTTTGTTATATTTTTTGGATGATTTATCATTGTTTTTTTTTTGTTGGAAGACATATTTTAAGGAGATGTTTTTTTTTTTTTTTTTAGGGGGTTACGTGTCTCAACTTAGCAAAACAACATTATTCACATTTCTATTTGTTGCTAAAATTTACTAGGAGTTTGTTTGTTGTTGGTGCCCCTTGTTAATTATACTTTATGATTAGTGAAATGTACCTGCCTACTCACAACTAAACTGTCATTGTAGAAAAGTAAAACACATAGGCAATGATTATTTCAAATCAAAAATACCTTTATTTAGGTCTCAGCAACAAACCAAAGAGGAACGCAGCGATGGAGAAACTTGGGGAATTTGCAAAGCCTTGGACCCCCACGGCAACCATCCTTTTTGAAGCTTCTAAAATTGGGGGCCTGAGGAGTACCTATCTAAATAATAAGGGAGTGCTATCTGGTCCTGAAGTCGAAAACATCCGGAACTGCAGCAGATGCCATCTAGGTCCCCAGGCTCTGGTCCTACGAGAGGCTCCATCTTCTCTCAGACCAGACTGAATCCAGGTCGTCACTCTCAGGTCTTCCTTGTACGCTTCCTTCCACGCTGTGGTGCTGGTGGGTGGCAGAAGGAGGAGGAGGAGGCGGAGCAAGGTGACTATCGCAAACATGTGAGAGGGGAGTCACCCCCCCAGCCATCCCCTCATTTAGGACCTTGAGGATGACATCCTCACACATGCTGCGTTGCCCCGCCTCCATACCCATCATTTTATTGGCAACCAAGGAGGCAAAGGCCTCCTCGTAGGTGGGTGTGGCATATAGGGAGGCTGAAGCATCTCGGATCAGCTTGAGCGCTGACTCTCCCACCTCCCCCATCCTTCTTGCCCTTCTGTAGGGAAGGCGGAGGGGAGGGACTTGGGAGACAGTCAGGCTCCTACGCCTACCCCCCTGTTGGCTGCCACTAACCCCTGCCTCCTCCTGACTGCCACATTCCACAGCCACCTCCTGGGTGAGGTCTTCCTGTGTATGAAAAAGTGACATAGTTTCAGTTATTTGTTCATCAAACACACACAATTCTCATCTAGTGACTGTTGCAAAATGTTTACAAATAGAAAGCCATACAATTCTCAGCCCTGCAGTTTAGATTCTTGGCCCAACTGTCTCCAACACTACTGTCAGTTGATATGTCAAACACGTTAGGAACTAAGCAATTGAGGATCCTGAATTAAGTGAACATCATTCCTTTTTAACAAAAATGGGTACAAAACTACTATACCTGGCTCAAGCTGGGCTCCTCCACCTCTTCCAGACTGGAAGGCCCAGGTTGCTCCTCGGAAGCCTCATCAGGGGTGGCGTGCATGGAAGGACGCGTGCAAGGAAGAGTCGAGAGTGACTTCCTGACATTAGCCTGGTCTTTGAGAAAATGGAGCCTGTCATAGTACCAGAGCGTGGGGGCATAGACCTCATCTGCTCCAGCTCCAGATGCTTGGGACTTCCGGACCTTATTGCGCTCCCGGAAATAGGTACTCCTCAGGTTGGCAATTTTTATTCTTAAGCTCTCCACGGTTGTCGTGGGGAACCTTGGCTTTACAAATGCCACAAGTTTCAGCATGGCTGCGTACCTCTTTGGTCTGTTGCTATAGTCTCTGTGTTTTGCCTGCCATAATAGGGGCATTTCCCTATATTTATCAATGAAGAGGGGGAGAAAACTCACATGGTTGAAGCCGTCCATAATCTCTGCAAGACACAACACCACACAAAACACTATAAATAATGTCAGGCAAAACTCTCCTAATCTTCTCCATAAAGAAGCCTCAAGGTCTAATCAGTCTAGGCTAGTTATGTACCAACGTCAAATTGTACCTTCGTTATAGCGATCGTCTTGTGCGTGAGCTTTCTCTCCCCTCGTCTCACAGATCGTGGCTACGACACAGGCGTGTGACGTTTTATATACAGTGCGCATGCGTCAAACTCCGCCCACCCCTGACGATCTTTCTCGTCTATTCCCCACCCCTTCTCTGTACGGCGCAGTGGGGAGAGCCGAGGTGCGCCCGAAATATTGTAGCAACGAGGAGGAGGACGAGGAAAGGCCGGAGGCAAAAATATTGTCCCTCACTTTCAAGCAATGTTGGACATTTCCTATTTCTGCCCTCAATAGATGGTGTTGCTTAATCTTCCTTTTGTACCTTCTCATAGGGGAGCGAAAACTCGTGACATCTGAGGAAACCACCAAACCAACACCTCCCAAAGAACGGGAAAGACCAAAAAAGAAGAGGAGGAGGAGGAAGGAGAGATCAAAAGTTGTACATTAGAAAATGGCCACTTTCATGTTCGTCTGTGCATTCGATCGTAAACAGCTACTGGTAAGCTAATCAATGTATGCCTAGATCATTTTTTTTTGGTTGTTTTTAGGTGACGTGGATGTTGTGGAAGAAGAATCGCAATTTACCACAGAGAGTGCCCACATACTCATCGGGGAGATAATGGTCTGACCATCATTGATGTTTTAGGAAAAATATGAAAACGCACCAAGTAATTAACACACATTTGTGGCTGCTTCTGAACAAATTTTCAACTTAAGAACTGTTTGAAATTTGGAACATGCTCACTTTTTGTCCACATGTGCTAGCTCCCAACATGGGGGATGAATGACAACGTTTTTTTGTGGGTGCAAACACTTTAAGAACTACTAAAGTGGTTGTGGTGACGGGGTTGCACCACCCAAAAAACGTCCATTCATTCCCATGATGGAAAATGGCACTTTTGAAGATTCTAGGCATGTGTTTTTACCATCGAATGACCATTTTCATAACCAAATTGTGTGCATGTTTTAAATTTCCAGTTTCCAGGGGTATTACAAGGGATGGTGTTCTATTACAAGGGATGGTGTTCATCATTTATAATCCCAATAAAGTTGATAAAAAAAAAGTAGGTAAAGGCTAAAAAAAAAATGTTTTCCATTGACTCCCGCTGCTGTCAATCATAGCCAGTGAGGCAAGAGTGAGGGTGAGGCTTATACTTACAGAGTAGGTAAGTATAACATGTTTGAAACACTTTCCTTTACAATCACTTTAAGTCTTGACAATAGACCCTCTGGAGAGTATTTACAGGAATCATATCCCCTTCATTGGACAAAAGATATTTAACTAACTATTTGGAAAAAGAAGAGGTTCAGGTCCACATCCCCAATACAATATGTAAAAACACAAGTCCTCAAAAGTGGGACTTTAAAGGACCATGAGCACTCAAAAAATTAAAATTATATGTAAAACAGTACACATTTATTACAAAAGGTAAATAACATCATACAACATGAATAAAACTAAAACACATGATAACAAAAATTGGTGTATACTAAAGCGCTGATATATAATTTAAAAGCCCCAAATCTAATAGAATAAAATAAGATTACTAAATGAAATGCTGCTACCATTAAAAGTGTTCCCACACTTGAAAATAGGTGAAAGATATACAAATAGCGTATAAATGGTGCGCAATTCAACCTTAATTATGTGAGCATAGATCTTTAAAAATAATTATTGCCACAATGTCAATTGTGGTCAATAGTGCACAAGTGAAAAAAATAAAATAAAATATATATATACACACTCCGTATATATAGTGCTGGAGGTGTGTGAAATAAAATATACAATCCTTGTATATAAATTAATATGTGAGTATGTGATCCTTATTATAAAAGAAATGCCAAACGTGCATATAAAATCTTATTTAATAGGTGAAAGTAATTGTTGTGTTGGTAAAATGAAAAAAAGTTGAACGACGATTCAGTGATAGCAATCAAGATGATTGGGAATTGTGTGCTGTGTTAGAAAGAGTGAAGGAACTCTGGCGTAGCAACAGGTGCTCTGATTACAAGATTGGTACCATACACCAGACAATTAGTGTTGAATACAATCTAATTGCAACAATATGCAGATACACCAGGCGATTACTCTAATTGCAAGGTTGGTGCCATACACCATACAATCCTATTGTATGCAATCCTTTTGCTACGATAACCAGATAAACATATACACCAGGCGATTGGTGTTTTAAAAGTGCAGTGGTGCATTACTGATATAACAATTAAGACAGCTGGTTTAAACTCCCACTGTTTAGAGAAACAAAAAGCCAAAAAGACTGCTATTTTGGAAAATATAAATATATAATGTTGCCACTTCGATATTGGTATTTATAAATATATAGGAAGAAAGAAACAAAAACTTCCCTTAATGTTGCCGGTACAATTATAGGTGATTCTTTGAAATCTTCCTGATGCTCAAGCCGGTTTTAACATGAAAAAGAGAAAAAAACAAACAAAAACCATTGCGCAATATTGCTAACTATAGACTCCCCATGAGATGCCTCAAGTTGTATGCACTCACGTGTACCAGGTGGATATAGTGCAGATAAAAAGTGTCAATGGTCAGGCTTTCGCTCCTGGGCTGTCAGCCCTTCTCCTCCTTTGCTGAGCTTGTGTATCACACGGCGTCACCTAAGCTCCTCCTCCCGACGCATTGCATCACAGGTCACGTGACTTTGAAAAGTGATGCAACGCGTCGGGAGGAGGAGCTTAGGTGATGCCGTGTGATACACGAGCTCAGCAAAGGAGGAGAAGGGCTGACATCCTATATTCAATGGACTAATCAACTAAATCATTATAAATGGACATAAAGCAGAAAAACGTAAATATAATATCAATACTGACCTCATGTGTTATATGTTTCAAGCAATGGAGATCATACGCTCAACATAGAAGAAGGAAACAGAAATGCCTAAGAAGGCATTAAGCAAGCCAGAGCACGATAGAAATAAATCATGTCCAGGTAAAGCCCTCCCGTGTCTGAGGAACACCTCCCAAAAAGGGGGGCAAGAGCACTCACAGATGACAGACCAGTACAGATCTGAATGTTAAACACAATGATAAAAAATAGGAAGATAATGTAATAAACTCATGCACAAAAAGAGGCCAATGCATATAGTAAAGGAACACTCAAACAAGTTAACCAATATATCTAAATACACATACCTATTGCTTTAGAGTTTGTAGATTAAATTTGCAAAGCAAAAGTTCTTTCACAGACCCACATCAAATACAAATGGCCACTAATGTTGAAATGTAACTCCATCGTGGATGGAGCCATACAGACCTCTCATACTTCAAAATTGCGGGCCCAGAATATAGGGGGGGGGGGGGGCTGGCTGGATAGATAAACAACAGTGAACCTAGGACCGAGAAATCAAATGTAATGTCCATTTGTATAATGCTGGAAAGAGTATCCAGGCATTAACGTTACAAAAAGGGACAAAAGAATACCCCGTCATTGTAATAAGTATCACAAAGTAATCTGGCCCAAGGCTCTTACCTAGAGAGTGTCACAAATGCATCAGTGTCCTATGTCTCCAAAGCCAGGACCTTACTAAACTGCCAGGTTTATATAAGTGCCAGGGTGAAAAAGGGGGTGTGTGGTAAATATGCTATTCAGCGGGTTCAGCAGGGACCGAGATTTGATATTTGTATGGACAGGCCAATTGTACCTAAGTCGATCCATCAATCAAAGAACCAGCTTTTAAATACAACTATTGCCAGCAGCTATAGCCACTAGCAATAGTCACTGTGTTCTGCCAGCCAGCAAAAATCACTTAGTTGCCTTACAATGTCAAATTGTCAAATATTTGGAACTGCATTGTAAAAGAGCTTTTCAAATTGCCCTTCTTGGATGTGGAAAGGTTAACACTAACCTTAGTAAAGAAATCTGAGCTTCTGTAGATGGATAAAGTTACAAATATGGAAGGTCACAAGAAAAATATTTAAACTGGTTTCTGAATATTTCAGTGTACAGAAAAAGTATACTTGGAAATAGCAGGTGGTAGAGTATATTGCTACAATACAAAGAGTCTTAAATGACTTGCAGCATTTCCTTCAGTCAGCCACCACAATAAATTAGGTTACCCTCCAGACTCCCCCCCCCCCCCACATACCCTCCATAATGAAGATTCTTTTATTTTTTGGTATTTGCTGAAGAGCTCTGTATGTATAAATGTATTCTTGCCAGAAGTCACCTACTTTTTAGCCTGACTATTAGGAACAGCATTTGATACAGATCCTAAACTTTGTATCTTTTCAGTATGGTGGAAGAAACTGAAGGCCAACATTATGTTGGAACAATATAAAAATAATTAATGTTCATCATTAAGGCTGGGTTTTCACTTATGCTGGATGCGGCTTGCAGCAAGGGTCCGGTGCGTCCCTGTTCTCCATTTCAGGGACGAATCAGGCACAAATTTTTGTCTGAATTCGGACCTGAAACAGAGCCAAAGACGCACAGGACCCCTGTGCAATTCGCTCCACAGCCACACCAGAGATGTGTGAACCAGCTCCATTAAGAGCCAGTTACATTCTCCTGTCATGTGAATTGGATGCGGAGAAAGCCACATCCAATTTGCATAAGTGTGAACCTAGCCTCATATGTGGGTAGTGAAAAAATGGATGACTGAAGAGCCTTCTATCAAGTTAACACTCTTATTACCTATGAAAAGTTGTCTGCTATAACAGCTGGTTTTCAATATAGTTTAAGATATGACATGCTTCCCTAGCTTAACCTGACAATATGCAATAATAAACATAGCTTATTAATGTCTTCCCCATGGTTTACAAGACATAGCTCTTTTATGTCTCCAATTCTACATTCGGGCTATTGACATCACACATCCATCACCAGGTTTAAAGTTAATGTTTAGTTGAATTGTATATTGCAACCAATGTGTATTATTCAATGCACATTGGGTATTAGCCATAATTAACATATTATGCAAAGCTGCAATACATCAAAGTGTATATAAAGAGTACAGTGAAATCATTTCAATTTAGTCCTAGAGTGGTTTGGAATACACTTATATTATTATGTATTTAACAATGTCATTACTGATTGGTTAATGTGTATATGCATATTTCATGCGTACATGATGACTCCACTTTGCAGTTTGCATAGAACATTCACATGTTTTGATATGTTGTATTCCAACAAGGTACACATATTCACATCTATACACTGAAATTATGTAACACACCAATTATGTAACACACCTATCATATTTTTTATACTATGGGATTTACTACACTACTTTTTAATTTTAATCTTAAAACACACATTCCTTAGCTTCACTACATTGGAACATATCACAGAAGAGCATTTGAGGTTTACTTGGGCTTTTATAATGATTAGCAAAATGATTTTAAAAATGTCATTACCGTATATACTCGAGTATAAGCCGAGATTTTCAGCCCTTTTTTTAGGGCTGAAAGTCCCCCCTTCGGCTTATACTCGAGTCAATGCCGTCTGCCTACATGAACAGCATGTCATGCAGAGAGACGGCAGTGTTCAAAAGCCGCGCCTCCTCCTCCCGCCCGTCCGTGATCCCAGCAGTAAGTCAGTGTGCAGTGTTCCGCCTATCACGGACGTCCTGTCATTCTCATCTCATTGACGAGGATGTCCGTGATAGGCGGAACACTGCACACTGACTGCTGGGAAAACAGAGTGTTCCTCCTATCATGGATGAGGAGGAGGAGGAGGCGCGGCTTTTAAATGTGTAATGGCGCCTTACACGCTGATCGCTAGGATCAGCAATGGGGGGACACAGGATCGGCACAAGAGGAACACGGAGGAACACGGAGGCATGAGCGATCGCAAGACTGGTGGCAGATCGGCGGGAGGCAGATCGACACATAGGCTGCAATGGGGACACAGGGGGGGTTTGTACAGGACACAGGGGACATGCAGCTGCCTCGGCTTATACACGGGTCAATACATTTTCCCAGTTTTTTTGTGGTAAATTAGGGGCCTCAGCTTATACTCGGGACGGCCTATACTCGAGTATATACGGTAATCAAATTAATTAATTTATTATAAATGTATTTATTTATGTTTCTATTATTTAAAAACACTTTGCCTCATGTGTTTTACCACTATTAGGTTAAGTGTGGTTTTCATCTAGTGTACATTTTTTTACGTGTGTGTATATATAGGTGTTTTCTCCCTTTTTTTAAATGCAGCATATATATATATATATATATATATATATATATATATATATATATATATAACATCAAGAATAACATTATTAATATTATTGGTAATGATATATTTTTTTAATCTCCTTTACACATATACATATGTAGCGCTGGTATTTTTGCCTACTATTGTAATGCAACGTTAACCTATGAGCAGTGTTATGGTTTAGTATTTGGCACCATCTAACAGGAAATGGACTTCAATTATTTTCTTTTCTAGAGTATTAGAAATAGAACAGGAAGTGACTGTCTGTTTACATTTTACTATGGCCTACCTACCCAGAGCTTCCTGATGACGCAAGAGTTATTTGCGAAACGCGTAGAGGCTGCTGGGAAAACACGCGATCCCGTCACTTCCGGGAGAGGCAGCTCAGACTAGGAAGGGGACCCAGGACGCAAACAACACGGAAACAGACAGGAAGATAACAGTGATACCACTTTTATAAACACAAGGCTGGATATGCTCAGTGCCAGCTATAGGCACCGGACCATGTGAGTTTTATATGTTATATTTTTAAATAAAAAGCTTTTATAAACGTACTTCACCATTAGAGTCCTATTTTCATTATCTCATTTTGGGGGAACGTGTGGAGCCTATGTAAACCACCCATACCAGGAACTGGGAGCAAGCGGGAGACCACAGATAGGATTGGTTATCCAAAATTAAACCATATGCCCTACACTAACCACATTTTGGTAAGTGACCCATTGCATAATTGGTGGTGGACACACTGGAAAAAGACCTGCACAATGAAAATTTAAAGTATAAGACTTCAACAAGCACATTGGTGTTGTCACGGACTTTATTCTCAGTCACAATATTTTTTCTCGATTTGTCAACTGTACTTAGTCTTTCATATTTGATATTTTGTATTTTTTTATTTGGTTTCCCCAATAATTGTGATTGTTTGAGGTAAAAATGAAGACATTTTGATAGCACTAGTAATGCAGTTGCACTATACCCTGAACACACATAATCACGGTCAAAAACACTACCACGGTAACGTGACAGTTATATTTAGCACAGAGCACTTTAATTAGGTTTATTACGGCACTTTACAATTGGAACACTAATTGCAATATAGAAGTCCAGTCTCTCCTGCTACTCATAATATAGCAGAGTAGAGCTACACCTATACAGCAATACCGCATTAAACAGAACTACTAACAAAGGGTGGCGCGGTTTTCTTTTTCTCACTTTATATTTCAAATAATCACCAGATGATGATTATAGTTCACAAAACTGCAGCTCACTAATAGATCACCACAAAAATATAAAATAATATATAAAAAAACAATAAACAGAAATAACTAGCGCCGGTACCCCACAATTTTGTTTGTACTGCACTACAAGAATAGTTCTAACACTCACCTTACTTTAATTATTGTTCAAATGTTGAATTACAATTACTGCAACACAAATAGCTAGCAGAAGACAGAAGACTCATCAGGGGTGGCGTGCGTGGAAGGACGCGTGCAAGGAAGAGTCGAGAGTGACTTCCTGACAGTAGCCTGGTCTTTGAGAAAGTGGAGCCTGTCAGTACCAGAGCGTGGGGACATGGACATCAGCTGCTGCAGCTCCAGATGCTTGTGACTTCAGGACCTTATTGCGCTCCCGGAAATAGGTAGTCTTCATGTTGTTTATCTTCACTTTTAAGTTTGCGACGGTTGCCATGGGCAGGGTAGGCTTTACTCTTTGGTCTGTTGCTATAATCCCTGTGTTTTGCCTGCCATAAGAGGGGGAATTGCCGGTATTTATCAATGAAGTGTGGGAGAAAGCTCACGTTGTAGAACGCCTCCATCACCTCTGCAAGACACAACGCCACACAAAACAATATAAATAATGTCAGCCTAAACACTCCTAATCTTCTCCATAAAGAAGCCTCAAGTTCTAATCAGTCTAGGCTAGTTATGTACCAACGTCAAATTGTACCTTCGTTTGTAGCGATCGTCTCGTGCGTGAGCTTTCTCTCCCCTCGTCTCCCAGATCGTGGCTACGACACAGGCGTGTGACGTTTTATATACAGTGCGCATGCGTCAAACTCCGCCCGCCCCTGACGATCTTTCTCGTCTATTCCCCACCCCTTCTCTTTACGGCGCAGTGGGGAGAGCACATGGCGGGGACACAGCAGGTGCGCCCCAAATATCCCCCCAACGAGGAGGAGGACGAGGAAAGGCCGGAGGCAGAAACGTCCCGATCCCGGAGCCTGAAATTCAAGGCCTCCAATGTCATTTGGAGAAATGTTGGAGATGGTGGACTTATTAAAGAGGAGCGACTATGATGGGAAGTATGGGCCTTACCTCAACCCCAATGTCCGCAAGGCCAAGATCATGTCTAAAGTTGTGAGGAGGCTGTACAATCATTTTGGGGTACAACGATCCAAGGAGCAACTGAGGAAACGCTGGTCAGACCTGAAACTGAGGGAGGCCGATCAGTACAGAAAGATCAAGAGAATTCTTCTAAAAAGTAAGTAGTTGTGTTTTGTGGTTGATTTCTTGCTTGCATACTGCTCCATGTGGTTTGATTTTTACAAAGTTGTACATTCCAAAATGGCCACTTTCATGTTCGTCTGTGCATTCGATCGTACTCAGCCTCGATCTTTCTGCCACTGTCATGGTCGTGTGTGTGTCCATTCGATCGTACGCAACCTCGATCGTGCGGCCACTTATAATACGATGTTTGGTGTTTTTTTGGGGGAAAGGAAGTTTGTTCTCCCTAGAAATGTCATCCAGAATGTAAAGGCAATTTATTCAATGTAAAGGAGAGGTCACCCAGTAGGTGTTTACCCATCTGGACTCGAGAGCACTAGTGCTGGGACACCCAAACCCCCTTTTTTATTAGCCTTTTCCACACATGTGCTCCAGTGGATACTAGAGGGGGGTCTCCATCACACAAACTTCTACCAAAAGCTAGTCAGTTTTAGCACCTTTACAAAGTGACTACATTCATGTAGTTGACATTTGTAACTGGCCAAACTAAAATAGTGTCCGTCACTTTCAAGCAATGTTTGTCATTTCCTATTTCTGCCCTCAATAGTTTGTGTTGCTAAATCTTCCTTTTGGACATTCTCATAGGGGAGCGAAAACTTGGGCCGTCTGAGGAAACCCCCAAACCAACACCTCCCAAAAAAGGGGAAAGAGCAGAAGCAGAGGAGGAGGAGGAGGAAGGAGAGATCATCGAACTTGGAGAAATTGTCACCACAACAGGTGAGTGTGGGAGAACACAGCTACTGGTAAGCTAATCCATGTATGGCTGCCTCATTTCCAACACCCCATTTTTTTTGTTTGTGGTTTTTAGGTGACGTGGATGTTGTGGAAGAAAAATCGCACTTTACCACAGAGAGTGCCCACGTACTCATCGGAGAGATAATGGTCTGCAATCGAGATCTAGATTACATAAAAGCAAAACATCAATGATGTTCAACAAAAATTGAAGAACATCATTGATGTTTTAGGAAAAATATGAAAGAGCACCAAGTAATTTACACACATTTGTGCCAGCTTCTGAACACATTTGCAACTTAAAAACTGTGTGAAATTTGGAACATGCACACATTGTGTCCACATGTGCTAGCTCCCATCATGGTGGATGAATGGCAACGTTTTTTTTGGGGTGCAAACACTTTACGAACTACGAAAGTGGTTGTGGTGAAGGGGTTGCACCCCCAAAAAACGTCCATTCATCCCCATGATGGAAAATGGCACTTTTGAAGCTTCTAGGCATGTGTTTTACCATCTAATGACCATTTTCAGAACCAAATTGTGTGCATGTTCCAAATTTCCACTTTTCGGGGGTGCCCCCCCCCATGTGATGAAGGCAAGATCAAACACACTTTGAACATATAGTCATGTCTGATCTTGTCTTCACTTTACAAAGTTGAACTTTCCTACTTCATAGGTTCTGCTTAGCTCCATGCCTGGTTTTACAAATTGCGTAATCTTTGTAAATAATGTTGTAAATAACCAAGATGTTGTCATTGCAAGGTTTTCCAAGTAAACTTTTTTACTTTTCAAAATGTGTGGCTTCCTTATTTAACTAAAACAATGCATTATGTATGTAAAAATGTAAAGGATATGGGGGGCAATGGGTGTTATTTACTAAAGGCAAATCCACTTTGCACTGCAATTTCCTTTCCCATTGCAAGGCCTTGCATCTTATTAATGCTAAGAGGGACTGTGTTATAAAGTAGGGAGAGCTCCCTAGTAATTGTGTTGTATTTTATTGATTAACTTTGCATTCCTGTGGTTGTCAAGGTGTGCTGGAAGTGGGAAGGTGCCCAGAGTTAAGGCGTGTTCACTCTGAGCATTAGTCCCACTTGCAGACACACACTCAGGGGTCATCTAAGACAACTTTACATGTACAAACTGTTGTGGATACCTATTGTGCTGTTGCATTATGTTTGTGTGACAGTGCATATACTGTAATTACTAGTTTATATCAGTTCCAGTAAAAATACGTTTCTGGTTAAGTACTATTGGTGTGGAGTTGTTTCTTTTCCAGCCGGTGGAACATCGGATACCCAGGTAATAACAAAGGCATAATGTTGTTATATTGCACATTGTGGAGTTATCCTTTACTATTAGCTTCACACCAACATTGCACCACAGCTGTGTCAAGGGGATTGAGCTAAGTCAGTGGGGGTTTAATAGTAGAGTGCAGGCCCAATAAAATTCAGCAGCTCCTTCGGGGGTCAGTGCTACACATATATATTTTATTATTCATTTATTATTGGGGGAAAAAATCACAGAGGTGCCACTCTAAGTGCAGTATGTAAATCAATGTTTAATGAGCAAATCGTGCATATATACTCACAAGAGGAAAAAAATAGGTCAAGTATGAGAGAAAAAACATCCGGGAGGGGGTCCATCTCATACTTGACATGCCTATTTTTATCCTACTGTTGTGAGTATATATGCACGATTTGCTCAGTAAAAATTGATTTACATACTGCACTTAGAGTGGTGCCTTTTTTTCCCCTTAGCCTTCACATCTTCACTGGGCTGCCTTCAATTGCTACATTATAGACTAATATGGACTTTTTACAGTCATTCACTTTCAATTATTTTTCTCTAAGTTTCTAAGTCTCTAAGTTTCTCAAAGGTATGTAATAGTCAGGTGGATCTTCACTGAGGCTGGTGTAAGCACCAACTTTTTTTCTATTAATTTATTATTTACTGTATTATTGAGTATGTTTCACTTTTATTTCATATATACTATATGTATTTTTGCATTCCTTTATGGATATTTATTGATATAAATTTATGTATATGCCCCTGTTTTTACAGTGTGTGCATTTATTGGTGTTACCTGTGCAGAATGGAGGTTGCCGTCTATTTGTCCCTCTGGCCCTGTGTGTGTGCTGTGGTATGTTGCAAGTGGCCTTAGTTGTCATCTGTTTGTCCTTCCCAGCATGTGTATGTGTATGCATGACTTTGTGCATTGTGGGTGGCCCCGGCTGTGGGCGAAGAATATGTCTGGGATCACAGTGTGTGCTGCTGTCTCAGAGTGGCTGTTGATTCGTGTCTAGGACCAGCCCTCAATGTCAGGACCAGATGTGATGTCAAGCTCAGTGTAGGAGTGAGGCATGGAGTGCACACCGAGACCATACTTATGGTTTTGGGCCCTGCATGCATTCCAGCATGCTCGAGTGGGCATTTTGGATTGGTGGATGGCCTAGTTAGCTAACACATATGATTTTACAACTGAGTCAGTTTGGCCATTTAGAAGTTTTAGTTTTTGCAGCATTGTTATTTAGTGCCTTTGTCATTTTGAACAGATTTGGGGCACAGTAATTCTTAAAGGGCCAGTCTTAAAGCACCATCCAATATGATGAAACATGTACTATATGTATAAGGTAAAGAGATTCTCACAGC